>CM066256.1:3392249-4070486 GCA_033675135.1 Frankliniella intonsa
GGGAGCGACACCCCTGCAGACACCCGGGGCGGGGCGGGGCGGGGCGGGGCGGGCGGTCCTTCCACCCCGCTGTGGCACGGCTGCAGTGGCGGAGGAAGGCTCCCACCTCCGAGCTCGTGCGGGTAGAAAAATAATTTTCCCCGGGCGAGGAGGGCAGTGCGCCTGCGCGGCGTGGTCAGCACAGGGACAGGGTGGTCTGTAAAATGCTGTTACCTCGATTGTTTACCCCAGGCGGCACTGACACACGCGGTGCGGCCCCGTGCCGCCCCCCGCGGCCCCGCCCCACCCCGCCCCACCCCGCCCTCAGGCTGCCCCCGGCCCGGGTCCGGCCACATCACGATGCTGGGTTTATGTTTCCTGTGCGGTCTCGCCGACGCCGCGGGGCTCGCGGGGGCGGCGGGGGCGGCGGGGGCGGCGCAGCTAGGGCAGCGCGCAGAGCAGCGCCCGCCGCCGGGGCGAAACGGAGCAGGACCACTGCCAAATGCAACGTCGCTGGCGGCGGCGGGGCCGCTGTCATTTTTTCGCACTGACGTATATCGCAGGAGTTGTTCCTGCCCTGTGCTCGACCATACACCCAACAACCAACAGCCAACCTTTTCCATTGAGCCACGCTTTAAATCGATGTGTTTGAATGAACGTCCCAGACGTGTGTATTCCCATTCGCACTCACTAAGAGTCTGAATGTTTCGAGGACGACAGAGACGATGGCCGGCCCACTGTGCCTCCCCTCCCCCGCCCTCCTCCCACCGCCCACCAGTAGTGCCGTTCTTCAGGGCCGCGGCCGCCCTTAAAACTTTTCCCCGCCTGAATGTAGGCAATCTCTGCGACCGCTCCGGCTGCCCAAAGGCACACCGCACCCCTCTAGGCTGCGGCGACTCCAGGGGAGCGGGCGGGGCGGGCAGCGTTGCCTCCCCTCAGGCGTTTTGCGGCTTCAATCAATCGACACCCCCTCCTCCTCCTCCTCCTCCTCCTCCTCCTCCTCCTCCTCCTCCTCCTCCTCCTCCTCCTCCTCCTCCCCCTCCTCCTCCTCCTCCTCCTCGTCCTCCCCCTCCCCTCCTCCTTCCCCTCCCCCCTCCCCCTCCTCTTCCGCGCTCTCTCACGGCCTACCTCCATGCAAGTATAGTGCTTTAGTGCTTGGCAGATGGTACTTGGCGTGCGCGTGTCGTGGGGGTGCTGCGCGCGGTGGTGGTGGTGGTGGTGGTGGTGGCCGCCCTCCCCTCCCCTCCCCTCCCCTCCCCTCCCCTCTCCTCCCCTCCTCTCGCCGCGCTGCAGTTAGCGACGAGGAGAGGAGGCAATCTCCACCCGCCTCCCGTTCGGTCTCTCTTCATCAGAGTGTAGCCGCGGGCGCCGGTCCTGGCCCCGCCCCGCCTCGCCCCGCCTCGCCTCGCCCCGCCCCGCCTCGCCCCGCCCCGCCCCGCCCCGCCCTGCCAGATGAGCTCTCACCGGGCGGGGCGGGGGCAGCCGCCGCCGTGGGCGCACCCAGTGTGTTTAAAAGTTGGGGGAGCAGAAAGTTAAATGGCGATTGCATTTCTGGTGATTGGAGGGATCGATTTGCACCCCCACGTTTTCCTCGCCCCGCGCCGCGCCGCGCAACGCCCTGCCCTGCTCGTGCTTATCAACCCCTCCTGCACAGATTGGAGGGCGGGGTCGAGGGGACAGGAGCTCGCCCCGCCCCGCCCCGCCCCGCCCCGCCCCGCCCCGCCCCGCCTAGCCCCGCCCAGCTAATCATCCGTCACACACTCCGTTAAGCACCAGGTATTCCACTCGCCGCGCCGCGCCGGTCTAGCTCGCTCCCCCCCCCCTCCCCCGCCCTCGCCGCTACGCCGCACTCCTCGCCCCTCTACGACCCCAACCCCGCAGCGGCAACGTCTGCGAGCGGAGACGGAGACTGTGCAAAGAGTTGTCATTTAATAAAAAGAAAAGAAAGAAACCAGACTTGCAGCTGCAGTATTTCGTGCAGTCGTGTTCTCCGGAGTCATCTAACTGGAAGTTTTGTTCTTTTTCGTGTTGCAGGTGAGTTGTTTTTCCCATCACGTTCTTCTGCGGGGAAAGCCTCGACAAGCATCGGGCACAATGATGCACCTCGCAGATAGCGTGGCGGCTCAGGTACTGTGCTCTAGACGAACAATTTTATTTTATTTTTTTCTAACTTTTAAGAAATTTTTAAACATTTGCGTTTGAGAAAATGCTCGCTGCAACTCTCAAGTTAAATTGCACTGCAATAAGCAGTATGCTACACACTAACTGGATATGTATCTTTTATTTGTACAAAGTTAAACAATCAAATTTTTTTGTGCGGCGATTTGAACGATTTTGTACATACATTTGTACAAATTCATGCAGTTTTTCGCATAAATTTGTGTGAAAAGATATGTAGGTTTAACTTTGCACGAACGTTTGCACAAAAACATACAAATACAGTTAGGGTGTAGTCGGGTTCTCGGGTCGAGCCGTGCTGCCCAGTCTGAACATTCAGGGTGCGGCGGGCGGGGCGGGGCGGGGCGCACCGGTTGACTCAATCGATCGCAGGGCGGCGGGCCGCGAATAGCATGAAAAGTAAAGTTCCCGCTCCTGAAAAGTAAAATAAATATTGGCCTACGGCGGCGGGGCGGGGCGGGGCTCGCCGCGGCGCGCTGGTCGGGGCTGGTGCTGGTGGACCAGGAGGAGGCAGCCGTCTAGCCAGTCGGGGCCCCGCTCCCGATAACAAATGAACTTAAAGTGGGAGTAAATAATCGAGAAAAATATAACAACCGAGCGGTCACAATCTTCCCCCCTCCCCCCCCTTTTTTTTTTCTTCTTTGTTCCTACTGCACGGATGGGTTGTAAGAGCCGGTGACGCGTACACTTCTGGTTCCACCGCGCCGTCACACTTTTCTCTCCCTGTTTTTATTTCTGTTTTTATTTGTGTTGCACGTGAGTTCCGTAGTTTCATCGGCCCGGCCCCACGCCCTGCGGCTGTTGTCCTTCCTTTGCTATTCGCAATGCATTTCGCGAAGCAAATTGGCCTCGGGCGGCACGATCCCCTGGCCCCGTTGCGAATATCGAACTGTGCACAATATTTCAGAAATAGGGCGCGGAGAGCTTTGTAGGAGAGAGAGGGAGAGAGAGAGAGAGAGAGAGAGAGAGAGAGAGAGAGAGAGAGAGAGAGAGAGAGAGAGAGAGAAGGGGATAAGAGTGGTACAGGCCTAGGGGGGTGAGGCGACAGGTAGGAGAAGAAAGCAGGATGAGCGGGAAAATAGAATGGAGTTTGTGGAAATGGTGAGGGTCGATTCCGTCTTCGTCTTTTAGCACTTTAATATACCTGCGGTTAGTGGGAAAAGAGGAGGAGGAGGATATTCTGGGAATGAGAAGGAAACGTAAGTATAAGGAGAAAATAAGGGACGGAGGCGGGGATACGCGCGCACGCTCGCCTCCCGATTTCAGTTTTGTGCTTGGATTGTAAATGTTATTGGGGAAGAGATTACGTTCGGAAAAGTCACGCGGCGCAGTTGGAGAGCAGAGCGGCGCCGCAGACGGATAAAAATAAATAAAAATAAACCGAGGCGAGACGTATACTCGACGCTTCCTTCTAAAGGCCCTCGTTAGGGGTGCCTATTTCTCACGCCCGTGAGTTGTATTTTTTTTTGTTTGTTTAAATTCCTGGTACTCTTTTATGATCGCCTCTTGTGGATGCAAGCCCATCGTGGCTTTCGCGAGAGCGGCTCCTGTCCTCTCCACCACGGCGAGTGCGCGGCGCGGTCAAAGTTAGCTCTGAGGAGCTGTGGAGGAGTAGCGACGCCCCGCCCCGCCCCGCCCCGCCCTGCCCCGCTCCGCTCCGCTCCGCTCCAGCGGTTTAATCCGGGTTGCCGCATATTATTCCGGGAGAACTCGCCGAAAGTATCTGAACTAATCTGCGCCTATTGAGGATGCTGCCTTGCGGGGCGGGGCGGGGGTCGGGCCGCCGAGGCGCAAGAGACACTGGAAATAGGGAGTATTTTTTACGGGACACACAAGGCCTTCCCGCAAACTTTCCGTCCGAGTTTTTTTTTCTGTCTTTAGAACAACATGGTAATTGTAATAATACAATATTACTTGATACTTAGCAGCTAGATTGTGTGGTGTGCTAGCCACCTGCTCTAGGCTCTAGAGCCATACGCCAACTACTGCCAGTCCCTCGGAGGCGTAGGGGAGGGGGTGAGTGGTACGTCGACCGAGATGGAAATCGCCATGGCCTAGTGCGCGGTCAGGCTCCAAAGAGGGTGCGTGGTTGGAGAGAGAGAGAGAGAGAGAGAGAGAGAGAGAGAGAAGGGGAGAGGGGAGGATGAGAGGACGAAGGAAGCGAATAGGAAGCGAGAGTCTGGATAATCAGGAAAGAGCTTGTTGGTGTGTTTGGCTCTGGTCCATGGTTTGTTGGTAATTCCCACGCCCCCCCCCCCCCACCCCCGCCCCACCCTCTCGCCAACCTCGCCGCGTCTTACCACCGCGGCTGGCGCGCCTTAACTTTTCGGAATTTTGCAAAAGAAAACACTGCTTCCTTTCTCGAGGACCCCTTGCTTTGGCGCCACCACGCCTCACTCCCACCACTCGTGCGTGCGCGGGGCGGAGAGCGACAATAAGAGAGAGGAAGAGAGAGAGAGAGGGAGAGAGAAAAGAAGCATAGCCCACGTGAACTGGGTGGCGTCGTCGGCTGCGGCCACAGCGAAGTCTCCACCTGTCACTTTGGAGAAGTGGGCGGGGCGCTCCGCTCGCGCTCCGGTCTTTGATGTCGCGTCCTTCTCTTCTCGCTCTCCCCTCACCATCGGTCTCCTCATCTCTTACTTATTTCACCTCGCAGTGCTGCTGCGGACGTTGGCCGCTCGCCGGTAATTTAAGAGTCTGCGGTAATGGGCAGCGGGTCCGTGGAGGGCCGGCCGGGGCGGGCCGACCTGTGGCCAGCCTGCCCCTGCCGGCCGCCCGGCCGACACAAAACAGTAGGAGCGACGCAGACTCCTCTCTTCAGTCTGTCTGACTATCTCTCTCTCTCTCTGTCACTCTCTTCTTTTGGAACGGAAACTTGAGAGGAGAAACGGGACAAGTCGGGCCCGGCCTGCTCGTCCGCCCCCGCCCCTCCCCCATGACGTCTTTGATCGCCTTTTGTTCCTCTTCTTCTCTGGCCCATTGAACTCCTCTCTCGTCCCTTTCTCTCACCTTTTCTTTTTCACCTCCAAAGACGACCAGGCGTCCCGCCGGCCGGCCGCCCCGCCCCGCCCCGCCCCGCCCCGCCCCGCCCCGCGCCGCCTCTGGGGCTCCTCAAAGGCTGCCCTGTCGTCCGGTCAGAGCTGCGTCAGTGGCCAGTCATCGCAAACCTACTTAGCAGAATAAAATTGCTGCAAACAGCTGGCCCGTCACATGAAATCTTCTTAAACCTATACAGAATGTATGAAATATAATCGTGGTTTTGGATTGGAAATTTAAAAGAAATTATGCGAATTGACCAAAGTTGCGGCTGTTTAAATTTGCCACGTACGAGTTACTTATGAAAACCTATCAGATGATCATGAGTTTCTGAAAGTTCAAGAAATGACTTTAGCACTGAGCGCGACGCGAATAAGGTCTTTCAAATCCTGCTAACTAACCGGTCCGTGGAACTCCTACCCTACGCACTCCTGCTCACCTTTCCTTGGTCCCGCTCCGAGAAGGGGCTGCCCGCCACGCCACGGCCCCGTCCTTTCATCCTCCCTCGCCGTCCTCATACCCGTGGCCGTGGGCCCCGCTTTTCCGCCCGTATTTCTCTTGCCGTACATCCCCAGGACTACTGAGGGAATTTCCCTGCAAGTTGTGCTCAGTGAGCTCCGCCGCGCAGCCCGGGTCCCGCCCCGCCCCGCCCCCCCCGCCCCGCCCCGCCCCGCCCCGCCCCCGTCCCACTCCCAGTGGTACTGTCGTACCCGAGCCTGACAAATGCACCGGGGGTGGTTTCATCACGGGATAAAACCACCCCCTTACCCCGATTGAGGAGGGGGGTGCACGGCTCCCTCGGAAATAATATCAAGAGGGGGATTCGCCTGTTACAATGGCGTTTAAAGTTGAGATGAGTCCCCACACGGCCGGGCCGGGCCAGCTGGGAGTAGAAGGGGGGGGGGGGGGGGGGGGGGGGAATTCATCGCGACGTTTCACCGCTGTAATTACAGTTTGAGGAAACCGCATCGGCAGGCGCGCCGCCGCGCCGCCCGGCTCGGCCCGGCCCTCTGCTTCCTGATGCCGCTTCATCCACAATGGAAAGTCATTCTTCAGGGTAAATGTAACAACTTTCACACTCGCCTCGCCCGGCCCGGCGCCCGACACCCGGCACACCCAGCCGCCCCTACGTCGCCCCACACCCCGAGCAAATTGCTGCCATTACGGAACTACGGTCGAGACGAACGGCCTGCAGACTCCCCCTCCCCCACCCTACCGCTTTCCCCTTGCTGGATCCGCCCTGCTCTCCCTTCCTCACGCCAACCGCCTCTCTTACGTTAGATCCTCTTTTTTTTTCCTGGGGAGAATATATATATATATATATATTTTTTTTTATTTATATCTCGTAAACGGCAGATTTCTCCCTGCCGTCACTCATCGGCGTCCCTGTCTTTTCTGTCTGCTTAAGCTTAGAAAATGCTGCTCGTGGTAGGCAACCCGCCGCACGTAGGTGCTCTCCGCCGGCGTGGGTTGCCTACCCGCACGGCGCGCTCCTCACCCGCGTGCACGTGTCCTTTGTGTCGGTGTATCTGCCCTGCTCCGCACGATCAGGCGCAACGACCGCATCCCTTAAGCGTAGAGCAGCAGCCGGGTTCTCTCTCTCTCTCTCTCTCTCTCTCTCTCTCTCTCTCTCTCTCTCTCTCTCTCTCTCTCTCTCTCTCTCTCTCTCTCTCTCTCTCTCTCTCTCTCTCTCTCTCTCTCTCACTCCCCTTTAAATTCTCCGTGCTCATCTCGTTGTGCAAATTATTTCTCCCGCGTCGTCGGCTCGCAAGCGGCAAAGTAAAGAAAGAAAAAAAAAGAGGTGCTGCTCTAGATCTCTGGGGGAGAGCGAGCGAGCGCTTCGACTCCCCCGCGCATTCTTCCCCGGCCCTCTCGCAAATGAGCAGGCGAGTTTGCAGTCGCGGATATGAGAGCAGGACGGAGGAGGGGAGGGGAGTGGGGAGGGCTGAGAAGCCTTGCGTGACATGCCGGGCCGGGCCGGGCCGGGCCGGGCCGGGCTCCGCCAAAGCGACCGCGGGGCGGGGCGGGGCGGGGCGGGGCGGGGCGGGGCGGGGCGCCATGTACGTCACGGGCACGGGGGGTCGCGGGGGTGAGGTGAGTCTCGCGTTCCTTGAGGCCACTGCTACCCCTATTCTCCAGCACCCTCACTGCCTCGCTGCTCATCCTCTTCCCTCCATGCTCCACTGTCCCTCCTCATTCGTCCGTGTGTGCATGAAGATTCAAAGTACAGAAGGTGAGGACGGGTTAGCTTTACAGTGCGTCCCGTCAAAAAGGGTGGGAGGGAGGGGGGGCGGCGGGGACATGGCAAACGAATGCCTTCCCTCTCTCTCGCACGCCCGCCCACGCCGCCCCACCCCGCCGCCCCACTCCTTTTTCTTTTCCGTCCCCGCTTGACGCCCCCCTCCCCTCCTACCTGCGCCCCTCGAGGGGGATCTGAGTAACGAACGTTGTGCCATGAATTCTTCACATGGCCTAGGCCCCACCGGTGCGCGCCCCGCCCCGCCCCGCCCCGCCCCGCCCGGCTGCTGCTCAGGAGCCACCCCTCTGGACGATGACTTCCCAACAGCAGGAAACCGTTGACCTGATTACATTTTCTTTTTACCCTCCCGCGCTGCTCTCTCGCTTCCGCTCTCGCTCTCTCTCGCTCCCTCCCCTCCTCTCTTATCTCTGCTCTCCCTCTCGCTCGCTGCCTCGAGAGCTCATGCACACATAACCATGCTAATGCATGTCTTCATGTCTCGACTTTCGTGACGCGTCGTCGGATGAAGTGTGCGTTTCAATTGCCGTCGCGACGCGCCGTCGTCGCCGCCGCCGGCGGGTTTACGTCCCGGCGGTGTGGGGCGTGGCGGGGCGGGGCGGGGCGGGGCGGGGCGGGGCGGGGCAGCAGTTTTGTGGGGTCACGTTATTTCGATGCCCCCCGAGGCTTTATGGTTGGCGCGTTCCGGACTTTCGTGCTTGCTGTCTGGCGTCCAGAGATTGCGGAATGGGGAGGGAGGGAGGGAGAGGTGACAGGGTGGAAAGGGGTGAGAACGGGACGGGCTGGACGTGGCAAGGTAGGGCGGGCGGGGCGGGGCGGGGCGGGGCGATCGTTCCTGTGTACGTGATGTGCCAGTGTCGTGCTGTCTGTCGCCACCAAACGCCGGCGCGCCAATCGAGGGGGCGGGGCGGGGCGGGGCGGGGCGGGGCGGGGCGGGGCGAGGTATGAAACACGCCGCTGGCACACCCACAGACGCGGAGCGGGCGGGCGTGTGGGGAGTTTGCTTTGGCCGGCCCGGCACAGCTGTACCTCCCCATACCCGCGCCGCTCTGTTCTGCCGAGCCGTCTGGTTATTCCGCTGGATATTTCTCGCTTCGCCCCTCCCCTCATGTACTATAAGCAAAGCGTACGTACCTGCTGCACGCTTGAAAACGAACCCTACTGGGGTTTTCTCCCGTTTCCAGAGGCAACGAAGAAAAATCCCGCGCCGCGTGGGCTCCTGTAGAAATGTGTGAAGTAATTTTCATTTCCGCGAGGAAAGACGCGTTCAAATGCTCCAGAGGGGGTCTCACAGGGCTGCGCACCGCGTACCGCGTAAATAGTTCCGAGTATCGCACGCGTTCGTACTGCGGGGAAGCGCGTCGGATTCTCCTGTTTCCCCCGCGCCCGTGCTGCGGTGCGGCGCGGTATGTGGTCCGGCCGCCCCTCCCCGCCCCACCCCGCCCCACCCCACCCCGCCCCGCCCCACCCCGCCCCCGGCCCCGCGCGCCCGACCCACATTCTTCGCACCGGCTCACACTCCCGCTCTGTCAACATCGCATTTTCCTCCAGAGTAACCATTAGGGACTCATTTCGCACATTCGCCGCTGCGGGGTGCGTCCGCGAGTGCGCCCCTCCCCTCCCCTCCCCTCCCCTCCCGGTCTTTTTGTTAGAACCTAATGGGCTGATCTGGCGGGGGCGGAGCCCGGGAGGGTGGCGCGTTTCGGACGCAGGGTTGGGCAGGGGGGGAGGCGGCCTTAGGCCCTGCTCCGCTTAGCTGGGCCGGCGCCAGGACGGGGTGGGGGGTGGGGGGGCGAGGCCAGGGGTCCGGGGGGCATGGGGGTGATTGCTGGAAAAGTGCGCAGTGGTGCCTAGGCTCGACCTAATGCCTCCCCCCCCCCCGTCCCTCCCGTCCCTCCCGCGGCACCCACATATAGGGCGGCCGCCTGGTCGACCGGTACAAAAGAGCAAGAGGTAATTTGGCTCCCGAACAGGTGTGAAGCGGGGTGATTATTTGCAGGTGATTCCCGGCCGGGCCGGGCCGGGCCGGGCCGGGGGTGAGTTAACCCGTTTGAATTATTAATGCCTGTCGCGCGCTGACCAATATTATACGCACAGAGTGCGTGTGGGGAGAGTAGGCAGACTCAGGAAAAAATAGCTGTATATGTGTATACAACGTTTGGAGTTTTAAGATGAAAAAAAAAAAAAAAAAAGAGCCAAATCTTAACTCTCTAAAGCGCAGAGCTCTAAAGCTTAAAGCTCAGAAATTTAGTTGTGCATATGTAGCTAATATCTAGCTGTGCAGGTGAGTTTTTTCCTGTTTTTATTATTTTCTGAGTGTGGTCGCAGTTTTCTGGCATAGAGGCGCGGCGTAGAGGGAGGAAAAGGAATTAATGCACGAAATGGAAGCCTACGAATGAACGGACAAACAAACGAACGAACGAACGAACGAACGAACGAACAGCCCACGCTCGGCTCGGCTCGGCTCGCCCCCACGAGTCCTCTCATTGTCGCCGTTCCTCATGATGTTAAAGTTTATCTACCGTGCCCAAACTTAGACTCTCTGGGCCCGCTGAGGACGCCGTGCCACGCCACGCCACGCCGCGGGTAATGCAGAGCGTTCCTCCCCTCCCCCAGCGTGCATTTAGGACCCTTTGGAACGTACTTACGCCTTACGTCTTGATGAGGATTATACCGCACTTGAAGGTCACTGGTTCATGCCGACTCGACTTAGTGTTCGCGGGGAGCGAGTCGGCCCGGCCCGGCCCGGCCCGGCAGGCCGCTCAAGTTCCGCTCTGATAAAGAAGCGCGCGGACTTGACATTTTCGTCGTCGAGGAAACCACAGTCGAGGCTGCAATTACATTTTTCTGTCAAGGTACCGGGAGTTTCATAAAAGACGCAGGTGCGGGCGGGTTTGCCTACCCAAGGGGCTATGGCGCCTTACGGGGAGATCGGGTAGGCCAACCCGCCCGCTCCTGCGTCTTTTATTAAACGCCCGGTACAGCAATGATGTTATACTGTCGTGCTCTGAATGAAATAATGAGAGGAGGGCATTGATCTGTATGCATGCGGAATAGTTGGAGGCCGCGGGCCACTGTGCGCCCTTTGAGGCCATGGCGGGCTTCCGGGTCCGTCCCGCACCTCTAACGTCGCCGCCGTCGCACGAGTGCGGAGTAATGGGTCGTGAGGTAATGGCTTTAATTTATCCCCACGGCGCCCCGCCCCGCCCCGCCACGCCACGCCACGCCAGCTCCAGCTCCAGCTCCGCACCGGCTCTCCTCCGCGGCCCGTGATGAATTGTCGGACGCCCCGCCCCGCGCGTAATCTCGGAGAAATTGTTGTGCATTTTGTAAGCGCATCGCGACACTGCAGTGGTGCAATGCGCGTCCCCGGCCGGCCGGCAGGCGCAGTGCAGCGCAGCGCAGCGCTGCAGGGTGGGGCTGGGCTCTCTCGCCAGAGGAAAAGAAAAGCATAAAACGCACCCCTGTTACTTTGCCGACTACGGTGACCTGAGCCGTAACTCTGAATAACATGGTCGTCAGAAATGTATCAGGCAGGACGGTTGTGTTTAACTCACCTCCCATTAGTGTAGGTTCATTTCAGGCATAACACGGTATCGTGCTATGAGCAGAAAATGAAAGGGAAAAAAATAACTTGCACCCGTTCTTCTAGTCGTTTAATTTGCCAGGAGGGTTTCCTAATCTTTTCTCTCTAATTAAAAGCGTAGCGGGAGAGTGAGCCCCGCCCCCAGCGCACCGCAGGGCAGGGCAGGGCAGGGCAGGGCAGGGCAGCGCAGGGCAGGGCAGGGCAGGGCAGCGCAGGGCAGCTGAGGATTAGTGTTTTCTCAGACGGTGCCTCGCCTCCGGAACTCTCAGGACTGCTCTGAGATGAGCGCGCGGCGAGGGCGCGGCGTCCGGGCCCGGGCCGTCCGGGTGGGGCGGCAGCGGCGGCGGAACTCCCCGACGAGCCGCGCACCTCGACCCGCCGCGCCCCGCCCCGCCGCGCCCCTCCGCGCCCCGCCCCGCCCCGCCGCGCCCCGCTCCGCCCCGCCGCGCCGGCGCCCCGCCCGCCCCGCCCCGCCCCGCCTCCCCCGCCCCCCGCCACGCCCCGCCCCGCCGCGCCCCGCCGCGCCCCGCCCCACCCCCCCCCACCCCGCCCCGCCCCGCCGCGTCCTGCCGTGCTGTGCCTCGCGTCTCGCGCCGCCTAATTGACGTCGCCGTCGAGCCCGAGGAGGGTGAGATGGGGGGGGAGGGGGGGGCTGCGTGCGAGGCGTCCCGACGCTTCCGACGCGGTCTGATCCGACGTGTAGTGGGGCCCGGGGCCCGGGGACGCTCCCACCACGGCACGGCACGCCGGCTCACGGACCCTTAGCGCCCCCTCCTCCCTCCCCCACCCGCCTACCCGCCTCCACGGGAAAAAAATAGCTGCCATTGACTCTCTAGACAATACTTAAGGTGCTTAACTAAAACAGCCGAAGCTGAGCTCCGGCATCGAATTATTAGGTACTGTGGCCATTTTTTTTTTCGTGCGCCCACCAGAGGGCCAAGCGCCAAGCCATTAGTTCACCTAGCTCTAGCTATCGGCTGCGGCAACCCATTTGTTTCTTGCCGTGCCCGCCTTGTTAAAAGAGAATTAAAAGAATCTCATGCAGCAGCGTGCGGGGGGCAGCCCCTCCCCTTCCTTGTCACGGGTCACGCGGCTATTTGTGGCGGACTGACTGACGAAAGCTTTCCTCTCGAATGTAGGCTAGCCCGGCCGGGCCTGGCAGTCGGGCACTTTTTCCCATCGACCAGGCCTTCCCGTCCCTCAGCACATACTGCGTTCATTGTCTCTTTAGTGCGCTTTTTATGTAATCACGAGAGAGAGAGAGAGAGAGAGAGAGAGAGAGAGAGAGAGAGAGAGAGAGAGAGAGAGAGAGAGAGAGAGAGCACGTCGATTGTTTGCGACCGCAAGGAAAAGGCCGAGGCAACGAGATTAGCAATGAGGGTGAACGCCTCAAGGTGAGGGAGTGGTTCTCTCCCCTCCCCTTCTCTCCCCTCCCGCTCGAAAGTGCTGCTGCTGCTCGGTTCGACACGAAGGGAACTAACGCGGAGTGCCCAGCCCGGGCCAGCCCAGCCCAGCCCAGGCCATTAGCGGCGATCTCTCTCACTCCCCCGCTCTCTTGGTCTCATTCTCCTCTCACTGCCGCCTCCGCCGGTCTCCATCGCCTCCCCTGGTGGGATACAGGTCGCGTGACCCTGAGCCCGCAGGGCCCGGCCCGGGGCTGGACTGAGCCCCAAGGAGGGCCTCCAGGAGTCGCCCCCGGCCGCCCGCCACGGCCTCTCCCGACCCGACCTGCTCCTCTGGTCCAACCTGGTCAATATTGATGCTGAACAACACGGTCCTCCCGGGGCACCTCCGCACAGCGGCAGCAGGCGGCCTTCTCGTGAAGCCCACACCACACCGCCCCGCCCCGCCGCGCCCCCCGCCCCGCCGCGCCCCGCCCGGCTCTGAGGTCCCTGACGGGGAGGTTCCCGGGGGACGCCCCGCCGCGCCCCGCCCCGCCCCGCCCCGCCCCGCGCTACCGGCCCCACGCTGCTGGCCTGCCAGTGTAAAGCCGAAAGCGATTTCGCTCTCAACCGGACGTGGAGAGGGAATTTTAAATTCCGACCTAGCTCCACCACCCTTCGCTCCCCGACCAGCCCGCACCACTGGCCTGTCAGACGCAGGGTGGAGGGTGGTGCCCCGCCCAGCAGGCCTCTATATCTAGCACCGAAAACCTTTCCTGACCTTCCTTTCGGTCCGCCGAAATCAACCCTGGCCTCTTTGATTTCAAGTCAAAGGGAGCTGGTTGTCGCGCGGCCGTGGGGCGCGGCGTGGAGGACCCTGATTGTGCGGCCTCGGGGCCGGGGGGTCGGGGCCGGGGGGTCGGGACGGGGCGGGGTCGCGCGGCACCGCACCGCAGCGCGCCGGTTGAACAAGACGAGCTTCTGTCCATTTTCACATCGGCGGGCATTCTGAAGGACACACCCACCCCGGTTCATCCCCGCCCCGCCCGCCCCGGCCCGGCCTCTGCCGCCGAAGCCATGTCCCCGTGAAACGCGACACACCGGCGCGGATGGACGCACTTCTATAAATGTTTTGTGGTTGCGATTATCGCCGGCTCTCGGGCTATAGAAGGTCGTGCTTGGAAACGAGAGAAATACTGGGAGAGAGAGCGAGAGGGAGAGGGCGCGGCGAGTGGCGGAAGGAGAAAGAGAGATAAAGAGGAAGAGACAGAAACGCACAGGCATCCCAGGGGTGTCCGGAGAGGTGTCCCCTGACGCCCCCCACCCCCCTCCCGGCCGTGTCGTCACTCCGAGCCGTAGCCCATTGCGCTTTTCTTTGTGTCTGACTGTTGAATAATAGATGTACCTTTCTGTGTCTGCAGGTGAGCGAGTCGCCATGCGAGGTTCGTTACTGAACACGACGCCCCTCCGATCCCCACCACATTTGGTAACGGTACGCCGAAAAAAAAACCGCTTGTCCTTGCGTTCGCAGTGACGCTCTGTTCGTAGTGCTGCTAACGGTAAGCGAACCGGTGTGCGGTATGTCGTCGTCACGCTACTCTGTTTTTTTTTTTAAAGATATTTTTAACGAATTCTGATATTTCTTTTCTGGTTTCTTGAGAGTGAAGGGGTTCGTGATAAAAAAAAAGTGAGAGAAAATAGGAGGAAGTAGAGGGAGAGAAACAAACGGAGGGTAATGACATGAAGCGAATGAAAGGAAGTCGTAAATTGCTTTTTAGAACTTGGCCGTAACTTTTCGCACCGCAGGAAGTGAGATCTGCCCTTTTCATAGCTTTGGTTATATTTTCTCTTATTTTTATATTTTTTTCTAGAGAAAAAAAAAGCAGCTTCCTTTCATTCGGCTGTTTGCTCTCTCTCTCTCTCTCTCTCTCTCTCTCTCTCTCTCTCTCTCTCTCTCTCTCTCTCTCTCTCTCTCTCTCTCTCTCTCTCTCTCCTGTCGCTCTTTCTCTGGCGCAGTCAGCCACAGGTCGCCAATGAAAACCTCTCGAATTAACGACTTAACGAGAAAACGTCAGGAAACAGATTGCGATTGGAGCTTGTTCAGGCTTGCTGTTTACTTGTGAAAAAAGAAAATTCTTCACTCTCTTTCTTCGGTTGAGGTTTCAACAACGTGTGCGGTGCTGCGCTGATTACAAGCCCCTGCCAGGTCCGAGATAGGCAATCCCGCTGGGCATGCATGCAGTGGGTTGCCTATCCTTCGGATGGCGGGCGCTCCGCCGCGCGAAAGCACTTATACTGACATCCTTAAGGGGAAGTTTTTCGCAGGAATTAGACATGGAATAGAAACGCATGAGTGAAGCCGTGTGGTAGGTCAGGATTGGCCTCGCCGTTGGCCTCGCCGTTGGCCTCGCCGTTGGCCTCGCCGTTGGCCTCGCCGTTGGCCTCGGCCCGTCCCAACGCCTGTATCGTTATGCAGCGCGCGGCGCGGCTGCCGCCTCCTCTCTTTTCTCTTCTTTCCTCTCAACTTCTCCTCTCCCCTTTTTCTCGTTCGCTCGCACGACATCTAATTTTTACGGCCGGCGCTAAAAAAATATCGCTTTTCTTAATTACGTTAGGAAGGCGTTGCTCGGTGGGCTTTGGCACGCGGCTGCTGGTGCAGATGATGGAAATGTGCGCTTTTCCTCCATCTGCTCAAGCTGGTGAAGGAATAAGGTCCAAAAGTTTTTGTTTGTTTTTATTTTAAACCATTTTTATTGTTGATGTAGGGCCGACCCGAGTGCCCCCTTGGCAGTGTACGGAGGGTGGGGCGGGGTGGCTGCGGGCGTTGCTCTATCCATTGGACGCCCAGGCAGGCTGCTCGGCGGGCGGGGCGGGGCGGGGCGGGGCCGAGCGGGGCAGCCGGCACTTGTGGGGCTCCTGGCGAGGTTCTCATTATAGCATTGAACGCCCGCGCTGGTGTGTCGTGTTTGTTGTGGTGAGGTGGGGGGAAGTGAGAATAGAGAGAGGCGGAGAGAGAGAGAGAGAGAGAGAGAGAGAGAGAGAGAGAGAGAGAGAGAGAGGGAGAGAGAGGGGGCGTGTGTCCCGGCAACAGTCACGGCGCCGCACTCCGCCCGGGCCGGGCAGGCTCAGCCTCCCTGCTTTGTGCGTCCGCCTCAGCCCGGACATAATATCGCAAATGGTATGGAATGATGCGAGCGAAGGGACGCAGAGAAAGGCTGCAAGCCCGGGCCGGGGCCGGGGCCGGGAGGAGAGAGAGAGAGAGAGAGAGAGAGAAGCGGGGCGGAAGGATACAAGGCGATACCAGCGCGCCGCGGCGCAGCCCGCCATCCACTGCACTGTACAGGCGCACAATTTTCGGAATTAAAATGCTCGAAAAATGTTTGGTATATAGAGGGGAAAAAAGTAAGTTTGCGCTGCGGAACCCATCCCCGCGTTATTGCACATAACAGCCGGAGGCGGCTCAGCCCGTTTCGGGTCTAGAAATGTATAAATGGTGCGGTGTCGCCCCGCCCCGCCCCGCCCCGCCCCGCCTCGCCCCCGGGCCTCAGGTCCCCCGCCCCTCCCTCTTGTCCCACCCCCCGTTGGCCCTTTTCTAACTTTATTGACACGGCCCGGCCATCGCAGTATTCATAGCATCATTGCGCCGATCTTCAATAAAGGGTCCACGATGATATTCACGCGCGCCCCGCCCGGCCCGGCGGCCCGGCCGCACACAAAGCACCGCGCAACATGAAATTTCCAAAGGTCTATTGCTTTTTTTGGGGTGGTGGGGGGTGGGGGGGAGGGTTTGTGGGTATTATTTTTATCTATTTTCCTATTAATTTATTTAGTTTGGGCCTTCAGCATTATTCGGAACTCATGACACGATGGTGTCTCTCTTTCCCAGCGTTTTGTTTCAAATTGTGCACGCTCTGTTGAAGGCGGAGGCTAGGCTGCCTCCTGCCGCTTCGCTCGCGCTCTTCGCACCCTGGGGACACACCCTGGCCCGTGGCGCTGTGCTGTGCTGTGCAAGTCTGCAATCAGGGGAACTCTGGGATCAATCCAACCCCTTCC
Source organism: Frankliniella intonsa (assembly GCA_033675135.1). Classification (NCBI taxonomy): domain Eukaryota; kingdom Metazoa; phylum Arthropoda; class Insecta; order Thysanoptera; family Thripidae; genus Frankliniella; species Frankliniella intonsa. The sequence continues at coordinate 3,408,721 of CM066256.1, forward strand.
CCGCACCCCCGAGACTCAGCCCGCCGCCTACCACTCCCCCGACCCCTTTTCCGTTAAACTTCCTGAGTGCAGCAGGGAAGGGACTCGCACATGCAGCGAACTCTGCTGCAGGATGCACCTGGTCCGCTCCCCCGCCCTTTCCCTCGTCCTATTCCACATAGACATGGGAAGACATTCTTTTTCCGGTTTGCATCTCGCCTAGCCAATGCAGCGAATCTTATAGAGAAGAGGAGGTTTTAGTGCCGTGGAACTATATTCGCCAAATGATGTGAGCACTTGGGTACGGAAATTCGTCCAGCTGGCGACCACCCTTACTCACTCCGAGGGGTTTCCCTCGCGGCAAAGTCTCTTTCCGACTAGGTCACCGGCTGCGGGCCCATACAGTCCCGCCCGCCGCTCGGGCTAAAATTATTCCCGCATGAACAAATTCTCTTCCGCTCATATCCCTTAGCAGGGTGCGCGACCCTGGGCGGTCGCGCCGCGCCAGTCCCGCTCCGCCCCGCCGCGCCCCGCCGCGCCTCAGAGTTCAATACGTGAAGCCAAACTTTGACGCGCAGCCCGATCGGTCTTCCTCTGCACGAATGGAAGTATATACAGGAATCTGGCAAGCGTGTTCCGGTCCGGGGGAGAGGAAACTTTTTGGGGATCCGCGCCGCGTCGCACGTCGCACGGGCTCTGGCCTGGGAGCCGTGCGAGCAGGACCCCGCCCCGCCCCGCCCCGCCCCGCCCCGCCCCGCCCCGCCCCGCCTCAGCGGTGTGACGCCACCAGGGCGACAGGGCAGAGCCGCGCGGACTGGCCCCCGCCCTGGTCCCGTCCCGCTCCCGCCCGATACAGTGTTACTTTAGTTCCGCGGCCCCGCCCCGCCCCGCCCCGCACGCTTCACGTGTCACTGCAGCCCGAGCGCCCCTTGACATTCGCTCGGCCTCCTCTGCCCCGTGCATCTCTCTCTCTCTCTCTCTCTCTCTCTCTCTCTCTCCTCTCCTCTCCCTCTCCCTCTCCCTCTCCTCTCCCGCTCCCTCTCCTCTCCTCTCCCGAACAAGAAGACACATAGTCGCGAGGTCGTTTAGCTGCAGGCACGACCCCTGCTTGGTGTTCCCTGCCCTACTACCACGTAGGTCGGCCGTCCCTCTACCCTTTACCATTCCTACCATCTCTCTCTCTCTTTCTCTCTCTCTCTCTCTCTCTCTCTCTCTCTCTCTCTCTCTCTCTCTCTCTCTCCCTCTCCCAGTCTCTCTCCTCCTGCATCTCCTCCTCTCCCCTTTCGGGGCCGTACTTTGTGTCGTATCCGTCAACTCGGAACTTTCCCGCGCTCTTTTCTTGTGCCTTACTTTCGTGCATCCGTCCCTTCCTTCTCCCGGCTCCCGCTGCTTGGCGTGGCGTCTCCCTCCCAAGCGGCTTATTTGCAGTCCGGCCGACTTAAAAGTCCGAAAACTTGCCGCATTTATTACGGGGTCGTTATCCGATTAAGCGTTACTTTCCCGTGGCGTTTTCGGCCGGTGGTGCAGGGGGGGCACGGTGGGCCCCTCCCCTCGGTCACACTAATGAAAGCTTACGGTGATTTTCACCGAAACTTATTCACTGAAAATTGCAGCAATAGCCCAAAGCGTGCAGAGGATCAATTTTGGGAAACCCCGACGAATTTTCAACAGTGAACGCGAATCCCGGCATGTGCCGAGCGGAGCCTTACTCCCGCGAACTGCCATACATCGGCAAATGAGATAGGAGGCGAGGCGGGGCGGGCTTGGAGAGAGCAAACTGCAAATCTGTTAAGGGCCGCCTATTACTGACATCAAGTTCCAAACGAGGTAACTTATCGCAGCGTGCTGGCGTCGCGAGCGTCGCGGGTGTGTGGGAGGCGGGCGGCGTGGAGAGATCGTGGAATAAAATGAGGATGGAGAAGGAGAGAGAGAGAGAGAGGGGGAGATGAAAGTGAGAGAGGAGACATGGGGAGGGGGGGGGGGGGCGGAAGGGGAAGGGTGCTGGCTGCGGGCGGGGCGGGTTGGACCTTTCTGAGGATGAGATTTCTTGTCCCCGGAACGTGCCTTGTTTGCTGTTGCGTTGTTGTCCGACTTCGGTGCCCGTGTGTGTGTGTGTGTGTGTGTGTGTGTGTGGTGGTGTGAGTGTGTGAGAGTGTTTGGGGTGGGGGGCGTTTGTTTGCCGCCTGTGCGTGCGCTTACGTTCCCATGGTTCCCAGCGAGTACATCTTGCCGCGCCAAACGGACTTGTTGATTCAATTGACGCACAAGCTTAATGTAGCAGTTTGGGTAGAGAGCCCGTGATTGGTGGGGAGGGGGCGCGCTTTGGTGAGGGGCGGGAGGAAGGGGGGAGGGGTTCTGTTGTAGTGCGGTCGAGTTGTCGCTGGTTGCCGCCCCGCCCGCCCCGCCCCGCCCCGCCCGCCCCCCCCCCCGTCGTTACAGCGTCTCGTTCCGGGTGCGCCCGCCCGTACTGGGCGCATCGCTCTGCCGCCCCGCCCCGCCCCCGCCCCGCCCCCCGCCCCACCACGGGCGCGCCCCAGCGGACAACACCACCACACGCCACTGAATTATCGAGGCCGACATAAGTGCAGTACGGTGGCTCATTAGGGCGCCAAGTAGTATGTGTTGCAGCTCGGCACCAGAGGCTAGCCGTACCGTAAGGAACGCCCACGCCACTAAGCAACACCGTATAACAGGTGTAGTGTTTTAGTTTTGCGAGTATCCTTCTTTATTTCTTTATTTTTTATTTTTTGTTGGTTTGGCGGGGGGACTCTGATGACTGTTGTTAGCGTAGTTTTATTCCCAATGCAGGTCGCCCCGCCCCGCCCCACCCGCGCGGCTGTCCCTTATTCCCTTTGCCTGATTGCTGCTGTAAGCTGAGCAGCACCTCCGCTGTAATTGCCCGAGCCCGCTATGCGGCTGGAAGGGGAACAACAGCAGCAGCAGCGGGTGTTCGCAGTGCGGGGCGGGGCGGGGCGGGGCGGGGCGGGGCCAAGGGTGTGGGTAGTGAGTGGTTGGCGTGCGGCCGTGTCGTTACGCGGCTCTCAGCAGCAGGCTGCGCCCCACGCCCCACGCCCTGAGCCCTACGCCCTGCGCCCTTACGCCCCTTACGCTCCGCGACGGCCCGGTCCATACCATACCGGGTGGGCTGGGCGGACCATGGCACTCGAGCCGCACAATTCCGACCGCACTCCATTGAATGCAAGGGGAGAGGGCACGGCGCGGGGCGGTGCGGCGGCCCTTAATTCAGTATGCGTTGGGCCAGGCCGGGCCGGGCCGGGCGGAGCGGATTCGTGGAAGGGCCGCTGACAGGGGATGACCGCGCTAGTGCGACCCCGCCCCGCCACGCCCCGCCCCGCCCCACGCCCGCGCCTTACGCCGCCAGGAGCGAAGGGAGAGAGGCCTGTTGCCCTGATGCTCACGAACGAGAACGTTTTGTATTGTCTCCAAAGACAAAAGCGGGCGCCTGTGTCGGACTGTCTGCAGCATTAGTTGGACGGGGCGGGGCGGGGCGGGGCGGGGCGGGGCGGGGCGGGGCGGGGCGGCGGTGGTGGTGGAGGACGAGGAGGAGGCGGGTGAAAGGGCACAGTATGACAAGTAGTGCGAGCTCAAGATGGCGGGGAGCACTCGCTGCGGGGCGAGGCGCGGCTGTGGCGACCCGCGCCACAGCGCCTGCTGGGTAGGCAACCACATGGACACTTGTACAGTATGTGTTGCCTGCCCGGTAGAGCACTCGCCGCCGCGCCCCCGCCGCCCACGCAGGCCGCCTGGCCGAACGGCTGGCTGCCAGCTAGGGCTGGCCGCCCTGCAGGACAGCCCGGCCGGCGGCTCGTGGGGCCCGGCGGAGTCACCAGTCCAGCACGCGCGCGACCGAGGAAGGCACGGGCACGTACGTTCCGCGGCCCTCGCGCCTCTCCTCGCAGCTGGATACAGAGACTTCTTAACGTAGCGCAGCCTAGTCATTAGCCGTAAGCTCTACTGTATATACTTAGTTAATAAACCTGTATAGTGTACATAAACATCGAGTTTACATTCACGCCACGCATCCGCACGAGCATTGCGCAATACGGACCGAGACTTAGGACGCTACAGTGGTGACCCCGACGTGATCAGTGAACTGCCCCGCCGTGTCACCACGGTCTCCATCGACCGGGTCAAACCAGCCTTCCGACTCGCCTGCGACCCAGCCGGCACCGGAGTGCCGGCTTGCACCGGGACAACCGACCCAACCGCCACCGGAACGCCCGGTCTCGACGACGCCGCAACGCCTCCGCTGCGCACGCGCAGTGGCCGCGCATCGCGCCCGCCTGCGCGCCTCTCAGCGGGGTAGGCTCCGCAACTCCGTGGGGGGCCCCTGTGGCGACCCGCGCCACAGCGCCTGCTGGGTAGGCAACCACATGGACACTTGTACAGTATGTGTTGCCTGCCCGGTAGAGCACTCGCCGCCGCGCCCCCGCCGCCCACGCAGGCCGCCTGGCCGAACGGCTGGCTGCCAGCTAGGGCTGGCCGCCCTGCAGGACAGCCCGGCCGGCGGCTCGTGGGGCCCGGCGGAGTCACCAGTCCAGCACGCGCGCGACCGAGGAAGGCACGGGCACGTACGTTCCGCGGCCCTCGCGCCTCTCCTCGCAGCTGGATACAGAGACTTCTTAACGTAGCGCAGCCTAGTCATTAGCCGTAAGCTCTACTGTATATACTTAGTGAATAAACCTGTATAGTGTACATAAACATCGAGTTTACATTCACGCCACGCATCCGCACGAGCATTGCGCAATACGGACCGAGACTTAGGACGCTACACGGCCAGGGCGATGAGAGGCGTATTCTCGAGAGCACTGCAGTGCTGGGAATCGTGGGCATGGTGCGGTTTCAGAAAACGTGCGGCGCTTATTTTTGCGTTTTACAACTTTATCTACCGGAATTAAATCCAAGTAGCTCTCGCGGATGAAGTCACATAATACAGCCACATGCAATATAGCGGCGGAGTGAGCGACGCTTATGTTCTCTCTTACTTTATGATAAACTTTGGTATTATTTGCGCGTCGAGTTGAGAGGCGTGTAGCGAGCGCTGCTGTTACAGAGTTCAAAACCGAGCCTTTTGTCGCGAGCTGCGGCGCGCGCGCGTCAATGGGGTAGAGTTCACCGCGCGCCGCGCGCCTCTGCCATCGTAACGCTTTCTCCTGTTGGGCCAAAGCGGCTACAGAGGCAGAAAAAGACACAGTTTCGTTGAATCTTTGGCTGAAATAGAGGACCAAAAGCGTATAACAGTCGTGACCATGTCTGTGTCGCTATGTTTCGCGGCCACAGTGTAGCCCTACCCCTGCCCCGCCCGGCGCTCTGGAAGCCCGCGCGGAGCGGCGCCGAGCCCCCGTGGTCCAAACTCAGGCTCTGGTTCTTTGGCCAGCTTTTGGCCGCCGCAGCCTGCCCCCCCCCCCCTCCCCCCACTCCCCCTCCCCCACGCCACCCCTGCGACCCGTTTGCGCTCACACCATTGCCCCGGATTCGACGCCGCCAAAACCATCCTGTCAAGTACGATATTTGAACGCGCCCAGACGACGGCAAACAGGTCTCTCTCTCTCTCTCTCTCTCTCTCTCTCTCTCTCTCTCTCTCTCTCTCTCTCTCTCTCTCTCTCTCTCTCTCTCTCTCTCTCTCTCTCTGTGTCTCTGGCTCGCTCTCACGCTTTCTCTAACAAACACACACACAAACACACAGGGGCGCACACACCCACACATGCAATAAAAAGGACCACGTTTATGGCGCATGCGTTCCGTTCCAGCAAAATTCATTGCGTTGTTGTTCTTCTGATGCTTAATTTTTATCACGTGACATATGTTTTCCCCTCGTCGTGATAACGGTGGCCCTCTTTTCCTGAATTCGCTCTTCCTACTATGTATATTCTCTCTCTCTCTTTTATTGTTATTCCGCACACACGACGACCTTCTCTCTTCCCTTCCCCTGGATTCCTCTCTCCCCCACTCTCTTTTTCGCGCGCTCTCCGAGAGGAAAGCAATTGGTGTATCGCTCACTTAGGTGTCGATCCATCTTGCAGTGTCCGCCCCTGCCTGCCCGTGGTGTCACCGCCCTCTTTATCGACGAGGACCCCTTTGGAGAGGAACAGTCTGCGCCCATCTCATCCTACACTGTTAAGCCAAGTGTTCAACTGTTCAACACTTGTATGTGTGCAACTTCCAACCTGGCACGTGCAAGTGCGCAATCGGCAATTGTGCAATTTCACGTGTTTAACTCGCCAGTTTTACACTTCTAAGTGTTTAAATCGACAGTTGTGCACTTGCAAGTGTTCAACAAGAGGAGTGTTGCACGGGGCAGTTGAACACTTGCAAGTGCACAACTGTTAAGTTGAACACTTCCAAGTGCACAGCTTGCGAGTTAAACACGTGAAACTGCACAACTGCCGGGTTGCACACTTGTGCGTGTTAGGCCGGAAGTTGCACACATACAAGTGTTGAACAGTTGAACACTTGGTGTTACAGTGTATCCCACTGCCCCACCGAGCCGTGCAATATCAGGCCGCGGCGCAGCGCTCCGCGATGTACGCGATGCTCACACACATGCCGTTCGTTAAGTTAATTTAATTAACTTTCAGTTCAAAAAGCAGCCAAATGCAATAAACCAAGGGGATTACTCTCACGCGATGGTCGATTCCTGCCGCTGTAGCTGCACTCGCGTGAAATATAATTTGGAAATGTGTTATCATCTCCTGGAATCCATTTCCATCTGTCGTGCCCTCCGCGCGGCGGCGCTGTCCGGAACAGATGGGGGGCTCTCGGGGTGTGCACAGGCAGCTCGTCTCATGTTTACTTTCCCCTCGTTTCCTCTGCGATTCTGTTCGCAGTGTACCCGCGTATCAATCCGCGGCCGTCTCGCTCGGTGTAACGGCTATACCCTTGTTGGCTTCTCTTTGAGTGGCGCGCGCGCAGAAAAATAAGCGGCTCGTTGCGTGGCAGAAAAGTTTAGGTGCAACTTTCTGACCGGAGTGATTCCCTCCCGCGATCGGTCTGCGCGGGCCGGGCGGCGGGGGGAAAGGCAAAAGCGAGTTAGCGATTGCGCAGGCCACCGATTGCTTTAATTCAGCCGCGGGGAATGTTTGTCTTGCCCGCCTTCTCCTTGTGGAGACCCGCTCTGCTCCTCTCGGCCTGCGACTTGAACTTGTTCTCGTATTATTACGTGTATTGTACTAAACGGAGCAGCCTCGGGAGCAGCTAACCGCGAGGGCCCGTCAAATCGAGGGAATCGACTATGGGAAACTCGCGGGAACCTTCGAGTTATAAAAGAATTATCTCTAGGGGATTTCGTCTCTAGTTTCCCACGGCGACAGGAGGCCCTACACCAACGAGCTTCACGCTGAGCGCTGTTTAATTTTTCATGCGGTGGACCATCACTGCCCTGGAACGCTCTAAAAAGTCACTTGCTAGAACAGGGCGTGCTGCTCGACACTGTTTGGCTCTTATTATTTTTTTCCTGACCGCTTCTCTCCCGCGTCTCCCCCGCTCTTGCGTCGCCACCGCACCTCTTGGCCTCCCCTATAAATAACACGGGTGCAAAATATTAAAATTTCATAATGATTGCAAAGGCGCGCGGGAACGCATGGGCACTTTAGTTTGGCGAGATAATTTATGGGCGGGCCCTGGCCGGCGCCGAGCTGCGAGGCGGCTGGGCCAAAGTTTAAGCTCGGAATACGTCGCGCTACCTGTGTGAGCCGAGCGCCGCGCCGCGCCGCTCCTGCACTAGCGCCGGCCCGGCCGGCCCCTGCGCGACCTGACCTCGCCTGGCAGGCCGGCAGGCCGGCAAACGGACCCGCTGCTGCTGCTAGTGCTGCCAAGTTCGCCTCCCAGTTGGAAACAGAAATGGCCCCTTCAAAGTTGTGCGCGGGGGCGGCGCGGGGCGGCGCGGGGCCCTGCGCGTTCTCCTCAGGGCAGCCCCGAGCGCCTTGCGCGGCCGCGTTACTGTGCAGGGCCCCGCCACTGACCACGCCAGCGCTCGCGTGTCGCGTGCACAAGTACTGCTGCTTCCAATCTACGACATAGTAATTGCAAATTCGGACGGTTGCTGACTATTATTGTCCCCTCTGGCTTTTATTGTTCGTGTGCAGAGTTGTGTTGTGCCGCGGTTCCTTTTTGCATTATTACCATGCCTCCTTGATACCATGACTCATTAGGGCCCCGACCAGGCGCATGCATGGGCAGGCACACTTCAGTGCGGTACAGATCACTTCGAATAGTTTTGGCCGCGGTCGGTGAATCAGCTCCCTTATTATAACTTATCGGGGTCTGTAATACCTCACGAAGTTCTCCATATCATTTCCGCGGTGCGTTTACTTCGCAGTATCCAATACGGCCGTAACCCTGAGTCGCGCTCGCTTCGCCGAGATGACCTTATTTCTGTTCCGGGGCGGGGCGGGTCGTTAGCGACGCGTTTGCGGGGGGCCAGGTCGGGCGGGGCGGGGCGGGGCGGGGCGGGGCGGGGCGGGGCGGTGGGTTATGATTGGTCCCGGCCGGGACCGGACCGGTCCGGACCGCAGCACCTCGTCTCGTCTCGTTGGCCTCGCCGCAGTGTTTCCTCCGAGGAGGCGAGGTCGGGGCCGGGGCACCCAATCCTTGTCCTTGGGCTGCCACCCCGTAATGAATTTAGTTTGTTGTAGAGACGTCGCCCTTTGCGAGGAACGTGCGGCACAGGTCAGCTTAACAAGGCGGCGGGGGCGGCGCGGGGGCGGCGCGGGGGCGGTGCGGGGGCGGGGCGAGGTCTCCTTGCGGCTGAGCCCCGCCGTCGCGGGAGGGGAGGCGGGGCAGCGCAGCGCACCCTGGCAGGGACCAATAATCCTGACCCAGCGCCGGAGAATAGCTTTCCGGGTTTATTTTTTAGGACGGGTCCGATAGAGGGGGCGGGTTGATGTATGATTCGAGCTTCGAGGAATGTCCGCTGCTTTTGCAATAATACTGCCTTGAGTGACCGCGACCGCGAATCGGAAGAGGTCGATACAATACACACCCATTTTTTCCCCACCGGCATATCTTACCGGTGCTAATAGGAAGAAACCGGATTAGTGACGGTTTTAATCGAAGCGCATCAAAAGTCTCCCGTCGCGGCGCGGCGCAGAGCTTGCCGCTCCGCCCGGAGTGTTTGCAGCACACGCGATTAGCCAATCTTGCTAATGGACAGCTTCATCATAAAACAGATGAGTAAAACACCAACACAACCCGTATGACGGGCTGGGCTGGTGCGGCCTGCAGCCTCGGCCACTCAACTCAATTCTCACCGTGCCGTGTAAGTGCAGTCTGGCACACGGGTGGGATATTGCATCCGCCGGCCCGTGATGAATAGTGGCACGATTAGATCGACCGACCCGCCCCTCTCCCTGTTTGCACGCACCCCCTACGCTGTCCTTCCCCCCCTCTCTGCCTCCCTGCCTCCCTGCCTCCCTGCCTCCCTCCCTCCCTCCCTCCCTCCCTCCCTCCCTCCCTCCCTCCCTCTCTCCTCTTCCTCTCATGCTCAGACGCATCTCGTGTCCCGAGCCTTTCTCAACTTCTTGGCTAAGCGATACATCACCAGGACCTACTGTCAAGGGGGAAGAAGAGGAAAGAGTGAGTAGTATAGAGCGCGCGCGTGCGTGTGTGTGTGTGTGTGTGTGTGTGTGTGTGAGAGAGAGAGGAGAGAGAGAGCGAGAGCTTTCAGTCAGGCCTCTTTAGCCGCCGCCTGGCCCGGCCAGAAGTCGGGCGGATCCCGGTCCACTCGACCGAGTGTGCTTTCGCATCTCCATCGTTTCCACCATGTCTAGTCTAGCGCCCCAGTAACGGCCTGGAAACTTTCAGGTCCGGGGACGGGAGAGTCGCAACGTTTGCAATTTTGCGAGCGATTCAGTGTCCCCATCTCCATCTGGTGCTGGTCCTGACCTCCATGAAGCCCGCCTCGCGCTGCGCCGCCCCGCCCCGCCCTGCCCCGCCCTGCCCTGCCCTGCCCCGCCCTACCCCGCCCTGCCCTGCCCTGACAGTACGTAAAATGGGATATCCTCCCGGAGAACATGACACTGTGACCGTGCCGTCGGCCCCTGACTCCGGTGATAAAGTATTTCCGAGATGCCCCCGCAGGCAGCGTGCGCGCATATCTTCTCAAAAAGTTCCTCTCGGTATTTTTTTTTCTCTCTCTCTCTGGGGAGTTTTTTCGCTCATCTCGGCCTTTGATTGATAGTGCCAGGTTTCCTGAGGAGGCACGCCAACGTTTCTGTGACAGGACGGCGAGCCCTGTCGGCTTACTCCTGCTCCATTAGAAGCCCCCCCCCCCTCCTCCCCGACCAGCAAACATATCCCTCCGCCGCCTCTCCTTGTCGTCCTGCTGACGAGCCTCGCTGGACTTCCTCGCTCAACAACACCATCCAGGGCAGCCAGGAAATGATCACACAGGAGAGTACGACAACACACAGGCAGATCGTAAAATCGGGACGTATTGCCGTGCTTCAGTCGGAGGTACCGGGTACTGGGGTTGTATGGGCACCGCGTGGGGGATTGTCGTCGCCTTCAAGGTGCTCTCCAGCCAGCCCTACGGGGCGGGCCGGGCTGGGGCGGAATGACAGCTCCGGCCGCGTCGTTCGTCCCTGAATGGGCGCAAATGAATCAGGCACTGATGGGCGTACCACTGGGGGGGAGAGAGAGAGAGAGAGAGAGAGAGAGAGAGAGAGAGAGAGAGAGAGAGAGATTTTGTTTAAAATAAACGGAAGGGGCGCAGTCGCAATGGCTGCGATTCGCGGAGAATGGCCAATCAAAACAGACCGACATGAATGGTGGATGGCAGTGAATTTAACTTGGCAATTCCGCGAAGGGAACGCGGCGGGCCGGGCGGGGCGGGCGGGGCGGGGCGGGGCGGGCGGGGCCGGGCGGCCCACGCAGCGCCAGCCAGATTACTTAACGACAAATGAGCAGGCCCGTCTTGTGTATTCGGTCCGCGGGCGGGGGCGGGGCGTGGCGGGGCGGGGCGGGGCGGGGCGGGGGCGGGGCGGCCGCGGCATACGCTGCACGCGCCGAGTCCCTGGCCGTACGCTCAGTAGCAGGAGGAGGAGGCGTTGTTTTCCAATTATACAAAACTTGGCGGCACTTGCAAGCGAGCCCACGGGGAAGAAGGGGTAAGGGGGAGGGGGCAGGGCGGGGCGGGGCGAGGCGGGGCGAGGCGGGGTGGGGCGGGGCGAGGCGGGATGGGCCGGACGGCCTCCAAGTGCTCTATAAAGTGGAGTGTAAGGGCGTTGGTGTTTTTATCTGAACGCCGCGTGGGGACTACACAAAAGTACTGCGGCCGGGCGGGTCTTACTTTTCTCTCCCATCCCGACTTGTTCCCTGCTCCACGCTCTACTCCACGCCCTATCCGTATCCCTCCTCCCTCGCCCTTTTGTTCTGTCGCATCCCGGCCATTGTAGCGGCTTTTCGGACGGCCCCGCCCCGCCCCGCCCCGCCCCGGCAGGGGACTTTGGACGCGGCACTTTCCGTCTCCGCTCCGCCCAGGTAAAGTGTTGCGACTGCAAGTCTTGCCCGGCCCGGCCCGCGCTAGCTTAGCTCGCGTAATTTATTTTTGCCGCGAGAGCAGCTCTATTCCGCCGCAAGCCTCCTGGATGAGGGAGTGAGACGGGAGGCGCGGTGCGGTGGGCAGGCGGGGCGGGGCGGGGCGGGGCGGGGCGGGGCGGGGCGGGGCGGGGCGGGGCGGACGCTTCGTTTCCGAGATGGATGTCGAGAGGGATTAGTGGCGGAACTAAAGCGCGGAGGGGAGCGGCCTGGGCCCGTGGTCCGCCCTATTGTTCCGACTACATGATACAACTTTTTTCGACACAACGACGCGCGCCGCGGGCCTGCGTAGTTTGTTGTGCTGGCCGTACACTCTCGCCCGCCCAGGCACCCGTCTCTCTCTCTCTCTCTCTCTCTCTCTCCCTCTCTCTCTAAAACTCCTTTCCTCACCTATGTGCCGCAGGGCAGTGATCGTTATAAGAACAATGGCGATGCCAGCCGGATGGAGGGCGGGGCGGGGCGGGGCGGGGCAGTGCCCGACAGAGGTGGCGGCGGGTCGCCGAGGAGAGACAGACTTTGTTGGGAAGTTGTGGTGTTGCGCCAGGGTCGTGCCCGCCACGCCGCCCCGCCCCGCCCCGCCCCGCCCCGCCCCGCCCCGCCGCGCTGCGCGTGGGCCCGGGACCCCCTGACCCTCAGCGAGTTGTCTGCGCCAGTCAGCAGCTACTCGTCTGTCTCCCCGCCGTTTGGAGAGAAGTTGCTCACCCATTGGCTGCGGGGGGAGAGAGGGCTCCGAACAAACCATTTCCGGTCTCGTTGGATAAATTCGTCCTCCTGGCAGCGAATTGTGAAGGGAGTTTTTTTTTGTCGTCGTGCCATCTGCGACAAGTACGAAGAGAACGATGAGAAGGAGAAGTCGGGACGTCTTCTCGACCCGGCCGGGCCGGCCCCGGGTCCGTCCTGCGTGCTGCCGTACCGCTGTACTGTAGGAGAGTTAGTTCCCCTGGCGGCGCGGCACAGCGCTGCGAGGAGAGGAGGCGAAGTTGGTACGGCGGGGCGGGGCGGGGCGGGGCGCGGGACTTCAGGAAGAGGCGAAGGGTCGAGCCAAGGAGCTTGTGTGCAGCACCCCGCCCCGCCCCGCCCCACATCTTTTCAGAGCTGAGGCCAGGAAGAGGAAAGGAAGGGCGCGCGAGGCGGGGCGGGGTGGGGTGGGGCGGGGTGGGGCGGTGTGACGAGGGGATGGAATATATCATCACACAGCGCGCGGCCGTATGACAAATTCAGCGCGCTCGCGGCTCATGGCCGAATGAAAGCCGTCACGCGTGGGCTCAGATGTGGGCCGGGCCGGGCCGCGCCTCCGCGGCGCTGCTGCTGCTGCTGCTGCTGCTGGGGACGGCAATGTTTAAACACACGCGCCCTACGCACGCGCGTGCCCCTGTACGCGTGCGGAAAAATACACGCGGAGAGTCACGCGGTTTTAAAATGCTCTCTGTACTCGGCGCGCCGCCCGCCTGCTGCCCGCCCCGCCGCATTTCCTGTCCGCTGTACACAGTTTGGCGTGACCGCCGCGCTATGCTGTGAGTCTCCGGGCAATCTATCACCGTGTCGAAACAGAACTCCCCACTCCCCCTGGAGGCTGTAACCCCCGCGCCCGGCCGGCCGGCCGGCCAGGGGCCGCGCGCTAGCTGTGTTCTGCAAAAGGGGGTCGTCCATATATTACGTGACCCCGGGAGAGAACAAGCACCAGCCGTGCTGCGGTGTCGCTGGGGCGGGGCGGGGCGGGGCGGGGCGGCTGTAACGGGGCGGCAATGAGGATTTGCTGGCCGGCCTGTCACATGCGACGCGTTTCATGTCGGACGCGTGTCGTGCTCGCTTTTAATTTCTTGAGCTGCTCCTGCAGGGCCCCGGTGGAGTCGTCACGCGGGTGCTAACTGGGCTCGAGGGCGGGGAAGAGCCTTGAGGACATGGTCCCGCAACCCCTTGTGCTACGCTAAGGTGCCATGGTTTTTTCGTTTTGCTCTGCTGCATCATACATCAGTCAGAATTAAGCGCAAACCCGCGCCGCACGTGTTTCAGACAACTTTTGTTGACCGGTTTCCGGTGTGTGTGTGTGTGGGGGGGGGGGGTACCCATTTTGCTTGCGACGGCCGGGGTCATCCCTACTCTGCGGACAGGTATGCGGTGGGGCCTAACTCGGCCGTACGTGCCGATAGAGGGGCCCGCCCCAGAGACAACGCGGCGCAACACAACAGAACACAATGGTGGCGGCCGTGCGGGGTGGGGCGGGGCGGGGCGGGGCGGGGCGGGGCGGGGCGCGCTGGGGCCGGGCGGGTGCGATGGAGCCTCGGACCCCCCGGGCTTTGGGCCGATCGCTATCGCTGCACGAGGACCCCCAGCCATGCGTGAAGCGGGTGGAATTCGAGGGGATATGACGTCATAATAAGACAAGGACGGCGGCGAGATTTCAGTGGAGAGCCGGGCCTGGCCGGGAGGAAAGGACTCCGCTGCTTTCTTTTTATTTCCAACCCCAAAAAAATAAAATAAAGGAGGATAGAGGGCGGCCGTTGCATTTCCTAGGGCAAAAATTGGTGATAAGCTCATTGTAGATAAAGCGAGGGAGATAGAGGCGAACGTTGTACATACTTTGGGCACATTTCCACTCGAGTCTGCGTTCTGTTCCGACAGCCGGCGGTGGTGGAGTCTCGCCCGTCACGGTGTGGGGTGAGGACTAAAACTAGACAACTATGCATATTTCTGCTCGTGCCAGCTCGAGTGAAGTTCTCGAATTCATACCACGTGCGCTGTTCTACAAATGAGTACACGTGCTCACACTGTCGTACTCTGCGAATTCCCCGCATGAAGTCCGTGCCCGCCCGTGCTTTATTATTTCGCGTACTGCAACGATTGAGAAAGGTGAATGTGGAGCATGTGTTGGAACCACTATACTGTGGCGGGGCGCGGCCCGGTCAGCAGGCCACGCAGAGGTCTGCCGCTGAGGTGTTCGGACCATAAATTAAATACGCGGCGGCCCTGTATACCCCGGAGGGGTTCTTGCGAAGCTGCAAAACATTTATTCTGCAGCTGTTCGTGGTTGAAATTTACTTGGTCGGGTTGGAGTTTTCTTTGTGAGGAGAAACTCAGGTTGTAGCCCGAGGCCGTCTCGTCTCGTCTCGCCGTACTCGCTCTCCTCTGTTGTATCCTATCTCCTCTCCTCTCCTCTCATGCTCTCGCCGCCTCCTCTCCTCATCGAACGAAACACTTCATTACTTTTCGAGGTCTGTTCAAAAAGAGGCCCGGCCCTTCGCACCGCTGCTGCCGGTGTAGTGATTTCAAGCACCACTGGACAAAAGTGGCGAAAGAGAGGGAGAGAGAGAGGGTTGGGGGAGACGGCGAGTCTTGTTTCCTGCCGTTAATCTTTCACCATTCGCTACTCATGTCTCTCTCTCTCTCTCTCTCTCTCTCTCTCTCTCTCTCTCTCTCTCTCTCTCTCTCTCTCTCTCTCTCTCTCTCTCTCTCTCTCTCTCTCTCTCTCTCGCTAGACTCTCATGTAGCCCCCACTTCACCTCGTGGATCAAGGCTCCCTGTCGACCAATCCAGATTGTCTTTTCCCCAGGCCCGGACGGCTCTGCGCCCAGCACGACTGTCTGTCCGCCAGCGGGCCCCGCCTCGCCCCGCCCCGCCCCGCCCCACCCTACTCGGCGCGCCTTGAGTGGAGATTGTCCCTCTCAATAATTGAGGGAGGGACGGCTGATCGTGCCACCCCGTCAGCCCGGCCCCGGGCCCCGGGCCCCGGCGCGGCGCGGCGCGGCGGCGCTCCTCTGATTGTCATTAGTGAGCCCCGGCCGGCGGCCAGCTCGGCCACGCCTACACGTGCAGAAAGTGCCTCTTGCTCATTTACAGAACATGGCGGAAAGAGATATATATTTTTTCTAAAATTAATCACGTAATTACCGTGGAGTAAGGGAGGTAAGGGCGCGCGCGCTCACTTTTCCTCTTTCGAATATTCGTTTGACATCACTTTTTGCTCTTTGAAATCGGATCGCATCACGCGCTAGGTGGCGCTCTCTCTCTCTCTCTCTCTCTCTCTCTCTCTCTCTCTCTCTCCCTCTCTCTCTCTCTCTCTCTCTCTCTCTCTCTCTCTCTCTCTCTCTCTCCGCGACCTCCCTCCCTCCCTCCCGCATTTTATTGCCCTTTCCAGCGTATCCCACCCTTACACCGCATCCCCGTCCCTCTCTCCCCGCTGCCCCTCCCTCCCTGCGCCCTGCTCTGCCTGCGGCCCGGCCCGGCCCGGGAGTGGCAGAGTGTGGGTACACAGACGAGAGTGGAGAGGAGCCCAGACCGAGCCCATCCCATGGAGATCATACCACCATGCCCTCCCCGCCCCGCCCCACCCTGCCTGCACAGTGTCTCGGAGACTGAGGACCCCCGAGCAAGATGTCTTAAGATTGAGGGGCGGGGCGGGGCGGCCTACTGCCCTCCCCTCTCTGCACTGCAGCCCGCTAGTCCATGCTCTGCTTCCAGCCCGGCGCGCCGGCGAGGCGGGGCGGGCCGAGGCTTGCAGTGGCTTCACAAGCGAGAGGCTTGGCTGGGCCGGATGTGTTTTGCAGGAGTGCCTGCCTGCGGTTGCCGCCTGGCCTGGCCTGGCCTGGCCACGCAGCTGCGGCGGCGGTTTTGGCTCGGCACTTTTCTTTTTTGTTTTGTTTTCTTCTCTAAATTGCCACCCTTGCTAACGCTGTGTTATCCGCCTGTTGCAGGTGCGTGATGTCGGCGGGGCGTTGCATCGTGCGTAACTCGCGCATAGGGGTAATGTAAGTCGTCTCGCAATTTTATTTTATTTTTTTTGCGCTCGGCCACGGTGACGTTCTGCGTAGCCGTGTGTCGTGCCACCTCGAGGCTCGAACCCCTTCAGCTTCTCCCGTTCGCGGGGGGCGCCCTGCCCTGCAGCAGTGGCACAGGGTGGAGCGGGGTGGGCCGGGGCGGGGCGGGGCGGGGCGCCAGGCGCCACTGTACACCTCACCACGCGAGATTAGGGTCAGTTGGCTCATTTTGAATAATTGATGTGATTGTTGGTCGATTAGCGGTCGTCCAGCGATGGGACGGGCTGCCGGCCAATTGAGCCCCCCCCCCCTCCGACCCTCCACCCCACTGCAACCCCCACCACCACCACCCCTCCGCCTCGCCTCGCTCCTCGTGCCGCCGGCCGCCGCTGCCAGTGTTAGACTAATTGGTCGTTCTAGTACGATCCATTTTTGATGTTTCGGACATAGTCATACAATTCGCCTCGGCCGGGTCGGATTGGCGTGTCTGCCGCCCCTCCCCCTCCCCCGCTGCTTGCGAGATGGCGCTCCAAGTGTTTACTCGCGACACACACGCGTGTCTAGGGATTTAAAGTCTATTGGTAAGTTACCAGTAAGATTGGTAATATAAGTGGTAACTTACGTAATATTACCCAAAGGCAAAATTACCGGTAATTTAAGTAATTTATTTTGGCTAAAATGTGCCCTAAATACGTTGAAAAGAGCCCGATTTTGCTCTCAGACCTTACATTTTCAACATATTTTACAGAAAATTGATTTACAACAGTCAAGATACACAATAGGGCCATGCGAAAATACTCCAATTTTTTGTTGGAAAGGCCTTATTTTAAGTCTTAAGGGTTCCACGACGTTAAACATTGTTCAGTGATATTTCATCAACAAAATTGAATTATTTCACGCTTGTACGCAGTTGGAGCTGTTAGAACACTTAGTTAATGTAAAAGAAATCAAAAATTTCTACGTATTTTTGCCTGAAAACTAAACTTTCCAATCTTTCCAAAAAAAAAAAAAAGGTAATATACCAATCTTACCGTAACTTACGGTAAGGGTTTTTTCTTTCCGGTAATTTTAAATCCCTACGCGTGTCGATTGGCTGGGACGCGAGGCGGCTTGGCGTTCGTAACAAACTAAAGAAGAAAAAAAAACTTTTCGACTCCTCGACCCTTTTTTTGCCCCCTCCGCGTTTAGCCGGCACAGAAGTTGAGCGACGCGCCCGTCCCTCAGCGCGCGGCCAGCAGTCCACCCCCGTCCCCCCCTCCTGCCCCCAACTCACCCACAACACCCGCCCCCAACCCGCCCCCATGCCCGCCGAGTTACGCGAACCGGATTAAAGTGACAGGTCAACAGACGCCCGCAAATCCCGAGACAGTGCTTCTTGTTCCTGGGGGTGAGCATGTAATCCCCATAACCCTCTGTTTCAACCCCTCATCCCCTCCCAGCCAACCCACCCCTTCAATTTCCTACCCCAACAACATGACCTGCACCCCCCCTACCTCCCACCCGCCCGCCACCCCCCGCCCCCAACCCCAACCCGCATCGCACCATACCGTCCAACTTATATTGCGGTCCCGAGCTCTCTCTCACACCCGACTGGGCGTTTCACACTCAGATTACCGCCCAGAAGCATACCATTATAGTGCATTATTTCCTCCTGAGCGGCGAATATCACTGGAAATGCAGGCATGGCGACGCTTCTTATGTAGTTTGGCCGCGCAGAAATAACGCGCGTGATGTCTCTTTCCGCGAAAGACGCAGAGCGTAGTGATTCATGGCTGCGAGCGCCGAACCTGATATTCCAACGTTTTATCGATGACGCCCGGACCGAAAATCCCTGCGACCGAATTTAAAATACACTTCAGCGAACGCGAGCACCACGCACGCGCAGGAGTGAGGCTGAAGCGGAGGAAGGGGCGCCATTCAGCCGGCACTGAAAACAGGGGAATGACGCATGTTATCACGAGATGATAACGCGTGGTATCGTGCAGCTTTTGTAAAATATCATTGAAGCAAACTTCTGAAATTTATTTTCGATGACACCATTGGATTCCTGGTGAAATTTCCGTTCGAATGAGCATACATGTCATGGGGTTCCAACCAATGATTTCCTAGGACGTGAACCGATAATCATTCTTGTAAGTTTTCTTTTCGGGTTTGAAACCCCATGACATGTTGTATGCTCATTCGAACGGAAATTTAACGAGGAATCCAATGGTGTCATCGAAGCTCAATTTCAGAAGCTTGCTTTAATGATATTTCACAAAAACTGCACGATACCGCGCGTTATCCTCTCGTGATAACATGCATCATTCCCCCGTTTTCAGTGGGTGCGTGGCCAGGCCAGGCCCGGCCAGGCCGGCCGCCGCCGCGTCTGCCTGCCTGCTGCTGGACTCATAAAAATTTCAGCCTCCAGACTCAGCATTCTCTTAATGGGCCTGCTGGGGAGAGAGCGGGGAGGGACGTCGACAGCTGGAATTAGGCGACTTGAGGGAGAGAGGGAGAGGCGGACGACAGGACAGGGGTGGGCTTGTATTGGATCGAGGCCTGCTCGTCCAGGAACGGAAGCGGCTCACTTCAGGTGGCCTATGATTAGGGCCAAACTAACATGGGGTAGAAGGGAGAAGGGAGCCAGCTTAATGGACTGAAAGCGATATTTTATATTTGATTGAAATTTTGTTAACACGTAGTGACCGAAATTTGATCTGCGAGTTTCGATTGCGTTTCGTCCGTCGGCAGTGCCCTAAAGCCCCACCCGTTTTAGCAGAGTGTCTTGCCCCTCCCTCCTCCCCGCCCCCCATGACCCCCTGTACCCGAACTCCTAGGGCTGACCCGACTAGAGACGTGCAGGCCGCCGTGAGCCGCGCAGCCTGCAGAGACACGTGTTCGACGTATCGCGATAAGAGGCTGGGGCGGGGAGGGAGGGGGTAGGGGCACTCTTCCTAAACTGCGTGCGGCTGCTTCTCATGCAGGGGACGCCGGCTCCCCCTTCCCTCATCCCCCCGGCCTGGCTGCCGCGCGGGACAAGACAGATTTACGATGTGTGACATTCCTGAATAGGGGAGGAGGGGGGGGGGAGGGGAGGTTTGGTGGAGGAATATAGAGGAAGAAGGGGTGAAGCAGAGAGGCAAGGGGCGGGCGAGGATGGGGTGGGATTTACCATGGGATAGCCGAACCCCACCGGCGGCGCTTTCGGATCGGAAGGGGGGCTTGGCAAGGTGTGCGGAGGAGCGAGGAACGAGGGGGACTGATCGCATGTGGCGGTTGGCGCCGGCTTAGGCCTTTGACATGCGTGTCCACTGAATAGGCCCCTGCTCTGCTCTCCCTCGCACCATTGCCTCCTCCCCCTCCCCCCCAACTTCACCCCCCACCCCCCACTCTCTCCCTCAGCCTCAACCCGCAGCGCAGAGCACTCTTATATTTATGGTTGACCGATAGCCGGGCCGGGGGGGGGGAGGGGGGGGGAGGAGGGAGGGGCGCGGGCCGGCGCCGCTGTGTCACAACCCGCCCCTCCCCCTCCCCCGCGCTCCACCCCCTGTTTCCGCTGCAACCCCCTGCCCCCTCCCCTCCAGCTTCCTTCTCACTTATATTGCCGCCCCCGCGTCGTGCTGACCAGCATAACACTCCAGCATAACCTCCCACCCCCCTCCACCCTCCTTCACTTCCCTCTTTGGCCGGGCCGTTCGCTCGACCATTCGGCGGCTGCAGGTGCGAAATGGAATCCCGCGTGAAATATTGAGTGCGCTCTATTGGTGGCGGCGGGGCGGGGCGGGGCGCGGGGGCCTTGGTGAGTTATTATCGACTGCGGTCGCCTTGCCGCGGCCTCCCGTCCCGTCCCGTCCCGTCGCGGCCCGCACCGCACCATCCCACACCGGCCGACCTAATCCCGACCGACCCTCCCCGCTTATTTGCACTTTATAGCCCAGGTGTCGAGAGAGGAATAGTTTGATAGAGAGAGAGAGAGAGGGGGTAGGGATACTTCTCTGCTCGTGTCGGACAGTGTTGCGACATCAGCAGCCAACAATTCCTCCGAATACACCTGTGTGTGGCAGACGAGTATCTCCACCTGCTACTAGGCAAAAGGTTAGTCTCATGTGCCTAGTAGGCAGGCAGGCGGTGATAGCCGTATGCCACACACAGGTGTATGCGTGGGTAATTTTTGCCTACTTATTTCGCAACACTGGTGTCGGACAGCCCGGGCGCCTGGCGGGTAGGCCATGCTGCTGCACGGCTGTCGTGCGGGATTGCCTACCCGCTGCTGGTCGGGCGCTCGGCACCACCGGCAAGGTGCCGCATGCATAGTCGAGGACCGCGCGGAGGGGCGCACGGCGGCGCGGGGAATATCGAGGGCGCGGCGGCTGCGGAGGGAAGACATTGAACGGCGGGAAAAAGCGTTCCCTCCCGACCCGTGAGCGCTCCTGCCGAAGAAGGCGGCGGCGGCGCATCGTAAAATGTCTGCAAGTGCGATAAAGCCCTTATTTCCCTGCGCCCTCTCCCAGAATCCCCTTCCTCTCCCTCTCTCTCTCTCTCTCTTCCTCACACACTCTCTCTCTCTCTCTCCCTCTACCGCGATAACTTGGGCGTGTCGTTAGCCGGTCGGCTCACCTTGCAACATTAGAAGTGCACTTTGTCATCCGCCTATAAGAGAAAGACCGTCCTAATCAGGAAAAGGCCGGAATAGTGTGAGAGAGAGAGAGAGAGAGAGAGAGAGAGAGAGAGAGAGAGAGAGAGAGAGAGAAACAAATTTTTCGATTGACTTTGCAGTTTGAGATATTTTAGAATAAGGTGGTTTGGCCGGTACGCTCGGGATGAAGCGGGCCGCAGCACAGCGAAACATCCACCCATGAAAGCCGTGTTACATCATTATTAATCCAGAGCCGTGTGTAAGATTTGTGGCGCGGTCGAGTCGAGTCGCGGTGGGGCGGGGCGCGGCGGGGCGGGGCGGGGCGGGGCGGGGCGGCCGTAGCGCAGACGCGCCTGTCCTTAGTGCGCCTGTTCCGCCTCGTCTCGTGTGGGGCGTGGCGGGGCGGGGCGGGGCGGGGCGAAGTGGGTTCAGGGTAGTGGGGCTCCTCTCCAGAGACGCGCGCCGCGCCAAGAGGCTCCCCGGGCCCCAGTGCCGCGCCCCGCCCCGCCCCGCCCCGCCCCGCCCCGCCCTGACATGCCACCGCACGCCCTGCGGTGCACAGCAGCGCGCTCACAAAGGAAACGGAGCAGTCAACTGTTTTTTTTTTTCCTCTCTCTCTCTCTCTCTCTCTCTCTCTCTCTCTCTCTCTCTCTCTCTCTCTCTCTCTCTCTCTCTCTCTCTCGCTTTCTCGCTCTCAACGAAAAAGGACGGGGCACAGCGCGCGCGGCACCCCCCGCGGGCCATTGTATGTACTGGAACAGGACCGCCCGCTCCGTACCCGTTCGGTCGCCATATTTTTCCACCCTGTTCATTGCCTCTTATATCGTCGTCGCCTTAATTTTCCGGCCACATTTTCTTTGCGAGACCTCTCCGGCGGGATATGTGCAGATATGAGCAGATGTACCAGGCCCGCGGGCCGGGCGCCGTGCCCCGTAGGCTGTTCTCCCACAGACCGTTCGAGAGCGAGTGAGACACGGCACCTCTGTCTCTCTCCCACCACTTCTGCGTAAGGTGCGGCTGTCCCGCCCCGCCCCGCCCCGCCCCGCCCCGCCCCGCCACCCGCCACTCGGTCACGCCCGCACCGCACCGACTCCCCTCCTCAATCCTCACCCACAATGCGACCCGCAAAAAACGATATCCGACAATCCGACATCCCGACGAAAATTTCGCAGGCGGAATAAGAACGGGCCGACGACTTCGTTTTGCGGTCGGTCGGACTCTGCAGAGCGGATCAGAGCGCCGCGGGCAGAACGTGGTCGGGTCGGATCAGAGCTGGGACTCGGCTCTCTCAAAGCATTGATGAGGCGAAGCAATTAAAAGAGAGGCTCTGTGTGTTGGGGATGATTTGTGCGCCGGGGCAAAACTTGGCGAGGAGAGGAAGAGATCTGCTCGGGCGGGCGGGCCAGGGCGGGCGGGCATGCGTCGGGCCGGTCCGGATGAAGCACTGGTAGCAGCCCGGCCCGGACCGGCCCGGCGAACCGGAACACGGCCCGGAAGTGGCAGAGAATTTCGGCACAAAGCAGCGTCGTTTATGGCGGTGGGAGAAGAGTGGGGGGCACGATAGTGAAGTGGTTCGTCTTGGGGAGGGCGCGGCGTATCTGCAGTGGGTTTGTAAGACATGCCGCGGTTGATGTGGGGACAAGATTCGCTACTTACAGCGAGCATGTGCCCTCTCTCTCTCTCTCTCTCTCTCTCTCTCTCTCTCTCTCTCTCTCTCTCTCTCTCTCTCTCTCTCTCTCTCTCTCTCTCTCTCTCTCTCTCCCTCTCTCTCCCTCTCTCTCCCTCTCCTGTTTGTGGAGCGGGTCCCTGTGTTAGGGCGCTATAAGCACAGTGTAGAGTCGGGCACCAGCCACCAGCAGGGGCAAAGGGGGCGGCGAATAGCTGAGGCAACTTAGTAGTTTGTTCCCCAACAGGAAATGTCACCGAAACGGACCCCGGGCCGCAGGGCCTAGAACCCGAGCGGGCAGGGCAGGGCCCGCTGCAGTGGCTCCTGTGCTGTACCCCCTCCCTGCCCTGCCCTGCCCTGCCCTGCCCTGCCCTGCCCTGCCCTGCCGGCGATTACAAGGCAATCTCTAAAGCGTTAGCCGCGCTAGGGGAGGGGGGGCGCAAGGTCAGAACGCAGCTCGGTCTGGCCCGAGCCGCCCGGCCCGGCAAAGCCTGGCGCACGGATTTGAATTCTATCCGGCTGGCAGGCCTCTATCTTCTTTATCCTCTGTCTATCCCATCAATTCTATCCGGCGCCCGCTCTGCTGCCCCCGCTGGGCCTCTGCGTGCGTGCGTGCGTGCGTGTGTGCAAATCCTCTGGGCCCAATCTGGAGGGAGGGCCGTGGAGTCCCCTGCAGGGCCGGGCCCAGGGCGGGAGGAGGGGGGGAGGGCGCGGGCCGGGCGGGAGGGCCGATTTGTATCATCCTCACCTGTTTTCACGTCACGCAGAGAAATGGATATGGGATTGAGATGTGGGAGGCTGGGCCCCGCCCCGCCCCGCCCCGCCCCGCCCCGCCCCGGGGTCTCCCCCTCCCCTCGGGCTGGAGGCGGGAGGGGCGCGGGTCCTGATCGAGTGCGGCCTGCGCGGGACACTCTTCAGACCCTCTCACCTCCCTCCCCCCCTCCCCCCCCTTCCCCCACCCGACCCGTACCACGCCCAGGCCACCGCTGCAACATTGCTCTGCCTGCGGCCAGTCGCCCGGCCCGGGCCACAACGCTCGCGTTTCACAGTAAAAACAATGTCTGATCTTTTGAGGAAAAAGAGGGGAAGAATTTTAAAAACTTCCACAATTTAAAAAAAAAAAAAATTAAAAAAAATGTAGGAGTGTGAGACACATTCTCAAAATCTGAGGAGGAGGTTCACTCAAATTTTGGGAGTTCCTCTAAGGTGTCACTTTTCCTCAAAAAATTAGACATTGTTTTTACTGTGTTAATTCCCTTGAAATTTTCTAGCAGTGCGCGGCGCGGCTGGGCGTCTGTTTGGAAGAGACTGCTGCGCCGGAGAGAGGGCGTGTGTGTGTGTGTGTGTGCATAGAGGGGCGTGGCGTGGCGCGGCGTGGAGGCGGACAGGTGTCGCCCACTGGTCGGGGGCTGTAAAATCCGTGCTAGGGGACGCGTCGTCTGCGGGGTCCTGGGGGTCCTGGGCTCCCCGATGGGGCGGGGCGCGGCCTCCTCGAGCAAGCCGGCGACTCGCACCAGGTGTTTTACGTATGTGACTGTCTGTGTGAGCTTGTGTGTGTGTATGTGTGTGTAGGGCCGAATGGGGGCAGGTGCGAGGGTGAACCCGTGCCGAGGCCAGGTCGTGTGCTCGTTTGCGAGGGTGTGGGATCTACAGAGTAAACAGCTGCGAAACGCATGCCCTCCCGGGGAAGGGGAGAGAGAGACACACACGCAGAGAGAGGGAGGGAGAGAGAGAGAGAGAGAGAGAGTGAGAGAGAATGGAGGGGGGATGGGGAGGACGGGCGGGGGTTAACGCGGGACGTGTCACCAGCACCGCCCTCCGAATCAGACTAAATGCCGTATCCAGTTTGCCGTGCGCGGACCGAGCACGCCTCGCGCGTCCACACCGCCGCCCCCCCTCGCTGCGCTGTACATACAGCAAATCATAAACCCTCTTTCCATCCCCCCCCTCCCCTAACACTCACACACGAACACGTGCGCGCAGACGCGTATACACTCGGAAATTAATCACAGTGAAAGCGTCGAAAAAATGTTTTATTCTTTTCCCTCTCTTGCGGCGGTTTGTTCTTCCAATTCTCACCGCATCTACTACTCCGCCTGCCCTTACTCGTGCTCTCCTCCGTGAGGTCTTCCTCCTCCTCCTCGCGGCTGTGCTGCGCGCTGCCGTGAGCACCGCCGCCAGTGGCACCGCAGCAGCGCGCCAGTGCGGGGCGGGGCGGGGCGGGGCGGGGCGGGGCCGGCAGTGATACATGCCTCGGTAGCCAACGCCACCGCGCCCCGCGCGCGGCCCTTCTCGCTGCGGCGGGTGTGGCGGGGCGGGGCGGGGCGTGGTGGGGTGGGGCGGGGTGGGGCGCGCGGCGGTACATCATCCGTCAGCCGCAGCTGAGCGCTTGCCGTCGTGCCGCGCACCGCATTCAGACGCATTTTTTTCCCGCGCCCTCACCCCTCCACCCCCGCGATGCTCTGCTGCAATCCTTTGCCGTTTGTGCGCCGCTGCCTGCGGAGTTAACGGGGGACGGGGGCCGGACCGGCGATAAAAAGCCGCGAGGCTCGAGGAGGAGGAGGAGGAGGAGGACGAGGAGGACGAGGAGGGTAGTAAGCGTCGTGGCCCTGTTTGTGCTGCGCGAAACACTGCGGCCCCAATCGGGGAAGAAGACGGAAAGTTTCCCGGGATTGCCTCGCCTCGGCGGTGGGGCGTGGCGGGAGGGGCCTGCCGATGTGTCTCCCGCGCGGGGACCGGGCCGTGCCGGGCCGGGCCGTCAGGGGCACGCAGACGGGCTGGCAGCGCGGCCGGCCGGCCGGCCAAACTGGCACAAATATATCCTTGATATTGCAACTTTTGCCCTCCGCGCGCGCTGAGCTCTGGGGCGGGCTGTGGCGCGGCGGGGGTCGGGCTGCAGCTGGGGTGTTAACGCCCCCCTCTCGCGCGTGAAATGTGCATTATTAACGCTCATGTGGCTGTAACGCCGCTCTCTCATGTCTGATTTCGCTGCTGCGCGGGCCGCAAACACCTGACCCTGAGCGACGTAAAACCCCTCTCTAAGAATTCGAACTCTCCTCCCGGCCTATCCTCTACTCTTCCTCCCTGTCTCCCTCCCTGTCTCCCTCCCTTACTCTCCCTCCCTTACTCTCCTTCCCTCTCCGTCCCTCCCCCCTGCTGCTTTACAATTCTAACTCGCAGAGAAAGGGCTAATCCACTTGAACAACAGACAGGCTAGGCTCCGGCGTGGCGGCCGGCTCCCGGACGAATAAGGGAGAAAGAGAGAGAGAGAGAGAGAGAGGGGGGGGCATGGGGGCCTTATTCCGGCGCGCGGGTGCGAGCGAGAGGGAGAGAGCGGGCTGTTTTACCCCCGCCGCACGCCGCACGGTCCGGCTAAAAGGCTCAGCGGCGGCTGGTGGCTCCCAACGTGTTCATCTCCGATAGGTGTGCGGGTTCAAATTGGGGTGCGGCGTGGCGGCGCTATGCGGAAGCGGACCCAGCCCCCGGCCCCACCCACCACGGCCTCGGGTAACCCGGCAGGGGGGGGGGGACGCTGGGATAATATAGTGCAGGCACTCGGATGGATTGATCTCATAAAGTATCTGTTTTATAAATTTAGTGCGGGGGGGGGGGGGGAGGAGGGAATCATTTGGTGATAGTTCTTGTGTGCTAAATATGGTACCGTATTGGTTGCTTAAATTATTTAAAACTGGCATAAAACCTTTTTAATCGGGAGCAATGAGTGGTGCACAATCTGGTCGCCGTCGACTGCTCGCTGCGGCCTGGATCGTGAGTTGGGTGGCCCCTTGGCCTTCCCTGCAGTTCGCACCTCAGCTCTCCCTGTCGGGCTGCCGGGCCAGACGCGGTCAGCCTCAGCCTGAGGTGGGGAGGGGAGGGGAGGGAAGGGATCTCCTATCAGCCTATCAGGCGAGGACAATGGGGGGCGGCTTGAGGTGCTGCAGGAGGAGCACCTTACGTTATCACAGGATTATGCGTCAGGGGGTGAGAGGGCGGGCGCGAGGGGGTAGCAGCGTCTCCCCCATCCATGCAGGGAAATTACTTTCCACATCACGGCCCGCCGATGCCGTGCTTGATACCCTTGGTAAGGCTGTTTGAGATGCCCCCCTCCCCACCCCCCACTCTCCCCCCGGGGGAGGGGGGGGGGTCCATCTCCCCTTTCCGTTTTTCATCGTTCGAGACAGTGAGGGAGTGGGGCGATAGGTAGGGGCGAGATGCTCTTTGGCGGTAACAACTTAACGAAACGGTGTCGTGTCCACCAGCGTCACGGTTCAGGCGAAGTTGTGCTGGTGCGAGGATGGACGGGAAGCGGATCGAAAATTGATTTTTAAGCTTTACGCGCCGCTCCTTTCTCTTAAGTTTGCCGTCGAAACTTGCGGAGCATTTGGAACGCCCCGCCCCACCCCGCCGCGTCGCGCTTCTCGACCTTCCGGATCCGGGCCGGGAGGGGCGGGGCGGGGCGTGGCGTGGCGGGGCGGGGCGGGGCGGGGTGGAAGGCAAACAATCGAGAGGTGAGCGTCGCGGGCCGCACCGCGCGGCAGGGCTAAGTAAGCCAATCCAAACTTTGCTGACTGGCGAACTTTGAAAATCGCTAGTCGAAAATTGTGCCTACGAAGTGGTGTGGTGGGGCCTTTTGACTGCTGCGGACCGGCTCCGCGCGCAGCTTCACGTCGCCATGACAACCGCGCCGTCACCGTCTGTCGTCACCGTCACCGTCACCCGCGCCGTCGTGTCATCCACCCTCACCGAAAACGCCTCGATTCTGCTCGCGTCTGCGTCATTATCGTCGACGTCATCATCAATATTTCCATTAATGATTCATAAAATCGGAAGTGCGGCGGCCGGCGGGGCGGGGCGGGGCGGGGCGGGGCGGGGCGGGCCGGGAGACCTACCTGCCGTTCCGCCTCCGCCAGTAATAATAATCCCCGACCACTTTCACGGCCCTCCATTAATTCTTCTGCGGCTTCAATAATCCGACTGACTAAGTACCCCGTCCCCCTCCCCTTCCCCTTCCCCCACCGCCACCGCCGTCGGCAATCGTCTTTGGCCGTTTTAGAACTCCCCGCGCCGCGCCGCGCCGCGCTGCGCTCTCCGCCACCGACCGGACCGGACCGCGTTTGTGAATTAAAATTTAAAATCACTCGCGGCCGCGCCGCGGCGAGAGAGCGGAGCGAGAGGTGTTCGGGGAAATCCCCTCTCGTTTCAGGGGGATTAGCGCGGTGAAAAATAACAGGCCGCGCGCCGCACCGCGCCGTGCTAGAGCCCGCCAGATTATTTGCGCTGTGCCGACGACCCAGTAACTCTTTCTCAAAACATACTGACGTGATATTTATTTGAAATTACCCGGCGGCAGCGCGGTGCGGCACGGCGACAGCGTTCACTTGGCGCGGTAGCGATCAGCGACGGTCCGTTTGCTCAGGGCATTACTGGCGGGGACCTGGGGCCGGGCCGGGCCGGGCCTGGCCGGATCGAGCTGCCGTGTTTGACAGATATCTGTTGGTCTCTGGCCCTGCCGTCACCCTAAGCCGCCCCGCACCGCCCCGCCCCGCCCCGCCCCCGCCCTCTCTCTAACCCTCTCTCCCCAGCTGTCCCCTCCGCGCGCCCCGCCCCGCCCCGCCGCGCCGCTCCTTGGACCCCTTCGGCCTCATCCCGCCTCGCTTCATCATTTCCTGTGCCCTTACCTGTCCAATCTTGGCCCCCGGCCTGAACACCCCCTGGGGTGCGCGACCACCGCCCTCTGACGAGGGCGGGGCGGGGCGGGGTGGGGCGGGGCGGGGGCGTGCTCAGCGTGCCCGGCCTAATGGCGAGTGTGGAGAAACTTGGTCGCGGTCCGGTCCGGTCCGGGCCGGGCCGGCTGAGCCCCGGGGGCCCGGGGGGCAGGGAGGGCATGGGGCCTTCGCCTCGGCCTCGCGGTCCTGAGTCCTGTCCCGACAGCTGCCCGCGCCTGCGGCACATCAATCATGAGGTCCTGGGTGACCCGGCCCGCGAGCCCTTGCTGTGGCCCTGGCGCGCAACTCCCCGCGCCGCCGCTGGTGCAGCGCCCCGCCCCGCCCCGCCCCGCCCCGCCCCCGGATGACGTCCAGGCGTTCCACTCCGCCATGAATCACCCCCCAAACCCGTGATGCAAACTCTCTCCGCAGCAGCCGGCGCTGCCCGCCTTTTTGGCCCCATGTCGGGTCGGGGCGCGTTCGAGAGTGCCGCTGCCGGCGCCTGGCGCCCCCGCCCCACTCACCCGCGCTCGCCCCACACTCACTCACACACACACACGCACGGATTTTTTTTGGACGCAGTCGGTCCGGGCGGTGGCGCGCGGGGTGCTGCGTCAGGGTTGGCCACTTCCGGTTCCCCTCCTCACCTGTCAGGACCTCCACTGCGCTCCTTTTCTTCTGCACGCCCCCTCCCCCTCCCTAACCCCCTTTTTTCCCCCCTCAGTCGCCCTCCGCCCTCCTTCCGGCCGCGCTCCCTTCCAAACCCTTTCGTTTCCGTTATTTGTCTTGTGGCGCCAGCGCAGCGCAGCCTCATCCTGACCTGTCACCGCGAGTCGGCGAAGCGGGGCGGTGGTCAGCGCGACGGACTGCTTCGTCACGGTCATCGACAGCAGCGGCCGGGCCGGGCCGCTCATTTTGAGAAGCTCATCGAGTTCGGCACCCAACCGCCAGAAAGCCCCAAAATTCAAGCGTTAAGTTAGGTTACTTTAGGTTCGATTAGGTTAGGTTAGGCTAGGTTAGATTAGGCTGGGTTATCCTACCCTAATTTAACCCTTTAAATTGGGAGTGAAAGGGGCCGAACTTAGTGAAGCGGGCAGATGTAGGTGTCGAACTCGATGAGCTTCTCAAAATAAGCGGCCGGGCCGGGGGACGCGTTGAGAGCAGAGCAGCCTCGAGGATGGATCGTAACTGGTTCTCTTTTGCAGGTCGCTGACCATGGCCTGACGTGAGGCCTGACGGGCAGCGCGATGCAGCCGTGGAGCGGGAGCGGGCCCGGGGCGCGCCTGGGCCTGGGCCTGGCCCTGCAGGCCCTGCTGCTGCTGCTGGCGCTGCTGCCGGCCCGGGCCGCCGTCAGGGACGCCGCCAAGGAGCCCAAGCAGGGCGGCGGCAAGCACGGCGGCGGAGCGCAGCAGCACCGGGGCCGCGCGCCCGCCAACGTCACCTGGACCCCCATCACGCAGGGCGAGGGTGAGTAGGCCAGACCAGGACCGCGACCCGACCACAGCGCGCTGCCTGCGGTGCGTTAAGGAGCGCCCCGCACCACCCCGCCCCGCCCCGGCCCGCCCCGCCCCGCCCCGCCACGCCTCGCGCTCCGCTGGCCACAGGTGGCTGCCCCGAGGAGAGGCGCCCGCTCCGCCCGGCGCGAGCAGTATGCGCCTCGAATCTGGTGGGGAGAAAATGAAAACTCCTATTGCTACGAGCGTGCGGGCGTGCGGGGCGGGGCGGCAACGGGACGCACCGCTCCGACCCGGCCCGGCACGCAGGAGGAGGGGCCCATTGGGGCGTGTGTTCAGCAAGCATGGCGTGGGCGGGGCGGGGCGGGGCCCCAATCTGCAGTAAAGGGACCTGAAGGGGGACAGCTCTACGCCTCGCCGAGCCCCGCGCCGCCCCGCGCCGCCCCGCGCCGCCCCACTCCCTACCCGAGCCTTTGGCAGCCGCCGCCCACCCCTCCCAACCGCTCTACCGCCCGCTTTCCTCCGGCGAATACGCCTCCACGCTTGTATTCCGATGTAAAAGTTGTTTTTTATCTTTTAGTTTTCTGCTTTTTTCCCCTGTGCCATCCTGAAAAGAGTTTATTGCCGTTTAACAAATTTTTCGCCGCCGGCGAACAAGAAGGACCCCTGTTGTTTTTCTCTGGCGTGGTGTAGCTTTTGTCGTGTTGATATTTCGCCCTCCCCCTTCCCCGCAGAGGCCTAGCAGTCTCCTATGTATATTATCTCTCTCTCTCTCTCTCTCTCTCTCTCTCTCTCTCTCTCTCTCTCTCTCTCTCTCTCTCTCTCTCTCTCTCTCTCTCTCTCTCTCCACTCTGCTCACGCACTAAAGGGGATTCGAGGCAGAACAATCAGCGAGGAAGAGAGTTTTTAATTAAGTATCCCTTAGTATTGCGCGCTCTCGTCCCAGAGCAATACCGAAAGGCAGCGCGGCAGAGGCAAGGTGGGGGAGGGGGGGGGGGCGCTGAGTGGTGCGCTAAGTAGCCGGCCGATGCTGCTGACCGTTCCATATATCTCCGCACTCGCACTCTTTCTCTCTCTCTCTCTCTCCCTCTCTTTTGCCCACGCCCTCTTCCCTACGCCACGCCCCTACTTTCGGCCCTCTTTCTCTCTCTCTTTACCCCCTAGCTTCTAGCAGCTAGCACCAGCGCCGCAGCTGGGGAAAAAAAATAGGAGTTTGTGTAAGAGAGAGGGAGAGAGGGCGCTGGCCGACACCCCGGTAGTTATCGCTCTGCCGGCCCATCCGTTGCGCGTCCAGCTGCCGCCCGCCCCGCCCGGCCCCGCCCCGCCCCGCCCCGCCCCGCCCCGCCCCGCCCCTCCGGACCAGGAGTGACCGTAACCCTCTTCTTATCTCCCACTCCTGCCCGGCCCTGCCCGGTGCACCACGCTGCCTCACCTTTTGTCTCCCCCCGTTTTATCCTCCTTTTCCTCTGCCTCTCGCGGTTTTGCATTTGCTCTCCATCTCCATTCTTTTCCCCGCCGCGCCACTTTTCCGAACCCGTTTCCTTTTTTTCCCGGTTGGCGCGGCGCCCCCCCCCCCCACGGCTGTGCGGAGATAAGCCCCGTTGGTGCGGGTGGGCGCGGACCAGTACTCAGCGGCCCGGCCCGCTCTCTGCACAACAATCAGAAATGCACATAGAGAGCGTAAAGTGAAAAAACTGTAAAGATATTTTTTTTCCCTCACTTTTTACGCAGCAGCGCGCGTCGCGCTGCTCGCCTTTTGTCCGTAAGTGCTGTTTTACGGCTTGGAATCCCTCCCTCCCTTGGCTTTTCTTCCCCCTCGCCCCTTCGCCAGTGTCTCCTTGTTGAGTGATGCATGGCGCTTGCGCTGACCAGTGTCCATACACATTGGGACTGCTGGCCGAGGGTGAGGGGGAGAGCGGCCTTATCACCCGCCCCCTCCCTCCCTCCGCCCCGATTGGTCCGTATCTGGGGCGGTGGCTGCGCGTCCAGTTACTGCGGTAGGGAGGGGGCGGGGCGGGGGGGGGCGGGGGTGGGGCGGCCGGCGCCATCTCGCCGCTGTATAGAGAGGCCTCATCACTGCATCACCATATCGAGTCAGGCGAGCGGGGCGTGGACGGGGAGGTGGGGGGGGGGGGGGTACGAGTCCGGGGTACAAGTCTCATTCCACGTGTGATAGGCGAACGATTCGGGGGTTGAAATCCTCGACACTTCGTCCTTATTCAGGCGCGGTGTCAAGTCCGGCTGACGGGAGGTGCGATGTACTGTGGGTTTGCTGAAATACAGGGGTTTTGTAGCTCATATTGCCGACTGTTCAGGCGGACACGACGCTCATATTCGACTTTGCGCGGGAGAGTCTTGCTGAATAAGCCCGCGCCGCCCGGGCCGCCTGGGCCGCGTGCCACTGCTGGCGTACAGATGAGGAAGTCTGCTGGTCTGGTCCGGGCCGTCCGCTGTCGCGTGCCACTGCTGGCGTACAGATGAGGAAGTCTGCTGGTCTGGTCCGCCGCCGCCTGGCCGCGTGCCACTGCTGGCGTACAGATGAGGAAGTCTGCTGGTCTGGTCCGGGCCGGGCCGGGCCGCCTGGGCCGCCTGGGCCGCGTGCCACTGCTGGCGTACAGATGAGGAAGTCTGCTGGTCTGGTCCGGGCCGGGCCGGGCCGCCTGGGCCGCCTGGGCCGCGTGCCACTGCTGGCGTACAGATGAGGAAGTCTGCTGGTCTGGTCCATTTCCGGGTATGTGCCGGGCCGGGCCGGGCAGCCGGACCCCCCGCAGCATCCCGCGGCCCAGTGGACGGCGACTTATGAGAGCAGAAAAGAGGGAGAGGGAGAGAAAGAGAGAGAAGTGGCGACAGAAAGACCTCAGAAGTAGGAGGTTCGTAATTTCGGACAGCCTGCGGATGGCGTTGGTCCGGTGCGCGCCAGAGTGAAAGGGGTCTAGCCCAGGGCTCAAGCAGAGCATGAAAAAAAAAGAAAAGAAGAAAAAAAAAAAGACAAAGCGCCACACATACTACGCTGTTTGCCGACCGCGAAGTAGTGAAAAGCAGAAGCCGCAGGATTCCCTATATATATTTTTTTTAAATTCTATTTTGTCGGCGTGGATTTTTCGAGCACGCGGCGAGGCACGCGGCTCGTGAGAGTTTTCATGAGAAAAGAATAGGAAAATATTTGATTTTTCAATTTTACCCAAGGTCGCGCTGATTCAGTCTCTACTGTTTTCCGCGTCTTTTAATCTCGGCACACGGGTGGGCTGGCTGGCCTGCGCGGCCTCCGCCACCCACTGTGCCGCCCCACCCCGCCCCTCCCCGCCCCGCCCCGCCCCGCCCTCACTTTATCCCTCTTCTACACGCTCCACCCCGGCCCGGCCCGGCCCGGTCCGCCCCTCATGGGGGAGTGGCGCTCGGCTCGGGCAGGCAGCGCTGATTCTTGTTTACGCTCCTAATAAGAGAGACCCTTATTGTGACAGTCCCACACCCTCACCTGAGCGGCGTGCTTTGGGAGGGGGAGAGAGAGAGAGAGAGAGAGAGAGAGAGAGAGAGAGAGAGAGAGAGAGAGAGAGAGAGAGAAAGGAAGGAAGAGGGAGCTGGATAATAATGCGGGTAATTGAAAGAAAAGCCTGGCGCATCTCTATTTCATCCCCTGTATCGGCATTGGGCACACACTCTCTTTCCTTTGTCCCTAATCCTTTTTCTATTTCTTTATTTAGGCTCACTTTGCCCTCTGACCGCGCAGTCTTCCGCGTTTCCTAGTTGTCTTGCCAACATCGTGCATATCTAGTTGTCTGCCCGGCTTGGCCCCTTCGCCCTCTCCCCTCTGTTTCCTCATTTTCCTCCCTTACTATCCCCACCCCCTCCCTCCCCTTTAACTACTGGCGCTGCATCCTCCCCCCTTGTAACAATGTCAAATCCGAGAGCAAACATACTGAGCTAGGGATGCGGCAGGCTGACGTCTGATATTAAATATCTCTGTGGCTCTGTGAGGCGGGGCGGGGCGGGGCGGGGCGGAGCCACGCTCTCCCCTTGCCTTCCGCCAGTCCCTAGCTCCGTCTCCCACGCCATGCTAGGCTTTGGTCCTTCTTTTCATTTTTTCTCATTTTCCCGCTTTATAGAATGTTCTCTCTCTCCCTCTTCCTCTACCCTTTCCATTCTCTATTTTTCATCTTTGTCGCTTCTTCCCAAGCTACCCTTTCCTGGACCGCGCCGCGCGGCTTCTACAATACACCGCGGCGCGCCTCTCACCGGGAGGTAAGGGGCACCCCGCCCCGCCCCGCCCCGCCCCGCCCCGCGCCAGCGGCTGGCACGTAACTTAGGATTCCCACGCTACTGATTGACGAAAATTTTGTCATTTCCAAGCGGCTTTCGCAAGGGGTAGTGCATAATTTCCAGCTTGTTAGGCGGTCCCGTCCCCGTTATTTTTCTTTGGCAAGTCCGCCGGGCGGCGCGCGGTGCCGCGGGTCCGTCTGTGGACCTCCCGCCCCGCCCCGCCCCGCCCCGCCTCGCCCCGCCTCGCCCCGCCCCGCCCCGCCCCGCCCCGCCCCGCCCCGCCCCGCCCGCGGCCCCTCTCCCCTCCGTATCTGAAACAAAACTCTTAAAGCTGCTTCCTACGGTGGAGGCCGGCTGAAAGGAAGAAACTTGGACTGCGGCGATAATACTGTAGGGTGAACTTGTTACCTCTCAGCTCAGTAATTAACTTACTGGTCTGCTTGTTGGTGTGGAGCGTGTAAACAGAAACAGAGGGGGAAACCTTGCTTGGCGCTTATTTGTATACCGGGTATCGAGATTCTTGTGCGAGTGTCTTGCGTGTCTTTTGCCTAATGTGCACCGATTTTTATTTTGCGGGGGCGCCCTCAATTCGGCGTCCATCGAAACAGTGATAGTATATTTTGTGGGATAGGGGCCCTGGCAGAAATAAGTTTAGTACCCCCCTGCATACCGAGGGGGGTACAAGATCCCTGGGCGTTCTATACCGGGGGGGTATTAATCGCCATCCACCGCCTTTTTGTCGGGGGTGATATAGGTCATCACGTTCTCTCTCTCTCTCTCTCTCTCTCTCTCTCTCTCTCTCTCTCCCTCTCTCTCTCTCTCTCTCTCTCTCTCTCTCTCTCTCTCTCTCTCTCTCCCCCCCTCTTCCCACCTCACGCTTCTCTTTTCTGTTACTGTCCGCAACTTTGCCTTTGTTCCTATCTAGGCGACGAAACGCCTTTCAAGTCACCCAAGTCACCCAGTTTTTTCTTCTTTTTTCTCGAAGCTGGAGGGCTGTATTTTCCATCTCCCCGTCGACCGGTCGCCTTTACTCTCTCCGCTGCCCCGACTGGCCGCAGGCCGCAGGCGAGGCGGGACGGGTCCCAACGGACTCTCTCTCTCTCTCTCTCTCTCTCTCTCTCTCTCTCTCTCTCTCTCTCTCTCTCTCTCTCTCTCTCTCTCTCTCGGGCGCAGTAACTGTGTGTCCAGGTAAACGTTTACCCCACCCCCGGTCACCCCGGGCAGGGCCCCACGCACTGATACTGCAGTGCGCCGCGCAATACCGCAATACTCTTCGAACGACCATCGATTTGTCTAGACAATGACCCGATCCCTCGGCCGCCAGGGCCAGCCCCGGGCCCTAGCCGGCCCGGGCCCCGCGACTAATTCTTTTCCTGCCTCCCTACTCTTATCAGGATGATTCATGTCCGCAGCGTCTCGCAGTCGGACCCGTACGGTATGGCCGTGCCGTACACTGACGTAAAAAAAGAGAGGAGGAGGAGGCGCCCTGCCTGCGCCGTATAAATTACTTTATAAAACGTTTGCAATAAAAAAATAACAAGTTTCGTCGTGTTGTTTTCCATGAAATGGCAATACGCAGGAGACGTATATCGGCGATATGAGTTTAGGAAGGTTTTTATGGGAGCTGTTGGGAAAAAATCATCGCGCTCGCGGCCACAACGACGAGCGGCAGCAATACACTTCCCAATTTTTTTTATTTCTTTTTTTTTTGTGTGTATGATTTTTTGTTGTTTTTTTTTTCGGGCGGGGGGCAGGATCTGCGGTATAGCTTGCCCTGGCGAAGGAAGCAAAGATCCGCCGAGAGCGTAGCTGGCCACGGGGTCCGAGAGGGAGCTCTGTACGAGGGCGGATCATCCATTGGAATTGGAACACGTGTACGACACGTCTCTGGCCGCTCTCGCTCTGCCCGGCCCACTGGACCTTTCACCCACAGCCACTCCGCGAGGACCTCGGGGACCAGGGGCAGCAGGGCACCGGCCCGGCCCAGCCCAGGCCGGACACTGGGACGCCACGCGCGCCGACACTGTTAAACCAAGTGTTCAACTGTTCAACACTTGAATATGTGCAACTTCCAGTCTTACACGTCCAAGTGTACAACTCGATATTTGTGTAATTCCAAGTGTCGAACTTGCCAGTTGTACACTTGTAAGTGTTTAACTCGACATTTGTGCACTTGCATGTGTTCAACTGCCCCGTGCAACATTTCCCTTGTTGAACACTTGCAAGTGTACAACTGTCGAGGTAAACACTTACAAGTGTACGACTGGCGAGTTTGACACTTCCGATTGCACAAATACTGCGAGTTGTGCACTTGCACCTGTTATACTGGAAGTTGCACATTTACAAGTGTTGAACAGTTGAACACTTGGTTTCACAGTGGATGGTGTCGCGCCTAAAGAGTCGCACGAGAATGATGCACAAGAATATTAGTAAGCAGGGCGGCGTTCAGCCTAACAGGATGTTCTGCAGCAATAAGGGGAGAATTCGGAGAGACGGGAAAGAGGAGGCGACAGAGAGAGAGAGAGAGAGAGAGAGAGAGAGAGAGAGAGAGAGAGAGAGAGAGAGAGAGAGAGAGAGGAAGAGAGGATTCAGGACAGGGGCGGCCGCGTCCCGTCCGGGACACCATACTACCCCCGGGGGCTGCATGCCTCGACCCACTCACCTCTAGGAATTACCTAGTCGGTCTCTCAAGGGGGGAAAATACAGGGAAAGGGACTCGCGCGGGCCGGGCCGGGCCTGGCAGGCACTCCTCTGTGTGAAGGACAGGTGCTCCGGGGCGGGGCGGGGCGGGCGTGTCGCGTGCGCGGCACGCTCACAGCAGTGATGTTTGGGGCGTGCCGTACACCGCCAGCAGCAGCAGGTCGGGTGAGAGGAGGAAGTTCCGCCGTCACGGCAAGGCGGAAAAAAGGAAGGAATGCCGAGTACCGCGTAAGTTAACGACGAGACTCCTGCGAAATGCTCGGATTTGTAGGGAATTTGCTCTCGCGAAGAAATGCGAGGTGCGCCTTGCGCCCGCCCCGAGGAGGGCGCAAGGCGCAGGCGTCGCGTCGTCTGCTGTACAATATGCCGTGTATGTGTGCACGCCTGTCCAACAAGTCCCTTTTATAGTTTTGTCCTGCTCACGTGAATTGTAATTTTGTTTTTAGTCCCTCATAATTTTTGTTTCACCTCACTTTTTTTCTGCTGGCGGGGGTTTAGGCCTAGAGGATAATATTGCGGCGGTCGAAATGAGTTCCTAGGAGCCGGTGCATGCGGGCCTCGGCTCGGCTCGGCTCGGCTCGGCTCGGGCCGCACTGGGGCTCATTATACTAACTTATGTGCGAGCAGATGTGTGCTTAGTCGCATAAAGTAACGGCACGGTGCTGCGCATGCCTTCATTCACACCGAAAATATCACGACGCGCGCGCGCGCGCAGGCAGCAGACCGAGGGGATGGATTTTAAAAAAATCCCGCTGCCGAGAATTCCAAGTGCCATTGCTTTCATTTGTTTTGCGAGAAACGCGGCGTCACCGTGCAGTTTAGCATTCAGCACTCGCGCCTCTCTCTCTCTCTCTCTCTCTCTCTCTCTCTCTCTCTCTCTCTCTCTCTCTCTCTCTCTCTCTCTCTCTCTCTCTCTAAAACTGTCGGGGACGTCGTTAGTGGCACACGTGGCAATCAGCTAAGCGACTGTGTGTTAATGACTACAAAGGGAAGGGCCGGCCGGTCCGGTCGGGGGTAGTGTAGAGAGCCGGGAGAGCGCAGCGCCAACATCCTAATTTTTGTGAGCACCTGTGGTGGTGATGCTGTGTTAATTAGGTGGCCAGGCCGTGGTCCAGTCCAGTCGCCCGGAGGAGCTCGTGAGAGCCCAGCAGGCCTCGACTCTACAGCAGGGATGCCTGTAGAAATGCTCGTGTGACGACACGGGGCCGCGTACGCAAGTGTTTAAATGTTATACAAGACACCCGCACCGCCTACCAATACATTTTGTTTGTAGTGTGTAGTGCCACTCAGCCGGTACGCTACTCGACCGCCTGAGGAAATGAGCTGACATAATTTATGTGGGCTCCCATTTTCCCCCGTCGCCCCCTCCGGCGTCCGCCGTGTCCTAATGAAGGAGAAAAAGGTTATAAAAGCACAGGAAATGAGTTTTTGCGGGCTACGCGGCGAGGCGGCAGGGCAGGGCGGGGCGGGGCACGGCGGGGCGCGCCGGGGCAGCCCGCCCCTCCCGGCGAGGCTCCAGCGGCGTTCATCGGATCGTCAGGCCCTAACTCTGCTGAAAAACAAAGATGCCTTACGACCGTTTTCATCTCAAAGCAGCGAGGGTTGGGGGAGGGGAGGGGGAAGGGGGGGGGGTAGCGCAGGCAGGCTCGAGGCGGGCGGGCCATAGACCTTCATCTCTTTCCTCCCTTGCAAATTCTCGGCAAGGGAGTGCGGCGCCCTGGCGGCCCGGACCTGGTGTAAACTCCCTTGATTATGTCCGCTATGACGATGTTGTCTCCCTGGAAAATAAAGTGCAAGACCCCGCGCAGCGCATGCCTCGCGAGCTCAAGCCCGCGTCCGGTTATAGAAGGGTAGCAGCCGCGGGCGGCAGGGAACGGCCGGTGGCCCCGCCCCGCCCCGCCCCGCCAGGCCGCCTCAAGGAGCAGCCCTCGTGGCCCTCAGCCCTCCAGCCGAGCCGGCGAGCCGTGCAGGCAGGCCCCTGTGCGCCCCCGTGTCGGTGAGAGGATATTCTTGTTCCTGTGAGGCTGCCGGGGCCGGGGCACCACAAGGGGCCGTGTATACACAGCCGGAAGACGGAAAACAAAAACAAAACAAAGAACAATATTTGTGGAATTCTGTGTAATCCGGCCCTGTTTCCGCTCTACACCTTATGATCCCAGCGGGCCAGCAGGGCCCTTCTTCTCGTATATCCGAGAGGGAGCGGGGCGGGGTGGGGCGGGCAGCAGATTTACGGTATGTCTTCATTGAGGTCCCAGCATCCCGCTGTGCGTGCCGGGGGCGATCTGGTCTGGACCATGAAACATCGGGGGGGCCGGGCCGGGCCGGGCTCACGGCTCTCGCTCCCGTGGACCTGCCGGGGCAGGGGCGCACGCGCACGCACGCACGCACGCACGCCTCCACCATGGGCTGGCACCCTCAGCTACGAACAAAGTCGTGCCAATGTTGTGGACTTATAGCTGCTAAATTATTGCAGTTACTTAAGAAGAAAAAAAGAGCATTTTTGGAGAAGTTACTTTTTCGGTTTTCCCCCATTCTTCCAAATGTGAGCTTATGGTTCCCGTCAGGAAAACTCTCCCCGTGCCTAATTGCGCGACTCTATGAATACGCGCGTGTTTCACGAGCAGAGTGGCGCACCTCACCTCACCTCACCTCACCTCACCTCACCTCACCTCCCGCCGGCCGGCCGGGCCGCGAGAGGCGCCATCAGTCTCGCGAGGAATTGATGGGCGTCAATTCGAAACGTGGGGGAGGCTACGCGCGGCCCGGGGCCCGGCCCGGCCGGGGAGACGGAGACGTGCTCCCAATGCCGAGTGTGCAGCGTTCTGTCGCGTCTGAATTTTGATGCACAAACGCAGTACATTTCTCTTATTTCTAAAATTTTTTTTGGCGGACTTTGCTTAGAAATGTACACTTAAATGTCAGACAATTTTCATGATTAAAAAAATACGATTTCATGAAATCCTGGTAGGCACGAAGTATGTTTTGGATTCATAAGATTTTTGGATGGATGGTCCATGTAGAAATTGAGTTTAAAATTTCCAACCGTTTGAGTGAAAGTATTGAATTTTTTTTTCTACCTCAGTGTTTGATAAGCGATATAAGTTTACACTCTATGTCTAGGGACAATATTTGTCCGTTGCTGGTGACATCTGTAAACACATCCCGCAAAATGCAATTAAGTTTCAGAAGAAACAATTTTGCAACTCTGAAAATCACATGGAAGGTGTATCTCAATGTCCTGAAGACGAAAAAACATCATTCGGAAGTTAACCCAGCAATGGAAAAAAGTTGCGTTCGAGAGATCGTTCAAAACTCGACGAAAATTCACACTATCGCCCCTAGCGTCTCTCCTATGCTGGCTTAACTTCTGAAAATCACATGGAAGGTGTATCTCGATGTCCTGAAGACGAAAAAACATCATTCGGAAGTTAAGCCAGCAATGGAAAAAAGTTGCGTTCGAGAGATCATTCAAAAAAAAAAAAAGAAATCCATAAGGCTACTTCGTGCCTAAAAATAAAATCTTTGTAAATCTTCTAAGTTGCATTGTGTAAAAAAAATTGACGTGCTTGTTTATGTTGTTTTGCAGGCGCGCGCGTGGACATGTGGACCGTGTCGGCGTCGGGCTGCCCTTGCCCGTGGAACGCGACGCAGACCGACTGCGCCTGCTGCGTCAAGGACGGCGGCTGCCACTGCGGCGAGGCGGCGCCCCAGCGCTGCGCGCAGTGCGGCCTCGAGAAGTACTGCGCTAACAGTGAGTCTGCCCCGCCCCGCCCCGACCTGGACCTGGCTAACGCTGGGACTGGACGTGTCTCTTCTGCCTTTGCTATCCAAATGGTTTCCCGCACACCTACCGCACTGCGGCTACCCCCATCAGATTTTTTTT
Source organism: Frankliniella intonsa (assembly GCA_033675135.1). Lineage (NCBI taxonomy): Eukaryota > Metazoa > Arthropoda > Insecta > Thysanoptera > Thripidae > Frankliniella > Frankliniella intonsa. The sequence goes on from CM066256.1 coordinate 3,449,293, forward strand.
TTAATTTTTCTTATGAAGCAATTAAAGCGAACTGAAAGAATAGACGTGGTTGCAACGGCCCGCGGCGCGGCGCGGCGAGGAGAATATGAAAGTGTCGGTCCCGCCCCGCCCCGCCCCGCCCCGCCCCGCCCGCAGCGGACGTGTTGGCGTCTTTGATGAGCGGGGCGGGGCCGGGCCGCGGAGCCATCCGCAATCAATGGGCTTAATTATCAATATGCAGGGCGGATAAAAACGTGAGAAAGTTTACTGTCTGAAATGTCTGCAAAAATCTCTGCCGTTCACGCTGGCCTTTATAAATTTGAGTGTATAAAAATATTATTGGTTCCTACCTGCGTGGCACGAACAGGCTATCGATATTAACAGGGCTGCAGAGTTATGAAACGGTTCGGGGCTGGTCGGGTGTTTTGTCCGCACTCCGTTATATCTTTCATCTGCGCCATCCATAACCCCGTAAAGCTTTCCAGCGCAAGGTGAATCCTATGTTGTTTTGTTTGGTCGGAAAGGCACCATCTGTTGGGCCGGACGCCATACCTGGTGGTGGTGGTCTGGTGTTTCAAAAACAATAAAACCATGCATAAATTTACGGGCAAATCGTAAATTGTGTGTATATGGGTTTATGTTGCGTCGGGGGTGTTACCGCGTAGGAGAGAGAGCGAAGGGGGGAGGGGGGGGGGGGGAGAAAAAAGGGAGAGCGCGCCGCGCCGGCTGGGTGGGTGTGGATATGGCGACTGGGGTGGTGGCCGCGCTGCTGCCTGTGAATTAGTCCAACAGTCTATGTACTGCATCCCCCCGCCCCGCCCCGCCCCGCAGCATTCTGCCGTCGGGAGTGCGCTCGCTCGCTCGCTCGCTCGCGCTTCAAGAGACTCTTTTCTTGTTTTTAACGCGGCCGTCCGCTTTGTGGCTCTTTGCGTGGCGCCTGCAGCAGCCCTGCGGCAGCCCTGCGGCAGTGAGTCCTGCTGGGCCTGCAGGCCAGGCCCCGCTGCAGGGGAGGGAGGGGCGCTGGATGTCGCGTCTGTCACAGAGGCCAGGCGTGGCTCGCACAGCGGAATAATAATTCATTGGACAATCACTTCCATGCATCGCTGCACGTATAGCCGAGGCGGCAGGCGCGGATGGATGGATGGACGGATATACCAGAGGAATAAAAAAAATATCTGCTGAATATATGTCACATGTTTGGAAAAGTATCGGACGAATTTGTAATGCTTTATTTGGAAACGTCGATGGTATAGTCCCATCTCCCCTCTCTCCGTAGGGTCACAAGCGCGTGAAACGTGAAACGACGTGTGTCATTCACATTGCCGGCTCCCTTTTTTTATTTGTATAAAAATACACATTGAGCGACAGCGTCATCGCTGTTTCGTTTCGCGTCTCATTCATGAAAGTCAATGCCGGGCACTCTCTTGACTCTTGCAGCATTATCCTGTGCGTGCGGTGCGCGCTGTCCGCAGTTCTTCATTCTCTATCACTGTCAATCGCGCTGAAAATGGAAAGGAAAGACATCTCCGGGAAATAACCCGGGAATCCGAATAAAGGCAATAACGGGAAGCAGCCATATCACACCTAAATTTTTAAGCAAGCAATGGGAAACTCTCGCTCTTTGAATGAGACTCATGAGCTCTGCCCTCTGTGTGCCCTCCGCAGTGTGCAACGCGACCATCGACTCGGTGACGGTGCTGCAGCGCTCGGGCCGCAGCTTCGGCATGATCAAGTCGTCCTCCATGGACACGCCGGGCATCTGCGCCTTCACGCTGCTGCCGGACGCCAAGCAGCGCGTCGAGCTGCAGCTCTACCGCCTGGTGGGCGTGGGCCGCTACCACAACAACAGGTTCGTGCCCTTCCCCCCTCCCCCGAAAAATAAAACAGAGAGAGAGGGAATGTCTGGCTGGCGGAACGTCGATGCCTCGATGCCCTTGACCTAGCGTGCTCGTTGGGGGTGCGAATGGTGCTGCCGTGTTGGTACATACGCCCCCCGCCGGGGAGCACGGTGCAGTCAACATTCTTATAGTTTTATATACTTTGGGCCCTCGCGTTTTTTCCCCTTTTGCATGCGTATTCTGCCTGCTGTTTCACTCTCCTCCAATGTTATTAACAACTTGCGGGGCATGGCCTGCGAGTTTTAACGAGCTTCCTCCTCTGTCCGGCGCGCGCAGCTGCCACGGCGGGTCGCTGCAGCTGACGGACGGGCCGCGGGAGCGCGCGGCGCGCGGCGTCTCGCTGTGCGGCGCCAACGAGCGCTTCACCACGCCCGTCGTCATGTTCGCCGACAGGGGCCCGGCCACGCTCACGCTCAGGTAAGACATTTCCCTATATTTTTAAAAGAAAAAAATAATTTGAAAAAGGTACTTTGCTGATCTTGTACTCCTTTGGGTAGCACTCCGCTCCGTTCCCACGTATATTGTACAGCCCGCCCACTAGTCACGAGGTATTCCTTAATCAGGTCGCCGCCACAGTTCGTTGACCTCTCTTTCTCTCTCACTCTCCCTGTCTCCCTCTTCATCTCTCTCTTTCGCCCCACCCCCCTCTCAAACGGCAACCCTACACGCATTCACTTTTACCCTCGCAGCCTATCGAGTCCCTAGTAATTCTCGGTTAAATTCCAAAGGTTTATTTGCTTTTTTTAATTCGAACTTTACTTTGATGGCCGCGCTAAAGTTATATTTGTTTCCAACGTCCGTCCGCTCCATGCCAGCGTGCGGGACGGGCCGGGCCGGGCCGGGCGGGCTTTTGGCCTGCCACCGCTGAACAACCAGAGACCTGCAAGTGGTGCGGTGGGGCGAGGCGGGGCAGGGCGGGGCGGGGCGGGGCGGGGCGTGGCGGGGCGGGGCGGGGCGGGGCGGGGGGCGGGGCGGGGCGGGGGGGGGGCGTGCCGGTATGGTATGTGCCCGGCTCCGGCCCGGCCCGGGAGTGAAGGCTCGGCTCGGCTCGGCTCATCCCTTTCACTCTGGGCCAGGTTTAGCTCTCAGCTAGCGCTGATGGGCTGATGGGCGCCGCGGCACAGCGCAGAGCAGAGCAGAGCAGCGAGTCAGACTCCCACATTCCGCACCAGCCTCCCAGTATAGTGCTGCTTTTTGTTTCTTGTTGGTCGGCGCGCTATACAAACGTACATGTTGCTGTCTGCAGCGCACTTAGACAGTCTCTCTCTCTCTCTCTCTCTCTCTCTCTCTCTCTCTCTCTCTCTCTCTCTCTCTCTCTCTCTCTCTCCCTCTCTCTCTCTCTCTCTCTCTCTCTGCTCCGCGACACCCTTCCCTCCCGCACCTGTGCCACCCACTGCCGCGCGCCGCGCCCGCCTCCTCTCCGGTGAATCCGATATTGCTATCCGCGGTGACAATAGCTGGCGATAGAATTCCAGTAGCGCTCCGCTCCGCTACGCCGCGCCACGCCGCGACACTGACTCTGTGCGGCGCAGGTGAGACTGGAGGCATCCCTGCGCGGTAGGCAACCCGCCGCGCGCCGGAGCGCTGCGGCTGTCTCCATTCCATACCCGCCCGGCCCCACCCCGCCACGCCACGCCACGCCCCGCCACGCCACGCCCCGCCACGCCACGCCCCGCCACGCCCCGCCACGCCACGCCACGCCACGCCCCGCCACGCCGCTGCCAGTCGCCACTCCCGGTTCGATATGGAGCGTTGGAGACGGGGCAGAGAAGCTTCACAACTCCGCCGGGCCGGGGAGGCCCCTTCCCTTATCTCCCCACCCCGCGCGCCGCGCCCCTCACCCCGCGGTCACACCCCGTCGACGACCGCCCCGCCCCAGCAGGATGCACTTGGTTTACGAGTTTGCTGTCGGTGCGGTTCTCAAAGTACTCACCGCGGTAATCGCGCAGTGAATCGTCCGCCCCGCCCCGCCCCGCCCCGCCCCGCCCCGCCACGCCCCGCCCCGCCCCGCCCCGCCCCGCCCCGCCCCGCCCCGCCCCGCCCCGCTTTACCCGGGCGGCGACCTACGTGATTCCCTCCCAAGTTGACTTTATTCAACACGCCCCGGCGCTTCCATTCGGTGCGCACCAATAATGTGAAAGTCTGCTCCCATTGGAAGTGGTCCACGTACCCTTGTGGGGTCGCACTGTGGTAGGCTTGAGGCGGGGCGGGCGGCCCCACCAGCGGGGAGGGGAGGGGCGAGCAGGGGGAACCTGCATGAATAATTTGCCGACCTCGACAATTTTAATGATGTGCTATTTTCCTCCGAATCGCACCCGCTCCCATTCTCCTTCCACATTCCATTAATTTCTAATCAGATAACACACACTCACACACACAGAGTCCCGCCCCGCCCCAGGCGCCCTGCGCACTTACATTCGCTCACCCACATTTACATCCCGCACATCACCATAATTACTTTCGTGGTTCGTATGGCGGTTTATTATTTTTTGCCTCTGTGCGACGCGGCGGTGCGGGGGCGGGGGTAGTGCTGGGGAGTCGCCGCGGGCCCCTGCAGCGCAGCGCAGCGCAGAGGCGGGCGGGGCGGGGCCGGGCGGGGCGGGCTGGACCCTGGGCCTCCGTGAGCGGCGGGGCGCGGCGGGGCGGGGCGGGGCGGGGCGGGGCGGGCGTGGCAACAAAAGGCGCGCCGCCGCGCCGCGCCGCACTGACTGCCTGCTGCTGTTCTCCATGCTCCCCGCCGGGTAGGGATGAGGCGGCTGTGGTGCCTTTTGGTTTCTCACGCGGCGGCAAAGGCGAGCAGGCGGTACTGCTGGAGGGGGGGCCGGTGAGGGAATAAGAAGTGCGGGAGGAAAAGGAGAAGGCGCCGCGGCAGAGGAGGACCCTTCAGTTTGAACAGACTCTTGGTGGCGGCTGAGGCGCGCGGGGCGGGGCGGGGCGGGGCGGGGCGGGGCGGGCCGGGGCGCGCGCCTTTAGAAACGCGTCGTTTTTATTTTCGCGGCTGTTGGTGATTGCAGGAGAGGGAATATAAGATGAGGCGGGCGTGTGCGAGGGGCGGGGGGGGGGGGTGACTGGGCCCTACTGCCTGCTGCCCCCCCTGAGGAGCCCAAGGGAAATCTCTTAAGACAGTAAGAATTGACTGTCATGGGGGAGAGAGGGGGAGGGAGCGGCTGAGCGAGGAGGTGCGGGGGGCGGGTGGTGGGTCAGGGTGAGATACTGTCTCGCCGGCGGTATCCTGTCGGGATGGATGGCTATCCTGGTTAAACTTATCAGGGTCGCGGGGCCGGTCCGCTGGGCTGACCTGACCCTGAGCCCTCCCCTCCGACCACTACCGCACCCGTCTGGTCGCGCGCGACTTGTTCGATCGAATCACACTATCGACTTGCGCTGCGAATTTTAACGAAATTTTTCTCCCTCCAGCGGGCGCTTTTACCCTAATCGCATTGCGCGCGCAGTGCAAGATTTTTTTTCCTCTCCCACTCCTCCTCTAATCTTGTCCGCGACGCGCGCGTTTGCGGCGGGGCGGGGCGGGGCGGGGCGGGGCGGGGGGGGCGGGGCAGAGTAGGGAGAGTGCGGGTCAGACAGCCGCAATGAACTCGGCGACCCGATAATTAAATCACGGAACTTTACACTTTGTGTCGGGGCCGGGCTGCCTCCGAAAACAGCATGGCTCAAAGGGGAGGTCTTCGGCAGCCGTCATTACCAAAACCGGGAACCGCGGACGGGGGGTAGGGAGTCCCGGTGGGGGCCGTACACAAACCACGACGTTTTCTCTACAGTGATTTTGTGGTTCAAGTGATGTCATATTGAATCCAGTTAGATTTCCGCGCCATACGTCTCAAAGTTTTTTTTAATAGAAATACTACGTAATTTGTGAACGGACCCTTCCCAAATGGGTTAGGCGTGGGGGCGGAAGGTGCGCAGCGGGGGTGAGCAGGGCAGGAAGAGGGATGGCATCGGGCAGGAAGTGGTTCTGCTCGGCGGGGAGGGGAGGGGCCGGGGCCGGGGGCAGCGCCGGGGCAGCGCCGGGGCAGCGCCCCCAGGTACCATTAGTAGTGCTGCAGCGAGCCGGAATCAAATGAGTACCATCCGTTCTGTCTCGACGAAAATAATGTTAATATTTGAAAAGCGCGCGCTCTCGTGTTCTTTCCGCTGTCCCGAGATCCCGCCGGGATAAACGTGCTTGTTATATATAGCGTTTCAGCGGGCTGCAGCGAGAGGGGCTGGAAGAGACGTCTTCACCTCGTTGCGCGTCCGCGCGCATACGCGACTCGTTTAGGCATTACAGTATTCGCTGTGAAAAAATAATTCACTCACCCACAAGTGAGTGACATTCATGCACTTCGGGCTTCCAGTACGCTATATCCGTCACGCTCGCCGTCACGCTCGCCGTCACGCTCGCCGTCACGCTCGCCGTCACGCGCCTCAGCGCGGCCGGATCCTGCGGGATTCCTAAAAGGCTATATTCGACGCGAGGCTGGCCCCACTCCCCCGGGAGACCCCCACGTCCCGTCCCGCCCCAAACGAAACCGAACTGCCCAGCCCAGCGGAGTCCCAAACCTCTTGAAGACCACGGCTGTCTGGTCTGCCAGCTGCCGGCCGCGCCGCGCCGGGCCCGGGCCAGCAGCCTGCGTGCCGGTCAATATCACTTGGCGGGAATTTCATCAGAGCATCTCCCGCTTCCTCCCCAGGCGCGCCGCGTCTCCCTCTCTCTTCCACCCGCCCCATACTCTTTCCCCCTTTCACTTCCTTCATCTGCCTTTGTTGATGCTCCCCAGAGACGCATCACTTTCAGCAGCGGCAGCACTTCCATCCCACTGGGGCGCGCGGGGCGGGGCGGGGCGGGGCGGGGCGGATGCGTGCTCCGCCTGAGAAGTTGCGGCAGCAGGCGAATGTCGTTAGCGGCGACCACCGGGAAAGAGCCCGCCGGCCCCAGCCCGGCAGGCACCGGGCCGCGAGGGGATTGGTCGCGGACGAAACACAATTTCAGACGTTCTTTTAACGTTTTAACGTTTTAAAAAGTAATCGCCCCGAGATAAATATGTGCCTTGCGCATCTTCGGCAGCCGTTTAGATAGAGTTGGACCGCACCTCTTTCTCCCTCCCTCAAGGGCTTGCAGATTGTTTGTTCACCTGAAAACAACACGGTGAAATAAGAAAAAGGAAAGAGAGGGGGGAAATGGGAACGTAAATGGACAGCAGCATAAAAGGAAACGCTGAATAGAGACGAGAGCGAGCGAGAAGGGCAACAAACATGCTGGCCTTTGTCGCGTCGCGGCAAACCAAGAGAGGGAGCCAAGCGTACACCGTGACAAAATTTTTAAAATATAGCGTCAGATTGGTCGAGTCACATTTTTTATTACGCGTAATAATTATAATAATAATCGCGTTGCGTTTTCAAATCCCATGCTTCTAGTGTTTGACCTTAACTAAAACTTGTGTTTACCGGCCTTAGACTTATGCGCGATAGCGTAATCCGGTCAGAGTTCTCCGGAGGCAACGCCGCCTCGCAGAAACTCGGCACTTAGTTGAGCTTTTAGTCGCCCCGCCCCGCCCCGCCCCGGCCCGCAGCCATACGGTCGGAACGACACAAAAAGACTGAAGGCCTGGGTCGTGTCCATTTGCATTGGGCCGTTGCGCCTCCAATTACTCATTAAGGCGGCATTATCATAATATTATTTCTCGGACCGGAGAGGGAGAACCGGCAGACCAGCCCATTATTCAGGTTCTTAACTACCGCCCTCGCGGAGCTCATTGTATTTTTGCAGACAACATAAAATTATAAAACTGAACCGATTACCTTTTTTGTTTTGCCAGCAGCAGTTTTTTATAAATATAAGCAGCGTAAGGTAGAACATCCACATTTAATATTGGCCGGCTGCCGTTCGGCGAGCGGTGTTCCTAGGCGAGTAGTCGTGCTTCTGCTCAGCAGTAAGTTAAACGTAAAGTTTCTCTCGTCACGTCACGGGGTAACAACGGGAGGGGCTGTGGTCTTTATACCGGAGGTACGTCAGCGGTGGCGTTCCGCTCATCCATCAGCAACGAGCCTCGCCTCCTCGCGGAGGTGGGCGGCCGGCCCCGCCCCGCTCCGCCCCGCCCCGCCCCGCCCTGGCCCGGACGGATTTTGTGGGAGCGGTATTGCGACCTGCAGCAAAGTTATCGCGGTACGGTACGGCGGTGTGGCTTTTGTCTCGAACTTACTAACGAGTACCCCGGTGCGGTGCGGTGGGGGCGCGGCGCGGGTGGCGGGGTGGATACAGCGCTCCCGGCGGCCGCGCGGCATGGATGACGCGGTCAGGGGAACCCTCCCTCCCTGCCTCCCCTTTTTGGTGGGAGCGAGAGAGAAAAGTTAAGGGCAGTGGGGCGGGCTGAGGAGGGGTGGTGGTGGGCGGTAGCGGAGTACAAGTGCTTGAGGGGGGGGGGGGTGCCCCACCCCGCCCGGCGGCCACTTGTCTGGTGGCGCGCTGTCACAGGCAAGACTCTTCGCCTGCACTACTACTCTCCCCCGAGCTGCGCCCTTGATTTGGCTACTGTGATGCTGCTGACCTGGATATGTCCCGGCTGGTCCCGGCCCGGCCCGGCCCCGCCGCCGGCACCGACCTTTGTGTTTGTAACGGTGTGCCTGCCTGCCTGTCCCTCTCCCCCAGGGTGTCGGAGCCCAGCGAGCGGTCCCAGTTCCTCGCCTACTACAGCTTCACGCCCGCCAACGCCACGGGGGTTGGCTTCCTGCCCAAGGGCGGCAAGCGCCGCGAGAACACGGGTAGGTAAAGGGCGGGGAGGCCCGGTGAGGTCGGCCCGGTGAGGCCGGCCCGGTGAGGCCGGCCCGGGGAGGCCCGGTGAGGCCCAGCAGGCCCGGAGGCCACCACGCTCCGCCTCTGCTGCGTGCTTACTCATAACTCTTTTCCATTCCATCCGGAACTGCCTGCTGGTGCGCCGCGCTGCAGAGTGCGACTGGCTGTACCAGGACTTCACGTGCGCCGGCGGCTGCGTGCTGGCGAGCCCCGGCTACCCCGGCCTCTACCCGGGCGGCCTCAGCTGCGGCTACCTGGTCACGGCCTCCTCCGTGCGCGCCAAGGTCACCCTGGAGCTGCTCGCCGTCAACCTGCCTCTCGCGTGAGTATCTGTCTCCCTGTTCCTTTTTCATTTCCTGCCCGGCGCTGCTGGGCGCGTGCGCGTGCGCTGTCCTGCCCGCCCGGAGCGGAGCGGAGCGCCCGCCAGGCCGGAGGTAGGCCACACGTCGGACACGCCTGCGCGCGCGCGGCCTACCCGCCGGCCCCCAGGCGCTCTGCCGTGCCCGTGCCGCGGCCTGGTCCGGGCCGGCCCTGGCCCTGGCTGGCAGGGGACCTTTGGCGCTTTGTAAATTTTAATACTGCCCCCCTCTCTCTCTCCCTCCCGCCTGCCTTTACCTGCCTCCGACACTGCCATGCCTTTACGATACCGCAGGCACAGTCGCACGCGGGGCGGGCAAGAACAATCCACTAGTGTAGCGCGGCGCGCAAACTATCGGCCGGGGCGGGGCGGGGCGGGGCGTGGCGGGGTGGGGTGGGGGCGTTCTTGTTGTGAATCGCGCGAGCTCGATGGCGCGGCTGGCGGGGCGGGGCGGGGCGGGGCGGGGCGGGGCGGGGCGGGGCGGGGCGGGTCCAGGTGCGGCGGGGATTAGGCCGGGTGGGGCATTGCGCCGGCCCAATAGATCATGTCGCGTGGGACCCGCGACATTCCTGGACCTTACCGTACCGCGCCCCGACCTAACCCGCTCGGCTGTACCGGCCTAGATTCCGCCACCGTGTCTAAATTCCTCCGCCCACAATATTTCACTTTATTATTTTTTTTTTGTACCTTTGCCCTGTACCCTGTAACAGCGTAATCATTATTTATTCGCTGCAAAACATATTTCGGTGGCGGGCTGCACCCGGGCGGGCCCGCGGCCGCCATTGTACTCTGCAGCGGGCCGCTCCGCTCCGCTCAGGTTTCATTCTCCGACCGGACCGGACCGTGCCGCCCTCTCCTCTCTCTGCTACCGTATCTATTGGGCCGGGCCGGGCCGGGCCGCCTGTTTCGCCGACTAACGCGATATTTGTGCTAATGGCTAATGCCGGCCGCACGCACGCTGCGCGGACCAGCAGCACCGAAACCTGCTGCAAACTGATCGCGCCACTACCGCCACTAGAAAAACAAAATAATACCAACCTGTTTTCTTTTTATTTTTGCGCCTGCTTGTTTTGCGACCGCCACCGAATTTGTAATCACGCCCTCAATTTATTCTCTTTTTTTTTATTGTTCGGTAGCCGCGCTCTGCAGTCGCAGCCGTCTTGTTTTTACGAGGCATGCCAATCCATGACTCGTTTTCCATTTGGAACCGCGGAGGTGCCTGTGGCCTGCGGCCGGGCCTGCGCGAGATAGTCATGCTTGATTGGGTTGCGCGGGGGTGGGGGCGGGGGCGGGGCGGGGCGGGGCGGGGCGGGGGCAGGGCGGGGACCCACCACCACCACCGCCCCCGCAGTGGGCTCAGTTAAGACCTCACGGTGGCGGTGGGGGCGGCGGGGGCGACAGAGACCATATGAGTGACGGGCCGTTACGACAGGGTATATGTCATCTCGTGCCATTCAGCCTGACAGAATGGATTTGGTGCAGCCGTGGCGCGGCGCGGCGCGGCGTGGGGGAGGGGGAGGCGGGGTCGCGAGTGGTTCTGCTGGCTCTTTGCATGCACCGAGCACCAGCAGCCTCCCCCCGGTCCCGGTCCCGGTGTTATCCCAGAGGCCCTTCTGGGGCTAAATGGACGCGCGGGACTAGCCGCGTGACCTCACAAAACGGTTCCGAACACGACCCCCACCCCCCTCTCTCCTTCTCTTCTACTATTTCTCGCTCCTTCCTTCTCCCTCTGAGCGCGCGCCTTTTTCTCGTTCTCCCATGTTCTTACTCACTGCAGATAGAAATGTACTGCAACTCAAACTGTGTAACTGAAGCCTGGTGGCACAGTGGTTATAAACGCGTCGAGTCTGTCAACAGTTCGATTTATTGCCAGGCCACGCTCCACCTAACCTTTCGGTGTTTAGTGAACCACGAGCGGAATAATTTAATTGCTTCCGCTGCACCGGAAGGCTGCCCGGTAATCACTACTAAAGTGATCGGAAAAACGTTGACTGCATATGGTTCGGTACGTCGTATCTGACGGAGCCCTCCTCACGGGTTCTCGGGGCCGCGCTCCACATTAGCGGAAATGTTCTGTCTCTCTTATTCCATTCCCTCCCCGTCTCCTCCGCGGTCTCTCTCCCTCTCGCGGCCCCGGCGAGGCGGGCGCGGCGCGGGACGACAGCAGGATCTGGTGATATTATTCTCAGCCCGTCGGCCCCTTACTTGCTGGGTAGGACCGGGGCCTCTTCATATAACTCGTGCGGAGGGCGAGGAAGGGGTGTGGGGGCGTGGCAGGAGGGGGCGGGGGCGTGGCAGGGGGCGGGGGCGGGTCTCAAGCAGTCGAAGGCAGCACCAGCCAGTCCTGGTGCGTTTCTCGCTGACGGCTGCATTTCTCCAGATTGAGGGGCCCCGCGGGGTGGGACCGCGAGGCGGCGGGGGCGGGGCGGGGCGGGGCGGGGCGGGGCGGGGGCGGATGGGCTGGCTGCATGCCAGGGGGCCGACGAGGACGAACCGTCGCCTCGCTTCGCCTGCAGCGGACGGACAGTGACAGGAGAGGAGAGGAGTCGTGGTGTCAGGTCAGGCGAATGTGCAGCGAGACCGGCTGTCGAATTTAAAGGGGAATGAAATGCGCGCGGAAACTACTACTGTGTAGTCCCAGCGCCCTGCACCGCCACCGCACCGGCCCGCACCGCCAGCCGCGAAAAGTTTCGTTATTCCGCAGTCGTCCTGTAAGCTCCTCTCCTCCAATTTCACTTCGCCGTCCTCCCGCCCGGCGGGGTCCTCTTTTTACCAGCGCGCGGGGCGGGGCAGGGCGGGGCAGGGCGGGGCAGGGTGGGGCAGGGCGGGGTGGGTTGGGGTGGGGTGGGGCGTTCCCGTCACGTGGCCTTGAGTTCTAATGAAGATCAGTCCCGTGTCTCTAACAGAGAAAGACTGTCACGTGACGTGGGGAGCGGCCCGGCCTGCCTGCCTGCCTGCCTGCCCGGCACCAGAGGGGAAATGGAAGGGTCGCATTTACTTGCCCCGCTGCACCCCGCCCCGCCCCGCCCCGCCCCGCCCCGCCCCGCCCCGCTCTCGATGCGGTCCAGCGACTAGCATCAGACGGCCGCTGATGTAGAAAGACACGTGTGGGGTGGCTGCCCCACCCCCCCCCGCCCCGCCCCGCCCCACCCCGCCCCGCCCCGCCCCGCCCCGCCCCCTTTTGATGTGCTTTGTGTCGGCCGCAGTGCAGACCTTGCTGCACACGTGCTACGGTAAACAACAGTAAACAAAAGTCGCAGCCCTCGCAAAGCTTGCTTCAGTTAGGTTACTCACGGTAAATCTGTTTCCTGCATGGGACTCCCAGGAAAATAGGTACTTTTCCAGGAAATTTCCTGGGTATTTCCAGGCAAAGTAGTGGAAAATTACCTACTTTCTTGGGAGGTCCCAGGAAACAGATTTACCGTGTGGTTGTATCGAGACGTACCGTATAATCGATATAATCGGTTGCAGGCACTGCGCCACGGACAACATCATCATCTACCACGGCTCGGGCCCGTCGGGGCTCCGGGTCCACACCATCTGCGACATGTCCAAGACGGTGCTGGAGCTGCCCGGCCCCAACATCTACATCCAGTTCAAGTGAGTATAGCGTATGGCGCGCGTCGTATGTCGGCGCGGCGCCGAGTGAGTGACCCAAAGTTTTTGAATGAATCATTGATGAATCGATGGCGTCGCAGCGCGGGGCCGTCCAAGCCGCCGTACAACTACAACGGCTTCCTGGCGAGGCTGGACTTCGGCAAGGAGGAGCACGAACACGCCCGCGGCGAGTGGCGCGAGAGCCGGCCGGAGAAGAAGGAGCGCGAACGGGATCGGGACCGGGACCGGGACCGGGACCGGGACCGCGAGGGCAGGCAGGGCAAGGGCGAGGCCCGCGGCGAGGCTAGGGCCGCCAAGACCAGCACCCCGGCCACCACCGCCACGCCCGCGCCCACCGCCCTCAGTGAGTGTACCGGAGTGTGACGGGGAGAACTACCGCATCGCTCTGACTGCTGGCAGGAAGGCTCCATGTGTCTGAAAACTTTATTTTAAAATGAATGTCCTGCCCGCAGTGGACGGCGCCTCGCGCGGCTGCTCCGTCACCTTCCGGGGCTCGGACCTGCGCTCCGGCGTGCTGGACAGCCGCCACCACTCGGGCTGCTACAACCTGTCCGTGGAGTTCCACGGCCGGCCCTCGGATGTCGTCAAGCTCTCCATCTTTAACTACAAGCTCAAGTGAGTGTCATCGCCGTATCGCAAACACGGCGAGATTGGAACTGTTGCTGTAAATCGTAATTTAATTACACCCCGCCGCCCCAGGAAGCCTTTCAACTCTCGCGCCCCTCAGTCAGTGACGCCTGCCTGTTCAGCCTGCTAGTAGTGGGTGGCAAAATAAAATCTGAGGTCTCATATTAGGAAAGTTTGCCTCTCGCTGTGGTTCCCCCTCGTCTCGTCAGGGCGCTGAAACATCCCTTTTTCCGGTCTTTTCTTACATTCCATCCTCCCCCCTCCCCTCCTCCATCCCTCAGCGCCCCGCCCAGTTTCTTTCCCTCTGGTCTGAATAGAGAGAGAAAGAGAGGTGGAGAGAGAGACGGAGAGATAGAGGGAGGGAGGAGCACAAAGAGCTCAGCCGTTCGCATTACCAGCCCATTCCGGGTGGTTCTGGAGTGAAAATGAGATCCGCCCGAATGAGATCGGGATAAGCTCCAAGGTGGATCCCGCCATATCGTTTAGCGATATGCCGTTTCGACTTACATCCACGGAGTTGGAATGAGCAGCAAGTCTCTGGGCGTTGAGCCGGGCCGGGCTGGGCCGGGTCGGGCCTGGCTGGCATGCTGGGCTTGGCACGCCCCAGGCGATACCCTGTACGCGCCAGCGCCATCGCCGTTGTTATTGTTGCATATGCTTCAGGTCGCCCTGCCTCTGGTCTTCACAAAAAAATACATCTCGCCTCCCCGTCCTCCGTGTATTCCAGCCCCAGGCTCGGAGGGCCTCCCCTGAAGGAGAGGAGAGCATTGGTCGAGGGGAGGGTGGCAGATAAGTTGGCAACCTTTGCTTGAGGGTTTTGCAGATGGCTGCGCTTTATTGGAACACGCTGTCTGCGGCAGGCGAGGCGGCTTGGGACGGGGAACCAGGGGAGAAGGCGGGAGATAATGGAAATTTCTTACCCTTGCAAATTTTTACATGAACCCATTCTCATTTTTTTTCTGTGGTGAAAAATGACGTAAGCGAGAGTGGGGTGGGGTGGTTGAAAGTGGGACGGTTGGGGAGGGGGAAGAGCGAATAACGCCGGTTCATTGGCTGGAGACATCGGAATAAAATCACATCGACATTTCCGATTACTGGGCGCGTTTTGATTTGATGTGACAGCACGGGACGGGTACAACACAAAGGGACAAAAGGCCCCGCCTCATCATTTTTATTCTAGCTCAATAACCTTTTTTTTTCAGTTTCCGCCAAAAAAAAAAAATTCAATATATGTTTTTAAAAAATTATCGGTGGTGGACTAGGCCGGTTGGCTGTAATTTTCGCGGTGCGGTATAGTGCGCGTGCGTGACCCCCCTCGCTCCTCTGCTGTGCCGCAGGGCCCCGTCCTGCGCCTCGCACTTCGACATCTTCCTGGGGCCGGACCTGTCGACGCCCGACAAGCGCCTCTGCAGCCCCATGACGAAGCACGCCCACGACCCCTCGGGACGGTGAGTCCCATCAAGTACCGCCGCCGCCGCCTCCAGGAGGGCGCCGCCCGCCCCGCCCCTCCCGCCCCTCCCGCCCCACCACTCACTGCCTCTCTTCCTCCCCGCAGGTTCCAGAGCCAGCAGACCATGATGTCCCGCGGCCCCCACATGGCCCTGCACCTCGTCCGGACGGCCGCGCTCCGCGCCGACCAGGAGTTTGTCGACGGCGCCTTCCTGTTCCACGACAGTAAGTACATAGCACTCTTTTACCACCCGCACCGCGCGGTTCGAAGTGTAAACCTGCCCCGCGTAGAATATTACCCCCGAAAAGAGATGCGCCGCGCTTACACGTATGTGTGCAAGCAACTTGGAGCAGGCTGCGGTCCAGGAGAGGTTCGTGAGGCAGGCAGGTACCGAGCGCACCCCTTTATTGCGGCCCCCGGCGCGGCGGGGTGGAGGCCACTCCGCCACGCCCTCACTCCCTCCCCCTCCCTCCCTCCCTCCCGGCCCGGCTGCGGTCGGACCGGCGCTGCTTACTGACGCGCTCGGCGGCGGAGCCTGACAACGTTACGCGGAACCTCGTTCACTCCGCTCCAACGTGCTCCACTCGGGACGCGAATCAAGGCATCCCACCCGCGTAGTCTTCTACACTGCTCGCCCCTCCCCAAGTCACCCGCGCTGTGTGGGTCCCCCCTTTTCCTCCCACCCCGTATCGCCAGGTACCAGGAAATACCTCTCTCTATGTCCAGTGCCGGATCCTCTGCTCCCTGTATTCGCGCCCGTTACACTTTCCCCGCGCCTCCGCATACATGTACTTCTTACTTCGCCGCCCTGGCAGCGAGAGGAGTCCTAATAAGTGCCCTCTGTCTGCAGAGTCGACGCAGGGCTCGCCCGAGGCGGACTCGCTGTGCAGCGCCCGCTTCCTGGGGCCCAACGTGACGGCAGGCGTCGCGGCGGCGGCCAAGGCGGTGGCGGAGGGCGGCGCCCCGGGCACGACGCCCGCCGGCGACCAGGTGAGTGCGGGGCGGGGCGCTAAGTACGCCGCCACCTGGGTGCGACTCACAACACCTGCTGCTCATTAAGCGTGACACGCTAACCAATGAATCTCGTTGGACGGGGCTTAAAGGGGTTGCAGAACTGGTGCGTGTGTGTATGTGTGTGAGTGAGTGAGATAGAAGCGCTCTGGGCTCTTGCCTTTCTGCTCACGCTGTCTGTCCCACTCCCTCCCGACTGGCAGGCCTACACTGTATCGGGCATCTCTATTCCTCTCGCCTGCAGGCTCTCTCGCTCTCGCTCTGTCTGCCTTGCCCCGACGTAATCCCTTACCCGAAACAGGCTCTCCCGCCCTCCCCGCAGCGCGGCCGGGCGCGGCGCGGCGCAGCGCGCGGTGGCGGCGGCGGAAGATCTGCTCGGACCAGGACGTGTAAGCTGGGTCCTAAGCCCTTACACGGTTCCCCTCCACACACGCACGCACACCACTCCCAGTGTAAACCGATCCGATTTACATGAACATCCATACCACGCGATCGCATGCATACATTCGCTATACCGTGTGCGATTTCATTTTTTTTGATTTTTTTTTTTTTGGGGGGGGGGGAGTTACCGTTTTCAGTCCGTTTTTGGGGTGGTTTGTATTTGCCGGGGGATCTGTGGCCGGGCCGTAGAAGGGTGGGTTCCATGAGAGAGGAATAGGTTCAGTACTTCCCGAAATAAGGGCCTCGCCCCGCCCAGCCCTGGCCCTGTCGGCCCCCTGCCGGGCCCCTGCCGGGGCACTCCCGGCTGCTCACCGGGGGTCGGTCCGCTCCGCTACCGCACCACGCCATGGCAGCCGCGGCATGGCTCGCAGCACACTGCGCCGCCGGCCCCGGCCCGGCCCGGCCCCGGGCCCGACCCGCGAATACGTACGTACACGGCCCAACTTTGGTCGTATTCTACCGCTGCTGGCCCTCTGGCATACCGCTGGTACCGGAGGGCGCTCCGCCCTCTCTGTTTGTGTGTATGTGTGTGTGTATACGCATGCCTGTCTGTGTGGTTTGTTTGCCATTAACAACGTATAAGCCCTGGGTAAGCACGCGCAGTGGCGAGGGGTGCGCCCGGCTGGCTCTGCCTGCCTGCACGGCCCGAGGTGAGCAGCGCGTCATGGAGGCCCTCCCTGCCCGCAGGCCGAGCCGTGGGGCGGCGGGGGCGGCGACGCTGCCGGGGCGCTGCAGGGACTGACGCTGCCCCTGCCGGCCGCGGGCGCGGGCGCGGCGGCGGCCGGCGGCCCGGGCTGGTCCGGCAGCATCACCAGCCCCGGCAACCAGCACCTCTTCTGGAACGTGCAGGGCCAGCTCAAGTGCACGCAGATCTTCGAGCCGCAGCCCGGCCAGAGCGTCACCCTGAGCGTGAGTGCCTGCTGCCGTTCGCCTCTGCTTGTAGCGTAGCACGCCACTGAGCGCTCCGTCTCTCCTCTCGTGCTCCCGCAGCTGGCCGACCTGGGGCTGAAGCCGGACCCCGGCTGCTGGACGTACTGCGACGGCCTGGGCTGCCGCTGCTTCTCGGACCCGACGCCGCTCTCCACCGTGGACCACGTGCGCATCATGGACCCCGCGGGCTACGACCTCTCCTGCCTGTGCGGCGACCCGCAGGTGAGTGCCGGTGCCGGGCCGGGCCGGCGCCAGAGTCCATAGTGTCGTGATGACCTCAAGCCTTTTTACCCTGTGACCAAACTCCTGTTTTCTGGTGTGCTGCGCAGAAAATTCCAATGCCGCTGAGCATCCGCTCGTGGGGCCCGCTGAGCCTCGAGTACAACGTGGCGCACTTCACCTGGGCCATGAAGGGCTTCTCCATGCAGGCGGACTACGCCTTCCAGCAGGACGGCGCGTGCGGCCGCCAGCAGATCCTGCGCCACTCGGGCACCATCGAGTCGTGGCGCGTGCGCACCGAGGAGCGGCGCAACCACTTCGTGCACATGGACTGCAAGTGGGTGCTGCTGTCCAACATCGAGCGCGAGCTGCGCATCACCGTCACCACGCCGCAGAGCCGTACGTGTGTCTGTCTGTCTGTCCGTCCGTCCGTCCGTCAGTGGTCACCGAGTCTCATTGCACGTACTTTCCGTTTAGAGCCGTGCGGCACGTGGAACATCACGGTCCACCGCTACAACGAGGACGAGGACGTGTCCCGGCCCATCTTCACGTTCTGCCCGCGGGACTCGAGGAAGACCTTCGACCTGCCGTGGAAGCTCAACTCGGTCATCGTGAGGTAAGTAGGCTCGCTACCGCGACCCGCAGCGCAGCGGGGTGACGACGACAGGGTGCTGGGCTGGGGGCGCGGCTGTCATCCTGCTCATCCTGCTCACGCCTGTGTGTCCGGCAGGCTGTGGGCGCTCTCCCCCAACGTGCCGGAGTTCAGCGTGTCGTGGCACTCGCAGGTGGCGCAGGCCGTCATGCACAAGGCCGTGGGCGTCACCTCCGTGGCCACGGGGGCCGCGGCCGTGGGCGCGGCGGGTCGCCTCGCCCCCGTCCCCCTGTGGACGCTGGCGTGCGCGGTGATGGCGTGGGCCTGTGCGAGGGCCTCCGTGAGGGCCTCCGTGAGGGCCTCGAGATGAGCCGGGCCGGGGTGGCGGGGGCGGGCCGTGTCGTGGCGGGCCTGACTCTCCTGTAAGGTGATTCCGCACGGTGGTTTTGCCTCTCTGTCCTTGTCGCACTCATGCAGCCCGGCCATAAGGAGCGAGAGAGAGGACACTACTGAACGCTGTTCGGAATCACCCTGCTGCGGTGACCGTGCCGTGGTCCGAGCGCCGCGCCCGCGCCGCATGCTGTGAGTGTTCGGGGCCTGGCCTGTCCGCGGCCCGGCCCGGCCGCGCGGGCCGCCAGTTGGGTTGACTGCCTACCAGGCGCTGTGTTCTGTGCGTAAGCTGCCGTGTGTGACGGGCGTGTTTCTAGATTTAAAAAAAACTTTTTAAATAACGAATTGAGGGTCGCGCCTGCGGTGGTGCATCCCTAGGGCTTGGAGCCCTCGCCCGATAACGAAGCCTGCGGGGAGACTTTAACAGTTACCTTCGTGATGAGGTTCTATATTTTTGACTTTTGAGTGTTCTGATGAATTTGCTTTGCCAGAGGCGCCGCTGGACGGCACGAACAATATCTAGCAATGAGCCATGTCTCGTTCTAGTGGTTACGGCATGGGTTAACTCCCACCCCACTTCCCACTTGAATGAAGTAGAGGATGCAAACCAGTATGAAATTCTAAAATGGTGGGATGTTAACTGTTTAAATCAATTTCCTAATGTGTATACAATCACTCTTCTGTTAATTTTTGGTCATAATACTTTTAAATGTTGGTTTTATCATCTACAATGTTTTATATTGTTTTCTGTGGGTGTTAGGAGAGTTAATTTTGTTTTATTGTCAATTTAAATGTTTAAAAGAAAACTATTTTCGAAGATGAAATAAAATAAAGATCATGTCTTGTATCTTTATTTTGTTACATTTCTCCCACTTTCACGTAAGTCTGAAGCTAGTTATTATTTTTATGTTCTATTCAAGAGTAGTTTATAAAAATTATTGTTGTTTTTAAATTGAGGTGCCTTTTGTTAAATTGTGTCATTAAATGTTGTAAGGAAAGAAACCATTCTTGTATAGCACTAGATCAATTTCAGTTCTTAATAATGCTCATTTTCATTGAATGAAATCCTCTTTCTGAGACCAATACCTGTTTCATTGTAGTCAGTACACAGATTTTAAATATTGTGTTATGTAATTTGAATACTAATGATTGAATGAAAGAGGTCTACTTCTAAAAAGTTTGTAGGATATGCTTTAAATGACCATGGGAAAGTGTAATTTACTTGGACAAAACTGTGTAACATTATTCAATAGCATGATTATTCCATCACACTCTGTACTGGCACCGCTATAGCACGTAGGAAACACATGTCAGATTGGAAAGTTTGGCTAGGCAGACCCTAGTTTGCCTCTTTACTTTTGTGTCATCACAACCTGTTGAACTGGACAATGATAATTAAAACATAATGCGTCTATTTCCTACTTTCGCTGTACTTTTCAAAACTGCACCTCAAAATTGCGCTCCTCTGACGTGAAGGTTGTTCTGTCCAGCATCCTGTACTTTGATATACATGTCCTCCAAACCTGGGCCGCTAAGTGGAGTTGTCGCACTGGATCCTGATTATCATTGCTGCACATCGAAACCAGCTGCCAAGATGGTCAAAATTAATCCCCTTTTAAAAAAATTGAAAGAAGCAAGAAAACGGCGACCAAGACATTTATCTTCACGTGAAGGTATCGAAGAAAAATTGACGAAACTCGTCTGAGAGGCGTTGCACGCTGGAAGCAAGTAGCGGCCCGCCCAGCGACGGTTGGGGCAGGTCAGGAAGCCGAAACTGGTTCAGGACGTCCCTCACCTCTCCAGCCCGTCCCGCCCCGCCCCGCCCCGCCCCGCCCCTCTCGTGCTCGCACACGGGCCGCCGCGCCGTGGTCAATCGGCCATGCGCGTCGAAAAACACTGTGGTGACCGCCATTAAATCGGTCCTTCGAATCCCACTTTTGACGCGCGTTGAGTAACGGGCGGGGCATGGGCGGACCGGGCCCGGACTGGGCTGGGCTATTGACTCGGCCTGTTCGATTTGGATTCGACTAAACGATCCGTTTTTTCTTGTAGAAGGACGACTATGATAGGTGTATCGGTGTGGTCCGCTGATCCTACACGTCTGATCAACACATTCTATACAGGGCGGACTTTTGCCTCCCGCTCAGTCCCGACCTAGATCCGCCCATGGGACTCTTAACAGCATACTAAAACTGCCTCCGTTTTTGTGTACATTTTTTTTTCCAAAGAGGAGACGGTTTAGGGTGGAAATGTTTACCTTTGTTTTGTTTTGCAACACCGCCAGTATTTCGACGCGAAGAAAAAAGTTTCCTCTTTTCGTCATGTCAATAAAAGGATCACTTTCATCTCTGGCAGTCACCAAGAGGTAAAGTTTGAGCCGCGTGAAGAATTTGTCTGCCTCCCTTAAAAGTTACAAAGCCGTGCTCTATCCAGCTTTTTCCCTTCCGCGCGGATAAAAAAAAGGGGTGGGGGGACGTGGTGGCTGTGCTTCGTTATGCTACTCCTGGCTAGCCCCCGCCTCTACACTGCTGAAATAAAGAGGAAAAAACATTTGAATGCATAGTAAAGGTAACGTGGAACGGAGGAGATAAAACCGACGTGTGTACACTCGTTATGAAGTGTAAACGGAACTGGCCCTCTTTACCCGCGCGTGTGATTCGGACAGTTCTAAATGGCGCCTTCTTCCTCCTCGCTGGCCGTGGCGGTCGTGGCGGGGCCTCGCGCTGCTGTGCGCGCCTCGCTCTTGCTAATGAGTAGGAGAGGGGCAATGGCCACCAAATCCACCGCCGCATCGCGCCGCGCCGGGCCGCGCCGCCCGGAGATGCAGGTGGTGGGGAAGGACCAGCGGCCGGGCCGGGCCGGGCTGGACCAAGGGCGGGGCCGAACCGCTCTATGCTTTGTGCGGCCGCATATATATATTGGTGCGAACCACGGCAGAAGTCGAGTCCGGCAGTCAGTTGGTCCACAGTCTGAGGCTAGAGCAGCAGCAGCAGCAACCCTCGCAGTCGAAGATGGCTTTCAAGGTACGGCTGCCTCTTTGTTCTACCAGATTACCACGCGTCAAAATGTTATTAGTGTGTGCGTGTGAATAGCGATACGAAATGGATACATCCCAGCTGAAAGTGAATAGGGTTACTGCTGTGCCTTTTTCACGTGTTTCTAAAATCACGATATTCGTGTGGGACCGAGGTGTCCTGTCCGTCTCGGAGTGCTGATGTTTCTTTACAAGACTGCCCCGTCCAGGACCGCGTGCTCGCAGGTCAAGTCTGCCTTGCTTACCATTCTTGTCGGTCTGCGCAGTTCGTGATCCTCGCTGCCCTGGTGGCCTGCGCTCAGGCCGGCGCCCTCCTCGGCGGCTACGCCTCCTCTTACGGCTACGGCCTCGGCCACGGCCTGGCTGCGCCCCTGGCTGCGCCCCTGGCTGCGCCGCTGCACGCGCCCCTGGTGTCCGCCCCCATCGTCACCAAGACCACCGTGACCACCACCCCCATCGTCACCAAGACCTACGCCGCCCCTCTGGCCTACGGCCACGGCTACGGCCACGGTTACGGTTACGGCCTCGGCCACTCCACCCTGGGCTACTCTGGACTCGGCTACTCCGGACTCGGTTACTCTGGCCTCGGCTACTCCAGCCTGGGCTACTCTAGTCTCGGCCACTCCACCCTCGGCTACTCTGGCCTCGGCCACTCCACCCTCGGCTACTCTGGCCTCGGTTACCACGGTCTCGGCTACTCCGGCCTCGGCTACTCAGGCCTTGGCTACCACGGCCTGGGCTACTCTGGTCTCGGCTACTCTGGCCTCGGCTACAGCAGCTGGTAAGGAGTGAAAAAGTCAAAAGATAATCTGTGATGACGGCATTGTTCCAAAGCTAATAAATAAATCTACGTAAACTGGAAACTTTTGTCGTTATTTGCCCTCACACCTAAGCTCTTGCGGATGAATATCGATCATGCCTCTATCAACAAGTTTCTCTGAAAGAGCGGAAAAAATAAGTCGGACAACAAACGTGGCGAAGGTGTGCTAAACTATTAACCCGGCTCGGTATATCCCAGTATCTCAGTCGTAAAGCTCGGGCTGTTCACAGCATATTAGCAGTGCACTGCCTGAGCTTCCGGCGGCCTCAGTTACTTTGCTGGGTAATGGGGCATTTACAACAACGTTATTAGAGGACTAGATGTTTTATTGATGTGTTTGCGAGTAATTAAATTACATGATGGCTGCTGAACGATTTAACCGCGACATAGGGAACATAGAGATTATTTCGTCTTTTCTTCGCTCACCAAATGGGTGCACGGATGATCGGGCTGCTGTGGACGATGGGGGCGTCCAGGAAGGGGGAAGCCCTCAGGATGGGAGCGCTGTGGACGATGGGGGCGCTGATGATGGGGGCGCTCCTGATGATGGGAGAGCCGTAGCTTGGGTACGACCGAATGATAGGAGAGCTGATGATCGGCTCGGCGTAGATGGGAGCGCTCCTGATGATCGGGGCGCTGATGCTAGGGTACGACCGGATGATCGGGGCGCTGATGATCGGGGAGGAGCGGATGATGGGAGCGCTGATGATCGGCGAGGAGCGGATGATCGGGGCGCTGATGATCGGGGAGGAGCGGATGATGGGAGCGCTGATGACGGGCGCGCTGTAGCTGCTGTAGGAGGGCGCGCTGTAGCTGCTGTAGGAGGGCGCGTACGCCAGGGCGGGGCCGTGGTGCAGGCCGTGCAGGTAGCCTCCGCGGGCCACGGCCAGGCAGGCGGTCAGGAGGACGGCGACCTGGGCGGCACGAGAGCAGTCTTAGGCAAGGATCCCGTAAGGTAGGCAACCCCTCATCCCGCAGGCGTTGCGGGACAGTATAACTACAGGGGGCTTTCGATCGACGTGACGGAGTACAGTGCACTTCAGAAATGTGATTTCATCCCTGCTGTC
Organism: Frankliniella intonsa; assembly: GCA_033675135.1. Taxonomy (NCBI): domain Eukaryota; kingdom Metazoa; phylum Arthropoda; class Insecta; order Thysanoptera; family Thripidae; genus Frankliniella; species Frankliniella intonsa. Next base: position 3,472,514 of record CM066256.1, read on the forward strand.
CCTCATCGCCTGTGGCTTTACCTTAAGAACCATGATGAGGGCGGTGCGGGAGCGGCTGCTGTGTCGAACTGCTGGACGAGCACTGGGCGACAACTGATGCCGTCCCCGTCGCATCCCAGCCTATATATACCGGGCGCCAGGCTCCACCGTCCAGCGCGACTATTTGGAAATATCGGAGGATGCGCGGCCGGGCCGGACCCGCGCCGGTGCCATCTCCTGCCAGGGTTACTGACTGCTGTGTTTTTCTGCACGGGTGTCGCGGCACGGCGCGGCGCGGTCCAAAATGTCATGGCAGCCGCGGCAGCAGTGCGCAGTGCGGCCCTGGCCGGCCCGGCACCACGCCCGCGCCCCCGCTGTAATCACTACATGCGGTACATTATCAGCAGTGATCGGCGCACGGCAAAAAAAATAAACGCCGTTTTGGTTTGCAAGCAAATTTCTTGGGTTCCCAGCAGTCTTGCGGAAATTTAATGTGGGGACCTGACGAAGCGTTACGTGAAAACCAAGTCGCCTTTTTGCCGTGCGGGTCGGGTGCGTTCCCCAATTACGCTTTACGCCCCAGCGCCTCCCTCTTTGACCGGCAGGCAGACCAGATCTGACCGGCAGGCAGACCAGATCTGACCGCCGCGCCGCGCCGTGCTGCCGCGCCTGGTCTATGGCATGCGGCCATCAAGATTCATTGCGCTCCGCGCGGCGCGGCGGTGTGCGTGTGTGTGTGTGTGTGTACGGCTTAAGTGTGTACGCGCGGGCGGTGCCCCCCCCCTCCCCCCCTCCCTTGTTTTTACCCCCCGGTGTTCATTGTACAGGTTTTACAATGGGATCAAACATCGAACAAACATTTTGCAACCGAAACGACCCGATGAATGAGCGGTGCCATCTCAGTGTCGCGGAAACGAAAATTAATAGACCCGACTGCCCAGCGGACGCGAAAACAGTGGCATATTGGGATCTGCGATTTTTATTTTAAATACATATACGGCTTTCTTATTAGCTTGAGTGGCGTTGCGATTTGCAGATTATTTTTTCCCCACTCCGGCCCGCGTTTTGGAATAGCGCGGCCGCCGCAGGACGCGCAGAGGTGAGGCAACCCTGGATCAGCGGCGAGGTGGACCGGACGACAACCAGCCTTTCCTCGCAGCGATCTCATATCGTCCAACGGCCGGGCGGGGCGGGCGGGGCGGGCGGGGCGGGCGGTGCCCAGCGAGTTAACGAGTACAAGGGTAAGCCTGGGCCGGCTCAACGTTTCAATTTTTGAGGATCTTTTAAGACGGGAAAAATGTTTCAAGGATCCCGTAGAGGTCCAGCATCTCCTTTCCACATTTCGTGCGTTTTTGCAATGATAACGCTATATGCCTGCTGCATAATCACTCCGCCCGCCCGCCCGCGAGCTCCCACGAGCGGCGCGGAGCTGCGGAGCTGGCCTCACCTCGGCACGCGAAGCGAAGGCGCGAGCTGGCCCGGCCCGGCCCGGCCCGACCTGCCGCCGCACGCACAATCTTTCTTAAGGAAATCTAGTTGTTTGTGGCACCAGCCTAGCCTAGGGCACGAGCGACCATACAATCTCGTTCTCTGCTCTGTTTAGACCGGTTAAGACCGTACCGCCACGGCTTTTCCACGCAGTGCTGCTGCCACGTCTTGCGTTCGCAGGTCGCCAAGTGACCCGTGGACGCACTTTGGTGGCTGGGCCCGCGGACAATGACTGAACCGAACCCGCAAGAACTGGACGATCCAGGGCGAGACGGGGCGGGGTGGGGTGGGCGGGGCGGGGCGGGCCACTGCGGGGCGTGGCCGTCCCGCGGACGAATTATGCGGATACTGGACCACCCCGCCCCGCCCCGCCCCACCTCGCCATGCCCCGCCCCGCCGCAGACAACTACCAGACTGCCGCAGCTCCCTCGCATTGCTAGGATGCTGGGACAGCGCACGGCAGCTGATGGAGAGAGACGGTCTGCTGTGGGGGAGGCTAGGCTGGGCTAGGCCTGGCGGCCCACAGGCGACATGCCGTGACGTCACGAGCTGCCAGCCGACCGGTTTGAGGTCTTTAGGTGCGCGACTCGGTGGCTGTGCTTTACGGTATTGCCTTGTTAACCAATAATAAAAGCTCTTTCACGGGGACCGCCCCTGGCTCTGCTCCGGTTCTCACGAACCTTTTTGCTTTGCGACCATTCATTGTGTGTGACAGGGGTTACGCGCTAATTTTAGTTTCACGGGTGTTACCTTTCTTTAGACACGCGCAAATATAGTGTTGATTGAACAAACTGACTTCAACGCTTTATTCGGGCACCACAAGAACGCATGTTCGGTGTGTGCGGCGTGCTCCCTGACTTGTCCGCCGTTTTCGATGTATGACACTCACGTTTGTTCGCAGTGTATACCTGTCTGCAGTGCGCCGCGGCGAAGGATTCCACTCGGTACGGGTCATGGCGGTCTGTGACGTTGTGTGTGTGTGTGAGAGAGAGAGAGAGAGAGTACGTCTGTCCATCCCGAGCCCTGTCCTTAGATCTGCCGCCATATTTGTGTCGCCGATATGTCTCTACTGCCACGTGGAACGTTCAGTGCGTCTTATTGAAAAATTTCGAAATCATTTGTCGGCTGCTCTAACGAAGCACGCCGCTCGGGGCCGTGGCGGGGAGGGTGGGGGGTTTGGGGGGAGGGGTGGAGGTGGGTCTAGTTCGTTCCGCGAATGACAGGTTTATTTCATTGAGCCAACCACCAAGAGGGTGTGGTGTGGTGGTATTGTACTAGCATATCATGGCGTGCTGTGTTGTGTATAAGCTAGTTAGCAGTGGTCTACTTCGCGAGGGAATTACCACTGCCCCAATATTTGGAATAAGCCACACCCGAAGAACCGTATCTTGGAAACAGATCTTTATTAACTGAACGTTTAGCATCAAACCACAAAAGTGAGTATGTAGAGAGTCGTTTTGTTTCACCAACTGGTATTGTTATACTTCCACTCATTACACAGTGAATCAAGGTGGCGAGGAAATATTTACAAAAATAACACGAGCTCGGAAGATATTTGTTTTGGAAGTGTCTTTTATTCACATTCCTGGGTTTTTAAAACATTTATCACATTTACAAAGGATCAAGATAGTAAAAAGCTAATATCAGTCTTCGATTTAATAGTGGTGGAGGCCAGAGTAGCCCAGACCGGAGTAGCCGAGACCGGAGTAGCCGAGGCTAGAGTAGCCGAGACCAGAGTAGCCCAGGCTGGAGTAGCCGAGGGGGGCGTGGTAGGGGGCGGCCAGGGGGGCGGCAATGGCGGTCTTGGTGATCAGGGGGGCAGAGTAGCCGATGGGGGCAGCGAGGGGGGCGGCGATGGCGGTCTTGGTGATGAGGGGAGCGGAGTAGCCCAGGCTAGAGTAGCCGAGGGGGGCGTGGTAGGGGGCGGCCAGGGGGGCGGCAATGGCGGTCTTGGTGATGATGGGAGCGGAGTAGCTCAGGGGGGCGTGGTAGGAGGCGGCCAGGGGGGCGGCGATGGCGGTCTTGGTGATCAGGGGGGCAGAGTAGCCCAGGCTGGAGTAGCCCAGACCAGCGCCGTAGCCGTAGCTGCCGGCGTAGGAGGCGATGGGGGCGCCGATGAGCCCAGCCTGGGCGCAGGCCACGAGGGCGGCGAGGACCACGAGCTGCAAACACAGAGCACAGAGTCAGTACCTGCGCTGTCCTGGTGGTGCCGGTGCGGGCGGGCGGGTCGTATGTGGTAAGATCCCAAGGTATACCTTGAATGCCATTTCGCTGGTTGTTGGTGGTGGATGGAGCTGTGGAGGAGCGAAATCTGCAACTGATGCTGTGTGTCTGGCGGGCAGTGCCTTTTATACTCGGGGTCCTGGCGGGGCGGGGCGGGGCCGGGGGGCCGGACCGCTCTGGATGCAGGGAGGGACGCGGTCGACTCCCCCTACCCTACCCTACCCTCAGCACTTGCACGGCGCCCATGTGGGAGCGGTCGGGGCGGGGCGGGGCGGCCAGGTGGGGGGCATGAGCTTGTGCCGTGCAGGGTTGTTGACGGCGGGGCCGGGGCGGGGCCGGGGCGGGGCCGGGGCGGGGCCGGGGCGGGGCCGGGGCCGGGGTGGTGCGGTGGCCCGGGCCGGCGGGCTCCATGCCCGTGCGTGCACGCAGCGGGCAGCGCGTGGGTGTCGTGTCGGCCCGGGTGACCCCAGCCGCGCCTGCACCAAGGGCAAGGTCCGCCACCGCCGTGCACCAGTGTCCCATCACGTGATGATGCACCGGCGAGTGCCGGCCGTATCAGAGGATTCGTAACAGTATGTGGGTTTGCCTACCCACTCCAGCCGTAAGGCGCCGCGGCCCCTTGGGTACAGGCAGACCCGCAATACTGTTCTATGTTCTCTGAAACATTCGGTAACATAATGCACACATGATATCATCATACACAGTACAAACTGTGTGCAAAAAATTGTGCGTAATCCTCTGCATCTGCATGTCGCCCTGCAAAGGGCGCCTGCGCGCGGTGGTGTCCCGTGTCCTGCAGGGGCCCTCGCGGCCCTCTGTTACCATGTGGGCGTGGGCGTGTGTGTGTGTGTGTGTGTGGGCCGCTGCACCAGGCTGCTCGCCTCGCGGCGTAGCGCGCAAAAAGCGCAGCCGTTCAATTTATTTCTCGACTCGCATGCAACCCACATGCACATGCACCCGGCCCGGCTCGGCCCGGCCGGGACTTTGACCCTGCCACGCCCCCTCTGCGTCTGCCCCGCCCCGCCCCGCCCCGCCCCGACCAGCCCCGACCAGCCCCGCCCCCCGCCTCCTTGCCCTCGCGGGACCGCGTGCGTCACCGTAGTGCTGCGCGCGACTGTCTCTACGGTCATCGTTTGACAGATCCAATTCCGATAGAGTAGACCATAATCGTTACTCGCAATCACGGCCGTGCGCGCGCCGCGCACCTCGTGCCTGCGTGCGTGCGTGTGTGTGTGTGCAGATACTTATTTCATAATGGCACGGCTACGCCCCTGCGCCGCCCCGTGAGAGACTGCGCGCGGGTCACAGCACACCGCCGTAACAAACTCGTCGTGGCGAGCAGATACAGGCGCGGTGCGAGGTGAGGACGGGTCGGACCGGAGGAAAGTGAGAGCCGCGGCGGGGCGGGGCGGGGCGGGGCGCGGCGGGGCGGGGCGGAGCGGGGCGGGGCGGGGCGGGGCGGGGCGCGGCGGGGCGGGGCGGGGCGCGGCGGGGCGGAGCGGGGCGGGGCGCGGCGGGGCGGGGCGGGGCCGGCCGAGCCGAGCCAACCTCCAGCCGTGCGTAGGTTCCGCCCATGACCTTCCGGCCGAGCAGTGCGCACTCGAGGATTAAAGGTAAACAAAGCGCAGCCAAGCCGCCAAGCCGCGAGAGAGACCGATACACCTCGCACGCCCCGCCCCGCCCACACCCGGGGCTACCTGCTCACTCACCAGCAGCAGACACAATGGTATGTGGATAAAAATTACCAATGCATCGACCATGTGTAGAAAAAGGAGGGAAGGCGAGGAGGGTATAGGACAAAGTCACCCGGCCACTATCAATCTTGCGAGGTACGTAGTTGGCCTGTTCGCGTCCACTGCCGCGGGGCGCGGCGTGGCACGGCGTGCCTTGGACCGCCTTCAAGATGGCCATCTCGGGCAGCTCAACCCGCCTGGAGCGCCTCGATCGCTGCGCGCTGCAGTAGGGCAGGATGAGGCAGCGCTGGGCGGGGCGGGGCGGGGCGGGGCGGGGCGGGGCGCGGTGAGGCGAGTACGGCCGACCGGCCGCTCTTGAACTTGACGTGGGTTGTGCAACACTCGCGGCGCGGCGGCGCGGCGGCGGCTCAGCTCGCTCCACGCCGCCGCGCCGCGTCGCGCTGTCTGAGTCTTCCCCCTTCCTCCCCAACCTCCGCTATCCGCACCGAAAACTGAATGTGTAGAAAACATGTGGCGGGGTCCTGGTGCTTACCGAAATTAAGTAGTACCAGCAAAAAAAAAAAATTAACGAGCCCCGCCGTGCAGGTTGTCGGCAGCCCAGGTGGCGCGCAGCTGGATTGTGTTGTGACCCTGCCCTCAGGTCGGAGCGGGGCGGGGCTGATCGCGGAGGCCTGCGTGTTGTGCGTCCTGTGAAGTTCTCAGCCAGCACGCGGGCGTGCGTGCGTCGATAGGGCGCCACGCGGGCAGTGGGAGGGAGAGAATAGCAGCGACTAAATGCGGCCCCCATGCCTCCCCTCCCCTCGCTGTATCCTTTTCTCGCTCTCCTCGCGCCTCAGTGTCCAGTGGTTTCCAGCCGAAATAGACTCCGTGTGGGTGTCGGCTGTCTCTCTCGCGCCCGAATTGGAGCACCTCGCCTCGTTGTCCTGGCGCGGGGCGGGGCGGGGCTCAGACAGGTGAGAACCCAGCCCAGTCGGACAGGGACAGGACAGGGACAGCTAGGCCTCCAGGGAATATAGGATACCCGCTCGCAGTGCAGAGTGCGGAGTGTTTCACCACACCGCCGCGCCGCGCCGCACCGCGCCGGCCAGCTCTTGTTCTTTTGACTCATTACTCGCCAAGCGGTAATTTCGAAGGGAGGCTGTCCGGCGACAGGCGGCGGTCTACGTAGTTTATTTTCAACCTCTGCCGGAAACTGGAAACTGGTCCTCGACGACGCCCTGCCCCCTGCTGCCCCGCGCCGCGTCCCTGCCCGGCCGGCGTCCGGCGACCTTGACGCTCCGCGCCGGAGTACTGCAGGTACATACTGCTATCGCAGTTTGGACTTTATGATCCAATTATAGGCCACGCCTCGGCACGCCACACCCACTTCTGCACCACTCTCTCTCTCTCTTTCTCTCTCTTGCTCTCTCTCTCTCTCCTTCTCTCTGCTTTCATACTTTTAGCTCCGCGGGACCTGGACCTGTCCGCCGTTATTGCTTAATGCTCTTCCACCTCGCGACTCGGTTCCATTGACTGGCCAGCGGCCTGTGTGGAGGGGCGTGGCCGGCGCGGCGGGGCCTGGCGTGGCTTCAGGGGGCACTCGCCGCCCCGCCCTGCCACGCTCGCAGAACGCCCCTCGCCCCCGCCCCTCGCCGTAAGCATTGTGGGCGTGCGCTGCCAGCCGCCAGGGCGGCGAGCTCATGACCGCAGACGGGCTGAACCCGACTCGTATGACCTGCTGGCCGGGCCGGCCGATCTAATCGCCGCAGGATCTGGCTGTCTGTGGGTCTAGGCCGTCCGTGGCACGACACGGCGCGCCCCGTGCGTACCGCCCCACCTCGACCCGCCCCGCCCCGCCTCGCCGCCGGAGGCCCTATTGGCAGCAGAAGGCTTGGGAATTCCCCGTCCTGTGGATAGCGAGCTACTTCAGTAAGCTCTACTTGTTGAGGTACCCGTGCTCGGCTAAACACCGCGTATGAGAGCTGCTTGTCCGGCCCGGCCCGGTCCGAGCGGCCCCGGCCCAACTGGGCTGGGCCACGCGCAGGAGTAGCCACTCCAACAACAAGCAGGGGACGGGGCCGCGCCGGCCGGACCGGGGCCGGACTGGACTGGACTACCGGAGTCCTTCCTGCGCTCCGGCTCATTCGCGATCCCGCCGCGCAGCGCGCCACTCGGCTCAGCTCGCTGGAGCCGAAATAATGACCGCTGCCTCTGCGCAGCGCCCTCCGCTGAATCGGCAGCAGCCTTCAGTCAGCCCGGGCGCGGCGGGGCGGGGCGGGGCGGGGCGGGGCGGGGCGGGGCGGGGCGGGGCGGCCCTCCTGTGTCCGTCTCCATCGTTGTGCAGCAGGTGCCAGCGGCCTGCTGGCCCGCAGCCCTGCTGCCTCAGTGTCCTCGTCGTTCATAATGGCGGCCGCCGCGGGTCCTTGGCCGTCGGGCGCGCAGGTCCCTCGAGAAAATTTCGTCATCACCAATCGTATTATGTGCTGGGCGGAAACGAAAACGAATTTAATGTCCTTCCATTTTCCTTACAAAATTTTTGGTTTATTGCTCGTCAGTACGGAATTCTAACGGGAGCTCAACGCGAAATTATTGTCTTATTTCTTCCTTTTGGTTCACTTCATGTACGGACTGCACTATTGATTCTACTGAGTGCTCCTAATACGTAAGGACTTGTGGACGGCGATGATTAGAGGGTCTCGAGAGGACACGCGGGTACGCGTCCGGGACTACTTTTGTTGAGACCGTCCTATTTGGCCAGATGCCTCCTGTCTTGTCTAACGAGCCAGCCCTGCAGATGGAGGTTGGGTGAGGTTATGGCAGTATGGCCAGCGTGCGTGGCGTTCTGTCAAGGACACTCGGCGGGCTGGAAAGGGGCGGGGCGGGGCGGGGCGAGGAGGGGCGGGGCGGAGCGCGGCGTGGAAGGGCGGGGCTAGGGCTCCAGGTCCAGCGGACGGGTGGCCATCGCCGCCCCGATCCCCGATCCTCTAAACACAAGCATGCGCGCGTGTGCGTGCGTGTGTGTGAGTGTGTGTGTGTGTGTGTGTGTGTGTGTGTGTGTGTGTGTGTGTGTGTGTGTGTGTGTGTGTGTGTGTGTGTGTGTTATGCGCCAGTTATGCACCGGCCAAGGGCGACGGAACCAGTTCTCCAGTCTGGCTCGACAGGCGTCGTCTTTGTTTTAGGTGCAGCACGGCAGCTCCGCGGCAGCCCGCGGAGCGCGGAGCAGGCCAACCGCGCGCCTCCTCCACTTGCTACATGTTTTTTAGACCCAAAAGAAGGAAACCTGTGTGATTGGTCGAAATCCGAGACAAATTTTTTCGACCGAAAATCGCAAAAACGCAAAGGCTATCTTTGCATTTTTACGATTTTCGGCCAAAAATTAATATTCTCCGAAATTACGGAGGTTGTGCAGGGGGACTCTGGGACTTGCTATGTGTTTTTTGGTCCCAGAAGAAGGGAACCTGTGAGTTCGGTCGAAATCGGAGACAATTTTTTTCGCCCGAAAATCGCAAAAACGCAAAGGCTATAGCCTTTGCATTTTTAACGATTTTCGGACCCAAACGAATTTGCTCCAAAATGACGGGGGTTGTGCAGGGGGACTCTAACGTACCCCTAGACCAACCCCCATGGGTCAGTTCGTCCGAAAACCCGGTTTGTCTGCGAGGCAATGCAGTATTCCTGATAGCGCGCAATTTGTGCTGGCGGGTTGGTTTAGGGGCCTATTTTCTCACTAACGAAGTCCGGTATAGGACTCCTAGGACTAGCTATCTGTTTTTTGGTCCCAGATGAAGGTAACCTGTGAGTTTGGTCGAAATCGGAGACAATTTTTTTTCGCCCGGAAATCGCAAAAACGCAAAGGCTATTGCATTTTTACGATTTTCGGCCGAAAATTAATATTCTCCGAAATGACGGGGGTTGTGCAGGGTGACTCTAACGTACCCCTAGACCAACCCCCAAGGGTCTGTTCGTCCGAAAACCCGGTTTGTCTGCGAGGAAATGCAGTATTCCTGATAGCACGCAAAGTGTCCGTTTTCACCTCCAGGGTCATACTGAGGGCGTCACCAGGTCGCCGCGGACGTCACCAGGGATGGACTCAGCGCCCCTGAAAACCCCTACAGGGGCGCTGAGTCCATCCCTGGTGACGTCCGCGGCGACCTGGTGACGCCCTCAGGATGACCCGGGAGATAGCCTTTGCATTTTTACGATTTTCGGCTGAAAAAAAAATTTGATTCAAAGTGACGGGGGTTGTGTAGGGGGACTTTAACGTACCCCGAGACCAACGCCCAAGGGTCAGTTCGTCCGAAAAACCGGTTTGTCTGCGAGGCAATGCAGTATTCCAGATATCGCGCAATTTGTGCTGGCGGGTTGGTTTAGGGGCCTATTTTCTCACTAACGAAGTCCGGTATAGGACTCCTAGGACTTGCTATGTGTTTTTTGGTCTCAGAAGAAGGTAACCTGTGAGTTTGGTCGAAATCGAAGACAATTTTTTTTCGCCCGAATATCGCAAAAGCGCAAAGGCTATAGGCTTTGCATTTTTACGGTTTTTGGGCCCAAACGATTTTGCTCCAAAATGACGGGGGTTGTGCAGGGGGACTCTTACGTACGCCTTTACCAACCCCCATGGGTCAGTTCGAGCGAAAATCCGGTTTTTCTGCGAGGGAATGCAGTATTCCTGATAGCGCGCAATTTGTGTTGTCGGGGTGGTTTAAGGGCCTATTTTCTTACTAACGAAGTCCGGTATAGGACTCCTAGGACTTGCTATGTGTTTTTTGGTCCCAGAAGAAGGTTACCTGTGAGTTTGGTCGAAATCGGAGACAATTTTTTTTTCGCCCGAATATCGCAAAAGCGCAAAGGCTATAGGCTTTGCATTTTTACGGTTTTTGGGCCCAAACGATTTTGCTCCAAAATGACGGGGGTTGTGCAGGGGGACTCTTACGTACGCCTTTACCAACCCCCATGGGTCAGTTCGAGCGAAAATCCGGTTTTTCTGCGAGGGAATGCAGTATTCCTGATAGCGCGCAATTTGTGTTGTCGGGGTGGTTTAAGGGCCTATTTTCTTACTAACGAAGTCCGGTATAGGACTCCTAGGACTTGCTATGTGTTTTTTGGTCCCAGAAGAAGGTTACCTGTGAGTTGGGCGAAATCGGAGACAATTTTTTTCGCCCGAAAATCGCAAAAACGCAAAGGCTATAGCCTTTGCATTTTTAACGATTTTCGGGCCCAAACGAATTTGCTCCAAAATGACAGGGGTTGTGCAGGGGGACTCTAACGTACGCCTTGACTAACCCCCATGGGTCAGTTCGTCCGAAAACCCGGTTTGTCTGCGAGGAAATGCAGTATTCCTTCTGAATCGTATTTTGAATGGCACTAAACCTGGCGGGCGAGTGACGTCAGTTTGTGCAGCCGGAGATCCGGAGCCGGAAGCTTGAGGTGTTTGTTGTTTTCGGAGGGATCATGGTGGAGGCCGTGTGTGCGGTGCGGTGAGTGTAATTGTGATATTATTTGTTTCAATCGTAATATTCCTTAATTAATTAATAATTGGGAGGAGTGTGATATTTTTATATTTAAATATCACATATTTTATTGTTTCGGTGAGGACAAACTGAACATCCTCGCTCCTGTAATGGTTCCTCTTTCTGCTGAGTGCCTACCGTAAGGTTATAATTAACCATCAGCATTGGGTGTAACTTTTCAATGATATTCTTATTAGCGGAATGTCGTTATTTCCTTGAAAGGCTGTAATTTTCTTGTAGCACATTATGTAGTGCCCAAGGGAGGTTAGCTATGAAGGTTAGGTTACCTCATGCCTCATGGCTACACAATTGGTGAGGCTGAGGCTAAGACTATGGTTCATCCATGAAGCTCTTAATTTGGGCATTAGTGTGAATCAGAAATTTATTTTACGTTGCGTTCTTGTTTAAATGTGAAAGTGGGGGTGTCCTTAGTACTCTCTGTGAGGAAATCTTGGACCAGATGGATTCCGATTAGGCGACAGACAGCCCACAACAGTATTAGCATTTTCTATCAGGCACACTTGTGTGTTCATTTCAAAATCAAAGGGTTTTGTATTGGTTAACATTGGGGGAAAATAGGGAGCTAGGACTCTTGGCTGAGTCAGTAGGGCTTGTTGCATTAGTAGGTATCCTTCCACTTGAAATCGCAGTTCTGTGCTCATGATGATTCTTCTTCTTTGAACAATATTGCATCTTCGTACTGAGAATAATTAAATGTAAATGAGATCTTTTCTTTTTCAAGAACTGAAAGTATTGTTTAGATATTTATCATTTGGAGTAAGGCATGTTCATTCTTAAAACGCCTTTTAGTTTTCAAACATACTTAATAATACAATAGTCTTGTGTAGATTTATTTGTTTTCAATGCAATATTGTTTAAAGTGTATGGCCAGTCACTCGTCTTTATCCAGAATTTGTTTGTCAATTGTATAAATACTAGTTGTTCACTTATCGATCTAGTTTATGGTTGGTATCTTGCCAACTGATATCCATAAGAGATATCATCAGCATTTTATCGATGTGCAATTACCTTTCTAAGGTATTTGGCTTTTTAAAAATAATACTTGTTCACTTTTCCATCCATCTTATTTAAGGGTGGTATCTTGCCAACTAGTCAGATGCTGGATGCGATGCATTTAATAATTCGGATAGAGGCTTTTAAAGTAGTAAATCTTGTTTTGTGGAGAACAGAGATGAGTGACGGCTTTTGCTTACTGATATATGAGTGTTGCCCTGTTGCCCCTGTGTCTGCTGTTCTTTACTTGCTCTATTGCAAAAAGTATCCATTGAATGCTTTGTTTTGCTCCATTTGGCCTGCCTGCTTCCTCGCACTTTGTCCTCGGCCAGACTCCTCATGGTCAGGGTGTGAGGAGGAGTGGGTGTGTGAGTGGTGATCTTGCTGTTGAACCTTTCAAATGTAAATTTTTGCTTGCTTTAAATTCGTTGTATTTGCCCCCTCTTGCTGGCATGTTGACCCAGGCCAGTCTCCTGAAGGTCAATGTGTGGGTGAGAGGGGGCGAATGAGAGGGGATTCCTCTCTCTTTGCTTTAGAATTTCAACTTTTGAATGGATACTTGTTTTACTGCTCTGTGCTCTGCTGTTTGCCCTCTGGCTTTGGTATAATACGGCCTCCTGGAGTGGGACTTGTCTCACTGCTGGGTTCGAATCCCAGCGGGTCCTATGCCTCGCCTTGCTCTGCCTTCCTTCTCTCTGAATGTATGAGAAATTTAGAGGAACACAGTGCTTTGTTGACAGTGGCTGTTCTTGTTTACAATTTCGGCGGGCAGGGAGCTGCGCAGGTCGTCTTGTCTCGGTGACTGTGGTGCGGCAGCCCCGGCGTGCGCGCCCGCTGCTGCCCGTATCGCCGCTCCGCGCGCCTCGCCCCGCCCCGACCCGCATCGCCGTCCACATTTTTTATTCAAAAAAGGTAAATTTCCAGCCTGGCTTTTCTTTTCAGCATTGTCCTAGCTTAAAAATATTTCCCTCTATCATATTAATAATAACAAATTAACAGCTTCTCTTGCCCGATATTCTGCTGCACATAATTTTTGTCAATGTTAGCACATGTTTACTCTAACCTAATGTTTGCTTTAGGTTACCGAGATCATAACACTCCAGGTACAGTATCAACATGGGAGGTCCTCTTGAGTTGAATGGTCAGGAAAGAAGCTTCTGCCCCCAGTCTTTTATCAGTTGTCCTTGGACGCACCAGCCTTCAAAAGTGTACCATGTAAGTTATTTCTCTAACAATTTACGAGTCTCTTTCAGTTTGGTGTGGAAACTTTACATATTCTTTTCTTTTCCAGTTGGTTGTGTTCATGCGACGACTATCCTGCTTACTGGAGATGGATAATAGAATCCTGGTCTACGAGATTCCTCAGGTATGTCATGTTGTTCAATATTTATAAATTTCACATTCCATGGCATCAAAAAATAATGAGACATTTGATACTGCTGGTCAAAGATTCACTCTTATTTTTATTTTATTTTTTATTCAGGAGTGCTGCAATGCTTTGAGACCCATCACCAGCCAGAATGGAGTGCTCCTCGATGTTTCAAGAACATTTCATAGCAGAAGCCCTTGTCATTGCAAAAGGAAACTGGTGTGCATAGGGCGTATAAAGATTTAGTCCACCTGAAGCTTGGTTGTGCTAATTGCAGACCTGTGGAAATCACCCAACTGTTCACGCAGTAAGTTATATCTCTGTCATATTAGAACTGTAATTCAATGCATGATCAGATGTTAATTGATAATATTTCCCCACCGGGGAATGGCATTAGTCTGTTCAGACTGTCCCAGTAGATTTCTGTTATTGAACAGCTTTGGTTGAGAGGACCCTATGAGCGAGGCGATGATGCTTTTGTGAATTGAAATAGTGTCTGCCTTTTTGTTTTTGTGTATTTTTCCTATTTTGATATGGGGCTTGAATTTACTGTGTTCCTAAAATTGTTGAGATGGAAAGTTTGATTGGCTAACTGAAATATTGCTTTGTGCTATTTTAAACACAATGTTTGTTTTCTCTTTTATGACTTGAATTATTTAAAAAGCCCGAATTACATGGGCTGGCCTGCTAGTTTGTGTGAGTAGTGTTAAACAGGAAGCTCGCCTCTATCATTGTTTAGATCAGAAAAATAGCAGGCAAAGTGGTGCACACTTTTTGATGATGGGACATATGATGAATCTGCTGGCAGGCATAGTATTTTGTAACTAATTTGTAATGAGTGGCTCAATGTAGGGAACTGAATGAAATTGGCGAGGTGCACAAGTCAGATGGCTTCAAGGAGAGACTATGCAAGAACGTAAGCAATTACATGACCAGCTGTCCCTTAAGGTAATCCTTGTGTTTCATAATGTTCTTTATTTTATTTTTATTTTCTTTTTTTCTGTTGTGTATTAATTACACATGTTTATTCTTCAGATTCAAACTTTGACTCTAGCAAATACTGACCTACAGAAGCAGGTCAGAGATCTAGAACGTGGCGTTCATGCAAATCAGTATGCTAGACGAAAAGAAAGTATCAGCCATAGTAGTTGTAGTGGTTCTGAAGGCAAAGTCCTGAGTGCGATAACTAATCTAAAGCACTGCAACACAGATGCATCTGATTATGCGTCATTTGCACGTATGTAAAGTAAATTTATATAGATGTATATATAAATAATTGTGTTGCGTAGATATATTATGTATTTATCTAATCTTTAATGTTAAGTGTTCTGTAACTTGTCAGTTCAGACATTGTTCTATCTGCTATTCTATTCAAGTATATGTAACATTGCATATTTATCTTGCCTTGTTGTGGAGTGTGTATTTTATTTTTCAGTATTATAAGATTGATCTTATAAGAGAAATAATGTCGGTTCCTTTAAGAAAAGCATTTTTGATGTAATGTGCTAGTACATTTAAGGTGATGTCAGGTGAGCCAGTAATTTTCCTTCTACCTGACCTCGCTCGACAGATTGTTAAGAAAACTCTGTTCTTATCTTTGTTAACTCTGTGAAAACGTTACCCTTTTTTTTTTCTGTTAAAACGCCATGTTAATGCCAATTTTATGTACTTTTCTACCATGACAAAATATTTCTTGTATTTCTGATTTCCATGGTTTTAGAAGTAACCCTTGTAAGCTTTGTAATTTTCCTTCTAACTGGCCTCGCTCGACAGATTGTTGAGAAAACTCTGTTCTTATCTTTGTTAACTCTGTGAAAACGTTACCCCTTTTTTTTTCTGTTAAAACGCCATGTTAATGCCAATTTTATGTGCTTTTCTACCATGACAAAATGTTTCTTGTATTTCTGATTTCCATGGTTTTAGAAGCAACCCTTGTAAGCTTCGTAATTTTCGTTCTAACTGGCCTCGCTCGACAGATTGTTGAGAAAACTCTGTTCTTATCTTTGTTAACTCTGTGAAAACGTTACCCCTTTTTTTTTTCTGTTAAAACGCCATGTTAATGCCAATTTTATGTGCTTTTCTACCATGACAAAATGTTTCTTGTATTTCTGATTTCCATGGTTTTAGAAGCAACCCTTGTAAGCTTCGTAATTTTCGTTCTAACTGGCCTCGCTCGACAGATTGTTGAGAAAACTCTGTTCTTATCTTTGTTAACTCTGTGAAAACGTTACCCTTTTTTTTTCTGTTAAAACGCCATGTTAATGCCAATTTTATGTACTTTTCTACCATGACAAAATATTTCTTGTATTTCTGATTTCCATGGTTTTAGAAGTAACCCTTGTAAGCTTTGTAATTTTCCTTCTAACTGGCCTCGCTCGACAGATTGTTGAGAAAACTCTGTTCTTATCTTTGTTAACTCTGTGAAAACGTTACCCCTTTTTTTTTTCTGTTAAAACGCCATGTTAATGCCAATTTTATGTGCTTTTCTACCATGACAAAATGTTTCTTGTATTTCTGATTTCCATGGTTTTAGAAGCAACCCTTGTAAGCTTCGTAATTTTTGTTCTAACTGGCCTCGCTCGACAGATTGTTGAGAAAACTCTGTTCTTATCTTTGTTAACTCTGTGAAAACGTTACCCTTTTTTTTTCTGTTAAAACGCCATGTTAATGCCAATTTTATGTACTTTTCTACCATGACAATATATTTCTTGTATTTCGTATTCCATTTTCGTCATTTACCCAAAAACGCTGCTCCAATTCATGAGTTTGCTATTTACGAGTTAGTTTGTGAAAATTCACCAAAGTCAGAGAGCTTGACTAATAATCTGACAAAGCCATGCTATTGCCTTGGTCGGTCTGGGAGCTGGGAGTAGAGCAGAGAGGCCATCTCTCAAACCTGGAGCCGCCAGCGCCTGATCGCCCAGGTCTGAGCCTTGGAAGCCTGGGGTCGGCTCGGCTGCGTCGACTTTTCCCGCCGCCGGCAGCCTTGACTATATCAGTTAGTTCCAACTTGCTACTGGTACGAAGACGTGTTAGCCGAGACGGCTAAGGCGCAACAAGTGAAGTGACTCTGGAATCAGGGGTTCTTGGTTCAATTCCCCATTTTTCGCATTTTTTTCGTAAAAATCGCTGATTTCTGCGGATTTTTCGCCTGGCCAGCCGCCGGGTCGCTCCAGGGGCCCCTGCCCGGCCGGTCCGCCGCGCTCGCCGCGCCCGCGGGCCGCGCGCGCCGCGCTCGGCCGCCGCGCTCGCGGGCCGCCGCGCTCGCGGGGCCGCCGCGCCCGCGGGCCGCGCGCCGCGCCGCGGGGCCGCCGCGCCCCCGCGGGCTGCACCCCCCGCACCCCGCACCCCCCGCGCCCCGCACCGCCCGCGCCCCGCACCCCCCGCAGGTTCCGCCCCTCCCCTTCCCTACCCCTACCCCCACCCCTACATCCGGGAACCTGGTTCCTTGTTTAGTATTATTTACAGGAATTCAGGAAATATTGCAACAAAAAAGGTTAAATGTCATGTATGTTTATTGACACCATTGAAATAAAAACAGTTCAGAAACAATACACAGTATAAATTCAATGTTAATAATGCTTAGGACTACAAAAAGATATTTACGAAAATACAAATCCATCACGCATGACAATGATCCATATAGCAAAATGTTATCGCAAAATATTGTCAGAAAACAGCAATTTTAGTTTGTGGGGGTGCGTATTTATCAAGAGTCACATCATCCCGTGCAGTTCCATTCAAAACTTCACATAGTACTACAGCCAAATGACGAAGGATCATTCTTTAACCAGGTTTCAGATCACAATTTCCAGCGAGGTGACAAAATGTACGAAAAATTAAACAATTTTAAGTTGATACAAGTGGACAGCAAGAGAGAAACAGCTTCTTTTTTTATACCTCAATTCAGAATAGTTTAGAACATTGATGATAAAGCACAGCAGAAATCAGATTAGAGATGAAAGTAGCTTAGCATTACAACCACACACACACCAGAATGGTGTTCCAAGAAACTCAGTAGTCTTTGGCAGCAGGGGGAAGATATGACTGAAGTACAAGAGTAAACCTGAAAAAGAAGAAAACTATTAGTGACAGGAAAGATCAGGGCCAAATTGTCATCAATGAGATGGATATCAGCAACCAACATAATACATACCAGGTGTAACATGTGCAGCCAAGGCCAAGAAGTCCGAGCAGCACTTAATACCAGCCATAGGGATGGAGATCAGAACTGACTAGATGCGTAGCCACCATATGTACTAATCGTCAGGTCTCCATCCTCCTTGCTCCTGATCCATTCTACAGTCCAAGTCCCATAGTGAAGGCGGGAACCCACAGTGGGCAGCTTTAAAAGCGTGAGGTTTGAACTGAAGTGAAGGTTGATGCCTAAAACAAGAACAGTAATATTAGCACAAAAGTAAACATCAGGATCAAGTGGTCAAAAACAAGATGGATCATCGAACACTACACACCTGGCTTAAACGCACATTGAAGGCGAATGCAGTTAGGTATTTAGCAGCATGGTGAAAGATATTGATAATGGAAGTGCTAGTGATTCAGATTCATTTATTAATCAATCAAAATAAATAAGGTATGAAAAGTCTTATATTAAACCTGGAAGTCCACCTGGAAAAGAAAAAACACTATTAGCGTGACAGGAAACATCAGATCCAATAGTTAATGAGATGGATATCAGCAACTTAATGCAGCCTTATAACGCACCAGTGGTTATCAAAGCAACTCCAACTACTCCATACATTCTTTGGAAGTTATGAGGCAGCATGGGGGCAAGATATGGTTTGATGACTGAAGTCAATCTGCATACCCTAGAAAGAGAACAACTGTTAGTTTTACAGGAAAGATCAGGAATATGTAGTTAGAAATGTGGATAAGAAAGCAAAGGATTACTCACATGAGGTCCACCGATGCTTCCCGCTAAACCACACAGGAGAGTAACCGTTTTAGTGTAATGTTTGCGAGAGAAAGTTTGATGCCTAGTAAGAGAAAAGTAATATTAGCACAAGAGGAAATATCAGGATCAAGTCGTCAAAAACAAGACTGATCATGGTGCATTGCATTCACCACATTACTACATACCTGGTTCGGAAGGTTTTGAAGGCAAATTGCCGACTCAATAACGGGTCCTTGTTCCTCATCAACATTAATGCATTGCAACACAACAGTGGTTATCAAAGCAACTCCGACTATTCCATATATTCTTTGGAAGTTGTGAGGCAGCGTAGGGGCAAGATATGGGCTGACTGAAGTAAAGCTGTATACCCTGGAAAGAGAGCAACTGTTAGTTTACAGGAAAGATCAAAAATATTTAGTTAAAAATGTGGATAACAAAGCACAGGATGACTCACATGACAAACATCAACTGCTGAGCAGTGGCAGCCAATATCAGATGAAAACAGAATTACAACTACACACACCCAAGTGGCAAGTCTTTGGCAACATGCAGCAGGATGACAATTGGTAACTGAAGTACAAGCGTACACCTGGAAAAGAAAAACACTATTAGCTTGACAGGAAAGATCAGATCTGATTAGTTAATGAGATGGATATCGGCACAGCCAACATCATACATACCACATGCGAGGCCTCCGAGCGGCATTTCATCCCAGCCATGCAATTGGAGATCAGAACCTCAATGAACTGATCGTCAGGTCTCCATTCTCCTTGTTCCTGAAGGCGGGAGCCCACAGGAGGCAGCTTCAAAAGGATGAGGTTTGAAGTAGTGTGAAGTTTGATGCCTAATAAGAGAGAAAAGTAATATCAGCACAAGAGGAAACATCAGGATCAATTCGTCATAAACAAGACTGATCATGGTGCATTGCATTCACCACATTACTACATACCTGGTTCGAAAGCATATTGAAGGCAAGCCACCTCAATACCGGGTCCTTGTTCCTCATCCACTCCACAGACCAAGTCCCATAGTTAAGGCGGGAACCCAGAGGGGGCAGCTTCAAAAGCGTGAGGTTTGAACTGAAGTGAAGGTTGATGCCTAAAACAAGAACAGTAATATTAGCACAAAAGTAAACATCAGGATCAAGTGGTCAAAAACAAGATGGATCATCGAACACTACACACCTGGCTTAAAAGCACATTGAAGGCGAATGCAGTTAGGTATTTAGCAGCATGGTGAAAGATATTGATAATGGGAGTGCTAGTGATTCAGATTCATTTATTGATCAACCAAAATAAATAAGGTATGAAAAGTCTAATATTAAACTTGAAAGTCCACCTGGAAAAGAAAATAAACAATAATAGCGTGACAGGAAACATCAGATCCAATAGTTAATGAGATGGATATCAGCAACTTAATGCAGCCTTATAACGCACCAGTGGCTATCAAAGCAACTCCGACTATTCCATATATTATTTGCAAGTTTAGAGGCAGCGTAGGGGCAAGATATGGGCTGACTGAAGTAAAGCTGTATACCCTGGAAAGAGAACAACTGTTAGTTTACAGGAAAGATCAAAAATATTTAGTTAGAACTGTGGATAATAAAGCAAAGGATGACTCACATGAGGTCCACCGATGCTTCCCGCTAAACCACACAGGAGAGTAACCGTTTTAGTGTAATGTTTGCGAGAGAAAGTTTGATGCCTAATAAGAGAAAAGTAATATTAGCACAAGAGGAAATATCAGGATCAAGTCGTCAAAAACAAGACTGATCATGGTGCATTGCATTCACCACATTACTACATACCTGGTTCGGAAGGTTTTGAAGGCAAATTGCCGACTCAATAACGGGTCCTTGTTCCTCATCAACATTAATGCATTGCAACACAACAGTGGTTATCAAAGCAACTCCGACTATTCCATATATTCTTTGGAAGTTGTGAGGCAGCGTAGGGGCAAGATATGGGCTGACTGAAGTAAAGCTGTATACCCTGGAAAGAGAGCAACTGTTAGTTTACAGGAAAGATCAAAAATATTTAGTTAAAAATGTGGATAACAAAGCACAGGATGACTCACATGACAAACATCAACTGCTGAGCAGTGGCAGCCAATATCAGATGAAAACAGAATTACAACTACACACACCCAAGTGGCAAGTCTTTGGCAACATGCAGCAGGATGACAATTGGTAACTGAAGTACAAGCGTACACCTGGAAAAGAAAAACACTATTAGCTTGACAGGAAAGATCAGATCTGATTAGTTAATGAGATGGATATCGGCACAGCCAACATCATACATACCACATGCGAGGCCTCCGAGTAGCATTTCATCCCAGCCATGGGATTGGAGATCAGAACCTCAATGAACTAATCGTCAGGTCTCCATTCTCCTTGTTCCTGAAGGCGGGAACCCACAGGAGGCAGCTTCAAAAGCATGAGGTTTGAACTAATTGAAGTTTGATGCCTAAGAGAGAAAAGTAATATCAGCACAAGAGGAAACATCAGGATCAAGTCGTCAAAAACAAGACTGATCATGGTGCATTGCATTCACCACATTACTACATACCTGGTTCGAAAGCATATTGAAGGCAAGCCACCTCAATACCGGGTCCTTGTTCCTCATCCACTCCACAGACTCCCATAGTTAAGGCGGGAACCCAGAGGGGGCAGCTTCAAAACATTATGCAGAACATGGTGAATACCTGAAGAAATTAAGAAAAACCTATTTGCATGACAGGAAAGAGGAGAGGGACAAGCAGGTCGCAACAAAACTTGTGTAAAAGAGCACAGCTGAACCATAAAATACCTACCATGTGCACTAGGCATGACATCACAGATGAAAACAGTTTATCTGCACTGTGATGGCAGACAACGGACTAGAGATCTAAGCAGCTCCGTAAACTCTTTGGAAGTAAAGTGGGAGCCGTCAAGGGCATGGTTTATTAGAACGAATGCAACTGGGTAACCTTAAAGAAACAAAGAATACTTATTACCAAGGCAGGTAAGATCTGGAGACGTACAAGCAGGAAGCAAAGCAATATGATGGATAATGGAGCACAGCATAAGCCAGTAAATGAAATACACACCATCAGATATTCGTCATGTTGCAATGCAGCCTTGAACATCAGAGAAGGAATCCCAAGCAGGCCAAAATATTCCAGCATGGATCAGATCAGTAGTGAGGGCATACAAGATATTGGATATACGAAGCCAAAACGAATGAAGGAACCAGCATCATCCTGAAATATAATAAATGATAGCATTAAATTTGTATGTTGAAAGTTAGAAAGAAAAGAAAAGATCCCAAACTCAAATGCGTTACTCCTATCCTGTATCATGAACAGCCCTTAACCTAAATAATGAAACACGAGGCTGGCATTCTAACCTATATGTGAACTCAGAGCTCATGAGCCATCTATCAGGGCTCCACCATATCAAGAAGCGACACGTGCATTTCAGAAGAGTCAAGTGCAACAAAGGAAGGAAATGCGAAACCGTTCGGAGAATATGAACAAAATCTCTACACACCCCAATTACCGAGAGCCCCATGCCCATGCATGGCCCATGAATGAAGTACGCAACCGTGACGAGAGTCTGAACATAACCTTTTCACAGCATGAAAGCATGAAAGTTCCAACACGTGGTGTTTCATTCAAACCCAGCCAACCTACAGCGTACTGAAGTAGACCTTACCTCTTCCGCCCACAGCCAGAGACGAAATGACAGAGCCGATGCTGCTGGTCCAGCGAGCTGAACGAGGTGGAGGTGGAGCAGGCGGTGGAAGGGGTGTAAACCAGCCTTTTGGCAATTTGAATTCCTCATAGTATTTTTCACTCATAGTCTCGTTGCAGGTTCATAGGTAGACCGGGTAAACCGATACAACCAAGGTAGGGTAAGAAAAACGCAATGTCGTCGGCTAATACCTAACTAACCAACCAAATACTGTAAATTTACATTTAGACGCGTATAGTTAATTATTATTATCATTGATTGCAGGCCTTAAGGTGTCATTAGTCTCAGTATTTTTGATTGAATCTGTTTTCAATTGGACTCCAGTAAGTTCTCTTTACATTTAAACTGATCTCTGCAACAACGTAAAATCAGTAAAAGAAAGTTTACTTTGATTTATTTCATTTAAAGAATTTTTATTGCGATTTCTTTTCTGATAACAATTTTCTTACCTAATTGTGTATGATATGGCTGGCATTTGAACTATTAATTGCTTCTTAATTAGATTAAATTAGTATTTTCAAAACGTTTGTTTTTTTCTTTGGGTTGCCTTTAATTCTGTCTTTTTCTTGTCTTTTAGACATGGACAAGCGTATCACTCTTGAAATTCCTCCCCGGACAGCCACTCTTATTGAGGAGCTGGACAGTAAGTACTTTTCTTGAAGTTCCTGTGGTCATTATAATCTTGAGACAAATTATCTTATAATGGAACTGTGTCTGATTTTTGTTTAGAAAAACTGATGGTGTTGTTACGGGATGGAAGGACTTTAATTGGCTATTTAAGGAGTGTTGATCAGTTTGCAAATCTTGTGCTTCACCGAACAATCGAAAGAATACATGTTGGGAAAGAGTATGGTGACATTCCTCGAGGAGTGTTTATTGTACGAGGTGAAAATGTTGTTCTCTTAGGCGAAATAGTGAGTAGCCTTTGTTAAAGAGTTCAAGTTGTAATGTGGTTCTCACTTTCTTGTCAGTTTTTCCTCATGTAATTATTTTGTTTTATTCACTTGCAGGACCAGGAGAAGGAAGATAAACTTCCACTTCAAGAAGTCTCTGTAGATGACATTCTAGATGCCCAACGCAAGGAACAAGAAACCAAGCAGGATCAAGAAAAACTGCTTGCTAAAGCTCTTAAAGAACGGGGATTACAGTATATCCCAGATATGAGCCATGATGACATGTTCTAGGTATATAGCACAAAAATTTTGACTCATAAGACTGGTAAAAGTTACAACATGTGTTTGTATTTTTTTTTTTGTTATTTTCTTTAATTTTTTAAAAAAGCTGGTTGTATTCCTAGGAATCATTCCTTTTTTTTACTACCACAAGACAATAGAATTCACTGCTTATTTCAATCAATTTGAATCAATACCTGAGCTTCTCTTTTGTGTTCTTTTCTTCACCCTTTTATAACATTAGATCTGATGTTTAGTTGCGGTTAAACAGTGTTCTATACTTGATGTATCCAAAATTAGCAAATCTGTTCAACATGGATCTATAGATAATTTTTATTAGCATTTGTTTGTCCTATGTAACTCCTTTAATGTTCAGTGTTACAGAATTCAGTGTTCCTGTCTGTGCCATATCCTTAACAGACTAGAAATTAATTTTTGGTTTAGTGTATTAATTAAATCATTTATGTTTAAGTACACAGTACAATAATTTCTTTATTTCATATGTACAAAATGATACAATACATGTCAATCTACAGAATGCCATGCTGGAAATAACTAAATTTATATACCAACCATTGCAGATTTGTTAAACTGATGCATCTTCCAGAGTTATTTGGTTTTGATAGATGTATATATTTATATAGTTATAGTTACATTTACGATTCCTATGGCAGAAACTGTCAAGATTCAAGAATCTAATCAAGTTTTGTAAGTGTACATGACTACTTCACTTTGCAGTCCTGCAAAGTTTTGCAAGTAAAAGATACAAATCAAATCAAAGGGAAGTCAATGCTTTGACTTTGTCAGAATGTTAAACATTGAAGTCTTTTTCTTTTTTTACATATAAAAATAGTTTCCAATTACCAGTATTAGTTTCTTCCCTCGCTGCTTGACTGTTGACTCTCAAATTGATTTTGTTGGAAAGAAACTTCTCACAGCCCCATAACTTTCCTACTAAGTTTTCTCATTCCAACTGCAGATTTTACCTCATCAAAGTTAATTCAGAGTGGTTGTTGAAAAAGGCCAAATTGAATGGAAGACTGAGATAATTATGGAGGCAATAGATAAAAACACTTGCAAGTCAAGTGCCATGTTGAATCTATGCATCTGCAGTACTCACTTCTTAGCTGGGACCTTTTAAACTCATTGCCCAAGCTTGCAGTTCATAGATACAAAATTTTTGAAACATATTGTTATGAAAGTCTCTTGCATTATTTGATTTTTATGATTGGACGAATATTGTTAAAAATGAAAACAAAGTAAATATTTATGAAGGATATAAATTAGGGAAATTTTTGAAAACAAAATTCTTTGTGTGGAAGTTTGGAGGCAGGTGTCTGCTAGTTTGTTTTTCAACTTAAAGTCTCCAGTCACGTAAATTAATGTATATACAATACAATCAGTGAATTAACTTTCTCAATCTTTGTAATAATGAGCAAGGGTAGTATCCAGACATTTCTATGTACATTTACCATGTGGCTTAATTGACATTACATTGTGATGCCATATTTAAGGGAATAAAATCATGGGCATTGAAGGTGATGCATCAGAGCCAAAGTGAAGAGAAATTTGTAGGAATGAAAATTGTATGACATGGAAGTCTCTAAATGTGCCTCAAATTATTTGTTTTCAGACTAATTTCTGGTTGGGACCTGTGAATGCCTCAATAAAAAGACTATTTACAAAACAACTTATTTCTTTAACGGCAAATTATCTTGTGTATTGGAATATTTACTATTCCAAGTATTATACATATTACCTTTTTAAGTTTTGATGCTATACAAGATTTTTCAACTAAATAAAATTTACATTCTTTTCTCTCTATACAATTTTTGTTTATACCTAGTAAGTCCTAAACAGTAGCAATTTGGCCTAGAGATTTATTTTGTCTGATGATCGATGTCATAATCAACCCCACACTGGAGGAGGAAAAACATAAATTACTTGTTATCAGAACATTAATGGTGATTTGAAGATGAATGTAGAATAAAAAGGGTACAATGTACAAAAGGTTTTGTGAAAATTTAAAGAATGAATAAGGTAGGAATGATGCAAAAGAGAAATAAGTTCAAATTAAAAGTTATACAAGAAAATCAGATTAGAGTACTGCTTTCTCCAAACTAGGTACAACTCAGCCTGCAGAGAAGTATCTCAGACCTGACTGTCTTAAATGAAATTTAAATGACATCTTCTGTTTCGGGACTGATTCTCATGGGATATGTGGGGTTGCGATACTTTGATGAACTAAACTACAAGAGCATTGAGAGTGGTAGTCTGATAATGACATATAATGAGGTAGATCTAAATTTCTGATGATGAAATATGTTGTAGTAAATTGAAAACCTGTGTGAACATGGCTGTACAGTCATAGAGAGAGAGAGAGAGAGAGAGAGAGAGAAAGAAAGAGAGAAAATTCATACTATTTGTTGCAACATAACACTCTAGACATTTAATTTAAGAAAAAATTTAGTGACTGTCAAATTTCATTAACGTGAAAAGGCTACAGAGTTGTTTTTCATACTCACAGGCTTCAAGGAAAAGTAAGTTATTGGTCCTACAACCACTTTTCACAACCACCATAGCAAATGCAAACTCAGAATGAGATTTGTATTTAACAGATGTACATTATTTTGTTACCACTGTTAAGCAAATCAGTTCCCAGAATTCTGCCTTTTTCCCCCTTTTGAGAGTTGAAGATACATATTTTTTGGAACCCTTTCAATTTCAACTCTTTGTGCAAAAAACAAAACTCTCAATGTACGGTAAGGGACAAAAGGCAATGAGTCAAAGTATAAATATCCTTTTGTTTGCTTTTGAAAATAATTTTACGACATGTGTTCTCCTGGCCAGATGTCAGTTGGAAAGTTTCCTGCTGCAAAATTCTTACGTTCTTATGAAAGGTAATCAGTTTGCTGCTTCCTACAGTGAGTGTTTACAGTAAACATTCATTCATCAAGGTAGCAAACAAAATTATCATTGAAATGCAATGTGGCACAAAATACTCCTTGAATGAAATTTCCCCCCAAAAGGAAGATAGCCTGAAGGGTTCGGGTGTGGAGGTGTCTATGGTTGGCATGCAAAGATAATGACACTGCATTCAGCTACATGCAACGTCATAGGGGCACAGATTTGCCTGGCACGCTAACTAGTAATCTAGTTTTTTCTCCTGATGGTGGCAAGCGACAAGTAGTAATAATATTTATTATCCTAACGTTATCATAAGTATTTTGAGGAGAGAACACATATTTACAGTCGGGAAGTACTGGCGCCATCACAACTAACAGTACAAAGGAAGCAGGGAATCCGCACACGGCGTGATCATGGCGTTAAGGTATTTGCTCCACCTGACTCCAAGCGGTCCTCTTCTTGAGCGTTTCAAAAGTCACAAACCTTTCTGAAATTTACAGAGTTACACAGGAATCATTTACGAGAGAATAAGTTAGTTGCTTGCCGTAAATTGTATAACTGGTTTGAAACACAAAATCTTGCCAAAAACTGTGGTAGAAACATTTTAGGTCATGGGTAAAAGTGGGGGAGGAGGGGGAAGGGGGGACAAACATACACCCACTTACACATAGGTGAAACAAAAGTCATATCTTACTTTAGTGTACATTTTTAAGTACACAGCTTTATGCTTAGGGGCAAGACGGTCGTTCGCGTTATATACACAACACTGGTCAGTCCATGCAGCCGAGCTCTTCGTGCCACTTAAAACAGGCGCGGATCCAGGGGGAGAGGGGGGGTTTTCTCCTTGGGCTCTACACGAACCGCAAAGGGCTACTCAAACCCCCATCAGAGGTTGCCCATAGATTCGCGCTTGTCAGAGAGGTGCGTGGGGCGGGGCGGGGCCGGCGGGGCGGGGCCGGCGCGGCGCATCTGCGCAGCTACAAGCTCAGCCCCGCCTTGAGGGCCGGTCGGGATCGGCGTGGCACCCACGGCGGACAGAACGCGATGGACACCATGTGCGTTCCGAGGAATCACTTTTCACTACTGGAAGGCTACTCCACACACTCAGTTTAACATAAATAGTATCATAACATAGTTTTGAGCCGTCTTTTGTACAAATGGAATACTTAAATTAGATAGACTTGTCCAGTCTACAAATTGTTGCTATGCCATTTTTACAGAGGGCATAAAAGTTTACACAGAGCAGAACGGGCCCCATGCCCTCGGCATAGGCTAACTCAGTTGGTAGCTTAGAGACTAGGGGGACGATTATTAAAACTAAACACCTATTATATGGCAACGCTTCCATTCTTGTATGTCGTTACTTTTCGTCAAATTACTAGTTGTGAGTTAATTATCCTGCACGTTACGTCTCTCTTAATAAAAAATATGATCACAGACCTCGTCCATTTTTTTAGTGCATTTTGTTTGTTGGCGACTGTCAGGGCTCTGCACGGACAAAATAGTCGTTTGGCTATACAAGTGAGCGGTTGAGAGCCCTCGTCACACACAAGAACACACTTACACACACACTCACGCACACACACACGCACACGAACGAACACGAACGCGCGCACACATTTGCACGCACAGCCACACGTTGCACAACGCAATGGGTATGCGCTTAAAAATACGGCGCGAAAGGGAAAGGGAGATGGCAATTTCTTCTTTCTGTGAAGGCACTTTCTGTTTTCCTAAAGACGCGTTGGTTCCGTTGTTGGCACACACCTGGCTGAGAGCCGGTCTGCCCTTTAAGGTCTGGTGCAGGGAGCTGCCAGCAGCCCAGGGTAGGTTTTAAATAAACGAGGTGAGGTTGGCAGTTTTCGTGTCGGTTTTGCCGGCGTCGCCGTGGTCCCTTTGGCTCGTGAGACGCGCTCCAAGAGGGACCGCGTCGGCCCGGCCCGGCCCGGCCCCGGCGGGGTGGGGTGGGACTTACGAGTCCTCCGCCTCCTCGCGGAACAGGTACGTCGACCAGTAGATGAGGTTGAACAGGGCGAACACGAGTGGGAACGTGATGCGCGAGATGACGTCGATGCGCTTGGAGCGCGTGGGGAACTTGGACAGCCACGTCTTGCAGCAGTTGGGCCGGCTCTGCTGCATGTGGATCTCGCACTGCCGCACCTGGTGTGGGGCAGACCGAAAGCTGCATGAGCACGTACACTGCAAAAGAACGGGGAGGAGGCGTCTATTCGCGCGGAGCCATCACACACGTTCACGACAAGCAGGTCACTTGCAGTGACGACAGGCCGAGCCCATAGCCCCCGCGCGCGCGCACGCACGCAAGCACGTGCGCGTGCGGCGGGGTACTGCTGCACTGGTGTCGTCGTGCCCGTCACATAATGTACACTCGGTACAAACTAAAACTACTTAAATATTTAGCCGATGTGTCTGACAGCAGTCACATGGACTAGACGGTATCCGCGGGCCACCCCACCGAAAATCAAGCGAAAATCATCATTACACATGCATAACAGTGCCAATGTCAAATCGCGCGAAATAGTCATGTGTTGGCATCACAGGGTGGCCCGCGGACGCAACACCGTTGTGCAAACGGTCGGCAGCCGTTGGAGTCAGCGTTCGGGGAGGCCGGCAGGGCAGGGCAGGGCGGACCTCGCCGCGCCGCGCCGCGCCGCGCCACCCCCGCGACTCACCCTCACCATGGGGAAGGTGGTGTTGCCGTCCTCCATGAGGTCGCCCGGGTCCGGGCCGTGGTCCAGGGCCTCGCACGCCGCGCGCTGCTTCTTCATGTTCTCGCGGTGCATGTCGGAGCGGGACGCGTAGTTGACGAGCGCGAACTCGAGCAGCGCCCCGAACACGAACGTGAGACAGACGCCCGTCCACACGTCAATGGCCTTGGTGTAGGAGACGGGAGGTAGAGAGGCGTTGATACCTGTGGGAAATGTCGGAGATGAGATCAGGGCCGAAGGACGGGAGGCAGGGGAGGTGTGTTACCCTGCCCTCAAGAGGGAGGGAGGGGGGAGGGAGGGAGGGAGGGAGGGAGGGAGGGAGGGAGGGAGAGGCGGCCGGGAATGGAGGGGCTGTGGCCGTACGCCCCCATGGGTGTTTTGGACGGAGCTGATAATTTTCTTGCTCTTAAGAAAGAAATTAATGGTCGCAGCAGGGCTCAAATCCTCTTTCGAGTTTGGGGAGCGGAGAGAGGGAGTTCAAGGACGCGCAGAAAGAAAGTAGAGAGAGAGTCTGTTCCCCAGGGGCTCACGTCTTTATACGGGGTGGGGGTGGGGGTGGGGGGGCAACATTTCCTAAAAAGCAGAGCCTCTAAAATAATAGTGACCAAAAAAAAATGTCGAGTGAACCGCGTATGCGCGTATACAAACTCGCCGCTTCGCGCGCGACAATAACTGCTCCGCTATAAAGTTTTTCCCCCACTGAAGCACAAGAGATGCGCACAGAAGCTACTACGGAGCAGCCGGGGCGGGGCGGGGCGGGGCGGGGCGGGGCGGGGCGGGGCGGGGCGGGGCGGGGCGGGGCGGGGCCAGCAGCAGCAGCAGCCCTGGAGCCGCGGGAGGTGGCGGCGTGCCGGCCGGACGGGCGAAATATTTATGCGACGCTTCGAGCGCAACTTGGTACGTCGCGGACCACGGCAGCGCGGCGCAGCTCCGGGCAGCACTACAGTGGCGGCACTTTAGGGCTGCTGGCAGCACTACACACCAAACCCAGAAGTTCACTCTCGAGAGCGCGGTAAGCGAGGGGAGGGGAGGCTTGGTCACACACACATTCAGAGCAGCGGTGTACTTCACGCCGCTCAGGCAGCGGGGAGCCGCGGCGGGCCAACTTTTCACGTTTCGAAGCAAAAGCAGCAGCCGCCACGCCACTATGGAAACATCTGCGGTTGCTGCTCTAGCCGGGCGAAGTGTTCAGAAGGGGGAAAAGTACGAGGTGCTTGGGCTGACGCCGGCAGTAATTCAGCGGCGAAGGCAAAGAGTTGTTTTTTCAGTCGTTTGATTGCGTACTGTAATTTAATACCCGCGTGCTACCCTCACCCCACTTTCTCCGCCGCTTTACTGATTTTATCGGTGTTTCTGGAGCCTGATGAGAAGAAAGTTTTCTTACCTGAGGTTTGTGTGGCCATGGTCAGCAGGGTCGTGACGCCCAGAGAGACGCGCGCGGGCACAGCGCTCTGGTCCAACCAGAAGGATACCCAGGACACGATGACCAACATGCAGCAGGGGATGTAGATCTGGATGAGATAGTACGAGAACTCGCGCTTGAAAAGCAAATCGACCTTGAGGCAACTGTACTCTCCTGAAAGGCAGATAGGAAGTTTTGTTGAGACAAAAACAATTAATGTAAGGCAACAAAAGTTAACGGCAGATGTGAATAATTAAACTTGCCTGTATTAGTCTTTGAGTTGCAATAGTCCGTAAGGAACTTTTCCAGTGTAAACCGGGGGAGGTGGAGATTTTTCACGACTTGTACGGGGTCCCCGTCCTTCCATAAGAATACCAAATCGTTGGTAGTCCACCCATCTACAGAACAAAGTCACACGTTTTACAAACGACGCATGTTAACTGGAAGATCATCACGTTAACAATTTCTGGTACTCACAACTGGCCATCCGCAGGGAGCAGACTTGTCTATCTAAGGGATACAGCTTGAGGTTCATAGGGCACGACAAGGTGAGCGAAATGCTGAAACAAACAAACGAAAATCAATGAGACACAGCAGGTTGTTTGCTCATTTCTAAAACACTTTTCTTCGCTTAAACGAGCTCAATTTTTTTCGGGGCGCGTCGCGCTTTTCTCTTTTCCTCCACTAGGCAGCCCCATTGTGGAGTCGTCAAGTTTTGTAGCTCCTGAATACGCAGCAGCATCTGTGTTGGTGCGTGTCGCTGAGTGCGTGAGCGCCTTGGTATGTCGGCGTGTGTGGCAGATTCATGCCGATTTCATGCCTGTGTGCGGCTTTGTCCGGGCAGCGTGGCTGACATCGCGAGAAACTCCATGTATAAATAACGTCTCAACACCCAGCCCGCATGGTCCTACGTGCGTCGCGCTACGCGTACAGCTAACGTTATGGCAGGGAGACTGAAGTGACACGGCCGGGCGAGGCCAGGTCGCGGCGCACCCCGCTTTAGAAATGAAGTCGGAAGGAGGTTAAGTACACAAAAGTTGAGCAGAATATGAAGAGACAGAGGAAGATGGATGAGGAAAAGATAGAGAAGGGTAGGGAGAGCGGGAAGGGCATAATGCGGGCAAACATACTCCGACCCAGAGGTCCATCCAGTCATGCCCCGCGGAGGAGCACTACGCCAGTAGAGTGGAGTGGAGTGGCACCGAGGGAAACACGCGGAGAATATTCAATAAAGATCCCGAGCAGCAGCGCGGCGGCGGCAGCAGCGGCGCCACCTGCAAGATCCTCAAACTGAAGGAAAGACGAAACAGAACGTGGAAAATAAGCGCACGGACTGCTGTTCCAGCCGCCGCCGCGGGGCGCGAGGGAGGGAGCAGCGATGAAAACATGACAAGGAAACCTAGCTGGTTTCTTGACTTTGGTCACACAAGTCGTTGGATTCGGCGGACGCGTACAGGACGTGGAGCGCCCCACCCCACCCCTGCAATTCCTCAGCTCGCACTTTTACCAGCAGTGTGTGTGTGTGAGCAGCGGGGTCCCGCGCCGCTGCGACCCACCACCATGTGCCTTCAATTATTCAACCCTGTTCGTGATGCTACATGCCCTTATGGGCCGCGCTGGGAGCCCCCCCGCGGGCTGCGCGGGCGCGGGCTGCCCTGAATCGCCTCTCCCCACGTACCCTAAAACCGAAAAGGGTACCACTTTAGAAATTGAGCAGCACCGCGGCCGTGGCCGGTCGTAAGCGCGCACGCGCACGCACACGCGCACGCACACGCGCACGCACACGCGCACGCACCCTGTGCAGCCCGCGCACGAACCGAAAGCCACATGTAGGCAGGCAGGCAAAAGCCGGCCGTATTCATCTACCCGGATTCTCGATCGATATGCCTACGTATTCTTCGAAGGGGCTTAGGATGGTGTCCTGTCCGGCTCGCGTTCGGCACCAGTCAGGTGCTGTGCGTCCCAGCCAGCGTTCCTCGCAACTCAATAACTCCCTCTCCTCTCCCCTCCTCCGCATTTCTCGACGTGCAACTCGCTCAACTTGCAAAGCCTTGACAGTAATGGATTACAGTTAGGCTCCCCGCGCGGCCCGGGGCCGCCCCGCCCGGCCCCCACGGAGAATAGAAGGTGATTTCCCCCACGGCAATATTGTACCCTTTCCTTTACCCCGTCCGCACAGGTGATAGATAGGTACTTACCGAATACTGTAAAGGACGGAGCCGTACGGAAAGATACGGATGTAGACGTTCGGCATAATGATGTTGTGGAAGTGGCCCTCTTTTTCGTTTGAGAAGAACAAGTCCGGCATCCACACCCTTGCGGCGTCCGTCAGCGTCAGGTACTTAATTTTTCCTGCCGGTCGGAGAAAAAGAATTTAGTGCTATGGTTCGTTGAACGTATTTCACGAATGATCTTAAAACCAGTAATTTCCTCTACAGCAATAACACTTGTTTGAGGTGACTGCACAACAGTTCTCTTGGTTCTCGCTACGAGGACGCCCCTCTCCCCCTCCCACCAGCCCGTTCCACGAGGATCGCTAAAGATTCAGTTCGAGAGTAATCGGCGCACGTCTTCATCCTTCACCAGGCGGCCTAGTTGTAGACAAACAATGCGTCACTAAATGCACGCGCGGGCAGGCCAAAGAGGAGCATGGGCAGGGGCTGCAGGCAGCGCCGCCACGCTCCGGCGTGTAGCACGTTGCCTATGCTCCGCTTGACAGGCGCTCTCCTGCTGGAGCATTATCTACACTTCGCAAACTCGACCCGGTCAACCGAACGGCCCGGGAAACTGGAAGAGCCCTTCATATCTGCCGTGAGTTGGCCCGGGACCATGTCGGCCACTCCACGGGGATTACTATCCTACCCTCTCTTGCTTATTTAATAATCGCAATCGCGATAGTATAATAGTAATAATAAAACCCTTCCCACAGAAATTTGCATGTTTTAAAAATGGATTTTGAGACGCGCTTACCATTAAAGTCATTAAACTTCAGACGCTCATCGAGCCACTGCTCTCGGAATGTTAGTTGAACGCTGTACTCCTGCGGGCACAAACAGAAACGGTATGCAACAACACATTCTAAATTTTGTATATTTTGTATCAAGTCCCAAAATTGAAAGACTGCTCAATAAACTTATATTTTCTATAGAGTCAAAGGCTAAAAGAAATTTATATAGAAATACGTATTGATAAAAACAATCAAGAATTTGCAAATTTTACAAGCACCAAGGTTTACATAAAATTCCAATGCAGATGTTATTCTCATTGATGACACCATTACGAATGTTCTATTCATTTACTTTTAAAAGATTTTGAATCTTTGGAGAAGAAATTTTCTCTATGACAGATGGGACAAAGCTTAAAAGGTTTTTAGTTACAAGAAAAAACGCAGGTTAAAAGATAGCCATTATTCTGACACTACCACAACTAAAATATGTAAGTTGGTCTAATGGCGTCTTCACCCTTAAACATTACGTTCCTAACATCCAAAAAGAATTATTTCAAAACTGCACGCTATTTACTTACTACTTCAAGAACCCAATTTAGAATGCAAACACTCAGGCATACCACTCGACCACACAAAGCTTCTCTTGTACTCACTTACGAAGGACTCCAAATGACAAAGTTTTAAACAGAATAAGGAACACAAGCACACAGCTACCAGGTCACCGCTTACCTTTTCTCCCCTCAGCTGGCCTTGCATTTCATGCTCGTGCACGTGCAAAGTGCATTATCTAGCGTAATGTGAGGCCCCCTCCCCCCTTCTCTCAATTTCTCCAAACAGTAATGTCATTTCTGATCTCAAAAGGTTTTTAAGACGATTAGAATTAATTGCTTAAAAGACAAAATGGGCGCACGAGGTGGAATGAATAAACAGGAGGTATTAAGTTGTCACAATATTGCGAGCTTTCAAAACATCCAGCGGAAACAGGTGCATTGTCACAAAGT
Source organism: Frankliniella intonsa (assembly GCA_033675135.1). NCBI lineage: Eukaryota > Metazoa > Arthropoda > Insecta > Thysanoptera > Thripidae > Frankliniella > Frankliniella intonsa. The sequence goes on from CM066256.1 coordinate 3,506,570, forward strand.
GCATATGCGTCATGCATGCGTCGTAAGGCAGACGTGCACCTAATATAAAGAGCAGACGCAAAAAAAAATAATGGGGCTTATTATAGTTGGTAAATCCTCACCTAAGCCGATATCATTTTTTCCGTTTAAATATACTGCAGAACTTTTCACTTACTTTGACCATGATATGTTTTCCGTTTGACAACCATTCATGAAAACGAACGTTTTGTGGTAATGTTATTGAAAGAAGTGTACAAATGTGTTCGTTTTACCTTACTAAATAAATGATAAAACCTGCATGCTTTTAAACACACAAGCACACACCATTGCCAGTATGTTCAAATACAAGTCGGGATTTATATACAAGGGTTTTGTTAGCCAACAGTCTCATTTTTACACACGAGGTATTCAAGCGGTGCAGTTATTAGCAGTGTTTCCAGTTTGAATATCATGTACAGTAGGGACATTTTCGGGTTTAAAGAGAACTTTAAGAGGGATTTTACGGACATATCTAGAAACATTCTTGTAATTTGAAAGAAGTCCCTCACGTCATTTTATTAACTTATTATGTACTACAAATGTTAGTTTTTATTTATTGTTGAAAATGTGCTGACGTGGTAGACGAAGCCATTAAGCAACGAATCATTTATTTAAAAAAAAAAACAAAGACAATGTGCACCGTTGTGTAACCAAGAAGGTCAAATTTAATATTATTAGTGAACCTGCGTCCGCGGTGGAAGGGGATTAATAATGCATTAGTGGGTGTTTATAAAGAAAATGACTTGCATCGAGCTAGACTCACCATTTTATAATCGTCAATTTTGCTGATAGAACGGAGGTAGAAGTTCACGGTTACTACCGTCGGTTCTACTCGGGCGGAAAACAGGAAAGAACTTTTTTTAGTGAATAGTAAATTGATTTTTAAATTGCTGGGAGGAGCACGATTGTTAGTTTGACAAGGTTGCTCCTTATTAGCGAAAGTCATGCTAGTCTTCATTTACTTTTCACGCCTCGTGCTTCATACATTTACGTGGGTTGTGAAAACATCAGACCATTCATGACAACATACAGTCTAAGTAATAGCAAAAAAGTATACACGAAGAAAATATTTTCTACAACAAATCAAAAACAGCAATCAACCAGGATCAAGGCGCATGTAATGGCATTGTCGTCACATTCGCGAATGGTTCTCAGCAGGCTGTGCTGCAACTAAATGTCAGTAAAAATACCATTAAACGTCATGCCATTGCGGCTATTTCTTGTAAATTATCGGCTGCCAGCTACATTTGTAATGTATTCCTTCGTGACAGTGAAAGGGCCCCCACAATGTTATTTCTTAAAAATACGCGACGCCATCAACTCTTTTAACCTGTATGCTTCTTTCCTTCAGAGCAGAGACGAGAATGGCGAGTTAGGAAAAAAAAAAAAACTTAATTCAAACACAAAAATTCTCACTATCAGCCCTAAAATTCTTCCAGATTGTGTGATTGCTTATCAGTATGGATGCTGTTCTACAAATGAAGTGGACCCAAGCAAAGAGGTGCACCGGATAAAACATGCTTAAAAACGTAGCTACGTGTTCCGTTTTCCTCAACAATTCATGGGTCAGACAAAAAACATTTACACGGCAATCAAGCAGTACTGCATTCTGGATACGAGAATGCCACCAGTAATAAAAAATTGTGCAGATTTAAATGCCAAACTCTGCAGCATTCGATCTTAAGAACTACAAGTTATTTTCAGTGTATTTTACTTTACAGGAAGGTAAACGAAGCAGAACACACACTGTTTCTTACACTACTAACACCGAAATTACACAAGACATAGTGTGCTGTAGGCAGTTTACCCTAATGATTATGTAGACGGGGTGAGAAGAGTTCTACTTGCTGTCAATCGAAAACCGGGACAACTCTTTCCAAGGTAAACACAAACACTCATAATCTGGCTTTAACTAGTAAAAACGAACAATTGTAAAATTGCCACCTAAAGAGGTGAGGATCTACGGTACAATACGTGTTCACAAGAAAAGCCCAATTGAGTTCTCTATCTACGTATCAATGACACGAGTAAAGTAAATGTGTTCATCTACAATATATTGTGAATCATACAATCTACAGCTAAAATGTAAAATTCGTCATACCCGTTTACAATTGCATCTACGTACAAATTGAAGGGGTGTTGGAGGGAAACAGTAGAAAGGATTCTTAATCACTGATTTAAAGAGTACCTGAAGACTTTTACAACCTAATCAAAGTTATTTATGCGATTTAAAGAAGAAAATATACTGATTCATAGATTTAAGCCAGCATTATTAAATCGGGGAGAGAGTATCTCAGCAGTTTGGGAACCGCCCACTAAACTGCAAAGGTTGCGAAAGCCAGTTTTCCACGAAGAGAAGGAAAACAGGCACTACGGCTGGCAATCCTACAAAGCTCGCGAATCTATCTGTACTTTCCTCAGTAACAAGCAACATTGAGCTTTAGCCCTTTTTAAGCACTACCCTTTTGAGTCTATTCATATTGACTCTAGCGCAAAGTAACCATAGAACAAAGAAGCAAAATGACACGATTGAGAGTTAGTCAAGAGCCGAGCATCGTGGTTATTGACTGGAGGGTTGAGGTTTAAAATACCATAGCAGAGAAGAAAAGGATACACGTTCTATGAATTTGCCTTTCAACAGTCTACCGGCTAGCAATGGACCTTTGTAACCACTTACCATCGTCACGTCATCAATTTTTGAGATACTTCTCACAAAAATGTTGACAACCACTATCGCGGGCCCATCTACGCCGAGAAAGAAAAGTGTGATTATTGCGTCTGTCCGATTTCTGATTCGATACGCAGACACATTTAAAGAACATATTGGTGACTTTTAGGAACATTTTTGCGGCCAGCTGTAAGTGTAGTTTAAAAAAGAAATCATTTTGAGCGTTCAGGTCGAGAACTTCACGAATATTCCACATTTAGTACTGAGCGGGTATAATTAGTAATTGCACTGTAAGCCTATTGAGAGAAAAAGAACGCGCGCCACACCCTTCATGATTTAGGTCTTTTAAAATTCATCTAGTCTAGTTTCTATCATTATGCATAGGCTTTACCACCAATCACTCATGAGACACGCACATCCACTAGAAATAATAGTGGTAAAAGGGGTTCTCACAAGAGCGCACCAACTCTACAAAATTATCTGTTTTACCTCGGCAACACACTCATGCAGTTCGTAATAGTACGGTTTATTTTAAATATCAGTTCAAAGATTTGTTGATGTAAACCTCTGCATTATATTTTTCGTTAACATTTTTCTCCGTCAGAATCCGACGGCCTGTATGTTAAAAACACGTACAGTTTTGACCGACAAATCATTCATGTTGGGCGCAAGTATGTGCACTGGTTACCGTACCGCAGGGCTGTCTCTGAAATTCTATAAAACGTGTGCAATTGACAAAGCTGTGAGATCAAAATTCACATGCCTATCTAAATGGCCGTTGCCTACACAACTACTTGCTTGCTGGTATTCGCACCAATTTGTTTGTCTTACTCCTCCACAGTATAGAAAACTCAATTACTGTTACGAATAAACAAAGTAGTTGCTTTCATTATTATCGCAATGTATTGCCGTGCCAGAGAACCAAACGCAGCAAAACCAAATGCACCTTAATGTCTAAAGCGTGAGAGAGCTCGTGAGATAGACCACTGGCCAGTCTGATTGTAGCCTCGGATTGAGTCCTTTCTGCTACAACCGTCCCCTCAAGGGCTGACTATCTGGGAGCCTTTCACCCTAATATGGAAAACGCCTTCGCTTCAGCACCGCCCAGATGCACTAAAACCTACTGGCATCCAGGATGCTGCTAATAGTAAATGGAATTGCACCTGAACCCCTGGTGATGATACAAAGTCCTTTGTTTTTGTTCGGAGGAGAAGTAGATGAAGATGAAGAGAAGGAAGCTTAGGATAAGGATGGAAAGTCGCCAGAATAACTTTGACTATTCATTTCTAGTTTGTCAAGAAACATGCATTTTAAAGACTTTCAGCCACAAATTAAGAAATTTATCTGCATAAGTTTAAATTTAAATATTTTTTGATAAACAAATATTTAAAACTACGAAATAATCATTTAAGAAAGTAGCACCTCCTTGGAAAAAATGGGATCCGCAAAGGACCTCGTACAACCTTGGAGAGCTAAACAAAAAAGTTCTGATAAAATTTAACAGCACACTATAGCCATTACTTCAGTTCAGAATACATGACATGTATGGTTTATGAATCCGATTAAAACCACCATTTCAACTTAAGTGGCGACAAAATAAGCACATCATAATTTGAAAGAAAAAAGAACAAATCATAAAAAATAGAGAGGAAGGTGAGGAAGGATAAAGGAACGGAACAGAAACGAAAAAGCATTTCACTCTAAACCTTCAGACACTAGAGCGTACAGTGCTAGGCATAACAAGATTTAGGAACGAGTCTTACCTATCGAGACGACAGAAAACAGTTACTATTTTCCGTTGAAAGTTAAGAGGTCTAGCTCTTGCCACCAAATGCAGAGAGGCACTCCACCCCTTATCCACGCTGCCGCTTGATTGACTATTGATTTTTTTACAAAGTTTCTCTCGCGTTGAAGAATAGCTTGAAACTGACCAACGAGATGAGAAGCCGTCAGATTATGATACTCAACGTTTGTCTACCTCTACGCATGCAATTAGTCTAGGGCTTGCAGCATCTTCCCCGGAAACGCGGTAGAGTATACAGTATACTTTATTTTAAAGGACGATACGCGCAATCGGAACGCAACCGGTAAACTTTTTGGCAAACGAAAAAGACCGGTAATATTGCAGCCTAGATGAATGCAACCATGCGTCATGCACGTCTGTTGGTCCATGCAACCTACACCGGATCCACGAATATCGAAGTACAACACTTTGCGCCGGACGGGGTAGCGCCACCTTGCCTTTTCACTTACTCGACACTCTCCAAAGAACTTGTCTTTGCGATCTATGATCCTTACTTACACTAGCAGTAAGTATGTTTAAAGTAATATGTGATATGTGCGGCTTATGAAAAACAAAACACTCAAGCAGCGACGTGGTAAGGGTTGAAGAAGCCACTAGTGCATTCGTAAACCAGTTGTAGACTGATTGAGCCATAGACCTGAAGCTAAGTCTCGTAGAAGTGACAGGAGGTCGGTATTAGGTCGGCTCAATTAGATTCTAACCTGGGTTTTAAGTACCCAGACTTACCATCTTAATGTCACTTATGGTGGCGATGCTTCGCACAAACAGGTTAACTCGCACGATTGCTGGCCCATCTAAAGACGATTGTCCGGAAACAAACAAATTCGTCGTGAGCGGAAAAGATGGGATGTCTAGCTCGTTACTTTTGACGAGTCAGTAATATCGTGCTAACATGTTTCAAGCTCGGGACAAATAAAAACAGAGGGGCATAATAAAATTATAACGAAAAAGTGATGGAAAGTCAGAGAAAGGAAGAGGGCAAGGAGAAGGAAAGGATAACAGCAGGTCTAGAAATAGGGCGCAAGGGTTTCTATGGTAATACTTCTCTCCTAGAAGATGGTGGAAAGAAACCCTGGGGGCCTCCGGTTTAAACGCAGCATGTCCAGTGAGTTTTGACGCGGTTTTGGACTCCTTCGGAAATTTCGTACCCATGATAATATTAAAATCACGTATCCCACTACACAAACTGGCACGGCTCTCACTATGACCGTTCCTATGAATTACAAATTTTCCTGCATTGTGTTATGACTAGATAAGGGAGATTACTTAATTACCTCACGGCCAGTACACTGTAAAAATTTCTTGGCAGAAGGAAATTTAGTACAAAATTATTGTGGACTTGAATTTTACATTTACCTTTAACAGAAGTGTAAATTAAAAATTAAAAAAAAATAAAAATAAAAATAAGTTGGTAGGATCACAGCCATTAAATTTGGTATTAAATGATTATTCACAGTAATTTTAAAACTCGAAATGACAAACAAATCATCCAAATCATTTTTAGACGCACTAATACGTTTTGTGAGACGTAGAAACATTAGTGAAATGTGCTCAAACACAAAATAAGGTGAATATCACGACGAATTAGGAATTGACAATAAAGCTGTACGAGCGAGTCTGCTACATTTCAGGTAGAAGTTCAGCTTTTTCAGCAAAAGACGAATCGATACCGTCGTTTTGTATCATTCGCAACAAGCATTTAGGTGAATAAAAGCCACTGGAAGAATCTATAATTAGTTTCCTTTTTTCAGAGTTTTCAGTCTTGTTATAGGTAGGTTGACTCTGGCCAACATTTTACTCAAGGTGACAAATGTTATTATTTATAGTATATCTTAATGCTATTATAAGGAACCTACTGCCAAACTCCACTGAAAAATAAGACATTAATTATGAAGAAACATATCTCCCTGAAAAAAAATATTGCCACTATACTAACATGTGCCTAAAAAGAGTAACATAGGGCGCTTCTGCATTGGCATGTCAAATAAATGTATTAAATATAATCGCACACTTGTCACATACACGAGAAATGTAATACATAATTCTGTAGTACATTTCCATTTTTCCATAATTTCCATGAAGCAAAAGAATGTCCCGTAACAAAGTGTAACAATGAAGATAGTTAATATAAATTCTTAGTTCATGTATGGTTGCACGGACGGGTATGTTACATGTGCGACATAAATACGTAATTTGAATAGGCCAAGTTAAAAGTTAAAACACAGGAGTGCAATAAAACACGCCGATAATTATTACATAGAAACCAATATTAACAATAAAAGAAGACCTATTGTATGGTGTACTGACCGGTCCCGTTCTCCCCCGACGGTCGTATCCTTGCGTCATAGCGACCGAGGATTTGGTCCAGCACTTGTTTTTCTTTCTCTCGAAAGTTGACTTTTTGCACACCACTCTTCGATTGATTGCAACTGGAGGAACAAAACGACAAATAAATAAAGTGCAGCGATGACAGTTTTACTTTTTTAAATGCCTTGTCATTTCAAAACAACAAATGCGCGAATATTTACTCACCTACTAAATTGTAACACAGATAGGAAAAGTAAAAGCACGATTATCCATCGCACCACCGTCGTCGGAACCCTGCGAACAAGTGAAAAGGAGGTATTAGCAACTACAGCTTTCCAAGAGTTTGCCTTATCGGATACAATTGGCGTATACCAATCTGTAGTACAAATGAGACAGGATTAAAAGACAGAGGAAAAAAATCTATCTGAACTATAAACGTCAAAGTAATCAATTGAACTGTTCTCGCAATATTCCAGCCACACTAACAGCAATAAAGGGTGAGGGGTTGGGGTGGCTTTGCTGCACGAGTTAGGCAACGACGGCTGTGGGCGAGATTAATTGAGAAGCAGATATGACGCATTGGTTTACCGCGTCGCACTTAGGAGGGTCGCGTCCCCACAGTGCGAGTTAGGCAAGCAGTCCAAATACTTGCGTGAGTTGGTGAAACACTTACGCTAACGCGGCTGCGCCCGGGGTGGCGAAGCGCGCCAGGGCGCGCCAAGGCAAATGCGCGCGGTCTGTGTGCGCTATTTAGCGGTGACTGTAATTACTCAGAGGTCAAAGGGCAAACGCCTGATGGGACAACACAGGAGCGTAGTATATATACAGTACAGAATTCTGTAAACATGCGGCTACACTGTAACTCAAAGGGCGACAAATTTGTGTCCTTTTGTGGCGACACATCGGAAAAGGAAACTGCTCTAATTTGTGACCTTTTTTTCGGCGACACTTACGTGTTACCTTTTTTACGGCAACAATTTTGTCGCCAAACGCTCCGCGTGTGACCGAAACAGTGATGGATGTCACTGCTTTACGGTCACACGCGGAGCGTTTGGCGACCAAATTGTTGCCGAAAAAAAAGGTCACACGCACGTGTCGCCGAAAAAAGGTCACAAATTAGGGAAGTTTCCAAATTCGGCGACACATCGGTGTGTCGCCTATTTTAGGTCACATGTGTGACCTTTAAAATTACAGTGTAAGTGTCAAAGTTAAGCGTTGGCAAATTTCTATTTCAGTCATTTCAGTGAAGCATTGCGTTATTGCGTATAATATGAAGAAATTTTCCAAGTGAAACAGATCGTTTGCTTGGGTGCCCCCTTAATGAAAACGGGGGTAGCGGCGTATGTCACTTTTTGTCCCGAGTTTCATTCCTCCTTCGGTGTCTACGTCACGTACGACGTAACAACTGCGGGTGTCATCGTGACAGCAGTAAATTTAAGAGCCGTGCGACACTGTCGTTTTGGTGGCAGTGTGGTGAGTTATTCCTTTATATAGCTGATAGTTGATAGGGTGGCGGACAAAAGCGCTTAGGGGGTGAAGGAGCCGGGTAAAAGATGAGTGTGCTGTCCGGACCGGGCCGGCCTTATCGCTGCGGTGGGCAGCAAATGTGAGGGCGCAGACCCATGTAGGACACTGGCCCTGCTTGGGGAAGGGAGCGAAAAACTCGAGGAAAATCGATACACCCGCATTTGATACAATAGACAAAAGATTATACTAAACAGAAAATTATCGCGACTTTTTCGAATTACAAATAGAGCGGTAGGAGATTTCTACGACAATGGCTGTGCACAACGCGCTAGAGTCGGTCTTCTAGAACAAAAGTAGGATGGTGAGGAGTGAGGGGCCTCGAAGAGGCGGGAGAGGCTAGGAAGAAGGTGCGGGCAAGGGGTGGGGGGCAACAGCTTGTTAGTCAAGCGAGACGCTCTGTAATTTGCTCCGTTTCCTCCACTTCATTCGGTCTGCCTCTAATTTCGTGGCGTTCGTGTTGGCTACGCAGGTCGCCCCGCGCAGTGGCTCGATAAAATAAAATACACTGTTATCTCAGGACAGGCGAGGCATCGTACAGTACTATACACCTAGACGCTACAGCCGGGAGGCAACTGCCCAAGACAAACGCCCTAAGTAATGACTAAAGTTGCGCCCCTGCGATGCAGGCAGCAGCAGCTGATGTTCCCGCGGGCATGTTGATGGTATGGGAGAGGGGCGGAACGGAGGTGGAAAGCAGGGCTGCACACGGTAAAAACAATGTCTCATATTTAAAAGAAAAGAAAGAAAACTTTGAAGACGGTCGTGTAACCATGCAGAACAGGACCTTTTTAAAGCCATTACTTAGATCCTACGCGTACGTTTCTGCAGAGAAACATCGCCGCCCCGTAACGTCTGGACTAATAAGCAGCGAGGCCTGGTTCAGGGGAGAGGCGGCCGTCACCCCTCCTCCTTATCCTTTTTACCTCGATCTCTCTCTGGGAATGCCTGGCTAGGCCGGCCGGCCGGCCCGGGCCGCACCCGCAGACCCTTCTTCCCTTTCCAATGCTCCGATGAATTTTTCATTCCTGCTCGGGCTCGCCAAGCCATGGCGCAGTGGCGTGCGCAGGCGCGCGCTTTGTCACGGCGGCGCTGACGAGCCAAATGAGCACGAGGCGAGCACGGGGATCGGGCCGAAATAAAAAGGATCTCACTATATCTTTAACAACTTCTTTTAAAAGGTCGCGGGAGCACTATATAAGTTGGCTGTTTTATTAAGGGCTTACACATGCGTACCGTTGACATTCGCCGGTTTGGAGAGATGCGAGCCGAAACGTATGTTTGTTTCGACAACTAAGCGATATTCCCCCGTTTGGAACCCGCCCAAAGCAATATATATGACAGAGTGTGGTTGGGCCAGCGAAAGGCGCTGGGGGCAGCCGCGGAATGGGGTGCAAGGGCATAGAGCTAGCGGGAGAGAAAGGCGCTAGCGCCACCCTTCTGGGCTTTGGCCACGAGGAGAGAAAACACCGCGATGGTCGTCGTAGGACCGGGTCGCAGAGCGTGAGACAAGCAGGGTCGCACGCGGCCCGGACTGGCCGACTCATGGCAATATCATCAATATTAATAAAGGTTGGAGCAATTCAACTGGTGTGCCACTGTGACAAGCTATACAGGCCACAGGGCAGGGGGCTCCAAAGGGCAGCGGGTAGGGGGGGTACGACAGCATAGGGTGGAGTGCTGGGCTGGGGAGGGGGCGCGGCTCTTGCAACCCGCCTGATGGTGCAGCTCTCCCAGCGCGCTGGGGATATTTGGGCCAATATCCGCCCGGGAGTGGAAGGGGGGACGGGGAAAGGGCCAAGCAGCCCTCACGGACGACATGCAGTGTCTGCTGCAGGCGCGCCGCTGCCCGCCAATGCTGCATTTTTCGTCCTGCTCGATCGAATATTGTACACCCGTTCACAGCGTACGCGGGCAAAGTCGGAAAATTACGGAGGTATTTTCGCGGCTTTTGCGCACTACTGCGCCTCTACTTCGCATTATTTCGCGAAAGAGGGTGTGCGAACTATTGCACCCCTGCTCGCGTGTCGGTGGCCCCGCCAGGCCCCGGCAGGTGCCGGCGATACATAATGGACTCGTACTTATCAAGCGACTCAATTTATTGCCTCGTAAATCAGGCAATCAGGCGTGTAGGCTCGCGACTCGCCTAGCCGATTCACACACTGGGGGAGGGGAGGGGGAGGGAGGATGGAGAGGCAGACGCCCGTTGGCACCGCCGCCCGGCCCGGCGTTTACAAATTGCACTGCGAGGACGATGAATTCCAACGCCTCTCTCCCTCTCCAGCAGGCCGGGCCGGGGCCGGGCCGGGGCCGGGCCGGCGGCAGTGTGAGGTAGGACGAAAAGAATTGAGGTCGGGATGGAGGGGCGAGACCACGTGTATAGCGGCGCGGCGTGGCGTAGCGTGGAGAAGAGGGGGATGAATAGTAACGCTACTACTACGAGAGCGACAGACACAGACAATGAGTGCGACGAGGAAGGCGCTATCTGGAGGTCGCCTCTGACGTCACCCGGGTACGGTGTGTGGGTGCGGAGCGGAGCCCGAGCGGAGCTGGAGCGCGGCGCAGCCTCCCGTTACCATGACAACCAGCAGATCAATCTATCCCCACCCCACCCCAAACCCCCCACGCGGGTCACCGGAGAGGGGCGGGGCGGAAAGGAGGGTGGGGGTCGCAAAACACACAGACACTCGCGGGCATACACACACCGTCGCCCTATCTCACTCACTCATACACACGTACATCCCAGGAGGATTCCAAAATACCTAGGATGTCTTTGGAAAAGGTGGTTGCCAGAGGACTGGAATCACCGTACCCACTGAGTGCGCCAAAATTTTGGAATTTCGGGCCATACATCTGGACAAGAAATGTAAACAGCACCTACTTAAATCTTCGAAAAATTAAGAGAAACTACTAGACGATCTGAGATCTGTTCATGCAGGAAAGACATTTCATTAGGAGTCGCCTAATGAAACTGTTGCTCCACCCATCCTTTCCCTACTCCTGCTCACATAAATTAACTAACATAATAGGCTCTGGAAGGTGAAGCGACAGGTGTGATAGATTGCACTTCCATAAGCAAACACGTATGAAATATTCGTATCGACAGTCGATCTCTTTTCTCTTACAAAAAGACAGTGCTCGGAAAAAAAATACAACACCACCCCACTTATTTTCTAATATTAAAATATTATTTTCTAATATTAACACATTACAGAAAAATAGTTCAAGCGACCTTTCAGTGAGTGCTTTCTCCGCAAAGGTCGTCGGCCAAACACGAGGTCGTTACACGTTTCGAACGTGTTAACCCGTCCCTTCCACGGCCGCCACATTCCTGTCGCCGGGGCAGATAGAGAGTGGCGTCTGAATTCCTGACCCGTCACCCCGAATCTTGGATGGCTGGGTGCTCGCTCCGGCCCAGCCAACACCGCGCAGCGCAGCGCCGCGCTCCTCCGCGCCACTCCCTCGGCAAAGTCCCTTTACGAGCTATGGGGAGGTAACAGTAGGTCGGAAGGTCCAATTTGGAGTAGGGAGGTCTGACACCCAAAAAGAACGGCGCCGCACGATACATCTCAGGCCATACAGTTCCACCGTGACGGATCTCTGTCTCCATAGGGGCCTTCCTGGCCTGGACTGCCACGGGCAGCGCTTCAACAACCGCGCTTCAGAACCTCGGAGAAAGCGACACGAGAAGAGAGTGAACTGACTAAAATATCTGCTTTGGCAGGGCTAGGACGAGTAGTATTTTTTTCTTTCAGAGAATAACGCTACTTTTACTTCTTTATTAGACGTTGAGTACAGTTCCAGATAGGACGTAAAGCAGTCAGAAAATTATCTACTTTAATTACCAAGCCATATTCTGACGCGAGGCGACGGATCCTCGATGGAAAAAGACCACAAGGCCGAGCGGGAGCGGGTTTTACCTAAAAACAGAAAAAGACAAGAAGAGAGAGATTAGTGGAGGCTGATTACAATTTTCTGCGCGGCGAGTTATTATACGTCTAGTAAACAACTCGGAGGATCCACGCCCTTCACGTCGTCGGAATGCAAAACATGCCGTCATTTTCATCGCCAGCCCGCCAAGCCAAGCCAAACCCATCCCCCTCCCGCTCTCCTGGGCCCCCTCGCCGCGCCACGCCGCCCCCTCCGCCTTCCCTTATCACGAGCGCCATCGGACATTCCAAATAGAAATAACGCGAACCGCCCCGCATAATCCAGAGAGGAAAGGAAAAGGAAGGGGGGAGGGGCAGATATGAAAAAAGCTTGCGCAAAAAAAAGTCATGAAAAATATATATCCGCGATGGGCGCAGAAAAATCGCGATGCAAAAATCATTTAGCTGTGTTGGTTGACAAGACGCCATAGTGACGGGGCATGTCTGATATTAAGCCACCCTATAGCAGCGATTCCGCCGTCTGACGTGCCCGAAGGCGTTGCTCGCTGTTTTTTTCCCCCGAGGCCTGAGGGGGAGGGGGTTGGGAGCGCTTTGGTAACAGCATTTCTGCGCTTTTCCCACCAGCCCCCTTCCGCCCGTGGCCCCGGCCTGGCCCGGCCGGTCCCGGCAAGACCGCAGACGCAACCCCAGTCTATCTGATGACGAGCAGCCCTTCCCTTAACCCTTCCCCTCGCCCTTCCGGAGCGCTTTCTACCCGCTCAATTTGCGTCCGGGGATTCTCCCTAGTGGTATCGCGCGCCACGGGACAAATTGAAATCTCCGGTACGGCACAATCTAAAACATATACACGTCCTCCCTCTCCGCTCCTTACGCCCGAATCTCGATTGGAAGGCATCTCTTTCTGTATCACATTTCCCATAACCTACACCCACCCACCATCGGCCCTTCGTCTCCTTTACACCTCGCAGCGTGCCAGCCGCTGATGGCTTGATCTGAGGCAGTCCATGCCTGAGGCATGTCAGAGCGTGGTGTGGCGTGGCGTAGCGCTGTGGGGCCCGGCTATGGGAGGACCAATATGGAGGCCACCTGTTCGCTTGGGAGGCCTTCCAGCTATATATCACGCAATTTTTGTGCCCAAATTCAGTTTTCCTCCCCCTATACCTACCAATATGGCGCTTCGATAGGATACAACAACTTTCTTTCCCATGCCCTCCGCTCTCATAAAAATACTCAAATAGAATACTTCCCAAAAAGTATGTCCAGCGCGCTACAACCCGACACCTGTGCCGTTTTCCAGCCTGTTCCCTATACGGGAGGCAAAGAGCTTTGTCATGTCCCGATAGGCAATTAATCGAGGCGGTAATTACCATCGGCATCCTGAGTGGCGGCGCTCGGCGGCCCTGCACACTAAAGGGTTTTCCGTGTTTTGTCTGCTCCCCATCCCTGCCTTCTTCGCTTCCCGTTTCACACTTCCTCCTCGCGGCAGCGCAGCCCCACCGACCTCCGACCGGAATTGAAAAAAAAAAAAATATGAAAAGAGGTATCGGTCTCGAACCTACTCCCAGCTGCAGCAGGTTGGTTGGTTGACGGTCCCATTTGGCGGGTTAGTCATAAAATACAGCATGACGCACACCCTTTACCGCAGGGGGAATTCCGCGAGGAAGACTCCTTCCGAAACCTTCAGGAGTTTTGTCTTTTCTGATTGCGTAAGGGGGAAAAAGCTCGGCAACACAGGTTGCTTCCCGCGGCGAGGCGGGTGCAGCGTGACAAGTACTAGGAAAAGGGGACGGGGAAGCAGAGAGAAAGAATAAGAAATTCGAGGCAAGTCTGATGAGGGGCGATCGCGCATGGCTGGCCCCGCCTCGTCGCGAAAACGAAACAGGGTGTCTTCTTGTCAGACGGACATGGCCTGCCCTTTGTGCGGGCCCGAGCGGGGTGGGGTGGGGCGGGGTGAGAGAGGGCGGGGCGGGGCGGGCAGGGCCACCGCGACGAGGGCGAGGGCCAGCCCTTCACAATGGGAAGAGAAAGAGAGACAGAGGCGGTGGAGAAGTACAGCACGGGGTCAGAGAGAGAGAGAGAGAGAGAGAGAGAGAGAGAGAGAGAGAGAGAGAGAGAGAGAGAGAGAGAGAGAGAGAGAACGCACGGACGCGAACGCAACCCATCCAGGCTGAGAACGGGCCGCTTGTTAGTCTGATCCAGCGAGCGGTAACGAATTGACAAGGACAGAGTGATTACACGGTGTCTCGAACAAGGCAGGGTGCGGGCGGAGGGAAGAGAGGAACAGAGAGAGAGACAGAGAGAGATAGCGAGAGAGAGAGAGAGAGAGAGAGAGAGAGAGAGAGAGAGAGAGAGAGAGAGAGAGAGAGAGATCGGTGTGTTCTGGCATACACTCGAGGTTCTTCAAAAGTAAACAACTGTGTATTTAAACGGGAGAGCTGTTCTTCATGGTTCTGCCTCGGGCAATATTCATCGCCGAAAGAAACACAAGGATCCTCCCGTGTTTCGTTTACCGTCTGATATTTTCATAAACCTAGGCGTCGCAAAGAAGCTGCGTGTTGTTGGCTGTGTTCTGCGTTCCCGCGGCACCCGGGACACACCGGGGGACACGCAAAGGAGAATCGATAAAGAAGGGGGAAAAAAGGAAACTGCAGGGCCAGCCAGGGCGCAGTGGGTGACGCATGCCACGCCGCCCGCGCCACCCGGGCCGCACGCCACTGCAGCGCTCACCGAGGGGGGATTTACATTTCAGCGAAGTTAGCCATGAAAGCGCAATAAATGGTCCAATTTGAAAACAATATTCAAAATATAATCACCGAGGATTATCCAACAATTTCCACCAGCGGCCATATTGCACTACTGTACGAGTGCCCATGGCAGACAAGATGTCACGCACTACCAGGCATCCAGCTGCGCAATTTTGAAGCGCCTCTTTGCAAAAAGTCAAACATGACACGATGTACAGTCGACAGCATCTGTCTGGTGTCGCCTTACCGCCAGACTCGCCCCCTCCATCCCCTCTTTCCTACATCTTATTTCTTCTTTGAAGTGTGAGCGAGAGAGAGGGGGGGAGGGGGGGGGGGGGAGAAGCTTGGCAAATGCACACGAACATAAAGAAAACGAGGGAAAAAGACTTGCGCTTTGGTCGTTTACCATATCGATAAACAGCAACGAACGAGGCGCGGGAATTGCCACTTGCAGCTACAGCTGCGCGGTAAACAGACCATTTTTTTCGACGAGTCGTAATCGCTGACAACGCGGACGAAAACAACGCCCAGCTTCGACCTTTTTCCTCTTTTCCCTCGTTGTCGCGGCGAGCACAGCAGGCTCCCGGCAGCCAAGAAAATGTTTTCTTAGATCTTATTTTTAACTATGCGATTGCTGATGAAACTACCAAAAGACAAAACGCCAAACAGAATCACTGACTTATGCAGACATGGGAGTCGGAAAACGCGGCAGTGCAATCGTAAACTGACTAGACTACATAACAAATATTTTGAAATAAAGTAGATTCTACAGTTTTCCTCAAACTTTTCCCGTTGAACATCCCTGACTTTACGCGACTTCAAGCCGTCGCGGAACATCAGGCGAACGGGGGCGCGGCGTGGCGGGGAGCGGCTCTCTCAAGAGCGCAAAAAGCGTGGCTCGATTGTTTTGCCTTATCATGGGCCGCAGCCATCCTTCACTCATGCAGACAAAGGCGGGGCATGGCAGGGCAGGGCACAGCCACCTAACCGGAGGTCGGGTCGGGGAGATGAAAGCGACTCCGCACTGTCAAAACTTGAAAGCAAACACTATCAAAACAGAGAGTCCCATCCGGTCTGAGCATACACTGCCAGACCAAAAACACGCTATTATTGCTTCGGCAAAATACACCCCCCAAAATTTACCCTGGGAGCATGTAGCAGAGTACACCGCCAGGCATGTTTGCTTATTATACGAGTCATTCGCGCCGTACAGCTAGAGCGAGTTTTCCCGCAGACTCGATAGGTTTAATGCAGATCACGCACAAGACAACCCCCTAAAACAATTTTTTTTTTTTTTTTGCGATCGAGATTCATTACCTTTGCGACGAACTTGCCTCTTTCTCTCGGTCGCGCACGCTCCTTTCTCTTTGGCGGGATTAATCAGAATCGCTTCTCTCACTCCCTCAGCGCGTGCCCCAACAGTGAAATAATTTTCTTGGCGGAGGCGAGTGGGTCGGAAGTGTCTGGAGCAGGCCTGGGTAGGGCGGGGCCAGGGTGGAGCCAAGGGGGGGAGTGATGGGTGAGCACGGGCGGAAAGGGGGCGTTCGCCCTAACCTAACCTCACCCCTCGCCACCCCGTCCCTGGGCGCCCTGCCACCACAACCGCCCTCCCTCTTTCTACCCTTAGAGGGCGATGGACTAGGCGGCCTAAAACTTGCAAACTAGTTCACATCTTGGTGGCTGGAATCGGCCCAGGGAGAGAGAGGCAGAAGGGATGGTGGTGTTTGCCCCGGTAAAGAGAGACGGTAAGGGCGGGAGCGAAATAGGAGGGGAGTAAAGGTGGCAAATCGCAGACCATGGTAAAGCAGCATCAAGCTATTCCCCACGAAAAGAATAGGAATTTCTTTAATTTTCCATTAAACAGACGAGGCCGACAGTACTACTGCAGCCCAGCGCGACCCTCAACCCCCTAGGGGACGCCCTTTTCTCTCTCTCTCTCTCACTCTGCGCTTACCCGACAATTGGGAACGGAAAAACGGGACAGACACTTCCTACTCATAATTAAAACTTGGCCTCTGCCATTTATGAACAGAAAGAAAAATACTTTCCGGGGTTGAAAAAAAAAAAACGAAAACAACAACTAGCCCGGGACGCTGTCGGGACCTGGCCGGCACGCTTCCCCCTCCCCTCTAACTGATGCCGTTGGTCAGCGAGGGACAAAGTCGAGCAAGTTGACTGTAGTGAGTAGTTTAAATTTAACTGCAGGATGACACCTGGCCTCTAGCGCGAGGGGAGGGCCTGGGCCGGGCCGAGCGGTGACCCACTTGCCCGTCGCTGCGCTGCAGGGGGCCTGCTTCCAGTCCAGCAGACCGCCTGTCAAGCGGAGGGTAGGCAGACCCGCGGTACACCGGTGTCCAGCTGGCCTGCCTGCAGACGGCGTCCCGTCCCGTCCCGTCCCATGGCGCCCGACCTACGTCTCTCAACTCCCCCCGCCTCCCCCTCTGTCTCTCTCTCTCCCTCCATCTTCTACGCGAATGTCGCCAGCCTGCAGTATACGTGGCACGTAATACGGAAAAAAAAATTCCAGGGCCCCACTTCACCTTGATTGCGGGAATACCATAAAGAGACCCCCATCCTCGCGCGCCGTTACAAACAGAGCGAGTGGGGCTGACCGGGCCGAGCCCGAGCCGTGTGACGGGGCGCCGCAGTGCAGCCAACCGGAGCACCGCAACGTTCCAATCAGACGCCTTGTACCGCGCCCCTCCCCGACACGCACCCAAACCCACAGCCACGTCCATCTAATGTGTCGGTGACACCAGCGGGGCGTCGCACTAGTGGGGCCACCCACCTCAATGCTCCCCCCCCCCTCTCTCTCTCTCTCTTCTCTCTCTCTCTCTCTCTTCCTCCGCATCCGTCTCACCTCCATTCTCCCACACACCCCACTATCCTTCAGGGGTACCGGAAACCCCCACCCCCTACTGCTCGCCCCCCCTTCCCCCCTCTCCCGTTTCAGCTTGTCATGAAACCCGCATTTGTGAACCTCATTTGAATGTTCCCGGAGGATCGGCGGCAGTGCGAGTGCTGCGCACCCGAAAGGGGTGGGAGAGAGAATGCGGTAGGAAGGGCAGAGAGAGAGAGAGCGAGAGAGAGGGGGGGGGCGGTTAAAGCGAGGTAGACCGGGCAGGGATTTGGTGGCGCTGAGTGGCAGTGGGGGCGGAGAGAGGACGACGAGAGGAGAGGGTAGTAGATTCATAGAAGGAAGTGAGTGTGGGGCGAGGGGGTAGGGGGTGGGTGGGTGTAGGCCGCAGTGGAGGGGGCTGTGAGGGGTGGGGAGGCTTGAGGGTGGAAAGTGGAGTTTAGAGGCGGGGGCGCGGGGGTGGGGTGGGGGTGAGGGTGACGGGGTCCGGAGGGTCCGGGGTCGCACGCGGCGTTGAAAGGGGATGAAAAGCGGGGAGGGGGTGAATGATGCGGCGGGTCGTGGCGGCCAAGGAGGCTGGGCGGGACGTAAAGTGCGGCAAAGGCGGCGGGGCGGGGCGGGGCGGGGCGGGGCGGGGTGGCGCCCAGAGAGTTGAGAGTTTTTTTTATGTATTATTGGGGACGCCAAACATATATTTTTCTCGTCTCAGAAATTCCACGTGACTCTGCTGCTGGCAGTGTGACGGGCCGCGCCGCGCCTATGCGCCTGGGAGGCTTGGCTGGGGGAGGGATGCGGATGCAGGCGAGCGCAGTCCCCTGCCTCGCCCCGCCCCGCCCCGCCCCGCCCCGCCCCGCCTCGGCCAGGGCCGGAGCGTGAGCGTGAGGATGCAGCCGAGCCGAGCGACGGTCGAAAGGTCATGCCCACGTGCCGCGATAGGGAGACGCAGATGCGGGGAGAGAGAGAGGCGAGGCGGTGAAGTGGGACGGGTCGGGACGGGAGGGATGGGAATGCTTCTGTAAATGTCAGCGCGCTGCGCGGAGTGCGTCTGACGGGCGGGGCGGGGCGGGGCGGGGCGGGGCGGGGCGGGGCGCACTGCATGGGAGGCGCACCTGACGCTCGCGCATATCGGAAATGGACGTTTCTCGTCTGTCTCGGCGGCGCGACGGCGTGCGCTTGTCACGCTGTGGATGCCTACCCTCCTGTACCAGCAGCGGCGGCGCGCGGGCCCGAGCACCGCAGGCTGTACCACGCCCTACACCGCGCAGTGTCCCCCACCCAGGCGGCACCGCGCTGCGCTTTTTGCGAGCTTTTCGGTTTACTTTCTGTAATTTGTGATCCAATAAGCCGCAGCGCGGGGCGTGGCGTGGCGGGGCGGGGCGGGACGTGGCGGGGCGTGGCGGGGCGGGACGTGGCGGGGCGGGGCGTGGGCCGGGTAGCGGGCGCGACCGTCGACTCATGATTAATGTATTCATTCCCCGTGGATTAGAGGCCCTCGCCGCAGCGCAGCGCAGCGCCGGGACCCGAGCCGAGCCGCTCAGGCAAATTACTGTTGCTCCGCCCGCTCCGCCCGCTCCGCCCGCTCCGCCCGCTCCGCCCGCTCCGCCCGCTCCGCCCGCTCCGCCCGCTCCGCCCGCTCCGCCCGCTCCGCCCGCTCCGCCCGCTCCGCCCGCGCCGCCATGCTAACGTGGCGCAGAGGCTGGCAGGCCTGCAGGCAGGCAGGGCGCCCCGGCGGCATGCTGGCCGAGCCGGCGCGGCGCGGCGGCAGAAACAAGCAGGCCGCGTTATTGTTGCCGTTGAAAATTCGCATTGAAATGAATGCGGGAAAAGTTTCTGGAGCAAAAACAAAACTCTGGCGTGTATATTATTCCAAGGCATTTTCTTCCTTCCCCGACCGCTGTCACGTGAGTGGAGACAGGGAGAATAGAGTGGGCAGCAGAGAGAAGGAGAGTGCTATAACTCTACGACGCGCTTTGGTCTGCGTACCTGTTTACTTTTGATAAATTTAAAACAAAATAGAAAGCAAAACACAGGCACCCTTGGACGGCATCCCACTTTGGTGGTTGAGCGGAAAAGATTGGGTCGGAGAAATTTATACCAGGCTGAGATTTTAGCAAACGCGCAGCAAAGAGAGTTGCCGCTTCATTAGCAGGGGGCGCGACGAATGAGGGAGGGGGGGGGAGGGCGTGCAAAGGCGCGGGGGGTCCGGGAGAGTTCAAGAGAGAGGAGAGAGGAGAGAGCGAGAGAGAGGGCTGCGACAGAGAGTGAGGAGGTACGAAGAAAAGTACGCAGCCACGGAGAGGTGAGTTATGACCGCACGGCGTCGGGCGGGAAAAGAAACGCCTTGTCACTCGGGGGCACTCCGTGCCAGTCCGTGCGGTGCGGCGGGGCGGGGCGGGGCGGGGCGGGGCGGGGCCCGCGGGGACGGGGCACGGCCGCCGTGCCACCGCGGAGGTGGAGTTGCGACGGAGGCGGCTTGACTGACCGCCTCGCCCACAGGACAGGCACCCCCAGGGCGACACAGAAGCAAGAGGGCCACGTAACTTTGAGGCTCCGTACAAGTGCTCGTATATTCCGATTATTTTCTTCTCTCTCATGGCGTCTCACGCGCCGTCCGCCGAGGTTTCCCGCAGGAAAATAAAATAAAGCAAGTATTATTTTTCTTTCGTCATTTTCTTCAGCAGCAGAGCGGCGCGGGGCGGGGCAGGCTGGCGGGGGCCGGAGCGAGTGTCGCGCCGTGATCATTATCAGTTTGGCAGCCCCCACCCCGCCCTGCCCCACCCCACGCCGCCCCGCCCCGCCCCTGCCGGGCGCCAGGTGTGCAGCGCGGTCCTCGCCGCGGCGAGAAACATCGCCTCAAATGGAACTGCACGAGATAGCGGTACGGCGCAGGCGGAGGCAGACGTAGGAGGCGCGGCGGCCAGTCGCGGGGTGGGGCGGGGTGGGGTGGGCGAGAGGAGGAGCTCTGCAGCAAGGTTGCAGCGCCGTTTCGGTCTATATTGTTTATTGGACAATGCCTACAAAAACATTTTTTTTTTTTTTATACAGACCTTGCAGTGGAAAAGAGATATCTCCTTCTGACTTTTCTTCCCGTGTTTTGCTTTTCATTTCACGGGCTGCGCGACAACCTCCGCGCGCACCCACCCCCACCCCCGTCGCGCCTGCCATTATAACAGTTTGCTTCCGCCACTGACATCGCCCGGCCCGGCCCGGCCCGGCCCGGCATACGCGCCGCCAAACTTCGGCCCTGATTATCCCGCGGCAACACATGCTCGACTCTAGTTAGTCTTGGCGCGTTAACTTTGATGCCCGGTTCGTAAATAACGAAACAGCATTGGTCTACCGTACCCTCCTCCTCCACACCCGCCCCGCCCCGCCCCGCCCCGCCCCTCGCCCACGACCTCATCTGCCACAACACAGCTCCCACGGGCATCGTGGGGCGGGCTGGGGCGTGGCGTGGCGCGGTGGGGCGGGGCGGGGTGGGGCGGGGCTTGGCGGGGCGTGGCGGCGCGGAGCGCGGTGCGACGCGGCGGGGCTGTTGCGGATTGGGGGATGTCGACGGCGGCATTTCACGGCCATTTGCCCGCTGTAATATGGACGTCTTCTGCCCCATCCCCCCGGCGCGAAATGACCTACATATTACGAGTGTTTTGTACACAGCCCGGGGCCGGGGGGCGCAGAGCTGCGCGGACGCGAAACTCTACCAATAGAAGTGAGTGAGG
Source organism: Frankliniella intonsa (assembly GCA_033675135.1). Taxonomy (NCBI): domain Eukaryota; kingdom Metazoa; phylum Arthropoda; class Insecta; order Thysanoptera; family Thripidae; genus Frankliniella; species Frankliniella intonsa. The sequence continues at coordinate 3,528,101 of CM066256.1, forward strand.
TTACATCACGTTGGGAGCGCGACATGCGGACATGTCGCGCAGTGAAGAGAGCTTTACACTTTTGAACGACGACCCGGCCGGCCGGGCCGGACGCCTGCACGTCGCGCTCTCTCCCCGCTGCTCCCCGCCCCGCCCCGCCCCGCCCCGCCCGCTCTGCGGCCGAGAGGACGCGCCCGCGACGCCGCGACGCCTGCCTCCCCTCCCCGCACTGCACGCTACATTAACTGTACCTGCGAGCAGCCGGCTGATTCCGAGGATCGCTCTCGTACTTCTGTCCTCGTCGCACTCATGTAGCGCCGCCATGCCAAGCATAGGGCACCGCCATAGGTGCGACAAGGAAGGAGGAACGAGAGAGCGATCTTCTGAATCAGTCGACTGTACCTGCGAGCAGGCGCCAGGAGGTGGACGCACTCGAGGGGCTCGGGGCCGCGGGGCGGGGCGGGGGCCGCGCGCGTTGGACCTGCAGGCATTCAGACGCCACTCGGCGGCAGAGCATTTCCTGGCATACGGTGTACAGGCGAGCGGGGGTGGGGTGGGGGGGGGTGGGGTGGGGTGGGGTGGGTAACACGGGAGCACCAGCGGGGGGCACGAGGGCAGAAAATATACAACGGCCCGATCAACTGGCTGGGACCGGGGGGAGGGAGGGAGGTCCCGGTAGCACTACATATAGATGCCCATACTTCGCATACCGAACCCCTTCGCTGGGGTGCGCGCGCGACCACAGGGGGCGGTGCGTCAGGCTACCTCTACAGCCCCGCCGTCCCCGGATTCTGCTGCTCCCCTCCAGCATCAACTTTAATAGAATAGCAACAAAAAAAAATAAAGTGTTGTGCCTTGTGGCCTTGTGGTCCATATTCCCGTCACGTTGCAGCATTCCACTGGGCGCCAAAGTGGCAACGGGTCGATCCGGCCAAAGTGAGGACCAGGAAGAAGTAGGGAGGCCGAGGACAGGACGGAACGGCGAGGAGGAAAGGAGGGCGAAGAGAGAAAAATAAGGATAAACTGAGTAAGGAAAAAAAAAAATCGAAAATAAATTCATCTCACGGTGCGTCCAGGCCCGGTGCCCGGGCCGTGCCCACCGCACCCCGCCACGCCCAGACACGTTTCGAGGTCGGCTTCTGTCGTTGACGGTCACTGATGGTCCCGTTTTCCTCCGCCAATCGTATGAGAAATGGCGGCTGCGGCTGAGCTGCGAGGAGGACATACAGGCCGACCCACGTCAGGGGCGGAGAGCGAACCCTTACGATGCTCCCGCACGAGTAATGAGAAAAAACTACAACGTTTTGAGGAGTTTATTTGTATCTCTTTTCTCTCTCAGAAACGAGCACAAATCAGGCCTTTGCACCTATAAATATTTATCCTTTTGTAGTCTCGGCAGAAGAAGGCCACGTGCCAAAGCGCGTTAAGCACCCATAAGACGAAGACTTTGCCATATTTCTCCGTACCGATTTGTACCAGATAGACGAGGGAAAAAAATCACACCCAGAAAATGTGATCCTTGAAACAAGGCTAAACGCGTTGATTCAAGGAAAAAAAAATTACAAGGAAAAATTTAACCCAATTTCTAGGAATTTTCTTTGAGTCAAGGATTTTTTATTCCTCAGTTTTAAAGATTATTCCTTATTTTAACGTATTTAACATCATGTTAAGGAAAAAAAGTTCCTTGTATTTTATTAAGGAAAATATCCTTGATTCAAGGATCAGATTTTCTGGGTGCAGAAACTTGGAGCAATCTTCTCTTGACGGATGATGAATGAGGCACCTGACCCGGTCTGGCCAGCCGCCGGCCGGCCGGCCGGCAGGCTCGCAGGCAGGAATGCCCATCGTCTGGGACCTCGAGGTATCCGTCGGCTCATCATCAAACACTAAATCCGTCGGGCTGAGCGCAGCGAGGACACTCTGAGGCATGAGGCATGGGGTGGAGACAGCGCGCCGAGCGGCAGAGGGGCGCACAACGAGACCCACATTGGGGGGAGACAGGTGCATCCACAGCGGCGTCAAATTGAGCCAGGCCTTGCGACGCGACGACCCGACCCGGCGAGAGACGGGCGTGCCTCGACACCTCGCCACGACCAGCAGAAGACTCGCCTTGTTAGAGAGAGCAGTGCCGCCCGTCCGCACCTTCCCTCAGAGCACATCACAGAAAGCCGAGCAAATCAAGATCGCAACCAGTTTTGAAAATTTCTTTTACACCTAGGCTTATTACATAATCCATCCCCGGTGACTCGGGTTGGAAGGTCCGCGCACAGCGCTGCGCACCCTACCGCTGCCCACGGCACGGCATGCAAGCTGGGCGCTGATGAGATCAACTTGACGTCATGATGTGGGGCGCGGGGCGGGGCGGGGCGGGGCGGGGCGGGGCGGGGCGGGACAGCGGTACAGGGGCCGCGCGGTAATGAAGAGTTCCACCCTACAGTCAGCCCAGGTCCCCGACGCGGTGTCGCGGTATGGGAGGGAGAGTGGAGGGACGGATAGCGGGAGGGAGAGCGGGAGGGAGAGCGGGAGGGAGAGCGGGAGGGAGAGCGGGAGGGAGAGCGGGAGGGACGGAGGAGGGACGGAGGAGGCAGGGAGGGAATTTTGAAGGCGGTGCTCGAGCGTTGTTTACCGTGGCAGCATTACTGGGAGCCCAGCAGGAAATCACAGCAAACACACTCACACACAGCTGCAGACTTGATAAACAACGAAAAGGGAAAAAAAAAGAAAGTTTGTTTGCGTGCTTTCAGAAATATGCGAACTAATAACATTTCAGTCCCAATAATGACGAAGATAAACCCGAAAGCTGCTGCAATAATAAATACAGTAGCAATTCGCTCAAAATAGAAGGACAAAGACAAAATCAAGGTTCGGTCTGAGTAGGTCTCCCTAGGGCTCAGTCGCTGGCCGGGCGCCGGGCATCTGCATTGCAACGAGACCCCGTGTCGTGACGGCATGCCGGGCCCCACCGAGTGGAATAAATAAATGCAACTGTAACTCCCTCGCCTGCACACCGACATCCGCAGCGCGGCGGGGGCGGCGGGGGCGGCGGGGGCGGCGGGGGGCGGACTCACGATAGGGTGGAACTGCAGGGAGTACCATCATCACGCAGGATGATCATACCTCCCGTAGCCGCGCGGAGGGCGAGGTTGTGGGGGGACGCGAGTAAGGGATGGTGGGTTGGGGGTGCGTGCGTGCGTGCGGGGTGCCGCCCGCGCAGGCAGCTGCTGCCGCAGCCGCTGCTGCTAGGTGGCGGAAACAAGAGATTCGATAATGAACTCCAGGCCTGAACCAGCAGGGCGCGGGTGGGCGCGCGGGCGGGGCACACTGCCGTTTATATTGGTTATCACAGCCGATACAGCGCCTCGCCGGGGCGGGGCGGGGCGGGGCGGGGCGGGGCGGGGCGGGGCGGGGCGGGGCGGGGCAGGGCGGGGCGGGGCGGGCCAGGCCAGGACCCCACACCGCGCCGCGCCTACAGGCAGTGTAGTGTCACCGGGGACCCACCCCCGCTCCACTTTCTTTAAAGCGCTACAGTGGCGCCCCGCGCCCCGCCCCGCGGCGGCCGCTAGAGTGGGTGGGAGGGGATGGGATAGTTGTGCCCTAGGGGAGCCCGGCCCGGCCCGGCCCGGGCCCCGGCAGCGCAGCGCAGCGCGACCTACAGCGGGGCAGCGCCGGGCGGGGCCAGGCGTTCTGCAGCAGAGCACTCTGGAGGAAAGAGCGCTTACTTTGCGCCGTAATGCCACAAGCCACGCGGGACGCGGCCCGGCCGGCCACCAATAACGTTATATTTGCGCGCATGTCATTTTCCCCCGCAACCATATTGTTTCTTTGCAAAGCGACAACAAACGTTATTCTGACGGTTTGCGTTTGGGCTTGCAAACTGTCAGGGGGGCAGGCCAGTGTGTTTGTGTGTGTGGATGTGCGAGGGACAAATGCAACGTGCCAGGGGGAGGGGGGGGGGGCGTGCTGGCGTCCCTAATGATTTACAAACCGCATTAGTCAAACTGCTGCGCTGCGCAAAGCCAAACCAGCGGAATACCGAAGGGGAGGGGGCGGAGCGGAGGGCAGGGGGTGAAGAAACAAAGGTGCGGCAGCTGGCTGGCGCAGGGCGGGGCTGGGGCGGGGCGGGGGCGGGGCGGGGGCGGGGCGGCCCTGCTTCGCTGATTCACTCACTTCGGAGAGCACCAAACCAAACAGCAGCACTAGTGAGGTGCCGGGCTGCCGGGCCCGCCGGGGCCGAGCTGGCCGTGGGGCGCAGCGCGGCGCCGCCAAGCAAAGCAAACGAAGAGAGAATGGCCGCCCCCGCCGCCCCCGCCGCCCCCGCCGCCCCCGCCTGCCGGTGGAGTGGGACCGTATGGGGCCACCGCCTGGAGGGGGTGGGAAACAAGAGCAGCCCGGCCTAAAGGCACGGAAAGGCCCGGCGCGGCGGGGCGCCAGGGCGGCGGGTAAAAATGGGAAAACAGGTTTGATTGAGGAGAGGCGGTTACGGCCAAATGACGGCGGGAGTCGACGCGGCGGTAGTGCGGGTGCGGGTGCGGGGCGGGGCGGGGCGGGGTGGGGCGGGGCGGGGTTGGGTGGGGCGGGGCGGGGCGGGGCGGGGCGGGGGCGGGGCGGGGCGGACCGTGACAGCTGCGCTCCACACCGTCGGGGGTAAAGAGCATGGAGGGGTTGCTACCCCCCTCAACCACACCCCTTCCGCTCCGCGCCGCACAAATAATACACTATACTGCGCACGAGAAATCAAATTGGATGCCGACACGCGACAGGCACGGAGCGTGTGACTTGGACGGAAGGATTCACACCTGCCCCCCCCCCCCCTCCTCCCGCCGTTCACAATCATTCGCGCGCGCAGGCCGCAAAGATACATGATGCCCCTAAAGTCAGGCGGATTGGATCAGTCTTCCCGAGCACGGCGGCGCCCGGCCCGCTCAAGCCAACGAGCACGCGCAGTCCTATGGTGCGAAATATTACGCCATGCAGTCATACTGAGGCGACACAATGTTGGGTCCACGCCATCAAGGTATTTTTTTTTTTTTTCAACAGCTGCAGCCCCTCAGGGCGGGTGTGTACACCGAGACATCTCTATAGCAACGTCACAGACAATTCCTCTCGTAGCTGACGAGGATGTGGAGGGAGGCGGCAGGGCCGGGGCGGGGCGGGGCGGGGCGGGGCGGGGCGGGGTGGGCCGGGGCGGGGCGGGGCGGGGTGCGGGGCGGCATCGAGGTGCGTCAGCGCGTGTCCCCCTGATCAACAGCCTGTCATGTTGGGCTAGGCGCGGCATTAATCCAAACGCCCGATGAGAGGCGAAATTACAAGTGGACTCCCACACTCCTCTTGTCCCTGTCCGCCCGCGCTAATCACCCGCCCCGCCCCGCCCCGCCCCGCCCCGCCCCGCCCCGCCAATAGGACCGTGCCGGTGATGAGAAATTAAGCGCGACGCGAAAGTGAGGCGGGTGCGTGCCTCTTCCATTAACGCGGGTAATTGGGGAAAGGGGTGACGGAGAGAGACAGGGCGAACGAGAGAGAGAGAGGGAGAGAGAGAGAGAGAGAGAGAGAGAGAGAGAGAGAGAGGGAGAGAGAGAGAGACAAAAAACTAGAGGGGGCGTGTGGAAGAGGGGAGAGGGAGGAAGAATGGGAGGTGAAAGGAGGAAGAAAAGTCAGCGGGGAGAATTATTCTCCCTCGGCGCGTCCTGTGTCGAAGGGCACGCGGCGTTTTACCTCGTGGTGGTGGTGGTGATTCAGTCAAAATTTGCCTCAGCAGGAGAGAGCAGGAAGCTGCGGAAGGGAGGGAGGGAGGGAGGGAGGCAGGGAGGGAGGGAGAGAGAGAGAGGGAGAGAGAGAGAGAGAGAGAGAGAGAGAGAGAGAGAGAGAGAGAGAGAGAGAGAGAGAGAGAGAGAGAGAGAGAGAGAGAGAGAGAGAGAGAGGGGGGGGGCAGGGGAGGGTTCGGCCGGCCCGTGCCGCTGATGAGCGCAATGCCCACCTCCCTACTCGTTACCCACCCCGCCCCGCCTAGATCCGCCCGGCTCAACCAATTACCTTCACGAGCCGCGCCTTTTCTGCAAATCATAACGGCGAGCCGCTGGTGCGAGAGCCACAATACCGACGAGCTGGTGGTGGAAATAGTCGTTCCGTTCGCTAATGGCAGTCGGCCCCGCCCCGCCCCGCCCCCGCGCCCGTGAGCGAGTAAGAGGGACGCCGCGACGCCTGCTGGGCGCTCACAACAGGCCTCGCACTGTGCGCCGCCACGCCATGTCCGTTAAAAACCCATTGCGTATTTTTATCCGCGCGAGGCCCCCCCCCCCTCCTGCGAATAGTGCGTGAGACCTCTCGCGGCCCGGCCCGCACGACTCACCGCTCACCGCGACCAGGAGACGCGCACTCGTCGCCTACAAACACTCACCTGTAACAGAGAAAAAAAGGGCGTCGATGAATAAATTGTGCTGTAAAAATAGCAGAGTTTCATTCGTAAAAAAATGTTTCAAGTATTCATTCAAAAGAATAATATAGGGAGATGCTTAAGCAGGAGGACTATCTGCAGGCGCGGTCACGGACCACCCCCGGCCGGGCCGGACCACGCCAGGGCGCGAGCACGTGCTTAATGCCAATCGCGCGCCTCGCAGGAAATAAGTTCGGAAATGAGCTAATACAGGCGGGAAGATTGAAAAGGGCTGGGAGGCCCTTGCCCCTACACGCGTGCCCCACCGCCCACCCCCCGCCCGGCAAGTGCCCTACTCATGTACCGGGCGTTTCATAAAAGACGCAGGTGCGTGCGGGTTTGCCTACCCAAGGGGCTATGGCGCCTTACCGGGAGATCGGGTAGGCAAACCCGCATGCACCTGCGTCTTTTATGAAACGCCCGGTACCCGCTCCAAAAGCCAACGCCCTCCCCCCTGCTGCGAGCCAACCTGTGCATCATTGTCCCCATAGTAGTTCTAAAAACTATTATTTGGCGTAGAATTTTTCACTATTTTCTTCTTTTTATTTCTTTTTCCGAAGACGTTATTTTTCTCGCTGGCCGGCGCGGTTGAGAAGCCCAGGAGAATGGCAGCGCGCCGCGCCGCGTGCACGTCGGAGCCGAGATGAATGGATGTATTTTGAGCTGGGCGGCTCAGGTACGACTGCATCGTTAAGCCACCGTGTCGCCGCGAGCAGGAGCGGACGGGGCGGGGCGGGGCGGGGCGGGGCGGGGCCGGGCGGCCAGCAGGGCCGCCAACTGACAAATGTTGTGCGGACGCACAAGGCCTGCGGTCTCCTCGCCATCCTGCCCCGCATTTCTCTCTCTCTCTCTCCTACTGTGTCCGAGCGTCGGTGGGACAGACGTCCTACGGCGAGTGCCTCGGATTTGCAGAGCAGGGGGCGGGGCGGGGCGTGGCGTGGCGTGGCGGGGCAGGGCGGGGCGGGGCGGGGCAGGGCGGGGCGGGGCGGGGCGGGGCGGGGCGGGCCAAGCGGCGGGGTGGTCTGAGGCTGTAAACGTCCGCATGTTGTCACCACACGGCCCCCGGCCCCCGGCCCCCGCCCTGGCCCTGCCCCTCAGCGCGCCCGCCTGACAAACGTCCTCCTGTCCGACAAGTGACGCGCCCCGGCTAAACAAACGATGACGGATTTGTCGCGCGACGCGTTCGAATCCCGGGCGTGCTGCAGGGCGCATCCGCCAGGCAGCTTAGGGCGGGGGTTTGTTAGGACGCGCGCGATGTGGGACGCCCGATATCGTTAACCACAATTTTCCCACCCCCATTAGCCACCTCGTCTAGTGCACTTTTCCCATGCCGTTCAAAAAATAAAAAAAAAGTCTGTTCGACTGACAGATATAACATGGCCTTCGTCTCTGCCTGCACGGTAGAGCCAGCAGGCTGGCGCGCGTCAGCTTTACACCGCGCCGCCACCCACATTTTCGCCCTCCCTAAACCCCTTTTCTCTGCGCCACCCTCTCCGAGTCCACGCCGTGCCGTCCTAAATACTCAGCCAGCGGGGACCAGCGGGGACGGGACGCGCCCTCTCCCAACTGGCTCCCTCTGCTCCGCTGAGTGAAAGCAAAAACGCCTCGACACCGGGCGGGGCGCGGGCGGGGCGGAGGCAGGGCGTGGCTAGCGGGGCGGGGTGAGGTGAGGTGGGGCGGGGCGGGGCGGGGTGGCGGCTTTCGTAACAAATTAATGAATCCCTCTGCCTCTCGCCTGCCATCCCGCAGTCCCTCTCACCACCCCTCCACCGTTCGCCTTTTCCTCGGATGGGTATTTGGTTCGCTACGAAACGGGTTCAGCAACTGGGTCGTCGGACTAACAAAAGGGACCGGGGCGGGGCGGGGCGAGGGCGAGGCGGGAGGCGCGAGGGCGGGGCGAGCGGGGCGAGGGTGGGGGGCGAGGCGGGCGGGCGGGTGGGGCCGGGCCGGGGGGCGGGCGCGGGGCGGGGCGGGGCGGGGCGGGGCGGGGCGGATGCTGCTCGCCCTTCCGAGGCCATCGGTCTGGACCCCTGGCACGCCCCGCCCCGCCCCAGGGCCGCGCCTTCTTCTATTACAAGTAATGAGAACTCAGTAGCCTACACTGCAGCGGAGAGACGACCCGACCCGACACGCACCATAGCGCGGCACGGGAGCCTCGCGGCAGCATGTGAGGGCGTGTGCGAGCAAACCGCGCTCCAATCAGCTCACTGGAAAGTGTACGAATGTCACTCACTTGTAGGTGAGCAAATAAATTCACTGACTTGCTTCTTGTAGGTGAGCAAACAAATTCACTCACTTGTACTTACAAGTGACCGAATACTGTAGTTATTTGCTCGACTACAAGTGAGTGAATGGTTATTCGCTCACCTACATGAAGTGAGTGAATTTATTAGCTCACCTACAAGTGAGCGGCATTCGTACACTTGGATTTCCAGTGCAGCGGCCCTTTTGCCGACGGTGTATCCCTACACAGATTACGGGCCCGTACTGTGCCGTCGGGGGCGGCCTGGGCCCCGCCCCGCCCCGCCCCGCCCCGCCCCGCCCCGCCCCGCCCCGCCCTAATGGTTCTAACGCGCATTTGATCGCGGCCAGCGCCACAGTGCAGGTCGCCCCGGCCCGGCCGGGCCCCACGCCCCCCGCTCGACTAAATCCAGACCACTCGCCCGCTGAGATCAGTTAGCATTTAAATAGGGCCCTAATTGCGAAACGATTACAAGCTAACTACTCGGTAATGCGGTCATAAAAATAGCCCATCCTGTGAGTTTCAAGCGCGATCCACTAGCTGACGATCGAAATCCGTAAATAGGATAGCGACGAGCTCATCATTTCTAGGACGCTGTTCCTAGAGAGAGAGAGAGAAATTAATTCTGAACTAAGACATCGGTGATATGACCAAACTTGTGTTTTCTTTCTTATCAGAATGCATGCATCCACATACGGCCCTGTATGTTAGGGTGAGGAACGTATTTCGGTTGTATGTGGACCAAATGCAAACATACGGACAAATGTGTACATTGTATAACAAAATACAAATACATGCCGTGTATACTTTTGATTTTATACATACCGCAGTTTAATTTGCGTCTGCCCATGTGATACATTTGTAAATGTATACATACTCATGTACACGTTGCAAAGAACACACGTGCTATGTACGAATTACGTGCCATGTACACTTTGAAGGATTGTGTACATGGGCAGTATATTCTGTACATGGGCATGTACACATATCTTAAAGTATACATGGTGATGTATTCATTTATTAAAGTGTACATGGCATGTATACTTTATTTAAAGTGTACAATGTACACATTTGTGCTGACAGAGTACGGACGACTTGTACGTATAACATACGTCGCACATATGCGATACATACGAGCTAGGTTTCACGGGCAGAAAGTTCAACAACGCCCAAATTATGACGAGCCATTTACAAAATAAATAAAATCGGAAGCGAAGGGTCACCGATGCAATGAGCCGCCGCAGTGGGGTGTGAGTGGGAGCGAACATGCAAGACTAATCTAAAGCAGAGACCATGCTGTTAATGAGGTGGGACCAGCGAGCAGCGCGCATCCGTGTCAGAGAGAGAGAGAGAGAGAGAGAGAGAGAGAGAGAGAGAGAGAGAGAGAGAGAGAGAGAGAGAGAGAGAGAGAGAGAGAGAGAGAGAGAGAGAGAGAGAGAGAGAACAATGTCGGATGAAGGGCTAGGCTGGGGTGGTATGGTTGGCGCTCATGATGGTATCGCGGTGCCGGGCCGGCGCCGCCCGACATGGAGCATGTTATCGTCGCCGTGCAGAGATATTCGCTGATCCGTACCCGTCTGTCTGCGGTCCTTCCCTTCCGCCTGTCAGTCTGTCGTCTGCACCCCCCGCCCCGCACTGCTGTTGCTGCGCCCCCCACAAAGGATGTGGATGAGAGCTCGGCCTAGTTTTAATTTCATAGATTCTTTAGCAAAAGATTTGCAGTTTTTGATTTTTTGGGCGTTATTTAGGTCTTTTAGCTGGCCAAAAGTTATAGCAGAAGGCTAGACTTAAACGTTTGTGAACGTAAAAGGGAGCGCTATTGCACATGCATACATATGTGCGTTCGCGTGTGTGCTCATGTGTGTGTGTGTGTGTGGGTGTGTGAGGGTGTATGTGTGTTAGGCCCCGATTCGGTGTCCCGGATCGGAAGACATCTCCACGCTGAGCGTGCCATATTGTTCTGCATGGGGAAGGGGTGAGGCGGCGGGGCGGGGCGGGGCGGGGCGGGGCGGGGCGGACGATCGATCCGATATGATGGCAATCCAGCACGCCACTCGGCTCCACCCCGCCGCGCCACGCCCCACCCGATCACGTCCTGTCCATATTATTTTTGTGAGGGAGGCGAGAGAGAACGGGGTGGGGGAGGGCGAGAGCTGCTGTAGGTAGTGACACATTTGCCTTCTTGTATTCATTCATTCATTAATGCCGTGCCAGTGGCGTGGCGTGGCGTGGCGTGGCGGAGGGACACGGCCGGACACGCGTGTGCGTGCGTCCGGCACCGTGTCGTGACTGCCGCCAGTCGCCATCAGGACGGCCCGCCCCGCCCCGCCCCGCCCCGCCCCGCCCCGCCCCGCCCCGCCCCACCCCACCCGGCCACGCCACGGTGGGCGCAGCAATCAGTGATCGGTAAATGGCAAGGTGAACGGTTTGGTTAGGGACGCCATTGGTCCCATTTAATCCCATTCGCTTCATTTCCGCTGCCGCCTCCCTTTCTCTTGCTGCTCTCCCAACCCCCCAAGAATTTTTTTCTTTTTTTTAGAAAACGGCAGTTGCCGACTACTTCCGCCGGCGAGTTTTATAGCGGAAGGGGGGAAAATGGAGTATAAAAACGGCAAGAGGGAAAAAATTATATCTTTTTTTTTTTCCTTTTTTTGCCGGCACTTTATCAGATTATTTTGGAAAGTCAAACGACGCTCCCATGGTTTTCAACGGCCGCGCCCTCAGGTCACGCGGTCTGGTCTAGCGACTCACTCACTACTCATTCGGCCCGCCCCGCCCCGCCCCGGCCCAGTGTTTGACACGGTGCATTTTTAACTGACGTCCGCCGCCGTTTCCCGATAGTAAACACGGAGCCGTGCTTAAAATACACTCACTCTCACGCTCTCCCTTCCTCCCTCTCTCTCTTCCTCCCTCCCTCCCTCTCTCTTTCTCTCTCTCACACACACACACACACGCGCAAACACACACGCGCGTAGCGTGTAGGCTCCGCGGGATGCGTGGCGCGGCAGAAGTGCACGCCTGACTATTTCATGCGCGCGCGGTAAATATGACGCCTAGCGATAGGGCAGGGCCCCGCCCCGCTCCCGCTAGAACAATCCACGCGCCAGATTCGACCCCGAGCCGCGCCCGCCCGGCCGCTGTGTGCTTAGCGCGTGCTTGCGTCGTGTGTGTGCGCCCCGCCCCGCCCCGCCCCGCCCCGCTACGCGTGTACTTCAGCAGATCCCGGCCCAAAATGGGCACAAAGTGCGCGCGGTAACGGCGGGCAGATTCGCTTGCGGGGCATATGGTACGCGCGCGGGCAAATGTTTGTATGCCGTTGGTTTATGGAAATACTCGGCAATATGAAAATTTGAACAGTGAGGTGTCTGCCGCTTCTTTTAAAACAACGATTTTTTTTTGTGCGTGTTCGAAAAGAAAGAACGCTTTTTTATTCGATGATAAGTGTGTCTGAATCAACATGGTTCTTTTTTTTTTTTTCCTGAGTTACAGTGTCAGGGTTCCCAACCAGACCACGTTATTACAGAACAATTCCATTAAAGCGTTGCCGAATGACCGGGGACCTGCGTGCCGCGCCTGTCCCGCCGCGCCGGAACGAGAGAAAACAGAACACCTGGCGGGGCGGGGCGGGGCGGGGCGGGACGGGGCGGGGCGGGGCGGGGCGGGGCGGGGCGGGGCGGGGCGGGGCCGGTGATTGGAGGCCGCACGGCCGACACACAATCGCGCCATTCTCATATTCGAAAGGCTCCCATTCGAGCATGACACAGCCCCGCCTGCACGTAACAACACACGTGCAAATAGACACATGCACAATTTTGCGCGAGTGCCTCCCATTTCCCGGTACAGACCCGATCCGACGGACGAGGCATGGTGTCAGCCCGGGGGCCGGGCCGGGGAGCTTCCAACCCCCTGGACTGGACAGGGTGAGTTGAGTAGACTCGCACCCTTGCCAAGCCGAACGCCCGCTCCGGCTCCGCCACTTGTCGATATCCGCCCTTCTCACCTCCGGCCGGCAGGTAGGGGGCCCACGCTACGCCCCGCCACGCCCCGCCACGCCCCGCCCCGCCACGCCCCGCCACGCCCCGCCCCTCAGCTCGCACACAAGCTGTTCCAGTCAAGCCCCCGCGGCCCCGCCCCGCCCCGCCCCGCCCTGCGCTGGCTGGCTGGCTGGCCCCGCAGCCAGGCCCCGGGACTGTGCCGTAGCCTGCAGCAATGTTTGTTAGCTCTCCACCAATCCCTGTCCCTCACTCTTCCCCCCAGCATCCCCCTCCCCTCCATACACACGTGCAGGGCGCAGGGCGGCGCGCGGAGGGAGGAGTATACCCTGGAGATTGGAGGGACGGCTCGGCTGCCGACAAAGTCAACAGGCATCCCCGCTATACGACGTTTGCGTTGAGATTAATATCGCGGCGGATCGTTTTCGATATCGATCTCCTGTCGGTCCTACAGACTCCTTGCCCCGTCCTGCCTCGTGCGAGTCAGGCGGGTGTCAAGTTGCTCCGCCGATAACTCGCGCAACTCATCACGAATGTTCGCACAAGTGCTGCACGCGCACGTTAGTGCATCCTGAACTTCACCTCCAGACCAGACCATTCTCTTTGCGCCCTTTTCCTTTCTGAGAGCCCCGCACTCTCTCCCTCCCCCTTCACAGAGCGATATTTTTCATTTCACTTCCTCTCCCCCGCTCCTTTTCCTTCCAGCAGTTCTCCGGACGCGCGGCAATCCGACAATATACACGTAAAATACAGTCTCGTACAGCAGCACGGCACCCCCGCCATCGGCAGCAGCGGCAGCAGCCCTACCCCACCCCAGCGCGCCCCGAGGCTGTCGGGTCCGACCCAACAACGGGACGGAAGGGGAAGAGATTTGCAAAAGGTGTCCCCGAGCGTTAGGTGGGGTGGGGTGGGGTGGGATGGGGGCCCCGCCCCACCCCGGTCCCCGCCGGTGGGAAGTAGTTACGTGAGGGCATTTCATGCCGTGTTGACGAATTCTGATTCCCCCCTCCATTCCCTGAAGAGTAATACCAAAAGAAAAATACCTTAATAAAAACAAAAACAAAGAAAGACTCGTAATTCTCTCCACTTAAGAGACAAAACAAAAAAGTTTTGCTTCATTGCGTTCATAAATCCGAGCACCGGCAGGCCACGAGGCGCTGGCGCCGGCATTAAGTTTGGAAAATGTTGTTTGAAACGGTTTGTTGAAGCCGGTGAGCTGGAGCTCCACGCCTCTGTACACCCGGCCGATGGATCGATGGGCAGCTAAATGAGCAGGCGCGCCCCGCCCGGCCCCGCAGAGCCCCGCAGAGCCCCGCAGAGCCCCGCAGAGCCCCGCAGAGCCCCGCAGAGCCCCGCAGAGCCCTGCGCGAGCTCCGTACCCTCGCCAGGGCCGGGCCCGCCGGGCCCCACATCCAGGCTCACGCGACCGACCCGCACCCGCCCTCTCAACACTGACATGGCTCGGAACTATTACATCAATATGGCGTATAGGGTGATGGGGGTAACAAAAAACGAATCCATCTCGTTAGCATCTGAAATAAGGCACAATGTTGATGTACGGACAGGGGTTTGAAAAGGTCAGGTATGGAATTGGTCTTGGTACAATTTTCAAACCGCACATCCATCCCAGGGGTTGTGCATTTATTGCCGCCCCCTAGTGGCGCGGCACACTAAATGCATTTTCGTGTCGGCACACAGACAGAGTGCTCGCGGCCGGCCGGCGTGTCCGTCAGCACTCTGACCCTGCCGGAGGGATATCAGCGAAACGACATCAAGAGCACTCAGACCGCCGCGTCCGAAAAGGGGACAAAAAAAAGTTCTCTCAGTTAAAACAAAGTCCAGACCTCCGCCTTTGTTTTGTGTCGGGAAGGTATACTGTCACGCTGACCTCCTCGACTTTCTCTTTCTCTCTCCTCTCCTTCCGCACGCGGTATTAAGTGAGGGACACTTCTTTGCCGCCCCAGAGCGGGCGCGGTGGCGGGAAAAAAAGGGAAAAGAGAGAGGGGAGTGGAGAGAGATGAGAGGCAGTGAGAGCGGAGGGACGAGAGCAGGTGAGAGGAGCGGCGGGAGGAGAGGGGAGGGCCTATTGTGACCTCCTCATGCATCACGCCGGTGACGCACGGCCTCGTCCTCCAGGGCCTCCCCGTGGCCTCTAGGGCCCGGCCCAGCCCTACGCCTAGCCGCCTACACCGCTGAGAAACTTTCATTTACCTTACAGGCTCATCATCTTTTGCGGAAGTGGAAAAATCATCATTCCCACCTCAAACGTCGTCGCGCAGCCTAAGAGTAGCAGAAGATCCGGCGCGGCCGCCCGAACTAAAGGTCTTGTCGCGGTGCGAGGGCGCCTACAGCTAAGGTCGGCCTCCCCGCTGTCCCTTCGACAGTCTGTCTGTCTCTGTCTCTCTCGCACGCACGCGACGAGTCCTGCTGTGCGAGAAAGATGGACGACTGTCGAGTTTCGAAGCGTACTCCACTCCACGGCGCGGCTGGCGTTTTTCCAAAACCGTTTACGCCGCGTGCCTATACCCTGCCTCGCTCCCCTACTCCCGCCCCTTCCACTTCTTTTCCTTTTCCACCCCGTCCCCCCTCCCAGCTACTTCCGCGCGGCCCCCACCACCGCAGTCAACCTTTCCACGTTTTCGGTTCGGCCCGGCCATGGGGGCGGGTGTATTTCCACCCCATTTACCATAAGTAATGACATCCATTGCTTTTCAAAAAAAAAAATATGTAAAGTTCGATCATCAAAAATTAAAATAGTCAGGTAGGTTTCCGAGCACACACCGTGAGCCAGCCGCCGCGCATGGCGCCGCTCGGTGCGTTAAGGCGCGGCGCACGTCTCCGATCACGTTCCCTAATTGCGCGACCGAAGCGCCGCGCCGGCCGGAACGCCTTTATGGATCATAAGGTGGCCGAGCCAGCCGGGCCGGGCCGGGCCGGGCAGGCGTACAGGAGCACGTGCGGGCGCAGCGCACAGTGGCGCCTCGCGGGGGGAGTGGCAGAGGAGAGGAGAGGACAGGGGCCCCGCCCCCGCCGCGCCCCGCCACGCCCGCAGAGCGCAGCCCAGGCCCAGCGCGGCCCCCGCCCCGCCCCGGCCCGGGCCCCCAGGCGCCGGGCGCAGCGCGGCCGTGCCGGGTAATTGCAAGGATCGAGTTTAAAGAGCTGAAACCGGTCCCCCGGGCCCAGCGGGGCGGGGCGGGGCATCGCCTCCACCCCCCAGCCTCCAGCCCAGCCCCCTGCTCCCACCCCTTTTCCTATTCCGCCGCTCCGTCTTGGCGGTCGTTTTCGCGCCAGCAGGTTTAGCTAAAGGCGGGGAGAGGAGACAGGACAGGGCACCGGGGACACGCCGCCGCCGACGTCCCCGGAGAGCATTAGGGGGAGGGGGCGGGAGGGGGCGGCCGAGCAGGGCAAGGGCCCTCCCTGGAATGGGGTAAAGGGCGTTTGTCCGGAGCCCGGCACGGGGTCCAGCGGCTCCAGTAGGGCCGGGGGTGGGGTGGGGTGAGGTGGGGTGGGGCGAGGCGGGGCGGGGCGGGGCGGCCCCCAGCCCAGGGGGCGGCGGTCATTATCCAGACTCGCCCCGCCCCCGGGCAGACCATCCGATTCAATTCCTCTCGGATCGCCGTCCCGTCCCAGCCCGGCCCGTCCCGTCGCGACGGCCGGAGCCTGAGCCGGAGGTGGCCAGGCTGGCCCGGCCGGCCGGCCGGCGGACAGCGCGCCGCGCGACCCCTTCCGCACCGGGGAGGATTGGGAAGGGGCTGGATCTGCTCGGGGCGGGGCGGGGCGAGGAGGTCATCCCCGGCCCCGGCCCCGGCCCCGGCCCCGGCCCCGGCCCCGGCCCCGGCCCCGGCCCCGGCCCCGCGCGCGATCGACGCCCCCATGAGTTTGTCTGCCCGGCCCCGGCCCCGGCCCCGGCCCGTCCTGCAGCCTCAATCTTGTCCCATCGGCCCGGCCATCTACGACGATCCTGAAAAGGGCGCGGGTGTGGGGGTGGGGGGGTTGAACCCTCGCGTGCTCAGGGTTCTTTGCCCGCGCCATTCTAGCTAACCGCGCCGCTTTACTTTCTCGGACTGACTGCTCCTGCCCCTGCATCTCGTTGCGGCCACGTGATCGTGGTCATGCCGCTCCGCTCGACTCTCGACCGTCGCGACCACGCCACCCTCCCCTCCGCGATCCTCTCTACGTGTACAATCGAGGGGGTATGCAGTCGCGTAATAGTCGGGTCACTCTGTCCGTAATAGCACGCGTAATAGTATGCGTAATAGTGGCGTAATAGCCGAAACTCTACGAAATTTACCTATTTTGGGGTTGTTTTGGGCTGTTTTCAGCTGAATTCCGATAATTTTGAAGCGTAATAGATCGTAATAGACGTAATAGTCGGGTCACAGGTTTTGAGAGTGCATACCCCCTCGTGTACAATGTTGTCTCCGCCAGCGCTGCCCGTGACCGTCCTCGTCCCCGTGTCCGCGTGGTCCTCCCCGCTCCCCCCTCCCTTCCCGCTGTTCGAGTACCACCGGTTTGGCAAGGGCGCACCCCCGTCAGCCCCTCCCATACGAATGGCACACCCCTGACAATAATTATGACTTGGCATAGATTCGAAACTCGCGACAGCGAGCGGGGCGGGGACCGGTCGGTCGGACCGATTCATGCATACTTGGATGTCGGGTCGGGCTGGTGCTGCTGGTGCGGCATGCTGCCCGCCAGGACCGAGGGAACGCCCCGCGCCCCGCGCGCCCCGCCCAGCACCTCGCTCAACTTTGCGACAGACTTTCGAAAACGAATTCCTCTCCGATTTTTTTAAAAAGTATCTAATTGAATGTCATGGCACCTCCCGCCGTATTTCTTTGCTCACCTGCCCAAGAAAGTTTTGCGCCGCGCACGGCTTTGGGGGGGGGGGGCGACAGCAGCTGGTTGACCAGCTGATTTTACTCGGTCGTCTAACCTAGGTCTCCGAGTTACAACGCCAAGCTCTTCCAAAACAATGGCCGTCCGAGCTCTTGCGACCCCCGGCTGGGCGCACGATAATAGAAATGACGACGAACGGGGGGCCGTGCCGGGCCGTGCCGGGCCGTGCCGGGCCGCACGGTGAGTCCTTACCGCCCAAAGAACGGCTGCCAATCCATGGCGTTCTGCGCCGCTTCTCCCGCAGCCGCACAATGGAAACAAGTCAGCTTTGTGTCGATCCGAGCCGAGCGAGGCTAGCCAACACAAAGGCTCCTCGGCGCAGCGCAGAGTGAGGTTAGTTCATCCAAGACTCATGTTGCTCTCCGCTCCGCGACGGGAGGGCGGCAGGGCAGGTTGAGAGCTGTCTGGGCCCTCATGCACGGCCACTTGAACTCACCTGGACGGGTTGAGGGCGGCGGCGGCCATGGGCGCCATGGTGCGGGGGAGTGGCGGGGCGTGGCGGGCCACCTGGACCAGGCCGGACCGGACCGGGCGGAGCAGGGGGCTGACTCGCTCAGCTGCGCTCAGCCGACGGCCAGTCCATGGGCGCCGGGGTCAGTCCACGGCGCGGTCAGGCACGGGGTCAGGCGCGCGGGGGCGGGCCTGCAGGCGCGGTGTGGGCACCGGCCGGGCCGCGCGGGGCGGGGCGGGGCGAGGCGGGAGCGGGCGGAGAGCGGAGCGGGCAGGCACGAGCGAGACGAGCGGGTGTGACGTGCGCTGCCGGCCTGCTCGGGCCAGTCCCAGCCTGCGACTGGAACGGAGGGAGAGAGCGCCAGCGGGCGAGCACGGCGGAGCGCAGCGGGCCGGGCCGGGCCGGGCCGGGCCGAGGGCCGGTGGGGTAGGGCGGGCGGGTGGGGTGGGCGGGCGGCACGCGGGCGGGGCGGGGCGGGGCGGGGCGGGGCGGGGGCAGCAGAGATGCTGCTCGAGCCTGGTCGTGAGCGTGAGTCGTGCCCCTCCCCCTTCGGCCCGGCCTCGCCTCGCCTCGCCTCGGTGGGGCCGGGCCGGTAACGTCCCCGGGACCCCCTCGCCCCCACCACGCTGCCGAACGAGCTGGGGGCCGCGGGGGGCGGGGGCGGGGGTGGGGACCCGTGGGAGGGAGGCAGGGGCCCGGCCCGGCCGCGGGGGGCGGTACGGCGGGAGCGCGGGGCGGGGCGGGCCCGTGCGGAGCCCTCTATTGATCACCGAGAGGCGGCGGCGGCGGTGGGTGCAGCGGCCCTCGCCACCGCCGCCCCGGCCACCGCCCCCGCCGCCCCCGCCGCCGCCCCCGCCGCTTCTCCCGTGCGCCGTGCGCTTGATACTGCCGTGCGCTGTGCGGCGTGGACCCTGACGTTCGTCTCTCTTGATTTGCTTCCTCCCCACCTCTCATTGCCGTGGAACCTAGGGGGTCTTTGCCCCCCCCCCCCCCCTCCCTCTCTCTCTCTCTTTTGCTCTCCCTCTCTCGCTCCCGCCCTCTATACCTTCATCCCTCTCCCTCTCTCTCCCTCTCTCTAACCTAATCTCCCCGGTGCCCTCCGCGCTTGCGGTGAACTCTGGCTCGGCTGCGATGCGATGGGTATCTGCACCTCTTTTCTGCACTATTCCGCACACGATCCTCTCTATCTCTCGGCCGGGCGTCGGTCTCTGCTGCAAGCTGATTGGCCGGGAGGGAAGACCTCTCTCAAGATTCATTCTCGCCGTGCGGTTTGCCCTTTACCCCCCAATGGGTCCTCTCTCTTTCGCTCTTTGACAAAACGTTCGACGTGCGGACTGAGGCATGCTCCGAGAACACTCCAGACAGAGAACAGACAAAGAAAGCGTCTTTTGAAATAACACCTGTCACGTCGCACACCTGCCAGCCGCCTAACGCGACGCGGCCCACCCGGAGGTCTGCCCGGCCCGGCCCACGCAGAAGCGAGCGCAGAAGGCCGCGTGATAGAGGGCGAAAAAAAAGAAACGTCGGCAATTCGACAACATTATTGAAAGTATCCCCGAACTATCAATAAAACCAGCATCTCCTCGAGAACAAAAATCTATTTCAGATCATATGCTATAATAGTGTCTCTTTTATCAGTCACTGTTTATCGAGCAAAGCTGGCAAGTGCACAGTCAGCCGGCCTGCGCCCCCGCCCGCCCGCCCCGTACCCCTCCTCGTTTGATATCAGCGCTACGCTCAGTGGGCAACTTACGATTGGCCGAAAAAGGACAAAGGGGTCCTCCAGGCTGGGGTTGGGAGGGGCGGGGCGGGCGGGGCGGGGCGGGGCGGGGCGGGGCCGACAGAAACATCCTCTTTACCGCGGAGGACCGCGTGCCCCACCCACTTGGGAGTAAGAGAGGGAGAGGTACATGGAGAGCAAGAAAGAGCGAGAGGGACAGAGAGAGAGAGCATGGCAGAGCAGGGTGTGTTTTAGGACCTTTTAATCTGGGCCGAGCCGGGCCAGCAGCGCAGGGAGGCACAGAGTGCTCTATATAAATCTCGGCAGGGAGAGAAGTACCCCTGTGCGGGGTGGAAGGTGACTACACCTCGACTGAAACTCCACGACCTCGGTGTGAAGAGGAGGCTGGAAGGGAGGGGAAAACATAGGGGAGGTGGGATCTTGTCGAGCGCTACTGCAAATATCTTGTCAGCTTCATGGCTCGGGTAAAGATCCGGCAATTGAGAGGAGACCAGATTTTTCGGAGTGCGCGCGCAGAAGTCGGGCACTGCACAGAGACGGCGCCCTGCTCCACGAACTCTGCCCTTTTGCTCCCTCTCCTCTCCCTCTCCCCTCTCGTTCCCCTCCCGCGCTCTTATTTTCTGATCGTCGGGCGCGCGGCGGAGGGCGGAGGCGGAGGCGGCGGAGGTCGGGCGTGGAACTGACTTCCGCTGATAACTCCAGAAAGGAAATCGTGATTTCCTCATAATTACATCCACGTGCAATCCCCGCAGCCCCTACCAAACCGACCTACCCAGCAACCTACGTTTGCCAATGTTTGATGTCTCACTCTGCCTTACTACAACCGTCCTTTTTCTATACTACTACTTCACGAGCGTCGAACGCGTATAATATACTTTCGTTGGGCTTTTGGTAGCATCGGTCATGCCAATGCGCCCCCTCCCCCTGGTTCCACCTCTCTGAGGAGGCGGGGAGGCGCCCCGACTCATCGGGCCGCGCCGCGCTCAGCACAGGGCGCCTGCGGTCTGCGGCATAGGCACCGGGGGGACGCGCGCGCGCGCTGGGCTGCCTACCCGCCAGGCGGCCTGCTGCTGGAGCCGGAGCTGGAGGCGGGGGCGGGGGCGGGCGGGGCGGGCGGGGCGGGCGGGGCGGGCGGGGCGGGCACGTCTCGGTTTATTCCTCATCGCACACCACACGGCGCACTGCTTATTGCGCTGCATTCCGGCGCTACGAACCTGAGGAGAGGTGAGGGTGAGGGAGGGAGGGAGGGAGGGAGGGAGGGAGGAGGGAGGAGGGAGGAGGGAGGAGGAGGAGGGAGGGAGGGAGGGAGGGAGGGAGGGAGGGAGGGAGGGAGGGGTGATAAAGCTGGCAAACTGATTGAGAGCGGCCAGACCGGTCTCTGGCTGTGGGTGTAAAGGGATGAATGGCTTTGGTACAGGCCCGCCCCGCCCCGCCCCGCCCCGCCCGCAGCAGGCAGTGTCCCCGCCCCGCCGGGGAGGTGAGCAGAGCTGAAGGTGAGGCAGAGGTAGGGGCGTTGCCATAAACTGGCGACGGAGACGGGCGTAAAACGAGCGAGGCGCGTCCGCCCTGTAGAGAAGGTGTGACAGAAAGATGTGACAGCGGCCGTAGACCTGGAGGGTGAGGAAAAACGGCCGTATGAGCAGCGGGGCGGGGCGGGGCGGGGCGGGGAGGGGCGGGGCGGGGCGGGGCGGGGCGGGGCGGGGAGCGAACGTGTCGGACTGAGGGTAGGTAGGAAAAGTAAAGGGAGTGAGTGAGAGGCAGGGGTGGGGCTGGTGGTGGGGGGGCTGCTGCCAGAGGATGAGGATGACGAGGCAAAACGTAGCAGGAAAAGGAATGAGAAAAAAGATTAAATGTGTGTGGCGGGACGCCCGGGCGACGCGTGCGAAATGCTGGACGTGGATGGAGACGGGTAAACGAAAAGAGCACAGGCCTGGGCCGGGCCGCCGGGCCGGAGAGTGGGGAAAGAAATACCCTGGAGATTAGGCCATCAAAGTGGTGGGATTGCCCCGTGCATTCAGCTCGCGGGCGACCCCCCCCCCCCCCCCCCCCCCTGCAGTCTCGCCGCGCTGAGCCCCGCCCACGCCCCAGCAGGCCGACCACTAGCTTTTAGCAGCGGGCCGGGAGAATTTCACTTCTTGCCTTACTGTTTTTTTATTACTTTTTTTAACGTTTTAACGTACCGTACAGATGACTTAACGCGTACCGTGCTCTGGTCTCTCGCGAATTAGCACTGGCCTACAAATGAGAGGCCCCCAGGGGGGCCTCAGGCCTCGTGGGCGACGCGCCTCGGATGGGCCTGAGATGATGCGTGGGGCCCCCTGGCCCCGCCGCGCCCTGGCCGGTTGGCCTGGGTTGCGCCCCCAGCCCCGCGCCGGCGGGGGCGCCGTTCCTCTAGGAGGCCCCTGGGACCCCCCGGCCCGGCCCGGCCCGGCGCCAGCCGCGAGCCCCGCTGGGGGTAGCGGGCCGGGCAGGGAGGAAGGGTTCTGCTCTCCTGGGTGGAGAGGAATTACTTGGGATTGGCTTAAATAAACAGCGAGAATGTAGAGTTAGGGTCAGTCGGCCGTCCTGGGCGGACGGGACGGGACGGGACGGGACGGGCGGCGGGCGGCCTGTCAGCCGGCTGGGGCGGGCTGGGCCGGGCCGGGCCAAGCCTGGCGGACTAAGCGGTCTTTGTTTCTCCTGCGCTCTGCACGTTCATACTGCTCGCTAGTCCTGGCCGGGCCGAGGCCTCCCCAGGGTCGGTTCCACCCTGGCCAGCTCAGCTGGCAGACGCGCCGTGTCGAACAGAAATAACAAAGGGGCAGGCAAAAAAGACGTACTCTAGACCAGTCTCTAACTAGGAGTACGTGCGGCAGGCACGTAGTTGCTGAGCGAAGTGAGTGTTAAAACAAAAGGATGGGTTTAATCCTTCCGCCGTGTAGATAAGCAACCTACATGGCGCCAGTCAGCATGGAGTAATTGAGAATTCGGGGGGGGGGGGGGGGAAGGGCAGGAGAGGTGGTGGAGGGACAACAGGCCAACAATCACCGTTCGTACTCTCAACCGAGAGAGGGGAGCATCCCCTCTCAGATATCCTGATGTAGAAAGTCCCGGACACCCAATGTGATTGACACCAGAGGCGCAGGGCGCTGTGGCCTCCAACTTGCGGTTGTCCTGTGCGGTAACCTCGTGCCACTCCTGTGCCCGACGGGGGGGGGGGGGGGGGGGGGGGGAATAGACGCGGGACGGTGACACCCTTCCCGAACACAGAACGACATTATGAGTGTGACGCCTTTGTGGCAGGGGCATGCTGAGCATCCCCTCTGAGCTGTCCCCAGGTCGAAAGTCTCGGACACCCTCCTATGGGGTCGACGTTAGAGGCCCAGTGGCCAGTGGCCTACAAAATGTGGTTATCCTGAGCGGGGACCTCTAGAACACACTTCCAGAACCTCCCCCCTCCCCTCCACTCCACTTTTCCCCTCCCCATCCGGAGGTGAGATAAGTGCCACTAAGTATCATTAACATGATGAGTATAAGAATGCAGCTGCATGATATGCTGTCCGCCCCCTCCCTCAACCCCTCCTATCCTTCTGAAACAAGTTTGTCTTCACACCAACACTGATTTAGTGTAAACACTCTCAGCATAATTGTTATATTACAAGTACCGTTTCTCACCTAAATCCAATCTACAGTATCGCCCCTTGTGTTTGTGAGAGTCAAATTTCTATAAACTATTCATTTTTTAGAAATGAATTTACTCCGTATCATTACTTTTATAGAGCAGCTTTCCTCTCATTCAAATTCATAGCCAAAACGGATCAAGCAGTATGTTTGGTTTAATACATAAGATAACTTGATCAGAAATCGTATCACTGGGAAGAACAGCAAAGGTTCGGAACAAAATCCTACTAAATTTCTCTGAATAATACCCATACAATTTACTTTTTCTAGTTGGGTTAAAAGGTTATAAGATTTTAATACTTTCACCACACTTTGATGTGTCTTCTTTAGTAGAATGAGACTCTAAATGTTTCTATTTAATATTTATCAATTAATAACCTTTTTTTTATAACAAATGTCTCTTAGCTCATGTCTAAAAGGAGCACACTTCTACGACAGCATCAATACCGTATTGGGGAAACCGTTTGGCTGGTAATTTGTGGCGGCTAAATAAGGAATCCAAAGGAATCACAACACTTGGGTACCGAGCAAAGGTTTAAAACAAAATTTAGTTAAATATCAGAAAATAATGTCACAGCTAGTAACTCTCACTTGTCAGATCAAGGTGTTAAGTGATTTTAATACTCAGACCAAAGTCTGCTGTCTCCCAGACAGAACTGTGTGTACTCTATTGTAAACAACATTGTTTATGTTGTTAGGTTATGTCACTCACCCAAATAATGAGTTCGGAAGTAAGTTGAAGCGATCCTGGCTGTCGTTTCAGCAATCCGTGACGTCCATTTCACAAATCCAGTACAATCAAAGGTATTTTTGATTAGAACTTGAGGCACACACGACAAATCACTCGCACACACACTTCTACAAACTGACGACACTTGAAACTTCGTGAGGCGACTACCACCACTCTAAAAAACTATTTAAGACCGCATATTTCGTCGGACTGACAATTAAATTTCTAATTTTGATGTTATAAACAGTCGAGGTGGACACCGGGCCCACCGGGCTTGGCTGGGCCGTCGTGACATATTTCGCGTGCTGCCGCTAGGTGGCGCTACTGGCGTCCCCACAAAGGACGTTACCGAGGCGGAGCGCCTGCGACACACTGGATAGGCCAACCCGCCAAGCAATCATGTGAAGGTGGCGGCCTATCCGGAGAGCCCAAGCGCAGGGGGAGGCAGAAATTAAATTCCTGGTAACCCAAATTTCGCGGCGTTACTGCCCGATGAGTTCATTGTGGGGCTAGCTTACCGGTGAACTCCTTTCGTTGCCTGCCAACCTTTCCGGAGTGAAGTTTACATGAAACGTTTCAATATTTCAAACTCCATTTATAGGAAAAGTCTGGACAAATATTATAGCGCTGAAGTTAGAAGATTACGGAACACTACCGCTTTTTACGATTACTTCTGTACTTTAAGAGGAGAACCGGCTAACACAGAGAGACAGACAGACAGACTCACGACCAAGTACACTTCTGATCCCCTGCAGGAGTAAGCTTCGCTTCGCTCAGCGATAATTTACATTTTTCAGAAATGCCAGCGGTGGGGTGGGCGTTTGCCCAGGGGAGACTTTGCGACGCGAGGCGCACCCAGTAGTGTACCTCTGCCCTGTAAAACGGCTCAGGGGCTTACCGCGCGCACGAATCTTCTGCCCGGCAGCGGCGCGGCGGGGGGCGGGGCCGGAGGCGGGGCCGGAGGCGGGGCGGGGCGGGGGCGAGGTGGGGTCCGACCATGAGGGGTTAAGTTGTGCAACAAACAGGCAGTTAGGGCCCCACTTCACTCTACGGCAGCGGCAGGCCTCAGAGGGCCTCGAGCTTTGATAGCGAGATAATAGGCCCTAAGCGGCCGCTCGACTCAGGCCAGTCTCGGCTCGGCCGCAAGGTCCGCACGGGGCGTAATTACCGTGAGTGACCACTCATTCCAGAGATATCGTCTTGGTTCTGGCACAGCTAGTGCAACTGGTCGTCGTATCAACGTCTATTTTATTTTTTAGTTTCTCTGCTATATTAAATAAACATCCAATCAGCTGGAAGGGAAAAGACATCCAAAAGGATTGGAAGAAGCAAGCCGCCTCCTGTGGCCTGTCTGGGAAAAAGGGGGGGAATAGGCAGGGGAGGGGTGGGAGTAAATTGTCGGCTGGCAAAGAAATGTGCCTGTGAGGGGCGTTAAGAGGGTGGGGCGGGGTGGGCAGGGCGGGGCGTGAAACAGCATTTTGATGGAGCGAAACGACCCCGCGGAGGATTGAGCCAGGATGGAGCTTGCTCGCCTGCCTGGCTGCTAGCCGGGCTGGGCCGGGCCGCCGGGCCGGGCGGCCCCGCGGAGCCGCGTGCGTGCAAAGCGAAGATGTTTATGTGGATACCGCCCTCTCCTCCTTCATCTCCATCTCAATCCCGTCTCCCGCAGAAAAGCGGGGCAGCAGTGAAGGCCATGTAGCAGTGCGCGGGATGATTCATTATCTCTCCGTATACAATCATGCGACAAATTTCAAACTTTGTTGCAAAACTCAACGAGCGCACCCAGAAAAAGGCTCCTTTGAATCAAAGGAATTTGGACTTAAAACTGGACCAATTGATATAATGATGTTGATACAATGAAATTCTTTAAAACAAAGAAAACCAGTTTTAAGTCCAAATTGCTTTGAATGAAAGGAGCCTTTTTCTGGGTGCGAACGCTTCCAAGAGCGCGACGAAGAGGGGCACCGGCACCACTTTTAGCTTTCAGGCGGCGCAATGGATTGCAAATGTGTTACTCTCTTCGTGGAGGAATGGGGCACCCGGCCTGGGTAAAAATCCCAACTGTATTGCCGTATCGTACGGCGGCCCCGCCCTCATGGAGGCCCTCGAGTGCCTACCACCACGATGCCGCCGTGGGCTGCGCCGGGCCGGGGATGGCACGGAGGCCGGCGGCCGGCGGCGTGGCGGGGCGGCGCCTGGCGAGGTGCCCGTTGGGGGGCGCCACAGGCGCGGGCCGGGCCGGGCGCCGTGGTGCCCGCCGCGCCGGGCCGGGGCCCTCGTCCATACCCCCAGCCGAGCCGACTGGCAGGACAATACCCCCCTGGGCCGACACGGCCTCAGGGAAGAACGGCCGACGTTACCCCCCGGACGGCGGCGCTCGCGGCGGAGAAACGAACCGCGGAATAAACAGGAAAAATCCTCACGACGAAGACGGTGACCGCGAGTGGCGTAAGAGCGCGCCTGAGAAAGTGTCATCGGCGGCCAGCTGGCGGGGGCCCGGGCGGGGGCTCACTCACCTGCCTGAAAGCCTGCAATTACCTCCGCGAGACCCGCAATAGCGCCCTGGGAACGCCTGCCATCTCCGCAGCAGCTGGCATCGGAACCGCGCGCGCGCGCAAGGCGAACACGAAGGGGGATGCAGCCGTCTGCGGGGTGCGCGTCGGCCGCGGGCCGCGGGCCGGCCGAGGACGCCCTCCCACTCGCGCCCGATCACTCCGGCCGCGGCCATGCTTCCCTGCTCGCTCTTCGTGCTCGCGTCCCTGGCGGCCGCGGGGGCGGCGGCGACCAGGCCTCGCCAACACGACGACGCCCTCGACCTCCTCGCCGACTTCCTGGTCCTCCAGTCGGCCACCATCGCGCCGTCGCACCTCAGCGGCGTCAGCTGCACGTGGGGTACGCGCACGCGAAAGCAGGCGACAGAGGGATTCCGAAGAGCGTTCCAGTATCTCTATCCTTGTCGCACTCGTGGGACACCGCCCGCCCTCGGGAGCGAGAGAGAGAGAGAGGGGCTTACTATAGACGCTCCGCGGAATCAGTCCACAAGTAGTGGCGCTCCCCTGCTGCAGGCGTGGCCGCCGTCATCGGCAGCCTGTCACAGCGCGGGCTGACCGCGTACGTCGTGGACGCGAGCGGCGCCGGCACCACCAATACCACGCCACAGGCCTCGGCGCCGACCTCGACGCCGCCCCGGCCGGCTGGACCTGGCCCAGACACCGCGCACAACCCGCTGTACCAGCGGGGCGTGGCCGTCAAGCAGGCCGTGGAGGCGGTGCCCGGCCCCGGCCTCGGCCCCGGCCCCGCCGGGGTGCTGGCGCGGCCCGAGGTGCGGGCGCTGCTGGGCGCGCTGGGCGCCAGGGGCCGGCCCGGCCGAGACCGCGAGCCCAGCCTGGCCGAGGAAGTGTTCCTGGACATGGCGTGCCCCGGGGCGGACCGACTGCTGCAGGCGGTAACGAGCGCGCATGACCGAATTTTGAACTTCTAAATAAATGAACGGTTTTGACGGTGCAGATAGATTGTCCGACCTGGCAATTTCCCCGAAATCCGGAAAAAGCGCTGTCCGACCTGTAGTTTGTCTGACTTTCGATAAAGTGACAGCCGCAATAATTGCGATGTTTGCCCAGAATGACTAACATTGAACAAGACCGTCGAGGTAAAACACTTACCAGCAGAGTCCCCCGGAGACGTTCATCCAGTCAGCGTTCCACAAAATGGCAGCTGACATAGGTTACCAGCGGCATGACGTAGGCCATCTTGTTGGCGATCTTGACATCACACACAGTCCCGATTTATGACTTTTGCCGAAAAATAGTCTGACACTGAAATAATCTGACACTACTTGAATATCTTTTGTCCACGCCGATACTTTGCATAGATGCTAAAAGTTTTGTTCAAACCGCGAAAACGAATAAGAACGCCGTACCGAACGAGATGAGGCTACACTGAGCACTGCTTCACTGCTCATTTCAAACTGGCCTTAAAGTGCAGCCGTTACTGCAGAGCTGCCAACTTCAATCCAACCTAACCACACTCGTTACTGACGCATTAAAAATTTCGGATTGGAGTGGATGTGCAGGATGTGCTTCCTGCCATTTTGGCAATGAAAGCAGCTAACGTGACGGAAAAGAGACTTTTTCGTGAATTATTACTGTATAATTTTTGACGAATTTTGCAGATCTGAAATTTGCTACTGAGCCTGGTCGGGTCAGGACGGGGGGAGGGGCAGAGGGGAGGGCTCTCGATCATCACACGAATCAAGAGGATCGTCTGCTAGGATGACTGTAACATCATAACCTAACTAGGGACGACTCGGAAAATCCAATTGCTTTGACGTTCAGGTTGGTTTTACGTCCAATTTACCCGTGTAAACACGGTTGGTCAGCGCTTTTTCGGATTTCGGGGAAATCGCCAGGTCGGACAGAGATAGGTTGGACAATTTTTGATTCACGCTCCCCGTAGGCCAGCGCCATGAACCTGTTCCGCCGCCCCTACCGGTGGGTGCTGCTGGCCGGCGGCGGCGGCGGCGGGGGCGGCTGCCCGGCGGACCTGGAGGCGTACACCCCGCGGGCGGCGCTCGTGGACAGCCAAGTGACGGTGTTGTGCGGGGGGCGGGTCGTGGAGGTGCACCGCGCGGGGCTGGGCGGCCCGGCCGCGGCGCGCGCGGTGGCCGGGAGGAGCGGACCCCGCGGCCCGCTGCAGCTGCTCCGTCTGCGGCGCGGCGACACCGACAGGGACATGCAGGGGCTCATCGTCCGCACGGGCATCGCGGTAAATGACTCGCACTTTCTTTACTGCTATTTTTATTTCTTTCGGGCTGGGAATTCGTCGTTAGCGCTGCTGAACGCTTTCAAACAGCTTCTGGATTCCAACAACTCCATCAACCACCTGACTGACGGCAGGGAGAAGAGTTTCGACCAGCTGACCAAGACGACGTTCACCATACTGCTGCAGGCGTACGAGCTGATGAACGCGACGTGAGTGAGGAGGGGTGGGGCGCCTGGGAGGTAGGCAGAGGCTGGACGCGCAGAGCAGGGCGGTGTAACGGAACTGCCTACCTCCCAGGCCCAGGCGATCCCCCCACCACAAAACGACAGAAAACTACTTGCGGACGCGGGGGGAACTGTTGGGGGGAGAATGTGTACAGCGTTCGATGTTCGCAGCATTTCGCTTCACGTGACCAACTCCCACGGCTACATCCGCAACGGCACGTACGACGGGCTGCTGGGCGACCTGCACAACGGGCTGGTGGAGACGGGCGCCACCGTCATGCTGCCCGTCGCCTTCCGCATGCTCGCCATCACCTACTCGGGCTTCAACATCCCCATGCGGTGCGCAGCCTCTCCCGAAACACACCGTCGCCAAGTGGGAAATAACTAGGGTAGTCCGGGGGGAATTTGGCGGGAGCAAATTGGGGTAAATCGTCGTACACGGAATCTCATATTCGTTTCCCCCTTGACCGTTGCACACCCTCACCGTCACCCGGCGACTGTCACACTGTCACTTACCCGTCACTCCTGGTCCGCTCCCGCTCCGCGCAGCGGCGTGACGGTGTTCCGCCAGCCGCCGCTCGCCTACACGGACAACGTGTTCTGGCTGCCGTTCCCGGACTCGCTGTGGGCCGCGGCGCTGAGCCTGGTGGTGCTGTGCTGCGTGCTGGCCATGGTGGCCCTGCACCTGGAGCCCAAGGCGGAGGCGCTGGCGCAGCGCTCCCAGGGCGCGGGCCGCGGCGGCCCCAAGCAGCCGCTGCGCGCCTCCCTGTCGGACGTCTTCCTGCTGGCGTTCGGCGCCATCGCCCAGCAGGGTGAGGGAGGGAGGGAGGAGGATCCCCCATCCTCCGGCCGCCCCGCACGACCTCATGATCCCCCTGCTCCTTGAGCCTGCAGGCTCCCCGGTCGAGGCCCGCGGCATCACCGCGCGCATCGTCACCTTCCTGCTGTTCCTCGCCGTGCTGCTGCTCTACACGTGCTACTCGGCCTCCATCGTCGTGCTGCTGCAGAGCTCGTCCAACTCCATCCGCACGCTGCGCGACCTGTGGAAGTCCCGCGTGGACGTGGGCGTCGAAAACATGCCCTACAACGTGTACTTCATCACTGTAAAAAAAATATCATCTGCTAATAATAATAATCTGAAAATGTCTTCTTATTCTTCTTTTCACCGCGACGAATTTGTTGCTTCCCCTCTGGCGCACAGCAAATGGGGAAGACGGGAGACGACGTCCGCCGCGGCCTGTTCCAGGAGAAGATCGCCAGGCCGGGCCGGCCGTCGAACTTCATCAACATGACGGAGGGCGTGCGGCGGATGCAGGAGGGGCTGTTCGCCTTCGTGGCCATGGACTCGCCCATGTACGGGCACATCCAGGTGGGGATCCCCGCAAAGTGCTACACATGTTATTCCGGTGGGACGGTGACGATGATGGTGATGATGGTCTTGGCAGGCGCGCTTCGAGGAGCACGAGAAGTGCGACCTGTTTGAGGTGGACGGCTACTCGCCGCTGAGACACCCGCACATCGTCACGCGCCGCGACTCGCCCATCACGCACCTCCTCAAGATCAAGTAGGGCACGAAACTGTTCAGCCTCCCCCGGTGGCGAAATTGCTTGGCCCCAGTGTACTCCCCCCCCCCCCCCCCTAGTGATTCACTCCCAATTTGTAGCGACTCCTCTACTTCACTCGAGTGGGTGGTAATCGTGGTGTACTTTCTTCCGCCCGGAGCACGGAGGGGAGAATAGCGGTGGCTGCTGGGCAGACTTTCGAGGGCCATAATGCCTTGACACATTCAATGCTTCCCTCTCAGGCTGCTCGTGCAGTGGGAGAGGGGCTTCCGGAAGCGCTTCATCCTCCGCTCGCTCTACACCAAGCCCCGCTGCGACGTGATGGGCGCGAGGTTCATGTCGGTGAGCCTGAGCCTCCCGTCCCGTGACACGGCTCCCGTAGTGTAACCCCCACAACGGTGTTCCTTTACACCCTCCCGGCCCGGCCCGGCCCGGACCTTTGTTCCAGGTGAGTTTCATCGGCGCGAGGAACGCATACTACCTGATTGTGGGCGGGATGGGCACGTCCTTGTTCGTCCTGCTGGCCGAGCTGCTGCACCACCGGCTCTCCGCCGGCGCCGGCCCTGGTTCAGACCCTGGCGCAGACCCTGGCGCAGGCCCCGGCGCAGGCCCTGGCGCAGGCCTCGAGCGCGCGGGCGCGGGCTCGTCGGGGTTGCGGCTGTCCCCGGTGAACGAGGAGCTTGGCAAGCAGCAGGAGATCTCCGCCCCACGCGACTGAGGCTGCAGGGTCAAGAGTTTGACCCGACAGCACCCGCAGCATCCTCATCCGTGCGCACGCCCACACCTGATTGCATTTTAAATACGTAATTAGTTATCATTAAACACCATCGCAACACGTGAGTCTGTTTTAATGTAACAATAATGGTACATGAATTCGCCTGAAGGGATATTATGATGTTTAGAGACTAAGTTATTGCCGCACGGGTCTGTATCTAAGAGTGTTCCGAATGGGCCGGAACAGGCCTGATTTCCCTGGTATCTGACCTAATCGGAACGGTCTGAATGAGAATTCGGACGGACTCAAACTCAAAACGTCTCACCTCACCGACACGGTTCCGCACTTGTGATTTCTCATAGCTTGTTCGTATGACACCCTCCCTCTAGCCTCATAGGAGGGTCTTGTTCGTTCCTGCCTCTTTAGCAGACGACACTTCCACAGTTCTGTGGGGCGACTAACAACAACACTGACTACACTTAAGAAACTAGAAATCTTAATAAATAAAGAAAGAAAATTTCTGAGATAATACACCAAAAGTATAGCACAACAAGATGAGTTTCTAATGATATTTTTTGAAGAAGATCTTCAGTAATTTGAACTGAGAGTAAGAATTGTTATCATTGTGGAGCTACCCCTGTATATAACACAAGAGGTATACAAAAGTCTTATTTTTAAAATAAAAAAATCTTGTTTCTTTGGTTTGGTTGTGATTTGTGTGGCAAAACCTACACTTTTAGATTTATTATTATTACTTGTCTTGTGTTTTCTCTTTTCTTTCCCTGCCAGATAGAGACTGATATGTTGTACTGGGAAGCTGATGGGACTCCAGTCAAGCAAACCTAAACATTAATAATTAAATTTCCAATGAATGGAACAGGTAAGACTGATTACATTGTGATAAGTGATTACATCGTGATCATTCCTACCAGCAAATTTCTTATAAAAACAAAACTAAAAACTATTGTCTTACTTGGGAAAAAAGAGCATTCATTAAAAATGATTCTTATTAAAAATTTGTTTCTAAATGTGTTCAATAGAATTTAATAATGATGTCCCTAAAATGAAACAGAAATCTTGAGGACACATACTCTTTATCTGGAACAGTAATTATTGGTTGTACATAAATATAAGTTTGCCCAATCTTGGTAGTTTTGAAGACTGCTGGAAACTCTTGGAAATGTCAAATTTTGACCTTTAGTTTGAAGCTGCCTCAGCAGTCCCCTCACTGAGTCCCTTGCCCAGTGGTATAACATTGTATCAGTGAAAAATATAATGTGGAATAAGCTCAAAGGTTCTAGAATTCTTAACATAATAATCAATTTGTTCCATATGCACTTTCCAACTTCAATGATATGA
Organism: Frankliniella intonsa; assembly: GCA_033675135.1. Lineage (NCBI taxonomy): Eukaryota > Metazoa > Arthropoda > Insecta > Thysanoptera > Thripidae > Frankliniella > Frankliniella intonsa. The sequence goes on from CM066256.1 coordinate 3,560,846, forward strand.
CTCATAGCTTTGCTATTAATTGATTGTTCTCCATATTCAGAGGCTCTCAGAACAAGAGCTTGGAGAAGACGAACTACATCTAGATCAACTTTCCAAGATGTTGATTATGAGAGAGTTTCTTCCCAACATGATGATGGAGATGATGAAATGCTTGCTGACCAGGTCAGTTTCTTTTCAAATTACGTTTTATATCTTTCTTGTCCTTTCAATTATTATTTTATAATTGTTTTTCATTTTGCTTAGTTTGTTCATCCAACTATAAAAATACCTTGGTCTGCTGTCCTATTTGCATCTGTATTGAGCATTGGTGGTGCAGTGTTATTAGGAACAGCTATTCTTCTTCTCTCTGGGTATATCGACCCTAAGGTAGGCACGAGAATCTCACATCAATCAGAAACAAGTAAATCTAAATCATATTCCTGGTTAATAATGGAATTTATTGTGTTCCATCTCTGTTTCAGTATGTGGACAGGACATGGCCAATGCTTGTATTGGGATTTATTATGTTCATTCCAGGAGTGTATCATTTGCGCATTGCTCTGTATGCATTTCTCAATCGCCCTGGATATTCCTTTGATGATATACCAGACTTTGACTGAATTTTGCCTCCAACCTCAATTAGAAAGATTAATGTGTCCAGTTTAAGAACTCAATCCCACGAGATGAGATAAAATGTAGTTGACTGTTGCTAAATTTGAAATACACCATTACCTATCTTTCTTATAATGGACTTGTGGTTATGAAATGAAAGGAAACATAATAAAATAATTTAAAATCTATGCATTTTCTATATTATTGTACAAAACAGGAAGTAAAGAAAGAATCACAAGAATGGAATATTTTGCAGCTTAAATCCTGCAGTCAACTATCAAAACCTAAATTAAATGAATCACCAGGGAAATTTACAAAAACAATATTGTATAACAAACTAACAATAAGTAAACAATATCACTTTTTCCATGACTGCTTCCAAAGACTTGTACAAATTTCACTTTTTATCTTTGCGATGGTATGTCTTTGTGCCATCCTTGGACTGCACTTTCAAAATGTTTCCATTACATTTCTGTTTAAGAAGATCAATGACAGCAGTTTGTGGAGAAGGTACACAATCAAGATCAAGAGGGCTGTCAAAAAGATTATAGCCTCTCCCTGAGCTCAGGCTATTTGAGTTGTTTGGAGGGGTACGTTCTAAACTCCTTCCAAGACGACCTCCTCCAGGAGCCTGCTGAAAGCCTGGAGGATCTAATACGTGGTGGTTTTGGTCTCCTCTGAAAGGATTAGTAGTTTCTTCTGCAGTAGACTTTGTGGAAATTGCAGATTTGACACCACATACCATTTTTACAGGAGGGCAAGCCTTAACTAATAAGTTTTTCCGTATTGGAGAAGGATTAGTTGGCTCAGGTAAAGTCTTTGAACAGCATGTTTCTCCATCAAGAATTTTTTCACCGTGTGGTAAGCAATTAGATCTAACTATATCTGGAGACTTACAAGAATCTACTTCACTGGTTTTCATTGGCTTAAGGGGATGAATGGATGGGGATACTTTTCCCGAGACTGGCTTCAAGAGCTCTCCTACAACTTGCTTTTGATTGCACAAAATGTCAGTCGAGGTTTCTGTATTTGATTTAGATGCTGTTGGTAATGCATCACTACAACCCAAAAGAGGTACAATAGATGGATTGATCTCTTGATTTGGAGAATGGCACTTAATCTTTTTCTTCTTCTTTTTTATGTGTTCTTCTCTTATCTTCTGTACTTCTTGCTTCACAATATTGGAAACAATCTCTTCCAGGTCTTTCTCTAGTTTCCTTCTTTCATAAATTTTAACAGCAGTTTGGAACTGATGTATAGGCACTAACAGGGGAGTTTTCTTGGATGGAGACCTACTGGTTTCACTAGCTCTTGAAACACACTTAGTGTTTTCTTTAGACTTAAAGTTTTCTATTATAGTATTGAAACAACTGACTATGTGTTGTCTTTCTTCAGGACCGACACACTTACGCATCTTGAGGGGAGTTGGATTATCATTTGTATCATTACATTTCCTCTTCCTACAAACAACAGTATCTTCTAAAATCTTTTCCGAACTCTCTGATTGTTGGAGAATGGAGACACTGATTTGCAGAAGAGCCTTAATATTGGAAAAGGCATCCATTTCTTCCGCATCAAGCCTGGAAAAGAAAAAGGAAACAACAGAAAATATTACCAACAAGCCAATAGCTAATAAAAAACTAATAAAAAAGTTAACAGTGCTTTTACCTAATGACACCTTCATAGAGAAACCTTAAAAAAATATCTAAATCTTCTGCATTGATGTCAGGTAACGATATTTCTATTGAATCTCGGAATTTCTGTGGATCAAAAGGCGGAAATAAGGCACAATTAGAATTTTATGGAATTCAAAACTCACAATTTAAGTGGAGGGAAACTTACTTGTTCATAGAATAAGCTCTGGAGGAATGGAGAAACTGGACCCAGCAAGAGTCGGTGAGATTTCACCTTTCTTCCGCCTTTACAGTAAAACATCACATCACAATACAGTTCTTCATTAAATAAATTTGGTAAGACTCCAACTATACTGCCATGTTTCAGGTCTGTCACATCCACAGTCATTTCTGCAACCTAGAAAACAACATATGACGGTTCTGAAAGAGCAGGGGTTATGGCATGAGCCTATTTTGACTTAGAGACAATAACACACCACGGGCAATCAATATAAATGTGAATGTAGTGTAAAGGATGCGATTGCTACCAACTACCCACCGGCTCAGGAAATTCCTCGACCTATCTGAAACTGCCTGCAGTGCACCTCGCTTGCCACTTTATTTAAAAAAATATAATAAAATGTCAGGTACACAGCAAATAAGTTCTGCTAAAGTACATTGGTTCGAACTCAATGTTTGACATTGTCTTGCTGTAGGTTGGTACTGCATGTCGTGATCATGGAATGACCACGACCACAGAGACGAAAAACTGCAAAACTTCTCAATGATTCTTCTTAAAGTGACACATGGTGCCCCTGAATGCGAAGAAGATCCCCGAAGCAAACTCACTGTCCTACATTATAAAGTCCAAAATCGGGGAAAACATGTGGCCGAAGAGAGGCCTAACCTCCCGGACGAGGGTACCCTCACTAATGAATTCATTTACTATTATTACTTTGTAGCAAATGAGGTGTTTAAAACTGAGATTTTGCCATTCATTTCAATTCACTACATTGAACCATAGTTTGTGTAACATGTGCAACGACGGTCGACCTGACCTCGCCTCTCAGTGACGCTAGTGTGACGTCAGACCAATAGGAGATACTTCCCTCAACACGTTTGTTTGGCGTGTATTTACTTTAGGCTTATGATAAGAAATAATGGTTAACACGTTTGGAGTACATAGACGTACATTTGTAAAACCTGTTAAAAGTATTTTAGGCTCAGCAGTTTGATTTATGGGTTGCGAAATGAGAGTAAAATCGATGGAATCCGTAGCGCTCCTTGCGTGATCAACTACAGTTTCTCCTTTTAGACGTCTTCCACCGAAGTAAGACCAAAATAATAACAAAGCTCCCATTGGCTGGTTTGCTCGTCTCGCGGCCTGGTTGGTGGATTTTCGCTCCGATTGATGGTGTTCATGTGACCTTTGGAGTAATCGTGTGTTTTTGTAGAGCCGTGAGAATGTTGTTGAGTTGAGCTCGTTGTATTTTGGAAAACTCTCAGTGTTCTATAGTTTGTTTATTGGCGTTCTAGAGCTTGTAGGAAGCTTCAAACGTTTACTTGCCAGCGGCACATTTTGTCGAAGCGATCCGATAGATTTTGAGGACAAGAGAAGCCACGCGAATACTGTTTTGAAAGTCATGGTCGTGCCGCCATAGAAACGTGCCTAAGGCGGGAAACATCTCAGACCCTACAAGGTTTGTGGAAGTGCCCAACCTCTTTTTTTCAATTTTACCCTGCTTGCCTCAAACTTCATATTTTCACTATTCCATTTTTTACCCCGAAATATGTGTGCGTTCGCGGGAAGGGGGAGGGGCGGGGGCGGGGGAGCGGGGCTACCGACCGATGAGAGTGTTCTGCTCGCTGCTTGTTTACACACACTCAGTTCAGTTCGGTGATTGTGCAACCAAAACAAAGGAGCCCAGCTGGGCCAGTGTCTCTTAGCAGCATTACCAGCACCAGAGAGTGTGTCATGATAGATGTACTGCCTTTTGCTCTTGAAATCAAAGATTGAAACTAGTTAGGAAAGATAATTTAGCTTGAAAAAGAAATTGTTATCTTTCAAGGTTATGATACCATCAAGGACACTGCTCGGGCTGTGGATGGCCTGGATGGCAGGGCAGTTTTAGGCATTGTAATCATTTCTACACTTGCGTGCTTCGCCGTGCGATTTTCAGGTACTCGTTCTATTCGATTTGATGTGCGTCAAGCGTGTCACAACTTGTAACCTGAGCTTAGATATTTCTATATTTGGCCACCACCATATGGCATCCAAATCAACAAGACACATGCCCATGTTTTCATGTGTATTAACAGGAATTTAGGGAAACTCTTTTGTTGGCAGAGGTAAATGATTGAGTCATTGAAAAATAATAATAGTGTTGGTTATGTAAAATTACTGAATGTTGTTAAGTTTTCTGATGAAGTTTATGAGTTTATTTGTAGTAGGGAAACACTTAAGGAACAGAGATTGGTCTCTAAATAAAATACTTTTTGATACTAGTTTATTTCATGCTGAAATTAGTCTGATGCATGTTTTAGCATTGTAAACGTAAATTGATCTAAATTTTCGTGTTCAATATTTGGTTGGTATTTAACTACTAATTTCTAGAATTTTTTTTTTTTTTTTTTTGTCTGTGTTTGTGCAAAAATAAAAATATACAAATTTTGTAGCAAAAGGTTTGACTTTATTTCTCTTTTGCAGGTCACAACCATGGCTGACCCTTTGTATTCTGGAGAGCTGTTTCTTGACAGCCATATCATAAAGCAGGAACCTATGACAGACTCAGTTTGTGTAACATCTGCCAGTGTACCAATTCCTTCTCGACGAGGTCTTGGGCTTTCTGACTACTTTGAGGACTCATCATATCAGGCTCAGGAATCAACGTCATTGCAAGATTCGTCTATATACTGGGGTGCTGGTCACATCGATGATGATGATGATATTTTTAAAGTTGTCAACAAAGAAGATCTTATACAAGGGCCCACTTTGGCTGAGTTGAATGCAAATGATGAGAATCTTCTAGGAGATCTTAATTTTGATGATCTTCTTCTACCAGAAGAAAGCTGTAACTCTTTCAACTCCTCACTAATGAATGCTTCCAAATCAAATCTTTTGTCTCTAAACCCAGCTGTGCAGGTTCAGGTTAGCACTCATAGCTCAATCTCAACCACATCGCCTGCAGGATCTGGATTTTTGCCATCTTCATTTCCCCCAGGAAATGTTTACTACCGAGATGCATTTGGTGTATCATCCAGTGTTCCATCAAGTCCTATGGATCCTTTTCTGTATGGTAGTAGCAGTGGCAATGCGACAGGGCTGTATCAGGCAGCACTCTCTCCAACAAGTCATCATAGCTCAAATTCATCTTTACTACCCCAATCTGTGGGATCACGGTCTCCAGTTACACCACCACCCCAAGCCATAAGCCCCCTTCAACATAAGCAGAGTACTTTACATGACCTACTTCTTCGAAAAGAGACATACTCAGCCTCTCCTGATAGGCGTTTACTTGGTCAGTCTGTCCCTGGTTCAAATTCTCCTCTGGGGAATCCAGGTCCATCTGCAATGACAATTCACACAACAAAACGTTCTGGAGGAAGTATGTTAGCTGGCTCTGCACCAAGTTCCATTTCTCGGCTGTCTTCATCTGCCCCCACACACCTTGGTCTGGAACACGTCTGGCAGCGACGTGAACCTAGACAACATTTACTTTCAACTGGATCACTAGCAGAAGCAGGATCTACATCCTCTCTTTCAACTGGCAAGTTATTGCTTTCTTTTGTGCTCCATTTTATTGCATTTTATTGATCATGTATTAATTAAAATAATTTTAGGTGGAGTCCTTAGCCCAGTATCATGTGATTTCTCAGATTCTGAGGATAGCGACCACTATGAGGATGTTTCATCAGATGGAGGTCAGAACTGTTTGTTTTATTTAATCTTTTTTAATTTTTATGTTTTTAAACATTTATTTTGTTTTAGTTATATTAGTGAGCAATAAAATTTCTTGTTTAGAATCCAGTGATATTGATACATGTGGTCAGCAATCAAGAAGCCAACATTCTAAAAGAGAGCGGTTCTTCTGGCAGTACAATGTTCAGGCTAAAGGACCTAAAGGTCAACGCCTGATTGTAAAAACTGAATTGGAAGACCCCTATCATCTTAACCGTGTAACTGATCCTGTCTTCAGTCCCCAGTGCTCAGTACAAGGAATTAAGCATAGGTAATATTCTTGCATACTTCTGGTGAGATTAATCATGACGTAAATACCATTGCTTGGACTAAAAAAAAATTATCTGATTTTAGTGGTAAGGCTCGGAAAGGTGATGGAAATGACCTCACTCCAAATCCTCGTAAACTTCACAACATTGGTCGTGAACTGGATAAGCTAGGAAGAATTATCAATGACATGACTCCAGTATCTGAATTACCATTCAATGTACGTCCTAAAACTAGGAAAGAAAAAAACAAACTTGCTTCAAGGTAAAATCTAGTGTTTTATTTCTCAGACACTGAGATCTCAGATAGCAACTGTGTTATGTGAAGAACTCCATTTATGTATGTAAATTTTCCTTTCTCCTGTTCAGGGCATGTCGACTGAAGAAAAAGGCTCAACATGAAGCAAATAAAATAAAACTCTATGGGCTAGAAAATGAACATAGTATGTATTTTGTAGTTCTTTATAATGGTGATGTTGGCACTAAAATTTTTATCCTAATTTTACCCTTTTTCTGTGGTTTAGAACGGCTTTTACATGCCATTCAACAAATCCGACAAGCTCTTGTGAGGAAGTTCAATGCCAATAGTGGGGAAAGTCTTGAATTAACAGCCCAAATTGATGAAATCATAAGACATGCTACTCGTAAGTTCCTTTTTTCTGGCAAATACGTACAAGATGAACTGAAAGACAAAATTTCAACTTCTTAAAATTCATGGAAAACCCTTTACAACAGTATCTGTTTTTAATTTTCAGGAATAAAGATTGCAGGGGAAACAACTGATTTTGTTAACACCATCCTTGAAAAGTTTAAGAGTGGTATACCTGAAGGTGGTCTCAAAGAAGTGTGACTTCATTTTAGTTTGGTAAGTTCATGGTGCTTTCCTATTGATTAAAGTGCAAATTGTTCCACAATAATGCAGTTTACCTTTGTTAATCTATTTTCTCCTAGTGACATTGAAGTGTCACGAACAAAACTTCACTGATGTTTAAGTACCATGTAAAGTTAAAGCATTCAACTTATTTTTATTGAATCAAGGATTGATTGTGGGAATTTTTCTGGCTGTGAGATTTAAGACATGTAACTACAACAGGGCTTGATTATTAAAAGAGAGTAGGACTTACTTGGAAGATCATTGTCAACAAGTCCTGCTTTCACCTATTGATGCAGTCCTTAGAGTGATGGCACTGACCCTTCTATTGTTAGACTTTATTTTAAAAAATTTACTTGTACCTTTTTCTTCTGCAAACAGTAGTACTCTATGACCACATTTCAAGTAGAAAATGTGAAAGTTAAAATTATTTTAGCTTTTTGTGAAAAGTTTGGAAGAAAGAGCGTTGGTGTTGTGTCCTTTCACATACAGCATTTGTGTGGTTTCCTGTACCTTCTAGGTATTTAAGATTGAGCTCTTGTATAATTGTTTGTCTAACGCAGATCATTGCAGGATATATTTAGTTGTATTTTTATTTAAAACTGGGAACTAGGGAAGAGCAGACAACTTTCATATTGTCATGCTGTTAGAGTTTCTGAAAATGGGTTGGAAACGCCTCATCATACATATGTATATTTATTGAAAACAGGTTTTTAAGGCTATTTTATAGGTAAACCATCTGCACTTACCTTCACTCACTTTTTTTCACTTTCTTTTCTTTGTGCAACAAGTACAGTCTGGACTATAGCTTATGCAAACATTCCCAAGGAAATGATAGTCTAAATTTCCACATTCCTTGAGATCTGTTGGCCAAAGCTGAAAATTTTAAGATCTACTGTATTTGTCATAATTTTATTCATTCTAAAAGACATTTCCCGAAAGAAACATTATGTTATTATCATTTATAAGAAATATTTGTTTCTATGTTATCAGTCTTCACCCTTATTAATTGTGCAATTTAGCTCTTCTTTGAATTCTTTTACATCATAACACGTTTGTTAATTATGCAGATGCCAGGATGGTAATAGGCACCAAATGTACACTTCCTTTGTTGTTTTAGTGCTGTGTTATGTCTATGGTCAAAGAGTGCCACAAAAATATACCAAGATTCCAGAGCAGTTAGTGTGCATTTATCCCAAAAGAGATTCTTATTTTGACAATTTACTAATGGAAATCTAGCTACACCTGTCAGTCATCTGTAGTTTTACTGTACAACTCCTTTGAAATGGGAATGTGTGTTCATTTGTATAAAGTAAAAATGTGCAGAGCGGGGTTAAAAAAAAGTAAAGTTTTGTGTGGAATTTTAAAATATTTTGCTGATTTTTAGATGGGTTGTTTTGACAAAGGAAACATATTTTATTAATTCTGTATATGTGCCATTTTTCATTTGGTTTTGTCCTTATCTAGATCTTACATCAAAGCAAATTGATGCAAGTACATTGCATAGGGTATTTCTATTTTTTATGCCACCCATGACAAAGAAAGTCTCCTATGACTTTTTTGATTGTCAGCCTTTTTTTTTCCTACATGCTTGAAAGTCTGATTGAGATAACCTCTTTCACATTATGTTGCTGCTTTAAAAACAATTGGGTTTTAATTTTTTTTTATGTGATAAATATATATATTGTATTGAAATGCTTAAAAATTGTATTGTGCATACCTTATATATCTATCTATATATTTTACATGTATGTGCCTGCTATCATTGTTGGTTTGTGAATGCAAATGAATTTGCCAAGGGTCTCAGGTGTGACGTAGAAATTACAATGTAGTTTGTTTTCATGTTCAAGATTTAAATCTATTTTCTAAGTTAATTGAATATGTTTATTTGTTAACTAATGAATGAATCTATATGTTACCCTTTAAATGCCCCCCACCCCCCACCCAAAAAAAAAAAAAAAAAGATAAAATATATATTATATTGCATAATTTATCCAATTTATAGTTTTAATGTGACCTGCTCTTAATTGAATCCCAAAATTTACTTTAGATTGTTACATTTTCAAACTTCTCCCTCCGTTTTCTTTGCTTCCACAATGCTAAATGTTGTTTCTATTTATAAATGTATTTGTTTTTTGTTTGGGGACCAAAGCTTTGTAGCTCTGTCCTCTTCCCATTAAGTGACTCTTTTCATTTATACGTTTCTTCTACACTGATTGCTTTATGTTTCGAGATGACGAAAAGGTGCACTACAGAAATCAAAGATGAAAACCAAATGTGTGATTTTATTACCTCTTTATATTAGATTGCTGTTCGTCAATTATGTAACTATAATTTTTTTACTAGTCGTTAATTTAGTTCAGTATGGTTCTGTGTTATGTGCAGCACTCGTGGTATGTGGAAGCTTAAAATATGTGATAAGTTAACTTTTTCTTTCTTCCCTGGCTCAGTATTGGCAAGGCTACATCAACGTTCAGTAAGTTGGCTATGTCCACTGAAGCCTTATGCTTAGAAAAACAGAAAGTACAGTATCTGTAGCTTGATTTGAATCTCTGTGGTTGTTCCAAAAATAATCAAGGCTTCTGAAAGATTACAGACATTTTTTTGTGTTACCTTCACCTTGGTTCCTAGTAAGAAGCAACATTTCAATTGTATTTTGGAATCATGCTTATGTATTTTTCCAATGATCTGTTTTTTGATTCATGCTGCATTAGTGGCATCCATTATGACAAGTAACTCTTTGGTGATCTGTCTTGTTGTGGACCAATTGTTCCTTTGAATTGTTGCTTGAATTGCAGCTTTAAGATATCGCTAATGCAGCCATCTCAAGATAAAAATTCTACTACAGTTCATCTGTTGAACTCTTATTACAAACTCTTGTGGCTTAGTAGTGATATTGTGTAATGCTTTCTCGTGTGTCTTTTAATTCCAAGTATTCTCTTTACACTGTTACATTTAATCATACATGAAAATGCAAACAAATTATTTATGTGTCACTGTAGTTCAAAAGAGGTGTACAAGATTAACCCTTAAATTTCTGTTATGTATTATCGAAGATACACATGTCGCATATTTGCAGTTTGAAAAAAAATTATCCATCTCTGTAATTGACAGCTATCCAGAGGGAATGATTGTTTACTAAAACTCAATCGTATGGTGAATGTTTTGATTTGAAAATTATACAAATCAGTTATTTTTTTATTGAATGGGTGCTTTTAAACATTCACCTGCAACACACCATATTTGAAATAAATAAAAAGAAAGAAAATCTCTGAAGTTCACATTACTCTGCTCCTTTGTAGGTGATTACTAAACATAGTCACATTTCTCTTTGAATATTAGCCAGTTTATTATACAAAATTGTGTTACCACAATAATAATCATGACTCAGCTAGTTTTTTCACCTGATTTATGAGAACTGGTATTAGCACAATGAGCTTCCAAAAAGTTCTCACGCAGCAAGCAAAGACATATAATTCTGGTAAAAAATGATCAACAAATAAACCGAAATTGGATGTTGTTTATAATTTTAAGCTGGTAATAAGCTCAGTCTTTAATTAGGAATATTCTGAAGAGAAAGTCAAAATTATGGTTTACCCCACCATGACATTTCTAAATGGATGAATCTTGACATTATGATTAAATAAGTTACTGTTGGAAGTAGGAGGTTGGTTGAATCTAGGTGTGAAGTAGAACCTGCCAAGGCTAGTTACAAGTGGGGCCACCTAACTGTAACCGGTTGCACCTAGGTGTAACGAGCCTCCTACTTCCAACAGTAACAGATACAAAAAACAACAGGGTTTCTGATAGAAATACTACAAAAATGATTGGGTAAGAATCAATTATTTCGCAAAACCAAGTAAAAAATGGAATCAAAAAAAACTATAAATAATACAGTGATTATCACAAAAAATTCAATAATTGGGTGCGTAACTGATGCATTCTGTTAAAAAGTTCCTAAGTACAATACAGAGGTGCATTTGTGTGTTTCTAACACACCGGAGGGCTGAATAAAAAGTTGATGATAAAACCATAATTTACCTAACAATGTAGGTAAGTTTTACACTTATACAGACGATCACATACAGAAATTTCAGTTTGTTCTACAGCATTTTAATTGATTTCTTCCTTAATTAAATCTAACTCAAACTGATCTTGCTCAATAGGTTTTTTCAACCATGTTCCAAGATTAGATTTAAGAAAGGCCTTCATTAGTTGGCTCTTGGCTTGCTGCAAAAAATTTGCAAAAAAAGAAGAAGAAAAAAAGGGGTTATGACATTGCTGATAGTGTATCTACTGAATTAAACTTCCTGCATCCCACAAACCTGATAATCTTCCACGCCCATTTTAGCATCAGCATAAACTGTTGGACAATTGTCAGGTGTAATTCCTGTTCTTGTAGGAATGCGGCCAACAAGCTGAAGAAATCTTTGAAATAGTTTTCTTTTACTTATGCGTGATGCTGTACCATGCTCATCTTTACCTGTCACAGAGTTAATGATCTCGGAAGTTGGTTGGCCTGTGAAAGATAGGAGTGACAAAATAGTGTTAAAATCATGGTCAGGCAAAAGCAATTTACAACCAGGCATGAACTTTTTTTTTTTTTTTTTTTTTCATATCACATGTACCTGCGGTCCAATTTAAGCTGTGGCTTGGTGCCTTAGTAGGTTGCCTGACTTCTCTAGAGCTTGTTAGGCTTAGCAATGGTTTATTAAGTCTATATGGTGGAGGAAGTCCCTCGATGCTTGTTTCAATTCGTCCACACACAGCCCTTAAAAATTAGAAGAAACATTAGAAAAAATTCCATGAACATGGATAAATTTCTGTGCAGCCTTCAGTAAATTTTAGCAGGGTTTGTTAATGCAGTCTACAAACAAAAAAAAAAACACCTTACAAAACAAATGCACACAAAGAGCTAAACTGAAACCCTTACCTGTAGAGGTGGCTAGGGTGAAATAAGCTTCCAAGAACGATTGATTCCAAGTATATGGGCTCAATGAAATGCGCAAGTAAAGCACCTTGGACCCCTAAAACATTCCATCGAGCTACTTTGTCAGAGCATGACATGGTCAGGAGCCGTTCACCCTATAAATGGAAATGTAACAAGTAAAGTATAATCTCTCACTAATTAAACATAAAAGGGAGATAAAAAGCAGAAAGCATACCTGTAAAACACCATCCCAAGTTTGAATTCCAGTATTCTGATTAACAGGTATTGTGCCTTCCCCAGATTCAATCTTGGTACGGAGGAGACCCCTTGCTTTCCGATTTGGATGTTTATCCACAGCCTCCTCTTCTGTTTCTGCCTCGTGGGGAGAAAATATTCTGCAAAGATGATTACAAGTTAATATTAAATATTATTACATACTTTAGTATTAATTAAATAAAACAGTTTCAGTAAATACATTAAAGTATTAACAATACCTAGCGTCCCCACAGGGTGCAGTGTTAATATATAAATGAAAGCGGACATTCTCTTTCAACTGAAAGCCATTACCATCGGGTCTGGACACAAATATCGAGTTTGATGCTCCTTGTTCTGAAAGCACATGTTTCAACTTGATTACAATGGGGAAGGTAATATGCAATGGAGAAGAAACTGATGGTGAAAACCCACCTCCAGACAGAAGTAATTCAAGTTGTGAATATAGGTAGTCAACTAGGCATCTTCTACCAACTATTTCAGCATGAGTATCATTCAGAGCAGCTCCTTTGACACTCATGTGTTCACCACTTATGCATTTTGTTCCAGTAGTTACTGATATGATATGGGCATCTTCCATCGCAGGCCCAGTAGTCATCACAAATCCAGAAAGAACTTTCCGACGGGAGTGTGTCGTATTGTTTTCAACAAGTTTGGCAAATTTGGCCAAAACCAATCTAACCATAGACACAAAAAGAAATATCAATTAGTTGCATTAGTGTGAAAAAGAGAAGACAAAATCCCACTGTGTAACCAAACAATACATTCACTACTTTCTTACTATCCAAGATTAAGATATTTTCATACCTCCCAATGTGGTCAGCAAGGATTTGGGGTAATGTTATACTTTCATCGGTGGCAGCTGATGAAGATGGGGTAGCTCTATTGCTGAGGGGTGAATAAGATATACTAAATATTTTTGCAAGGACTGCCTTGGCTGCAGCAGTTTTTGCTAACTTTTTGCTTGGACCTAAAAAGTCAGAACAAAAACATGTATGAACAAAAACAAAGTAAAATATATATATATTTAAAATGAAAACATTAAAAAATTTATAGTTTCTTTGACATACTAGTTGCAGTGGCTTCCAAGGTTAAAAATTAGATATTTAAAGGTTTGTCAAACACAATGAATTAATAAAATTATGAACCTCACCTGAACCCTCAAAACGTTCATTGTCTACAACAACTTCCATGACAAATTTATTGTACTGTTCACCCTTTTCACTAATACATCGAAACTCAAGCCCTGGTTTCAATTCATTTAATAATCCTACAGGGGTTTTTTCAAGTGCTCCTGGGTTTCGTTTGGAATTAAGAAGAAGAGGATGCATGGCAGCATTTTGAACCACTCCATTTGATCCAATATCATTTAATACTGCTTTTGGTTGGGAAGAACAAGAACTGCCAGCCTGAAAAAAAATAAATTTATGTGAGTAAGTCTACCAAGTTGTAGATAAAGACAAAAGTTAAAGGTATGGTCAGCATACAGTTATGTCCTTCTGTGGAGCGGATGAATTGGAATTAAAAACATTGAAAAATGATGGATCACCAACAGCTATATCACTTGAAAAATCTACATCTTTTCCACAATTGTTTAATACTCTGTGTGCTTCATACGCATCTGGATACTGGACAAATGATCTTAGGGCTTTCATTGCAGCATCATGTTTAGCTGCCTTTTTCGTTCTTCCCTGTCCTTCATATGTCTCACCATTCAGCTGAAATAGGCACAGAAAATATTTTACATAAGAGCTAAGACAATCACTAAAATCCTACAACCCAGACTATACACTATGATTTATTACCTCGACACTAACTGTAAATGTTGGCAAGTGTACAGGACCCTGCTGTGATACAAAAGTATACACTAAACCTGGACTGATTTCATTCAAGGTACAAACAGCATTTTTTGGTGTGTGAATTTTACTGGAGTTTGAAACATTCTTTTTCCGCCTTTTCTTAGGTGGAGGCAAATCAGCTAACGAGGCAGAATACAAATGGCAAGAAATAAAATGAAATTAAAGATGAATTTGAGGCTGTAACTCCAAAAATGCACAACACTTACCATTACAGTCAAGGAGACGTTTTAAATCTGGATGCTTGGAGTCCTCACTCATAATTATCGGAACATTTGTTGTGATATTCCTTGCATCTATACTCTGATCTGTATTAAACTGGACATTTGAAGTCATATTTTTCGGATCAGGACTATGATAAACATTACCAGAAACTCCACCAACAGCATGTCCTGTTGTATCCATTGCTGTGCTATCCATCCTGCTGATATCTGCTTGAGAAAAGGGTCCCAAATTATTTTTCTTCTCTTTACAATGATACTTCAACATAAGGTTGGCGCATTTTGAGGAAGAATCACAAAATAAAATCTAGGTAAAAAGACAGAGGATAACTTCATTGACTCCCCTCCTCTCATTCATAAGTTTATAAACAAGAAGAACAATGTACACAGGTAACCTAAGTATCCTGTGAGGAAAATTTGCCAAAGGAACCATAGATGCCCTACAGTGGCACCTGTCTAAGAGGTATGGTTCTTGAAAAAATAAAAATAAAGAGGGCCTTCAAAATAAATGTTTGTATGTAGTTAAAAAACTGAGATATAATATACGATTTCACCAAGCTGGTGGATTAGCCGGGAAATAAAAGATGATCTTACAGGTGTGTAGAGCTGAACGTAAACTAGGTCCCAATGAAATTGATGCAAAACACTACACTACTTGACAACAAATGCTGTCTTCTTGTGTGACAAACCGTTCCAATATAGATACGTAAACTAACTAAAATTGCCAAAATCAAACTGTAGTAATAACTACCCGGTTTGTTCCTATCCCTCTGTTAGGAATCACTGGTTACACGTAGGTCACATACTGGTCAAACTAAGATAGGCGTCATTTTGGAGGTACATTCCTTTTTCAAAGATAGCCACAAAACTATACGACTGAGAAAAGGCGGCGAGCCGCCATCGTAGGTGACATGTTTTTTTAAGCAAGCTTTTTTGTAGTAGTAGATGTGTGTGTGTGTTTCGTCATCCCTTCTAAATTATCTGGTGAGTATTCTTCGCTGCAATCTATCTGTACTATGACAGAACGAAATCTGCGAATGCCACAAGTATGTGTTCGCTAGAAACGAGAGAAAAAGGGAGTGGATCCCGTCAAAAGGAGACGTTTCGTAATCGTTAAGACAATTCGTCCCGTTTAATTCTTTAATTCGTTGGTTCCACCATTTCACACAATTTTCCTGTTAAGAATAAATTCTTAGTTCAGCTGTTGACCTAATAATATTATCCCTCACATTTCTTTCTTGTCTCGAACTGTTTCGCAATATTATGTATTTCTTCTTCTGACAGTTAAGAATTTGTTGTCACCCGCGTGCTTATGAATGCAAAAATTGTATCATTCTTAATCAATTTTCTGGAGCTTTGAAATTCGGAAATCATGCACATAACTTAAAATAATCAATTTCGCGCGGTTCCATCCTACCCAGCCCTTCCTTCATTTCTCTTGGCTATGGCCTCCTTCAAATAACAATGTCATCTTGGAAGAAAGCCAGTTCCTTTGTACCCCTAATTATTTACAACCATTTACCACCAAATACTTTTCATTTTAAACATGATATTTCCCATAAATTGATTTGGTTGTTATTGCTCTGTTGAAACTCAAAGTTTTTATTGTGTTGTATCATAACCTTGAAGGTAAAATGCTTGGTATTTACAATTTGTATGAACCAAGATTTTCTCTGAAATTAGATGTTTTCCATGGCATATAGAAAAATTGAAAAATATTAATTTGCTATCTCACTCACGGCAAGAAATTTATAAGCCAATTAAGCATTTATTAATTTTACATTACAGTATAAATAGTTAATTGAACTTTCTGTTTTGTTTCTATTTCAGATGAAGGATGGGGTGGTGGCACTTTGCTGCATCTTGGTAGCAAACACACACATACCATGGGTATAATTTACTGCAACATTTTTTTTTATCAGCACAACTGAAAAAGCTTCCTCTTCAAGTTTAACCAGCAAATTATCTCAATTTACACCTAACAGAAGATAAACTCAATCCTTTCTTGAATAATCACAATTGTCTGTCAAACCAAACACCTCTACGATCTACTACTAATCAAGCTTAGGAAGGCGATGCTCCACGATACATTTTTCTTTGGCAAAACCAAACAGAATGTTTTGAAAACGAATACAAGATTCTGCGGCAATGATGAGTAAGAGGAGCGGGTGCTGCAACCCGCGCTCAGCGCATACTCAAGGGTGCACACCCACTCATCGGACTGTTCAATTTGGCTGCTGCTCTCCCCAACTGCGCACATCTCGTGAACTCGGCTCCCCTCCGTGCCAGCTTACCCGCTGCTGAGGTAATAATTACTCTATAATGTAATCAAGATTCTGTCACTTAAATCTTGTATTCTTTTTCTGACTTTCTTGTTCATTTTTGTTTCTAGGAGCAGCATAGCATGAAGTGTGTGCAGCTAGTCGATAATTTGTTTCAGGGACCTTTTGTCACAGGTCTTGAGAACAAGTATCAACTCCATCTTGTAAGATATTTCAATTTATTCCTATGTTCTCTATTCTATGTCTGTCCCTTCAAAACACCTTATCAAGAAATTTTTCTCTTTTACTTATTCAGAAATATGGAGTTGATTTACTGAATTCTTTACCCATGAAATTCAGTGTGGCTAATTGTGAAGGTTGGTGTTGATTCATGAATCACAGACTAATTGCAAATATTTTGAATAAGTATCAACCAGTCTTTTTATTTTTAACAGGTGAGATGGAGACTCAAGTCCCAAAACTTCAGGAGGCACCTTATCCTCCATCTGACTCAAAGTAAGTAGCTGCACTGGCTGCACTCAAAAGAAAAACAGAAAAGGAAAGGTTATCTTTTATTTTCTTCACCTCTAATATTTACAGGTGGCGTGGCTTGTCAAAGCTAACACCCACTCAATCACCTGCATGGGGGCATCTGAAAGTGGAGCTCGATTTGCAGGCAATGATGGAGGAGGACTCTGCCCCAAAGTGCCGTAGAGATCTCTACCTTGCCTTCACACAATGTGCTGCCAAAGAGGCTGCTAACATTGAGATGCATCTCACAGAATCTTCAAGGGGACCCTGTGACATGGACTCCCTGTACGAAGAGACCAACAAATTGGACCCGTCGCCAATGCTTAAACCTGAAGACCGAAATTTAGCTCGACTCATTGCCAAGTTTGATAGCAGTATAGAGGCACTTTGGAATCCGGAGGATGTCTCTGAAATGGTTGAAGACTTACAAGATGAGGAGAGTGATGAGCATTTGACAGTGTCTCCTATTCCCATTGACATGCACGGTAGCAAGCAAAACCTATTTATTGCTTGTGGCACCAACATTACAAGTTCTATTTGGTCCAGCAGGCCATCTCCTGAAGAACCACTTCGTGAGGAGTGGAGTATGCCACTCAATGTAAAATGGTCTGAAGGTGATGTGAATCCTTGCATTGACAGTCTAGTGGCTCTGAATCACAACCGTGAAGACAGCAGCTTTACAGAGGTTATACCAAGGACACTTTCTTTGAATCGTGAAGTTCAGCCTCCAGTTTCCGCTTCTCAGCTACCATCACAGTCACTTCCACCTGTACAGCCAGAAACAAGCAAAGAAGAAGAAGACCTTTTGACATCAGCTCGCACACACTTCATTCCTATACGTCAAGAACAAGCGCCTCGCCAACATCATCAACAGAGCACGAATTATGCTGATGGCACTACTTTTGCAATCCCTACAAGCTTGGATATCATCGCATTTACTCGAAGTGAAAGTGGTACTTTGTATCTAGAAGAAGAAGCGGATATGGACTCTCCACCAAAATACATGGAATTTAAAATGAAAGAATCAAACAAAAATAATATTTCTGAAAATGATAACCTGGAAGAATTTTCTGATTTTGTTCCCAAATTCCGTGTGAGTCAGAATGAGAAGTGCTGTCAAACAGAGCAAGAAGATATGTCAATGGACACCACTCCACAACTGGGCACTAAGCATAACTTCATTGGTGAGGAGTTCTACTTTCCGGGTGATGAACATCTCTCATTAGAAGCGGAGGAGGAGGAAATCTGCCAAGCCATGCATGGAAAGTGTAGTGACAAGGCTTCAGGTCCTGCATGGATACCAGGCTGGCCATCAAACTGGCAAGAAAAGCGGGCATCACCACAGTCCTGGTATGGATTATTATAATCTATTCTCTAATTTAGTCTAGTCATCTGGTAGTGCGTTGGATCCCAATGTTTTTGGTACTTAATTTGTATTGAAATGATATAGGTACCACATCTGGAGTGATGGAAATGGATGCTTGGATTGCTCTCGGCCTCCTGAATCCCATAAGAGTCAACTGCGCAGAGAGCTGAGTGAAGATGGCGAGCAACTTTTGTCTGACCTGAGTTCTTTACTTGATCAATATGGTGGAGTCCTGTCTGAAATAAATGGCAACAAATGTGACCGTCCTGATGTAAGTACCCTTACAAGTACGCTAGAAGTGAGGGGTCAAAGAAAGAAATAGTAAATTGAAGTTAAGAGCTTCATTGTTTTAATCTCCTAGTTTTCGTCATTTGAACATTGTGCATGTGCCTTGTGCACGCTTCTTTTACTGAGCTTAGTGGCTGGTTTTATGGCCTTGCCGTTGATTTTTGCACAGATGTCTTAGCATTACTTTTGACATATTAGCAAGTCAAACATATAAGCTTAAATGGGGAAAGCATGTCACACTTTAGAAATACTCTTTTGTTATGTTCTTTTAATAGTCATAGCATTTCTAAATGTAGTTCTTCAGTTTATGCTTTGTTGCACATTCCTTTGCAGAAAATGGCTGAATATACTATTAACTACAAAATTGTGAAGACAGGGCTCTTATCAAACAGTGGAACTGCTCAAAAGGAGAGAAAGAGGTATTGTGAAACGAGTTCACCCTTTGGAACCCTCTATTATGCATAAACGTATTTTTATTTTTGTTTTGTAAAATCGTATTTGGTTTTTGGCTTAAAAAAAAAAAACAGGAATTGTAGTCCCGTAAATCTACCAGTAATTTTTGGTATAGCTCGTACTCAGCCAATATTTGATTCAAAGTATTTATTCAAAGTATTTATTATAAGGTCCTATTCCAATTTTGTGTGTTTGTCATCTAAGCACTGCATGAAGCATTTACAATTTCTTAAGAATAATTTTACTATTGAGTATTGCATGTTATGACCTGTTCATCTCAATTTTATGATATATGATGTAAGTAATTACATGTACTTTTCTTTTGCCAGACGCTACTCGTCAAGCCAGCGCGTGTGCAGTTTGTTCCTGGAGGGCAATTGCAGGCGTCCACATTGCCGCTTCTCTCACGACATGGCCTCAATTCCATGCCACTTTTGGGCGGATGCTTCGTGTCTCAAGGGTGGGAAGTGCCCTTTTCTTCATGGTGGCCGCCCTGTGACCCTGTGAATCTGTTGCCACAGCTCTGCAGCTTTTAAGCCACGTTATGCTTTGTTAATAATTACTATTCAGAGTTTTTAGGCCTTTGTTGTGCTTTGGGCCTAAGGAAGCTTCAGGAATTTTTTTTCATTCAATGTAATCTGCTCTATTCTGCTTTATTTTAAATCACCAATGCATTTGGTGTCTAAATCTGAAAATTCCACAATGATAGTAAACTAATTTTATTGTTACACATGACATGTTGTTTTATATTGTCTTATAAATCTTTTATTTCACTCAAGATTTTGCAGTTTTCTGTTTTACTTGTTACAACAAGTGTTGTTTCAAACCTGAAGCTTTCCATTTTAAGGGCAGGGAAGTATTCCTTGTTTAAAATGGTGCTGAAGTCCTTATTCATTTTTCTCAGTACAGAGTCTTTTTTTTTTCTTTTTTTCTCTCTCTTTTTCTGAACTGTATAGTTTGATGTTTGAACGGTGTTTTTGTTTCTTTTTGTCTTTTCTTTCCTTTCCTTTTTTCTTTCAGGCCATCAGGCCAGATAGAGACTAGGGCTTTTATGAAGTTCTTTTGTGATTACTGAACATTTGTTCAAACATCATGCAGAGTTCTCAAATTCTTTTCGAAGTGAGCTTGAAAATTCAATTTGCTTTTAAAACTCTGAGGAGAAATGGTTTTATGTGGAATGTGAACTTTTTAAAGTTCAAATGGTTTATTTGGTGAGAGGTTTTTCTCAAATCTCTCTGGAAGGCATTGTTATCTTTTTGTTATCAAAGTAGTGTATGGTGCTAGTGAATGATGGTCATGGTGGTCACGGCATTGTGGATTGGACCAGCAGGCTGGTCTTGGTCTTTTGCCAAGATATAGTTAAAAATGAAAAGGTTTGTGCATTGTTTGGATTTGCACTCAAAAATAAGGGAAGCACGTTCAGTAAATTTTTTGCATTGCAAATAAATCTTGTGTGTGGTGAAATATATTGTAAAAAAAAAACTACACACGCAATTACTCTATTGTTTTTCTCCCTTTCTTCATAGTGCATGTTGTTGACTATGACATAATTAGTGTGCCTTTGGTTAATTAACATTGCTCTTAATAATTAAATTTTTTGTTGTTTCTCTTCTCTTTCTCTTGAATTCTTGTTTTGTTGTTCTTATTAAGGAGTTAAACCTGTAAGCATATGCAGAAATGCTTTCCTATCCTTTTTTTTCTTACCTCTTTAGGTATCTAGGCAACTTTTGTTTCTTATTATGAAAATGAAGTTTCTTCATTTACAGAGTGTAAAAATGCATTTTGTCACAATGATGCTTGTATCCAATGTTCCAGGCTTTTAAATTAGATCTGGTGGTCCTTCCTGAACAGTTTATACCATGAATGGTTTTATTGATCAGTTGTGAAATCTTAGTTGTTATTATTATCATTATTTCTTCATTTTTTCCCAAAATTTCTTTTACTGTCTTTTTAAGAATGATCTAAAACTGTAACGAGCTTTTGGACCAATTTGATGTTGCAATATTAAACATGGTAATCTTGATGAGTGAGCATTTGAATGATCAATAGGGTAAAATCTGTAAAGGCAGAAGGACTTTGAAACTTCTTAAAGAAAAAAAATTAGATAGTTTTGTGCAAGTTTTTTTTTTTTAAGTTGAACTTTGTTTTCAGTAGAATATTTCCTCCTAGTATGGATAAAAAGAAGTTTGCTGAATAATTTGTTTGTATTATGGAAATTTTTGTAAACTTTTCAGGCACCTTCAGAAAACAATTCCATAGACTTGTCTATTGGTTTGCATCTTAATGGTAACTTTAAGCACAATCAAGTATTGTGAGGTCTTGTCAATTTCTTAAAAATCAAAGGAATATTAACACAAATGAAGTTTTGATTCATTTTGTTTATTTTAAACTCCATGTTAGATTGTTGACGTTTTTTCTTTTTTTTTTTCACCTGAATGTTAATGCATAGTTTGTGAGTTTGTGTAATTAGAGAATACTGACTGAACGTGAGGACATTGCAACCAACTTTTTCAAGGTTAAATTGCACGTAATCCTGTGGTTTGGTCAAGGCAGTCAAAATTTCTTCTTTTATTATATGCTGTGCAAGAGCTTTCTAATTTTCGGGTTTGTTATTTGAGGTATTTCACAATACTTCAGTTAATATGCTCAGGCATTTTATTAATCATGTCAAAATTCTTATCTTATCTTTTGGTACTTTATGTACAGCAGTAGTTGTTTTAACTATGGGTTGAGTGGCTGCAATATTGGTTAGCCATTTCAGTCAAGATAATATCCAAAGAAAAAGGCATTATCAATGTAGTATCTTTATTGTGGAGGAGTGTGTAGTCACCTTAGTTGGCTATTTAACAGTTTGTCAAAACAAATGATGATTATATTAGCCACAAGTACATTTGTACCAATTTAAAAAATAAAATAAAAATAAGAGCAGATTTAATCTGCCTATTATGCTTTTCACTTTAACCACAGTAACAACTCAAACCACCAATTTTGTGTATTGAGATTAGGTTACTGTAGTGGTGAGAGATAGCAATAATGTAATAAGAAATGCTTAGATATTTAAAAAAAATTAACAGATTTTGCTGGTACCTTAAGGTATTAAATTTAATATCAGTTTCTGACGGTTTGTGCCGATTTGGTTCCGGATGTCCCTAAACCGTTCTGGCAGCATGGTAGTAAAGCAATTCTACCAGTCCACCGAGCTTCTACCAATCTGAGGCAGTACTATTTATTTTGTAGGTGATGATTGTTTTTTTTCTCTTGCTTTTTCTATACTTCTCTGGTAACTCTCCTCCTTCAAAAGAGAAGGGGTGAGGGGGAGGTTGTCAATGCAGAACACGCTGCATATGGATTGAAGTCGATAATTTTCTCTAAATTTAATTGCCTGATTGATCAGTTGTTCACAGTACATATATTCATGTGCCAATGCTATGGCAAACACTTAGTTTGAGAACGTTATATGATTCACAAATTCTGTGTGGTAAGATGGATCAGTCTTGACTCAAGTTTCTACTTGCATTGTTACATTGTTGTAGCATGTAAGGTGCAGGACGTTCGTAACATCAGTTTGGTGCATAACAAATGTTGTTCATGTGCCATCAGATAGCCCTTTACAACTGTTGTATTTGCCAGTTGTGCATTCCGAACAAAAGGAAACAATTACTTTCTATTCCCATGTTCCTGTTTTTTTTTTCTTAATATATTGCCTTTGATATATGTTACACTGTACTTAAAACTGTTAAATGTGCAATTTTGTTTTGGATTTAACACAAAGTTGGTACCTGTCGGGACTACTTTGAAATTTTGTGTAAATTACTTTCTTTAGTAGTAATTACCCACCTCATATAAATCTTGGCCAACGCAACATTTTAAACTGATTTATGGGCTGGTTTACTGCACCAATGCTCTCAGCTGTCATTGTTATTTTTGTTCTATTTGTGACCCTAGTAGCTGTTTGTTAATTTTTATCAGACGGTCTCCACTTTTTTTTTGTTTAGAAACTAGTCAGTGAATATGTAACAAACTATGCTTCAAAATTCCTGTAGGTTGTGCCTGGTTTGCTAGTTTAGATCTGAAGAATTTGCCAGGTGTAAAAGAATTTTCAAAGTGATGTCTGAATTCTGTTTGTCCTATCAAACTGACAATATTATCAAAGCTATAGGATTTTTTAAAAATGAATTTTGTTGAAACTTAAACTTTTTGACATAATTTTGACTTATGAGTTCCACTTTACTTCCGTAACTTCTAGTTTAAAATGTTAACCAAAGGTATTTAAAATTACAGAAATTTTCTGAGAATGGTTATTTTTATATTTCCTTTCAATGTTCTCTGTTCTCTGGGATTTCATTTGGAAATAACTTTGTTATGTGGATTTAGTTTTTCATTATCTAATTTTACTCTCTAGATTTTTATTTTTCTTCTTTTTTTCCTGGTACGTATTATCATTTTCTTTAATCCACAATTTGCTATGGTGCTCTTGGAACCTCTAAACTTTGTGTTTCTGACAATGACAACACTTTAGTCTCTTACTCTTCTGTTCAATAAACCTGTAATCAGTTTGGAAGGTTTGGGTAATAGATCATAAATGTGTGGTTAGATAAAAAAAATTAAAAAAAAATTGGTCTGAATGAAGAAAGGTTTCAGAGATCATACCATTGAAAGTACACTGACCTAATTTTCATCTGTAGGGTTAGTTTTTGTTTTTGTTTTTTTTTTCTTTTTTTTTTCCCCCGTTTCTTTTTGTCTCCTCTCCCCCTTGAGCCAAACAAAAGTATGATTACTTTCAGTAGAATGGCTCTGTATTTTAAATAAACATGACTGTACTGATCAAATTTGTATGCCATGCTCAACGAAGATTTTCCCTGACAATTTGCAAGATTAGTCCTTTACTTTGTTTTGGAAGATTGTAATTTTCTGAGGTGGCAAAATGACAAAGCCTTATATGCTGGCCAGTAAAGAGTATATGTACTGCATACTCTAGACTAGATTTGTTTTCAAAAATAGTGGTGTTTGAAAGATTGTTCTTTTTTTGTTGGCATGCTGCCTATGCTGAAATATGTTTTAGGATTAAGTTATTAATATTATTTTTTTGATTTCACGTTAGATCAAATGAAGTGCACTTAAACATTTGTCAAGCTTTGTTCAGAAGCAGAGTCAAAGTATCAAACATGGCTTGACTCAATTCAATCCTAGTTTGGTGTGTAGCATGTCCAACCCTGTCAAAAAATGTCTGTTCAACTTGACGTGTTTGTACAAGGCCCTAGGAAGAGTAGTTGACACTCCAAAGTTCATCCTAAATTTTGTAACTGCACATCCTTTTGCCACCAAAATTTGTCTGTTTGGAGCAATTTTCTTGTGAATTTGGAAGTGTCAAATAAATATTCTCCAATGCAAGTCTTTTTTGCCTTTTATATATTTTTTTAAATCATTTTATTTACAGACCGATATTTATTAGCAGCTTGCAATTGAGGCAGGTCGGTCAACAAATAAATGCATTAAGATACCTATAGTTAAAATGTGTTGCACAACACAAACATATAATTTCATTTTAAACCCCGTACATATTCTATGCCAATTGATATTTTCGCGCCGAAAGATGAAGGATGGCTATTGGCTGGATCTTACTCTGACTTCCCTTGCCAGCCACTTCTGACGTCTGACCAGTAATGTGTATTTTAATGTTTAACTTCGAATTTCTAATGAGCTATTACCCCATTACAGGTTTCACTGTTTCATGGTAATATTCTTTTAAAATATTTTGAAGGTTTACAAAATGGAAACTTAGAAGTTCCCCTGAATTTCGCGCTTTTTCTCTTATGGATAGCGGATGAATACATGCAGTAGAAAGTTTCGGTCTTCGCTGCATGTCTAGGTTTGTGAGTACGACTAGAATGTTTTTTTTTCTTTTTTTTCGTTTTTTTAAATCTTCTGTGAGCTCCAAGTGTGCAACTGTTCAACACTTGAATGTGTTCAATTTCCAGTCTTACATGTCCAAGTGTACAACTCGGTATTTGTGCAATTCCAAGTGTCAAACTTGCCAGTTGGACACTTGTAAGTGTTTAACTCGACATTTGTGCACTTGCATGTGTTCAACTTCCCCATGCAACATTTCCCTTGTTGAACACTTGCAAGTGTTCAACTGTCGAGTTAAACACTTGCAAGTGTACGACTAGCGAGTTTAACACTTCCAATTGCACAAATACAGAGGTGCGCACTTGCACCTGTTATACTGGAAGTCGAACACTTACAAGTGTTGAACAGTTGAACACTTGGTTTCACAGTGTACAAAAGGAAGAGACGACTCGGGTAATCCGGATGACAGAGGTTCGGTAAACCGAGCGAGGAAATCCGTGGAAATTCGGGGTAACCCAAGCGCAATACGGTGTTACTCCGGGGTACTTCCGAAGAGAAATCATTACATGTAATCAGGGAATGACCAAGGGGTACTGTAATCGCGTGGGGGAAAACGACAAAGGTAATCCGGCTGACAGCTTTTTGGGTAATCCGGGTGGAGAGTAATCTCAGAAAATTGGAGGTAATCCGGGGTAATCTAAGGGTAATCCGGGGGGTAATCCATGGGTGATTTGGGGTAAACAAGGATAATCCAGGGTAATCATAGAGAGAGAAAAAACAACGTTATCCGGGGGTTAATCCGAGGATAATCCGGGTAATGAGTAATCCGGTTGACACAGAATTTGGTAGTCGTTTCGCCTCGGGTAATCGTGGAGTGATCCGGGTAACCGGGAACTCGGTTTACCGGACAGGAGTCAGAACTTAATCGTAGTGTATGTAGTTTGCAGCCCTGATTCCCCCTCTCTACTTCGTTTTTGAGCGGCAACCCGGGCACCCCCCACCCCTTGAGAATTTCCAGGAAACGCCGGGCGCTCCGCACAACACCGTTCGTTGGGGACGAGAGATCTGTTCTCCAGAAATTTGCATTGCATGGACTAAATAATTGGTAAGTGTTTTTCTTAACATTAGCTCTTTGTTTCTTTACGGACTCCCTCTCGGCTATAGATTATTTTACAAGTTTCTGTTAAGAACTATCTGGGGCCCTTCTTAACTCATGAGTGGTGGGTGCAAAATTTTAGAAGAGAACTTCATTCAAATTGTCATCTAACCATTCGGGTTGTTAGGATTAATATCTTGTGTGGCCGTTTAACTTCAGAAAAGATTCTTTCTCTGTAAGGATCTATCCTAATGTGTCAATCCTTCAGAGTTATGGTGTATGTCGTTGGAGTTCTATGAGGTTTGAGACATGTGAATAGTTGAATTGTCTTCTTAGCTCTTGTTCCGAAAAAGACATCATAAAACAAAACAAAAAATCTGTCGAAAACATCGTAACTGTCATGTGCGAAGCGGCATTATAGTTTTTCTATAGCTCTAATATGTTGTGCAGGTGTGGGTCCCTTAAATATCTTGTTGTTGGACTGAAAATGTTCCATGTGTTTGTTACAGCTCCAAACTTATTTAGGCTTTTGTTTATTTCTGTTTAGATGTTCATCATGGCTAGTTGGTTCAGGGCAGAGTCATTTAGAAAGAAATCTCATCACAATTTCTATGGACCTGGGTCTTCTGATCTCTCTAGGCATGAGTCTGTAGGGACACCGGAACCAATTAACAATGGCTTTCAGTCTCTTTACAAACCATTTTTGACACCTTATAATTTTGCTCCGAACTTCACCTCATCTGTCCCTGATACCAAGCTGCCTGTATTACATCAAGAACAAGTGAGCACCGCCTCAAATTATGAATTTTTTTCGGATGAATTTGATAATGAAAAGACAAGCTGTGGTCAGGTGGCATTTCTCAATCAGCTGTTAGAGGACACTGAAGATGGGAATGTATCAAAAACTGATGCTTCATATAACAAATTGTCTGAAAAATTCTGTCTTGAAGATGAATCCATTGGGCAGTTAGCCATTAAGCTTGCTGACATAGCTCTTTCAGAGGTGAATGTTCCAGTCAAGCAATCTGTAGAAGTACCAAAGGCTAATAGGAATTTTGAAGGGCAGAATGCCCATTATCAATCATTTCCGAAGATACAAAACTTTTCTATTACCAAGCCTTATAATGCCAGGACTAATTATGTGAAGAAAACTCAAGGCTTTCCTAATTCTAAGAAGAAAAGATTTCCCAATAACAAAATTGTTACACCCAAAGGATTTAGACAGGTGTCTGTGATTGATGCTAGACAAGAATATCCCTCCATTCCTTATCATAAATTGAAATCTTCTAATTTACCTCGTAATTTTTCAGGTAATTTTGAGTGATTTTAAAACAATTATTCCTACTATGTACAATCCAGGAACTTACTTTGCTTGTCTCCTTTGTGATTTAGATGCTCCTTTCTGGTCGGATAGTATTAAGTCGGATGGCAGCAGTCAGTCGTCAAACTCATCAGTGCATAAGGAATCCTACTTCTCTTCTGATTTAATGAAATGTCAGTGGTCTTTTGGTTTGCAGTTTACCTTTGGTTATCATCCAAATTTTTAATAAAATATTTTATATTTCAGATAAGATGTTTCCCAAACCCAGTGATTCTGAGGATGATAACACAATGTCGCCTGCACCTCTACGCAGGGGCCGTAAATCCCACAGCATTAGCAGCAGCAGTAGCGGAGGTCGTGCAAAATATAATGAATGTGTTCTGTGTAAAACAAATGGAGAGACTCCAGCTATGTATCGTAGCCACGTTCTCAAGGATGAAAGAGGCCGCACTGTTTGCCAAGTTCTGCAGCGTTATATTTGTCCACTTTGTGGAGCAACTGGTCAGTGTACTTCACATTTACTTTACTTCAGTATGTTGATTTTTTTCAATATTTGTTTGTAATATTTGAAATCTAATTTCTTTTTCTTTTTTGTTTATGTTGTAGGAATCAATGCTCATACTGTGAAGTACTGTCCTAAAAATGAAAACCCGCCTCAGGTTGCTACAATGACTACTTTAAAGTCTATGCGATCTTCTACTGGCCGTAAACGCTATGGTCCCTGCTCTGGTCACATTCGCTCCGTGCCATTTGGCATACGTCAAAATCCTCTTTCAGCTTGAATCAAAAGTTTTGTTTCTACATTTCCTGAATCCTTATGCTGGTTAAAACCCTTGTTAGTTTCTATCGCTCAGGTGACTTCATCTAATTTTTTGAATTATGGTTTTGAAGGATTTAACTGTTTCTTATATACTACTGTATCAATTAATCTTAGCTATCACTGTTCTTTTTCATTGCATAACCTGACTTTCATTAATTTCATACTGTTCTTTTATGAAATTAGTTCTAAATTTTTCTAAGAATCAGACAATCAAAGTTTACTGCTATGTTTCTGTAGAAGTATTTCTCAGTGTTGATGTAATTTTATTCCTTTTATATTTTAACAGTTGGTTCTTCCCCTGTTTTTGACCAACCCTCTTATTGGGTTCTTAAGTTCTTTTACTGAACTTAACTGCTTATTAATATTTCAGTTATGTGATTTTGTTTTTACCTGTATGTCAATCTTGGGGTTACTGGTGATTTGATTCTCACAAAGCATGTTCCAAACACTAACTTTGTGTAACAGCTTCTTGCTCAGAATTTATTATCAAATATTGGAGTTTAAAAAAAATCTGGTCTGTCTATACCCTGTGTCTTACTTGCACTCATGTAATATGTAAGTACTCAAGATAGTATTGATGGCATTCTATTAATTTTCTGATTATCAGGCAGAAATCTTATCCTAATCATGCCATGTTCTTCTGCAAAGTGTCTGGTAGTTAATCAAACACCTGTTTTTCTTACACTGCTTTGAAATTTGTTCTATCTTAATTCCTATTTTCTACTGATATGTTTAATCTTTGTCATTGGAAGTTTGCTCAATTACTGACATAACTATGAATTTTAACAGCATGCTATATTCATATTACATATCTTAAACCATTAATTTGCATTGTTTTCTGTTGTGTTTTGGTATTTACTTGATCGTCTGATTGTTCGTGTTGAATCATAGGTTCCATATGCTAATCATCACCTGAGCTATCATTAAATGTTCAAAGAAATTTACATTGTGTTTTATTAAGAAAATACCTGCACTGTCAATCAAAGAGTCTCAGCATTAAGAAAAATAATTAATCTATTTTACATTTACTTGGTTTTTCTTACAGAAGTGTTTTATGAGAGTGATAGTTGTTAAAGTTAAACTTACTCCTATACCAATAGCAACAACAAACACAAGAGTAACAAATGTGGTTGCTGAGAAGGGTTCCTCTGCCTGCTCTTCAGGGAATGCGTTGGTACTTCGTATTGTAAATCCTAGTGTCCATCCCACACTGGTGTTGTTGACCTGATATAAATAACATGGTGAACAGAGGCCTTTAGATTATTTTACTTTTCTTATCAGATAATTTACCTTCTTTAAGAATTCAATATTTTGCCAAGTGTTCTCTTTAATGCCATATCCATTGACCAATAGATTTGCCTGATATTGAGCATTGAAGCATATTTTTGATGTATATTCTTCTTTAGCATCTGAAAAAGTTAAAAGTATCTTCCTTAGGATGCATATTGTTCAATAAAGAGTTAGTTTTTGATCCTATATCAATATGTAAAGAAACCTGGCAGAGTAGAGATAACTTCATCCCAAGTTCTGCTGCAGCTCTTATTGACAGCAACCAAATAATCCTTCATGGAAGGACGTTTCTTTTCAAATCCAAGGTATTGCATAGTGTAATAAAACGCTGATACAGCCTGAAAAAAAAAAGTTCAGATTGAGAAAATTATGTCAACAACTGCTTTGAGAGGGTTAGACAGATAAGTGCTTACCACAAAATTTGTGTCAGCAGGGTGGTTTGTTGGAGCAGCAAAACATTCCTTGCTGTTGAAAGCTCCATTGCACTGCTCTGTGTTGAGCAGGTATTGTATCTTAATTTTACACTGATCAGGGTCACTTCCACCACTCACCTTTGTTATAATATTCCTAAACTATCAACAAACAGTTTTTTAAACTCTTTTCTCGATCAGTTCTATTTCACATAATTTGCATGAGAAGAGGGCATGCTCTCTTGAAACAAAATTAAGGCCTTTTCTTGGCGCCCTTTCTCATGCTAAATAAATAAATAAATAAATAAATAAATAAATAAATAAATAAATAAATAAATAAATAAATAAATAAATAGAAAAGGATTTTTCAGCGCCGCTCGAATTTTCTGTCTACATTATTTGCGATAGAGATTTGGTTGGGCATGAACAAACTCACCCCGTCGGTGAAGCGAGTCTGCGAACACGCATTCACGTAGTCGTCGTAGCCAAGCGAGTAGTTGAATCCAGTATTGTGGCAGGGGCTGACGACCTGGAGAGTCCTCGGGCTGTCGCCGGGCTCCGTACGGCTGTCCAAGTGCTCCTGGGGAGGATATTGTGATATGCATGCTGACGTGAACTAACATCGCAGACAGGTTTTGAGCCCCAACTCAACGCCCGCCACTAGGGTGTTCAAAACTGACCTTTTGAGCACGACTGGGGCATGGTTCCCGATCTCGAATCGGGCCCGAACGGGGCTTGTTCAAAAGATAACTTGGCCCTCTTGCTAAAAAGCCGCCAATCGGAGGTCGGGAACCATGCCCAAGTCGAGGTCAAAAAGTCAGTTTTGAACACCCCCTTCACCTTGACCAGCAGCACGAGGTAGCGGTTGAGCAGCTGCTCCTGGCCGAGGCACATGTAGCTGCGCGCGTACAGCTCGTGGCGCGCCCCGTACAGCCGCAGCGACGTGTCGTACACCGAGGGCGCGGCCTGGTTGTCGTGGTGCAGGAACGTGATCTGGGTGGACGCGCCGCCCATGTCCAGCATCCCCACCAGCTTGGTCGGCTTCTAGCAAACGGAATGTCACAGAGTGAGAACCCAGGGGACAGAAAAACGTCAAATTTAAGTTCATCATTATGACCTCATTTTATTTTGGAATTTGACCTCAACATTATGTCACATGATGTCAAATTGATTTGGGCTGAAATCGATTTGCCATTATTTTGCCACAATTTTGACCAAATCAAAATGAGGTCATAATGATGCACTTAAATTTGACTTCTGTTTTACGTCATATGATGTCAAAGTGACTTTTTCTGTCCCCTGAGAATGGGATAGGAGGAGGAGGGGTTGGGGTTAGCAGTGAGGACGGGGGCGGAGGGACCTTACCGGGTAGATGGTCTTCAGCAAGTAGTTGGCCGAGATCCAGCCCGCCACGGCCTCCTCCTGGCCCGTGATGATTCTGACGCTGTTGACGCTGTTGAAGAGCATGCCGGTCGCGGCGCGCTCCAGGGCGCGCGACACGTTCCCCATGACCTGCTCCGCCTCGTCGGGGCTCTCGCTCCTGGAACAGTTTGGAGCGCGTGAGGGGGATGGGGCCCGCGAGCGGCGACACCGCACCGCACCGCACCGCACCGGTACCCACCGCAGGAGACGCATGCCGGCGGTGGCCGCCAGGAACAGCGGGCTGTGTCCGCGCCGCGCCTCGGGGATGCTGCTCAGCCCCGCCGCCACGCACTGCCGGAAGTACTCGTCCGCGCGGGCGCGCGGGTCGGCGCGCAGGACCACGCCGATGCCTCCTGTGGGCGAGGTCGAGGGGTGCCTTGTAGCAGGGGGTGAGGCGCTCTCTCAATCGGGTACCCGGCCCGGCCCCTGTGCCTGCCCTCCACCGCCCGGTCTGAGGCGGGTACCCGATTGAGAGTACCGGCTCTGTACACCGTGCTCACCACTCATGTCGCACGAGGCGACCTGCGACACCACCCCCGTGCCGTTGTACTTGTTGGCCTGCCACCTGTACACCACCATCTCAGTGTGCGTGGAGCCCGCGTCGAACACCATGGCGTACTGCGAAAAGAAACACACGAGTCGCTCGCAGGGTACACTTTACTTGTCGCGCTAGTGCACGGCAACACATAGAGATAGCGACGTGACCACCATGTGGCCTCGCTCCCGTGTTTAACCATAGGGCATGTAAACGCCCCGCACGACTGAATGTGTTCGATCTCGAGGGGTTATCGACACCGCCTCGATGCAGTGTGAAGATATTGTTTTTTTTTAGTCGGAGCCCGCGACGCCCATCAGCCAGTGGGCAGTCATGCTCCTGTGCACACGGGCCAGGCCAAGAGGCCCAGCTTTAGGCCCCCGGCCCGGCTCGGTTAGCCGCCGCCTCAAGGTCAAGCAGGATCCGGCGATGCCCGGAAGAGGGGGGAGTGGAGGGTAAGCCAGCAGAGCAAGTGCAGAACAACGAGTATACAGCCCGGCCCGGCCCGGCCCGGCCCGGCCCGGCTCGTCACGACTGCTGCTGACTGATTCAGAAGAGCGCACATCTCACTCTATCTCTCTCGCACCTATACGGCGCGCCTCATGAGTGCGAGAGAGACAGAGCGAGGCGAGCGCTCTTCTGAATCAGTCGGCTGATGTACCAGCCGCGTAATGCTTGTGGTGAAGGGGCCCCGGGCCCCCGGCCACGCGACGCCGCCGGCGCGGCGCCTCCTATACGTTTCGGATGCTCCACACTCACTGAGGAGGCGGCGAGGCGACGAGTGCGGATGCTCTCTACGGAAAATACCCCTGGTCCTCGGTTCCCCCGCACTTCCCCCTCTCCGTGTAGTTTCCGTTTCTACTCGTGGTTTTACGTTGATTCGGGTGGATTTCACGGTCGAGCGCCCCCCACCTGGGAGTCATGGGATGGGAGAATGAGTGAGAAGGGTCATCATCGGCGAAACATGTCTTTTTTGTTTTGTTTGTTTGTTTTCGCCGCCGTGCGGGGCGGGGCAGCGGGGCAGTCCCGTTCGTCAACCTCCGATTACATTTGTCAGCGCGAGATGGGTTTCACCGAGGGTCGCGCAGCGGCATGTTAACATCATCGCCAAATAAAGGCGCGAGGCCGAGCAGGGCAGCGCAGCGCAGCGCAGGGTGTGCGGGAGCGCCGCGCCCCTGCAGCGTAGGCAACAGGGACCGCAGCGCGCACCCGCGTAGTGCGGGCTGGCCTACCCAGCGCTTGGCAGGGGCTCCGAGGACTGCACAGGACTCCGCCCGTGTCGCTCTCAACACTTGCTTTACCGCGCAGGACTCTTCTACTCATTGCTGCCATCGTCTGTATTTTTTTTATTACGCCTTCCTCTATGAGAGCCTGCTCCATTTAATTGGCATCGGTTGACATTTGTCATCGACCGCTACAGTCTGCGGGGGAATTCCCGGGAGCTGAAACTGCGTGGTGACTCTCTGCCTCGTCCGTTTTAGCGTCCCGTCCCGATTCTGCGCTAGCTTCGTGATTATGATATCATGCGGGCGTTACTCAAAAAAAAAACAAAAAAAAAAAAAACATGCCAATGAAAGAGGAATAGTAATGAATGAGTATGGAAAACAATGGAAACGTAGGACCAACTGCCGCAATCTCTCGGGGACTGCGCTGCGGCCAGCCGCGCGCGTGAAAGAAGTGAGAGAGCGCACAAGGCGGAACGTTCGAAACGGAGGCGGGAACAGCATCGCCGCGCCGCGCCGCGCCGGCCCGACTGTACGTCTCGCACAACTACACGTACTGCATCTGCCCGCGCCATCATACTGCTTCCGGCGCCAGCGCGAAAAGTCTCGCGGCAAAGCAAGAGAAAATTAAGAGAAACGATCGCCTAATTCACGAGTATTAGAGCAGGGCTACCGGCTCTCCCCTCCCTTCCGGGTACTGGAGATGAGCGACTGCCCGGCCGGGCCGGCCGCGAGTCATCGGCAACAAAGCGGAGCCCGGGCCGGGGCGGGCCAGCCGGGCGAGTAACGCGCGCGCGTCAGTCGTCAGCAGTCGTCAGTCGCTGACGGGTCTCCGTCTGAGCTAGGCGATCGCCTCTGTCCACACGCTCGGCTCCCGGGCCGCGTCGTCTGCTACTGTCACCCGTGCGCGCGCGTCCCCGCCCCCGCCCCGCCCCCGCCGCTCCGCCTCACGAACTTCGCGACGAGCTTCGCCATGAGGCGGTGCCTGGTGCTGGTGCTGGCGCTGGTGCTGGCGCTGGGCGTGTGCCTGGCGCAGGACCAGGAGCCCCTCACGGCCAACGGCGCCGACACCACCGGCGCCGGCGGCGCCCTCGAGGGCGACCTGGACTGTACGTGCGTGCCGTACTTCCTGTGCAGCGCCGACAACAAGGTCATCGACAACGGCGAGGGGATCATCGATGTCAGGTGGGCCAGCCACACCGGCATCAGCTCAACGTTACGCACAGAGTCTCTGCCCGTTAGCACCCAAGTAAACAAGCCCCCTAGTTGAACCGTGTCAAGGCCGCGTTATCAATAGTGCGAAGCCACAAAAAGAAACGACTCAATCAAGTCTGACCCGCTGGCTCTACCGGCCTGCAAGGTCCACGCTGAATGCGCGAGTTACTAATGTCGATCGTCGTTTTATTGGCGAGAAAATTCTTCAAAACCACCTTAGAGCCGGGCCCACGGACTTTGGGGTCCACGCGCGGGCGAAGACTCGGTCAAGAGGGCGCGTTGATAACGTTTTTCCACAATTTTGATTGGTCGCTCGTTGCGTCACGTCACGCCGTTATTGTGACGGGCAGGGCGGGGTGGGCGAGGCGCGAGGCTGCGCCGCGGGACCCCGCCGCACCCCACCGCGCCCCGCCGCACCCCGCCGCGCCCCGCCGCGCCCCGCCGCGCCCTCGCAGCAGGACGGGGGCGTATCCTATAATTGTCCTATTTGTCGTACAGTTGTCGGTTGCACGTAATGTCTGCGTTTTAGAATGACACCGCTCGCTTGCAGGAGCTCCGCGCCCCGGTGCCCGGGCGAGATAGACGTGTGCTGCAGGGTGCCGTCCGGAGAGACGACGCCCAACCCCCTCCCCGGCCCCGGCCCCGAGCCGCAGCCCCAGCCCCAGCCCCAGCCCCAGCCCCAGCCCCAGCCGCAGCCCGACTACCCCGACCGGCCCCAGCCCCAGCCGCAGCCCGACTACCCCGACCAGCCCCAGCCCCAGCCGCAGCCGCAGCCCGACTACCCCGACCAGCCGCAGCCCCAGCCCCAGCCGCAGCCCCAGCCGCAGCCAGATGAGCGCCACCAGAGCAACGTGGTCGTCCCCATGCAGGGCTGCGGCGTCAAGCGGCAGCAGGGCACGTCGCTGAGGATCCTCACCCCCGAGGGCGCCCGTGAGTATACAGCGGGTGTGCGTGCGCGCGCGCGCGCCTGACACTAACCCTCACACACTGACTGGTCCTTCCCTCCCCTCCCCGCGCAGCGGACGACACGGCCACGTTCTTCGCCGAGTTCCCCTGGATGCTGGCGGTGCTCGTGGAGGAGCGCATCGCCGACGGCCGGCCGCTGAACCGCTTCAAGTGCGGCGCGTCGCTCATCTCGCCCTCCGTGGCGCTCACGGCTGCGCACTGCATCATCGGGTGAGCCTGGCGCAGCGCCCGCAGTTCTTCTTTCTGCCGAATGGTTCAGAAGATCGCTCTCGTTCCTCCATCCTTGTCGCGTCTATGGCGGTGCCCTATGCTGGGCTACACGAGTGCGACAAGGACAGAAGTACGAGAGCAATCCTAGGAATCAGTCGTCTGACCTCTGACACTCCGCGCGGGGCGGCCCGCAGGCAGGAGCCCTCGGCGCTCAAGGTGCGCGCCGGCGAGTGGGACACGCAGAACCGGTCCGAGCCGCTGCCGCACCAGGACCGCGGCGTGACCCGCGTCGTGCTGCACCCCAGCTACCGCGCCGGACCGCTCTACAACGACGTGGCCCTCATCTTCCTGGACGCGCCCTTCGACCTGGCCGACAACGTGGACACCATCTGCCTGCCCCAGCAGGGGCAGACGTTCTACGGGGAACGCTGCTACGCCACGGGCTGGGGCCGCGACTCGTTCGGTAAGCAGGGCGCTCTTACCCCTTCCCCACCCGCTTCCCCTTCCCTCTGCACGTGACGTCATCGATACCTCTGCTCCACCTGCAGGTGCGACCGGCGCCTACCAGAAGATCCTGCGCAAGGTGGACCTGCCCATGGTGCCCAACCCCGAGTGCCAGAGCAGACTGCGGCAGACGCGGCTGGGGCCCTACTTCAAGCTCCACGACAGCTTTGTGTGCGCCGGCGGCGAGGAGGGCCGCGACACCTGCCAGGTGAGCGCAGCTGCAGCTGAAACTGTCAGGCCACGCACCGTCGTCGTTAGGGTTGTATGTGAACACACATTACGTCTGACTTGCAGGGTGACGGCGGCGGCCCGCTGGTGTGCCCCATCCGCGGGGACCCCGGGCGCTACGCCCAGGTGGGCGTCGTGGCGTGGGGCATCGGCTGCGGGGAGGGCGCCAACCCTGCCGTGTACGCCAGCGTCGCCTACGCGCTGCCCTGGATCAACACCCAGTTCGGCCAGTGACTTGAACGCACCATTCAGCGCAGTTGAGTCGCACCGCCGACCTCTCCAACCCACACTCCTGTTAAGGATTTTTTTAAAAAGTAGTTTGTACTCGACTCGTCCTGTCAACCCCGATCTGAACGGGGCTGAACGGATCGGACTTTTGGCTGTGAAAATGCATGGCGTTACCCGCATGGGGCGCATCGCTCAGGTCGCGTTCGTTAAGCATTTGTGTTTATTAGCGAGCTATCATTCGACATACATCACCTCTTTTCGCATGAAACCAAAAAAAAAAAAAAAAAACTCGTAGCCCCCGCCATTTTATTTATCTACACGGTCTACTTTTGTACGCAGCTCTCTCGAAACGTGGTAATAAATCCTGAAAAATCGACCCGACGTGTAATTAATTCCAGCAGCAGCTGGCGAGAATGAGGCCGCGCGCGGCGCCGAGTGCGACGCGGATGGCGGCGGCGTCCTTGGGCGGGCGGCTACGCTACTGCGACTCGGGCGTCGCGCCCGGGAGGTAGGCACCCCTCCGCGCGCCTCCAGAGGGCAGGCAGCCCACCTGCGGGCGCTGCGCGGCACACGGCTCCTCCAGGAGGCAGGCTCCAGGAGCTGCAGCAGAACTGCGGTAGGACACACTTGACGCGCGCGAGTCTGGCTGGCTGCCTACCCGCTGGCGCTGGACGCGCGAGGCGAGAGGCTTGGGCAGAGTGGCATTCTTCAAATCATTACACACGAGGGGTTACCTATTGTCACATTCATGATTGAAGGTGACTTGAAAAGTACCCTTCTCTGTTTGAAAAAAATATAACAATAACCGCCTTGTTGGAACTACGGGCCTGATAAAGGCCACAGCCCCGACCTATTTGAACGATTCATTGAGTCGCTGATAAAGGCGGCTGGCGCCTCGACTGCCCGTTCGGTTCGGTTCGGTTCGTGTCGTCTGCTAGACCGGCTCGGTTCGGGACGTCACATTCGCTTCTCGGAATCGCACCAGCGTATCTATTAGCAGGCACGATAGGAACGAGAAACAACAGAAAACAACAATCACATGCAATTTAGATTCCCGAGCTTGACCCCCAAGAGGCCAGCGCTGTTGGCGCTGCTTGGACGCGGATTTACTGGCCATGGCCCACAATCGTGAGGAAGCTTGTGATAGGGCCGGGGCCGGGCCGGGCCGATCTCTCGCTTTGTAAATAGTCACGCTCGGAGTGCGACTTGTTATCCGGGGGTCGGTGCCAGTTATCCGCTGGGGCAGAAGCGGCTGTTCAAAGGCTCCTGTAGTCCCCGCCGCGCCGGCCTGGTTCAGCGTCCCTACCAAGCCGCCTCCTGGCTAGGGAATTTGTGTCCGCCTGAACATAGGCAAAAGGCCTGGCACCACCCCGCCCGTCCTCCCCGCCAAAGATCGCCTGGCCGGGGTGTGCCACAGAAAAGAGAAAAGTTCGCCTCTTGATATGAACCTCTTGGGAAATCCCAACAACGCCAAAGGGGAAATTTAGTCTGCGTGAGCCGCGGCAGGATCCGCGAACCAGTCTCGGTCCCCGCGGGTCCCAGCCCGCGCCACGCCACGCCACGCCGCGCTGGCCCGAACCACTGCCAAGGTTAACGGTAACACAACCCGCCACCCGTCCGAAGAGGAGCAGCCGCCCGCCTTTTCCTCCTCCGGCTGTTGGGCTTTCCCCCGCGAACCAGAACCGCCCGGCCGGCCGGCAGCCGCAGTGCAAGCCGCGCGGCGCAGCGCGGGCGGGGCGGGGCGGGGCTGGTGTTCACACCTTTACTCCCCGAGCTCTATAATGTAAGACCGACGAGACGAGGCCATGCAGCAGGCGCGATGGGATTCCTCATTGGCGTCCCCGTTCGTCACTCGAACAGCAGCTTGCGCTGTGTGATGGCCGGCGCGAGACACTAGTGCGTGCGTCACGCTGCAGCGACAGTCCCGTGACGTCACGGCCACCTGGGAACGCCCCTCTCGTTCTCATCTCCCCTCTCCGTTGTTGTCTCCATTCATTCGCACCCTGCCCCAGCAGGCTGCCCTCTGCAAATCCAAGTGTTGAACTGTCATCGTAAAAGTTTTACAGTTAAGACTGCCAACTAGTTCAACACTTCGATTTGCAGCGCTGCCACGACGCTCGCCCCCGGGCCCGGGCCCGCCCCCGGTCTCCAGTGGTCGTAGTGGCTGGCCGCGCCCGCGCCCGCGCCGGCTATCTCTCTCTCTCCGCGTCCACCGCCCCGCCGCCCCCGCCCCGCCCCACCCCGCCCCGCCCCGCCCCGCCGCGCCCCGCCGCGCCACGGAGAGGCCCGATCCCCCTGCCGGCCTGCCGGTCTGCCTGCCTGGACAGACGAGCCTGTAGCTGGAGCCGAAGCCGGAGCCGGGCTGGAATCAACAGCCAGTCCGTGTTGGAGTCTCCGCGAATCCAGACACACGCCGCCGGCCCATCCGGAGTCGACCCGGAGTTTCGCCGGAGTCATCAAACCGGCAACAGTCAGCCCGACCGGAGTCAGCGACTCCGTCAGCAGGTACGGAACGCTTCGGCACCCCACCACCCCGGAGACCTTGTAGTACACGGCAGTCGCGCTGCCCGCCCCGCCCCACCGCGCCCCACCGCGCCGCGCCGCCTGCGGAGCCAGCCGCCCCGAGCCCGGGGTGACCCCGCCCGCCGACCCGCGAGAACTACAGGCCATTCCCCCGGCTTCGGACTCACGCAATTAGACATTTTAAAAAAATACAAGAGAGTTGATGACGAATAAACTGAATGTATGAACTCCTTCAGCACCACGCTCTTCGTCTCTTTGGCGACCGCTTTTCAATGCCTTCCTTGCGCGGCGCATTCACCTTTTCGACCCTTAGGTGTCGTGCCCTGGCCGTGCGGCGCGCAGCACCGCGTAGCACTCGTAAGCGCCATGGGCTCAGCCGTGACACAGGCGTGAAGTCGCCTATCGCCTCACACCGAGGCTGCACGGCATAATACGAGCACGGTGTGGACTCGTCCGTGTAGAAACCTCAATGCCATTTTTTTTCCCCCATTTCTTTACAGTTTTCTACTGTGTACAATTTTTATTTTATTTTTCAAGGTTGATAAATGCCCTTTCTTTCTGGGCTCGTCCCAGTTTCTGTGTTTTTCAAAAATGGGGGAATTAACTCGATTTTGTGTGCGCTTTTCCTTCTAGGATGATGCGCGTCGCTGTGCTCATAGTGGTGCTGGGCCTGTTCGCGCACGGCGCGCTCGCGGCGGGCGGTAAAGCGCGGCCCAAGCCCAGCAAGCTGGGCGTCCGCCAGCAGGACGACGAGTACATCGACCCGGACACCATCAGGGAGATCTTCACCACGCCCGGCTCCGGCGGCGACAGCTTGAGCCAGAGTCAGAGCCAAAGTCAGGCCCAGGCCCAGAGCCTGGACCAGTTGGGAGGCGATGGCGCTCTCAGTCAGAGCCAGAGCCAGAGCCAGAGTCAGAGCCAGAGCCAAGGTCAGTTTGGCGATGACGCCCTGAGCCAGAGTCAAAGCCAGAGCCAGAGTCAGAGCCAGAGCCAGAGTCTGGGCGGGCTCAGCCAGAGCCAGAGCCAGAGTCAAAGTCAGAGTCAGAGCCAGAGTTTCGGCGCGGACAGCGAACCGAGCCAGGAGTTCATCTGCAGCGTGTTTGGCGGAGCCACGTGCCCCGCGGATATGGGGCAGGCCGCGCCAGAGTCGGTAAGTAACTGTAACAGCCCCGTCGCGTCGCGTCGCTCGTTCCGAGCTGACCCGACCCGTCAGGTCGGCGATAAACGAATCTGGTCTGTTCCAGTGCCTGTGCGACAACGGGGACGACTGCAAGTGCGTGCCGTACTATCAGTGCGACCAGAAGGACGGCAGCTTCAACGAGTTTGGGGAGGGCGTCATCGACATTAGGTGAGTGAGCGTCACGCGGCGGTTCACTGCATTAAGGTGAATGAAACTACTGACTCGCACCCCGTACAACTCATGTCCACACAGGCAAGACCACAGGAACAGCACCTGCCACTACCTGCTCAAGTGCTGCAAGACGTCGCGGTCCGACTCGCCGCCGCCGCCGCCGCCCCCGCACAACCCGGAGCCCAGCCCGCTGCCGCCGTACCAGGGCGGCCAGCCGGAGGAGCCCCACACGTACGCGCCCCCGGAGCCCACCTACCCCAGCCCGCCGGAGGGCGGCCACACCCCGGACTACTCGCCGCAGCCGCAGCCGCCCTACGAGCCCATCCAGACGCCGTCACCGCCTGTCGTCCGGCCGAGCGCGGGCAAGTGCGGCCAGCGCAACCCGGAGGGTATCGGCGTGCGCATCACGGGGGACGAGGACGGCGAGGCGCAGTTCGGCGAGTTCCCCTGGATGGTGGCCATCCTCAAGGTGGAGAAGAGCGACGACGACAAGACGCGCAACCTGTACCAGTGCGGTGGCGCACTCATCGCGCCCGAGGTGGTGCTGACCGCCGCGCACTGCGTCAAGAAGTAAGTACCTCCCGGGCCGGGCCGGGCCGGGCCGGGGCGCCGCTCCTCCGTCTGGTTTTGTCCCGTGAACTGACGTCACGTTGCGTGATCCGCAGCAAAAACAACCCGTCGCTGCTCAAGATCCGCGCGGGCGAGTGGGACACGCAGACCTCGAAGGAGATGTACCACCACCAGGACCGCACCGTCAGGGCCGTGTCCATCCACCCGGAATACTACGCGGGCGCGGTGCACAACGACGTGGCGCTGCTCTTCCTCGAGTCGCCCGTGCACATCGGCTACCACATCGGCACCATCTGCATGCCGGAGCAGAACCAGATCTTCGACTATGAGAAGTGCTTCGTCAGCGGCTGGGGCAAGGACAAGTTTGGTGAGGAGGGGGGTTTCCAATTCGACCGGGGGGTGGTTTTTCTTTTCTGATCGCCTCGGAGAGTAAGTGTGTTCGCTAATCTCGGTGTCTTTGCGCCCTCGGTGTGCAGGCCAGCAGGGGCGGTACCAGGTGATCCTGAAGAAGCTGGAGCTGCCCATCGTGCCTCACGACCAGTGCCAGGAGCAGCTGCGCAAGACCAGGCTGGGCGCCTACTTCACCCTGCACCACAGCTTCATCTGCGCCGGAGGCGAGGAGGGCAAGGACACGTGCAAGGTGCGTACAGAGACAGATTCTCCACGCAAGACTAATGTTGTGCTGATCCGCAACTACAGTAAATATGTCCTCTGATCTCAGGGCGATGGCGGGAGCCCGCTGGTGTGCCCCATCCACGGCCAGCCGGGGCGCTACCAGCTCGCCGGCACGGTGGCCTGGGGCATCGACTGTGGCCTGGCTGAAGTCCCCGGCGTCTACGGCAACGTGGCGCTGTTCAGGGACTGGGTAGACAAGGAGATGGCCAGCCACTTCATCTCCACCGCCCCCTACGAGACCATCTCGACCGTCCCCATGGAGTAGTTGCATGCAAATCAGCGAATTAACTAAAACGCCCGACTTACACAAAACATTTGATATTAAACAGTAAACGAAACGCAAAATATTGAAACGGTTGTGAAAATATTGTTACAAAATCCTTACACTTCGTACATGGGAATAAGGTAGTGTTGGAGTAGGCCAGCTATTTATGGCCTTCAACCCTCCAAGAGGGGTGGCTCGCGCTCGCGACTCTCACTTTTGCCAACGCTGTGATCAGTACCACATGAGAAACCTTAGACTTGTCCTTCTGTTTTTACTAGTAACTATAACTCTAGCTATTATTTCTTGGAATGATTTTTTTTTGTTACTATATATAATAATTTATATCCTATAATTTAAGAAACTCAGGACACAAAGTTTGGACTTCAACACTAAATATGTGATTAGCTGGACTGAAGTGCGTCCAGACCAGTCCTTTTCAAACAAAGCTTAAGATATGTGAAACGAGTGAAGTTTTGTGAAAAGCATACAAAATACGACTGATATTCCTATACTGTTAAGGTAAAAGTTGTAATAATAAAGGATAAATATTAATTTACACGCAGTCTTTGTCACTTCCTGCCGACCGCTCCCTTTTCCAGCCGTTCCCACCGTAGT
Source organism: Frankliniella intonsa (assembly GCA_033675135.1). Taxonomy (NCBI): domain Eukaryota; kingdom Metazoa; phylum Arthropoda; class Insecta; order Thysanoptera; family Thripidae; genus Frankliniella; species Frankliniella intonsa. The sequence continues at coordinate 3,603,641 of CM066256.1, forward strand.
CACGAGACTGATCGGGAGAGAATAACACGAGGCAAATAAAATAAAGTAAATGGCTCTGTCTCAAAACGGAATCACCCTCGATTTGCATATTGCTGGGTCTGCTCAGCACAAGCACGTCGCCTGCTGCCTGTTGACTTGTTATTGTTATCATCATAAAATGAGAGAGAAGAGAAGAGAGGAGAGAAGAAAAGAGAAGAGAGAAGCAGGGAAAAGACTGCTTCGGTGTCTTGACGTCACTTTTGTCCCCCACTTCTAGATCGGCGTTCACATACACACAAAAGTTGTTCCACCGCATAGTCTCGGACTCCTCTGCCGCACCGCATCCCCTCTCCCTCCTCATTCCCTCGCCTCTCCCCCTCCCGCCCTTTCTACTCGCGGGTTGAGCGCGGCTCCCGAACAGAGCCGAAGCACTCCCGAAGCTGTGCCGAAGTGCGGCGCCGGCGCGGCCGCGGACAGGCCGACTGGCCTCCCTCGTGGACCCCTCGCCAGAAGACCGGCCTGGTCATATTCGTCAGATCTCTAGCAAGATCACGCCCAGGCAGACCCCTACGCCGACTGACGTAGCCGGAAAGTGTGTGTGAGAGAGAGGTGAGCACGGGTAGTTCGGCGTGCAAGGTGCCTTGCATTCGCCATGTTTTTTGACTCTTTTTTCCCTGTTCTTGCTGTGTTATTCTTGTGGTCCGAGCCCCAACCCGCCCTTCCCCCACCCGCTCGCACTGTCAGTGTACATGCACGTTTTCAAGCCTGTGTTAGTGAGGGGATTGCCCTCCGAGAGCGGTGATTCGACGATGTGCTTCAAATTGTTCTCTAACCAGCCTCCATTTGTAAGATCGCCTGCCCGGTAACAGCACGCCACAATTTTGTATCATGTTTAAGATTTTTTTTAGTGTTGGTTTTCCCCGTATGATCGCGCGCCTTTCCCCGGCTGGTTTTTCTCCCCGGTACTTCCCCATGACATTTGAGCAGCCCCGCCCCCACCCTGGCGCCCTCTCACCCCAGTACAGCGCCTTGTCGCTCTCTGCCTCCAGCAGCCCCCAGGCGCCCCCGGGTCGCAGCCATGCTGCTCAGCGCCCTCCTGCTCCCGGCGCTGCTGGCCGCCCTGGCCGGCGCCGTGCCCGCCAGGTCGCCGCCGCCCCCGCCCCCGGGCCAGTCCGCGGCTGACGGCGCACTCCCCGCCGACATCCTGTGCAGCGCGTTCGGCGGCGGTCCCCACTGCAAGGGCAGCCCGGAGCCCGCCCCGGCCACCCCGGGCCGCGGCAGGCGGCAGGCCGAGGACGCCACCGTCGACTTGTGCGCCCTCTTCGGCGGCCCGGACTGCCCCACGGAGGCTCCCGTGACCGGCATCGAGGTGAGACGCCTCCCCCGCCCCGCCCCGTGACGTCAGAGAGCCTGCCGCCTGGTGGCCTGCCATGTCATCGCAATGACGCGACGCGCGCTTCGTGTGCTTGTTGCAGTGCGACTGCCCCGACAAATCGGGCGATCGCTGCGAGTGCGTCTCCTTCTACCACTGCAACTCGACGGGCGCCGACAACGTGGACGGTGTTGGACTCCACGGCGGCTGCCCGTTGTATGAGCACGTCTGTTGCAAGATCGACATCCCGAAGGACAAGCGCGAGACGCCCGAGCCGCACAAGGACCCGGGCCGCGGCAGGCGGCAGGCCCAGGCCGCCACCGCCGACGAGCAGCAGCAGCAGCAGTGCGCCATCTTCGGCGGCGCCGCGTGCGGACCGGCGCGGGACAAGCGCCAGGAGCAGGCGGAGCAGGGCGCGGAGATCGACCCTGAGCTGCTGTGCGGCATCTTCGCCGGCCCCAACTGCACGTCCGAACAGCAAAACAAGGTCTACGACCCGGTAAGCCTCGCCATACCCTGTCCTGTCGCCCAGGCTGAGCGGAGCCTGTCCCAGTATCCCTGCCTTTGGCTCTGACTCACTCACGCCCTGACCTCCACAGTGCACGTGCCCCGCGGGCAGCGGCGACGGCTGCGAGTGCGTGCCGTACTACAACTGCGACGGCGAGACGGGCAACTACAACACGGACGGCGTCGGCGTCATTGACATCCGCCAGAAGCAGGACCGCGAGGGTTACGACGCGAGCGCGCCCAACTCGACGTGCTCGCACTACCTCCAGCAGTGCTGCAGGGTGCGCGAGGGCCAGGGCCCCGCCCCTGGCCCCGCCCCGGGCCCCGACCCTGGCCCCGACCCGGGCCCCGTCACGGATGAGCCGTGGACGCAGCCGCAGCGGCCCCCACCCGGCCCCGGCCCGCAGCCGCTCAAAAAGCCCAAGTGCGGCGTGCGCCATAAGAACGGCATCGGCGACAGGATCTCCGGCGCCCTGCACGACGAGACGAACTACGGCGAGATCCCGTGGATGGTGGCCATCTTCAAGAAGAGGCAGGCCGAGCACGACTACGTGTGCGGCGGCGGCCTGATCGCGCCCAACGTGGTGATGACCGCCGCGCACTGCGTCAACGAGTGAGTACTACACCGGCCACCGCGATTCCTCATGCCAGGTTTCACCCTACAGTGCCAATACTACAAACGCTAACGCCCCTTTCTCTCGCTGCCCTGCCCCGACAGGAAGACACCGAGCAACCTCAAGATTCGCGCGGGCGAGTGGGACTCGCGCACAACGGATGAGAGGTACCCCCACCAGGACCGCGACGTGGCGGAGATCATCACCCACCCGGACTACAAGCCGCAGGCCCTGCACAACGACGTGGCGCTGCTGGTGTTGCGCGAGCCCGTGCGCCTCAGCGGGCACATCGGCACCCTGTGCCTGCCCGACCAGGGCCAGAACTTCGACCACCGCACCTGCCTCGTCAGCGGCTGGGGCAAGGACGTCTTCGGCAAGGAGGGCGTCTACCAGAACATCATGCGCCGCATCGACGACCTGCCCGTCGTGCCGTACGCACAGTGCCAGGAGAAGCTGCGCAGGACGCGCGTCGGCCCGTACTTCAGGCTCAACAAGAGCTTCATGTGCGCCGGCGGCGTCAAGGGGAGGGACGCGTGCACGGTAAGAGAGCGGGACGGGGCGGGGCGGGGCGGGGCGGGGCGGGGAGGTCCAGTGTGCCATTTAGTTATTCTCTCTGAGATACGAGCGAGGACGGGACGAGATGGGACGGGAAGAATTATCGGAGCAGCTTGTCTTGGCGGCTTGGCTCGGCTCGGCGTGACGCCAGTCCAGTCCCCGGCGGGGCGGGGCGGGGCCGGGCGTACGAGGTCCGGTCACGTGAGGACGACCGTGACGCACTCGCGGACCTGGGCCGGCCCGGGCCCGGGCCGACACTGAGCCCAGCTCAGCCCCACCTCAACTCTTTGCTTCTCTCCTCCGTGTTGCAGGGCGACGGCGGCAGCCCCCTGGCGTGCCCCATCACGGACAGCGAAAACACGCGCTACAAGTTCGCGGGGATCGTGTCGTGGGGCGTGGGCTGCGGCGAGGAGGACGTGCCGGGCGTGTACGCCGACGTGGCGCAGTTCCGGTCCTGGATCGACGACCAGTTGGCCACTCGGGGGATCACCCTGCCGCGCGCCGACGACGGCGACGACTGAGCCGCGGCCGGGACCAGCCCCGCCGCACCCCGCCGCACCCCGCCGCACCCCGCCGCACCCCGCTGCACCCCGCCGCGCTGTGATAAACGGGGATTCCTGCCCGTCGGCGGCGAGGAGCAAGCCTGAGCCATCACGAGTCACGTGATCTGACCACCGCGAGACGCTCTCGCGAAAACAAGATCTCAACCGACCAGTTTTAACTAGAAACCTGGAAAAATTGTGATTTGATCTACCTGTTTCTAGGAAGAAGACTGTTTTAATGGGACGCTAATAACTGCTAACAAGCGTTTCATATGAGTCAACACCGGTGCTAAATAAAATTATCTGCCTATTCTGACGTACGATTAAACGGAGGTAGTGTTTCTACCATAATAAAGATGAAGCTCCATTTTGCAGCCACCCCCTTTATGCACAGTCCAGTTAAGAAAAAAACCTCCAATAACAACTTCACAAAGCTGTGGATGTCAATACACAAAGTGTAGTCACTTCAACCGTCACCATGAACTCAGGCTCGCACCCTGCCTGCCCCCTTTCTCTCTTCCGCAGGGAAAACCAGCTCGCGGGCGGGGCGGGGCGGGGCGGGGCGGAGTATCAAATGAATGGAGCGTTTACGGCCGGCCCCCGCGGGACTCCGCTCAGCTCGGCTGATCTGAGGCTGAGCAAGCTCGCTGAGCTGCCGGGGCCGGGGCCAGAGCCTGGCTGAGCCTGGCTGAGCCTGGCCTGGTCTGGCCTGTACCGCTCGTGCCGCTCTGCCACCGCCGCCTTCCCCGGCCTGCCCCAGCCCCGCCCGCCCCGCCGCCGGCTCCGCGTCGTCGCGCCGCGCATACGAGTCCGAGTCAGTCCGCAGACAACCACCAACTCGCACTGGAGTCTGACGAGCCCAGGACGAGTCGAGCCGAGCCAAGCTACAGAGCCGCGCGGCCGGAGCCGAGCCAGCCAGTCCCCCGCCGGTGATAAGCAGGTAAGTGGAAGTGGAAGGGCGGGGCGGGGCGGGGCGTGAGTACCGAGTGAGCGGCGGAGTGGGGCGGACCCGGGCGGGGTGGGGCGGGGCGGGGCGGAGCCGCGGAGGGGTTGGGCCCCACGGGGTTCGAGGCGGGGTGGGGGCGTTCTCCGACGTCGCCGGGGTGAACGTTCGTGATGAGGAATTGCGCCTGTCGTCCCCCGCCCCGACCTGGCAAGTGCGTGAGCGGCCAGGGCCGTGACACATCGAGACACAGGCTGGTGGGTCGTCTGTGAGGCCCCTGGCTTCAGCCCTTCAGCCCTGAGAGTACTGTATACTGCATGCATGAAAGGAGCGCCATCTCCTTCAGCACAGACGGATCGGTGCGCGGCGGGGCGGGGCGGGGGTCAGCAGATAACCCCGTCCAACCATGTCAACTGGGCCAGCCTTTCCCAGTGACGCGATGAATATGCGTGGTAATTCCCTTGTCGACCGCCGATGGGCCGTGAGACAAAGATTCATCTGCGGGGTGTTTCGCTGCACGCGACGCGGTGTTGCGGGTATCGGCCCCTGCGCCTTACGGGAGAAACGGGTAGGCAGACCCGCACAACGCGGCGCGAGCGTTTTAAAGTAAAGCTGGGATGGGTATGGGTATTTTCTTTAAAGGCCAATCCAGCTTATTTTCATTTTTTTTTGTTTCGTGCAGGACACGCCATGGCCGCGCTGGTAAGATTAACGCTGCTAGCCGCCCTGCTGGTTCAGGTGCTGAGCCAGGACCAGGACATCGGTAGCGACCAGTCGTCGAGCGCCGCCGAATTTGACCAGGACGCGGCGTGCAAGATCTTCGGCGGCCCGAGCTGCGTCACGGAGGCTCCCGTGCCCGGCATCTACAACGAGGTGAGACGCCTCCCCCGCCCCGCCCCGCCCCGCCCCGTGACGTCACAGAGAGCCTGCCACTTGGTGGCCTGCCATGCCATCGCAATGACGCGACGCGCGCTTCGTGTGCTTGTTGCAGTGCGACTGCCCCGACAAGTCGGGCGATCGCTGCGAGTGCGTCTACTTCTACCAGTGCGACAACTCGACGGGCGCCTACAACGTGGACGGGATTGGATGCCTCGACGTGAGGTAAGGAAGGGCACCAGCTTGTCTTTCTCTCTCAATTCTCTCGCGCTCGCTCGCTCACTCCCTTCGCTCCGCAGGAAGAAGGACGGCTGCCCGTCGGTAGAGCTCATCTGCTGCAAGATCGACATCCCGAAGGACAAGCGCGAGAAGCCCGAGCCGCACAAGGACTACCCGCTGCCGGCGCCGCCGGCCGACCCGAGCGCGTGCGGGGTGCGGCACGACGGCGGCCTGTCCTCGGTCATCGTCAACAACAACGACGGCGAGGCGGGCTTCGGCGAGTTCCCCTGGATGGCGGCGCTCTTCGTGACGCCCCACTCCGGCGCCGCGCTGCAGTACAAGTGCGGCGGCGCCATCCTCAACGACGTGGTCGTCCTCACCGCTGCGCACTGCATCAGGGGGTGAGCGAGGCGGGGCGGGGGCGGGGCGGGGCGGGGGCGAGGCGGGGGCGGGCCTCACGGACTAAGCGTTAGCGTTCCAACAGAATCGCCCACGAAAAGCTGAAGGTGCGGGCGGGCGAGTGGGACCGCGAGACCGAGTCGGAGATCTACAAGCACCAGGACCGCGGCGTGCGCAAAGTCCTGCGGCACCCGGACTTCTACGCCGGCAACAACCAGTACGACGTGGCGCTGCTGATCCTGGACGCGCCGCTGGTCCTCGGCAAGCACATCGGCACCGTGTGCCTGCCGGAGCCCGGCGACGGCAGCAGCTTCGACGGCCAGCGCTGCATCGTCGCGGGCTGGGGCAAGGAAAAGCTGGGTGAGTGAGCGTGTGCACGGCAAGCTCGCAGGCGAGGCGCACGAGCACGCGTGCCCGTTTGATTATATTTCCCTTCCCGCGCTGCCCCGCAGACGACCGCTGGCCGCACCGCTACCTCAAGCGACTGGAGCTGCCGGTGGTGGCGCGCGACCAGTGCGAGGCGGCGCTGAAGAACACGGACCTCGGCGAGAACTACAACCTGCACGAGAGCTTCATGTGCGCGGGCGGCCAGGAGGGCATCGACGCGTGCCAGGTGAGCGGAGAGTGGCGGCCCGGCCCCGGCCCCGGCTAAAGAGCCTAGGCTCTTTTGCCCCGGCCCCGGCAGTCGTCGAGTACTTACTCCTCACTCCCTCCCGCCATCACTCTCTGTCGTTCAGGGGGACGGCGGCAGCCCGCTGGTGTGCGCCGACGAGAGCCGCCGCTACCAGGTGGCGGGCGTCGTGTCCTGGGGCATTGACTGCGGGCTGGCGGACGTGCCCGGGCTGTACGCCAACGTGCCCGTCGTGCGCGCCTGGATGGACCAGGTCCTCAGCGACAACGGGATCGGTCCGCGGACAAAAACAACCGCGGCGTAAACGACCCGTAAGCAACCCGGAGTGAGAGTCCTCTCGAGGTCCCCGTCGGCACAGCAGCGCCGCCCCAGAAGCGTTCGACCGCCACCACCACCACCACGTCGGGTCTGCGAGTGCAAACACCACACAGAGAAATGTTTGGTGTGGCAACCATATTTTAGCAAGCACTACAAATTAAGTTCGCCTCAACCAGAAATTTCTGTAGGTGACAGGACATTAAGCAGGCGCTGTCGGACCGCGGCCGCCTTCAAGGCCTCGCGGTGCACTGCGTCGCCGCGTGCGTGGCGTGCGTGCGTCCCGGGTTCTCCCCAGCACCAGCAGCGCCAAGCCCCGCCCCGCCCCGCCCCGCCCCGCCCCGCCCCGCCCCGCGTGACGTCGGGGCAGACACGCCCACACACGTACCCACACCTGCGCACGCGCGCCGCCCTGCCCCGCCCCGCCCCGCGCGGACAGTCGGCTGCTAATGTCAACACTGCTACCTGTTTTCCACCGCGACCGTGCGCGATGCGGTTGCGCTGCTCCAGCTTCAGCCGGTCGGGAGGCTGGGAGGGAATCCCCAGCCGATCCAGTCCGGTCCAGCCCGCGCCGCAGCGCACCGCACCGCGGCCAAGAACACAGAGAACACACGGCCGCGCGACCTCGCGGCCCGCCCTCTGGCCCGCGTGAGCCTAAGGTCACTGGGCCCTCGGTCCAGCCGATGCTGTGGGGCTGTGTGTCCAGGGCCCCGCACCCTCCGACCACGTGATGGGCCTCGAGCTTTTAGTGGAGGTGCGACCTCACACACCAGGCGCGAGCAGCCGTGCCGCACACCTGCAGTGGACCCCATCCACAGCCAGTGTTGTGCGTACCGCAAAGACTTTGTAGTTCGAAACGAGACTGAGACCTAAATCACATTCTTGAAGGAATGTTGTTGTTTTCTTTTCCTTCAACCCCTTGATGGAACTGGATAGCTTGTTTTCACAATTACATTTATGTTCTATTTGTATAATTTTGTTTGGCCTTAGAGTAATAAATCGAAAACTATGAGACATGCAACTTTAATATTTTAAATGAAAAGTTAATAGGTCTCTTTAAAAAGATTCTCAAATAGTCCACCATACACAGCATTGCCAACTGGCAAGCCTCCCTGCAACAGCATGGCATGACACCGAATACTTTATCTCCAAGACGAGGAAAACCATTAGGCTAAAGAAGACCAAAACAAAAACGAAAGAAAAAGAAAAGAACGTTCGTGCTTAAGATAAGCCCTGGTAAAATAATATGCTGCCAAGCAGTACGCACTGACCGCCGAGGCATGCAGAGAAGGCCACTTCTTTGTGTTTCGTGTTTGCAATTAATCCGGACTGATCCGGACCTTATGAGGGAAGACCTCTTCCTCTGTGCCGCGACCTCCCCTTGTGAACTGCGTAGACTTACGTGGCTGTGTTCGTGTTCCTTAGTTTTCTATGGATAGAAAATAAATCTCCAGAGGAATTAAATGTCGGTGCCTTCAAAGTAGCAACGAGTCCAAGCAAACAGATCACGCCGCCCGGGCCTCACCGCGTGGCCGGCCAGCGAGGTGTCACTCCCAGGCCAGGGGCCCGCGCCCCGGGGAAGACGCGGCGTGGCGCGGCGTAGCGTGGCAGGGAACGCCAAACCAGTCGCGGTGGGGGCCGGTCTTGGAGGATGAGACGGGTCCCATCGTAAAAATAAATGAAGAAAATAAACAACTGTTTTCCTTCTCCTCATCACGACCCAAGTAGTAAGCCGGGTCGCACTCCAGCCCGTGCGACGCCAGCACATTTATCTCGACGATTTCGTCGTCATTACGGACGACGTACTCCAGCGACCTCGCCTCGCCTGCGTCATACAGGGCTGCTTTTTCGTTACTCACTGCCTGCCTGTGTGCGTTGACCCTGATGGGTGCAGGGTGGACCGGGCTGGCCACGGTCGAAAAGCGGGGCGGGGCGGGGCGGGGCTGGGCGGGGCGGGGCGGGGCGGGGAAGGCACCAAAACTCTGCACAGATCACGACACGGCGAATCTGTGGGGTCCACAAGATCTCCGCCTTGCACCGCCCCGCGCACTACCGGGTGTTTCAGAGAACGTAACGTAACAGTATGCGGGTTTGCCTACTCGCTCTAGAGTCCAAGAGATCCCTCTAGGACTCTCTCTAACTCGGTCCAGCCGTAAGGCTTTTACGAGTTCTCTGAAACACCCGGTACAGTCAAAGCCCCGAGGCCGAGAGGGGACGGTGAGCCGAGCCGGCGCGTTTGTTTACATCCCGCCGGGGAGTAGACTAGTGGTCAGCCGGTTGGCGATGCAAACATATTTTCCGGGTGTTGCCGCCAGAGCGGCAGGTCTGTAATCGTCGCGATTGTCTGTATCTGCGTCACTCCGGGCCGGAGCAGCGAGGCGCGGCCGGAGCAGACGCCAGGGCAGGCCAGGCGCCACCGCAGGCGCGGACCGTCTGCCGGCCGGGGTCTGCCGGAGTATCGCGCCCGTACCGCGGAGCCGTCCAGGCCCGCGCGCGAGGAGGGGCAGAGAGCCGCGGCCCGGCCCGGCCCGGCCCGCGCCCGCCGCGAGACGAGCCGAGCTGATCCGAGCTGAGCCGAGCCGGGCCGGGCTGGGGCAGCCGGGGCGAGGCCTGTGCCGGTGCCTGTCCGGGGAGCGGATGGCAAAGCAGTCAGCCCGGCCCAGCCAACCAGCGCCGGCCTGGCCTCTCAACACAGACAGCAGCAGACCCGGCTCGGCCCGTCCCGGACCACAGAGAGCTCCCCGCGCAGAGTGCACGCACCCGCCGAGGACCGCGTCGAGCACCGCGTGCTGCAGCTCGCAGTCCAGCCCCCGCCATGGCCGCCGCCCCCCGCCTGCTGGCCGCACTGGCGGCCGCCCTCACCCTCTGCTGCACCAGCGCCAGCAGCAGACTGACGGGCGCCGCTCAGCCGTGGCAGCCGGGTGGCCAAGAACGCGACAGGCGTGCGCTCGTCGGCGTCGTCAAGGGTGGTGTCGGAAACCGACAGGTGAGTTTCGGCTATGCACGCGTTTTGTACGGATTGTGCCTGGGCTCGAGGGGTGGGCGAAAGGCGGGTTTCGTTTGGGCGTTTCGAGGAGATGGGGTAGTGAGCGCCATCCCCCTACATCGGGAAAACCGATGCAGATTGAGTTCTGGTTTCCTTGTGCGGGGTTTCCGCCGGCGGTTATTTCCAAACACCATCAGACACCTAAGTTATCGCACAGGCCGGGATGGGATGGGGTCGAGGCCGCCCGCCCGCGCGCGCGCCCGCCCGCACGGCGCAGCTAGGCAACCCAACTGGCACGCGCGCAATGCACGCCGATGATGCCTGCCAACAGGGGCGCTGCGCCAGACGCCGCGCCGAGCTGGCGACAGCTACTTATTTTCCCGCTTCCCTCCTTTTGCAGGGGTGGCAAGAGGACGAAACGTTCACCCCCAACCCCAACTTCGTCGAGGTGACCAAGAGCAGCGACGACCTGAGCGGCGGCGCCATCATTCCGTCGTCCGACTGCGTGTGCGTGCCGTACTACCAGTGCGACCCGGACCACTTCGTGATCCAGGACGGCGTGGGCATCATCGACATCCGGCAGAAGGAGGCCCCGTGCGAGCACTACCTGGACTCGTGCTGCAAGCTGCGCGACGGCCAGGGCAACAGCAGCGCCACCACCGAGCCCCCGGGCCCCGCGCCCACCCCGGACCCGGAGCCCTGGCCGCAGCCCACCCCGGACCCGAACCCCTGGTCGCCGCAGCCCAACCCGGACCCGAACCCCTGGTCGCCGCAGCCCACCCAGCCGCCCACGAGGCCCACGCGCCCGTCCGAGCCGCAGATCGACCGGCCGCACCCGACGCCGCCGGCGCGCGCGCAGCGCTGCGGCCAGAGGAACGTGGGCGGCGTCGGCTTCCGCATCACGGGCGGCGAGGACGGCGAGGCGCAGTACGGGGAGTTCCCCTGGATGGTGGCCATCCTGCAGATGGAGTGGATCGAGGGCCAGGAGAAGCCGCTCAACCTGTACCAGTGCGGCGGCGCGCTCATCACGGCGCAGGTCGTGCTCACCGGGGCGCACTGCGTGGCGGGGTGAGTCTCGGGGCGGGGCGGGGGCGGGGCGGGGGCGGGGCGGGCCGACCCGCACCGCAGCCCTGCGCGACGGGCGTGCCTACCCACCAGGCGCCCCCGTCCTCAGCCGCGGCGCGGCACGCGCCCACGCGCCCAAGCGTCTCATTGACTTGCAGATGTCGGGACTCTTTCCCCTCATTATGGCCCTTTTGTGTTGCAGCAAGCAGGCCAACCTGCTGAAGATTAGGGCGGGAGAATGGGACACTCAGACGACGAAGGAGCTGTATGCGCACCAGGACAGGGGAGTGGCCACGATAAACGTCCACCCGCGCTTCAACGACAAGAGCCTCCACAATGACGCCGCCCTCTTGATCCTACTGGACCCCGTGCAGATAGGTGGGCACATCGGAACGATATGCCTCCCTCCCCCCGGTATGCACTTTGACTACAAGAGGTGTTATGCCAGCGGTTGGGGCAAAGACAAATTTGGTAAGTTTACAAAAATAAAAAAAATAAAAAATGCGAAAATTGTACATTTAAAACTAACAATTTTCTTCCTACAGGGCAAGATGGGCAATACCAAGTAATCCTCAAGAAGCGTGACCTTCCTGTTGTTTCAAGTGCTCAGTGCCAAGAGCTACTCCGTAAGACTCGCCTTGGAGCATATTTCCTTTTAGATGCAAGTTTCATTTGTGCTGGTGGAGAGCCTGGGCGAGATACTTGCAAGGTAATGCCTAGATTTTATAAATGTGATAAAAATAAATATGGTGCATGTTATCTAATAAAATATTGATTTTGCAGGGTGATGGAGGCAGCCCATTGGTTTGCCCCATTGACAATGAATCAGAGCGTTATTATCAGGCCGGTATAGTGGCATGGGGCATTGACTGCGGCATGGCAAACACGCCTGGGGTATATGGAAATGTTGCTTACTTCCGCAACTGGATTGACAGTGAGCTATCGAGATTAAATCTTGACACTTCTAGTTACCAAGTATAAAGGAAGAGAGCAGATAGACCAAAAGCTCATAATTATAAATTATTGCTACCTAAGATATTTAATCAATTTTCAAAATTGGAATTTTCATAGTGTTTTTTCTTTTTGACCTCATAAGATTTTTAAATTTTTCAACTACATTTTGTGCATCTCAGTGCTATTCTTGGCAAAGTATATTTAAGAAATAAATAATTTAAGCAGATACATTTTACAGAATACTACCTTTTTTCACACTCTCCACTGAACTTCTATTTTGGAATGCAACCATAAAAATTAAGTGTTGTATTCATCACCATCACATTTCATGTCATGTCATTGGTCATCTGTCATCAGTCATGTCGTCTGCTGTATCACCTGCTTCAGCCCCACTCCATCCCATCAGCTTCACCCCCACCACATTCACTCATTATTCACACACACATGCTCACTTCCATTCTGCCTAGTTTTAATGTATTCTTTCCGCATCCAGCCTCTTAAGAATAAACAGTGTCCGGTCAAGTTTGGGTCTTTCATTTCAAGAATACAACATTAAGTATAGAGGTAGGTATGTGCAAAATTAGTTCTTGCGAGGTTTTCTAATCTCTCCTAACATTTCCCCACCTTGAGCTCCAAAGCGGGGGGGCTCATTAAGCAAGGCAACTAGAGGTAATGAGATCCGCCCATGACAGTCCTCTGATTATCTGATTACACCCATTTAACTCCATTAACATGCATAATGTTTTGTTTAAGTAGAGAAAATAAGAAAAATCATCACACTTACGTCAAAAGGTGCTTCATGCCTGCTAGCCCAAAAGACAACCAGGAGAATGGCAGTAACTAACGATGCTGCTAGTAAACCAAGCAAAAGACACAAACGCAGGGAATTGCGGTAGCCTGGGGATAAAAAAAAAATACAAACATTAAAAGCAAGTTCAGTCACCAAAAACTGAAGAAAAAAAAATTTAAACAAATATTTGTGTCACTTGTTGCATTGACTGTGCTTGGTTTTGGTTGCAAAAGAAAATTGTAGATTTAAATTTTTTTTTTTTTTAAACCAAGAAACCATTCTTGAAATAATTGATACTTACAACAAAAACATCTACCTCTCTGAATCATACCTGACTAAATCAAGTAAAATTAAAGACCAAATATTGGAAAATCAATGATCACATCAGTTTCAGATGAATGTAATAAGTGACAATGATGCTTTTGCCTCTGCAAGCCGTGAAATGACACAAACCTTTCATAACCCTGAGTCGCTCTTCATCTGATCTTATCTTTGATTTGGTGAATGTCAGATTATCAACTGATGATACTCCAAGTTCTAAAGATTGCGTAGAAGCACGAATTGAACCCTAGAAAAACATAAAGAGTAACTAAATTTAAAGAAAAATCTTTTCTTAGTTCCTTTTTTTTTTTTTTTTTTAAAGTTAAAATTAGCTTACAATTTTTATCGCAAATCTTTCACTGTCAGATGGAAAAAGAAACACTTACTTGATGATAGGGAGATGTCAGCACAGATTCTCCTCCCTGAAGTTCTCCATTTGGCCTTCCCTCCTCCGCCTCCATGGTCAGACTTGGAACTGCGGACGACTGGCTTCAAATTCTCTGTGGAAACGTACACGAGGTGTAAATGAACGACAATTATGTGTGCTCTGTGCCCAGCAGACGTGTCAAAACCAACAATTATTTGAGACGGACCGGGCGGGGGCCAGTGGCAGGGCCAGTGGCAAGGCCAGCGCCCGCCGGCCACGGCCAGCGGCGTGCAGCGGCGTGCAAGCATGCATGGAGTGGTGATAAGAACATGCACGTCCCGAGCTACCTCGCTAGGAACTATGGGAATGGAGGTGGAGGGGCAGAGCCAGAGGAGAGGAGGTGGCACGCGCCTGCAGTGGCATGCGGCTCGAGACTTCCCTCACCCCCACCCCCACACCACACTAGCTGGCGCTAACGTATCCCCGAAAAGATGACCGGCTCGGGGCCGGGCCGGGGCGAGGCCATGGGCGCCTCTTGCTTGGCGGAGTGCTACTCGTCCGGTCCGGTCCGCGCACGAGCACTGATAGGCACGTGTGCCGGCCGGACACTGCTTGTCCATACCCACCTTGGCGTTCACACGCATGCTGCGCCCCGTCGCGAGCCGGTGCGCGAGTCGCCTCCGCCCCTCGGAGCAGGACCCGCCATGGAACCGGCAACAGCAGCAGCCCGGCGGCACGGAGACAGGAGCCCGCGCCCGAGCCCGCGCCAGGACTGACCGACGACGGCCCCGGGGCCCCGCCCGGCCCGGGCTGGGCGCCACGGCGGGGTGCCATGGGAGCAGGAGCCATGGGCTGCCACTGGCACGGCTCTCGCCCCCCTCCCATACCTCCTCCTGTCCCTGTCCTGTCACCTTCCTCTTCCGCGTGCACCTTGTGGCCTGAACTGGACTGGACAACTAGTGCTGTCATAAGTCTGCTACTGCAGCTTCGTAACTGAATGAGTAATTCTTCTTGACGAACAAAAACTCGTTTAAAAATCAGTCTTGACAGCCCAGAATTTTGTGGCCAACTCACAAAGTCGCAGTGGAATGTTGGTCATGTACCATATTATAAGCGCCGGCATGTGCCATCATGTCCCAGGCCGAGGTACCAAGGTCATTATTGTGGCCACAGCACTATACTTCATAAATAGAGGCCATAGACCACAGCACAGCCTGGACAGTACACACAAGGAAGGACATTGATTTTCTTGCTCATTAGTGAGAAGGGACAGGGTGAAAAAACATGATGCAAAGAAGAAGCAAAAAAGAAGGTAGAGCAGGGGTAGGTGAAAGATATTAGAAAGAGAAGTAAGAAACACAGCAGGTAAAAATATTACTGAACATAAATTTGTAAATTTCATAAAGAGTTCTATAACAATGTTTCTTGTCTTTTTTATGTTTTTTTTTTATCTTTATCAAATTTTAAGAAAAAAAAATCAAAAAGATTTTAATTTTAAACTCTTAGAGCAGCTTATGGAACTAACTTTAAGACTCCTTGTGCTGACCTGATTCAACAAAAATTAAGGCTAGCTAAATTTGGTGAGAGAGGGCAAGGTGATGGATTCAAAGAATTGTTTATATGACTGATTAATTTGCTACTTTAGGAATGGCAAAAAGTATGACTTACAAACAATTAAATTCAAGTCTACTTCTTTTCAAAGTTAGTTTGCAATATACAGAGATCATAAATGTTGAGCGATTTAAATCAAAGATAGCGATAATCATCATGTTCACAAGTATAAAAAATAAAATCAGCAAGAAAAGGGAGAGCGAGTTGATATATCATGCCAGGTTTCTCCAAAATGCCTGACAACCACAAACAAACATTAATTCATTAACAAACATTCTGGCATGCAGTTATCACAGTTGTGTTTTCTTTACTGTCATTGAACATGCTCTTTGGAACACATGCAGGACCAGGAGTCGAACCTGGAACCTCTACCTTTGGGTAGCGCTCTGGCCAATTGAGCTATCCTGCTTTTAATGCACCCTACAAGAGCTGTTCAAAGCAATGGAAGTTGATACAAAAATGCTGTACAACTGGAGCTCCATTACAACTGCTTTTTCTATATATCTCTGTACATACACTGTATGTCTAAGTCACCTCCAAATAACAAGGTTTTAAAAGGGTTTAAAAAAGAAAAAAAAGAGGATTCTGGTGCTGAACATTTCATATCTCCCAATATCTTGAATTAATGTTTTAAGAAGTGAAACAAAAAATGATCAAATACTACCTGACTGTTCAGGAAGATGTAATATGGCTCTGTAACAAGCAGCTACGATGCTAAAAATTTGAAGACAACTTTTATGAGATAATTGACAAAATAACTGCAGGAAAAGAAAATGATTCAAGTAGTTTTCCAGTTATTGAGAGGGCCTTCTGCAGCAATATAACATGTATGAGTGCATGAGTACATATTTTCATGCCATCACCGCCATCACATGCAAGGAATACTCTCACCACTCACATAAAATTATGAAGCGATGTTATCAAAATAAGAAGCGCAAGCATGCCACAAGTTTAAAAATTTTAAAAATATAAATTAATAGAAAAATTTTGAGGCAAGATAAAATTGTCACAGAAAGTAGATAACATGAAGTCATCCATTTTTATCATTGATTCAACTAACTTGCCATTTTATTTTATTTTTATTTTTTTTTACAAAAAATCAACTTTAATCAATAACTTTAAAAAGACCTTTTCCAGCATTTATTTTTTCTCTTGGAATAGTTCCAATGTTCGCAGACGAAAAGTATTTCTGTTCGAATGAAATGTTACCTTATGTCTACAATCATTTTGCGATTGAGTTACAATAAAATTTTTCAACGTTGATGTGTCAAGCTGAAATAAAAATTAATTTTAAAATTTAGGGTTACGGCAATAACATAAATTTCTGATGCAACTTTGATGTACTCACTGTGACTGACTTTCAAGGTGGTGAGTCCATTGAGCACAATTTTATTCGATCGGAAACGGCTTTGAAGCTGCTCTATGATACCTGCAACAAAATAAATAAAAATTAATTTCAAATATTAAAAACCATTCAAGGTTTTAAATTTCATATCCTTGTTTAATTTAGGACAAAATCAAAATGGACTGACATAAATATTGTAGGGAAAGAGGTATTGAGAAGAGAACAGACATAACCTACAACAGCAGACGACGTTTCGTCGACTTCAGGAGTCCTTAACAGTGAAATAACCTGGAAGTCAATTAACAAAAAAGGCGGAAGGAAATTTATTAACACTGTTTTACGTCCTGCTAAATGATAAGTTTCCATGACAACCAATAAAAAAGCGGATCCCACTCAAAACAATAAGTGCATCACTGCAACTACTTCATACGCACATAACAACAAACGAGCAGACGGTACGCTCAGCTTATGCTTGTCAAACAAGTCGGCCCAACGCGTGTGCACGGGACAGTCTTAAATGACTCGCTGTCGTTTATTGAAAGTAAAACGAAGGCAAATTACGGTGAGGAGTCTACCTGACGTGCTCGAGGAAACGTAGTGCGCTGAGCGGAGCGCAGCGGACCGGACGAGCGGCCGACACACATTTCAGTTATTGCTCGATTCCGAGGTGCACACGTCGCCCGCTCCGCGAGGCGGTCCGCGATTATCTTCCATTCTTTTAAACCTATCTGCGTCGGAAAAATATTCAAGTGTGCAGCATTTGTGGAGAACTAAACATAAAACTCGTCGAGCTGTTGGAAAGGAATACGCCATTACTGTGTTGGATATTTCTGTCTGCTTGTTGTGTCTCAAAGCATGACGGGTAGGAAACACTATCGGTGACGTCACATAATTAGAGTAAATACAAAGTGAACTGTGTGGTAGTGGCGTGCTATGTATCAGCTCCGTGATTTATCTCGTTTTTGTAATGGACAACGGCAATATTGAGGTATGTCAATCGTCAGAGTTATTGTTTAATACATTAGCTTTGGAAGGAAACACAAATGACGGCAATGGAGAATTTTTTGTGGGAAATATAGGACTTTTGTATTGACACTAAAGACGGTCTGTGCAGTGGCCTATCCTACTGTACTTATGGGGCTTTATATAGATTGGTGTTTTCTTGGACAGAAGGGTGACAATTAAATTGTTTCAAATTTTATCGAAACCATGTCTAAGTCATGATCTTTTCTTTTCAGTTGGTTGGAGCGCCTTGCGGAACTCATGGATCCTACACTTTCTACAAAGCCTTTAAATATAACAAAAGTGGAAAACAAAACATTTTAGCGCTAAACGAATTTGTGTTCATAAAATTGTGGAGTGATTCGGACCTTGTGAGCATTGGTGAACTGCAACAACTATGGGTGGATAAAAACAGTGAACAGACGCTTGCAAGCCTGCGTCTTTACATTCTTCCTGAAAATACTCCTGAAGGGAGGACGGACATACATGGAGAGGTGAGTTGAGTACCAGGTCGGTTGCGACCTTCAGGCCTTTGGCTTTATGTTTTGTGGCGCCCGTCGCCTTAGTGCGCCGTTCTGCTCGCGAGATAATAGGTTTTGTGTGTAAGGTTATGTGTGTTTCATTTAGGCTGTTCCAAATCTTAAACGTGCGGTCGCCTTCCATTGCATGGAGAGTACCCTGTAAAAAATAATTGGACCTTAACGTATTTCGTACTACGCTTCGCTTTACGAATTTGGTGCGATTTTTGCGTCTAATGTACTCCTCTGTTGCATCGTTTCCTGGCCAGTTCGCAAGATGGCCCGCATTCCCAAAATGTCCTTGTACTGTAATAGAGGGGCGGGGGTGTGGAGCGGGGAGGAGGGGGGGGGGTGATCAGGCCGTCGACTTTCCACAGTGTTGGGTTTTTCTTTGTTTTCCGTCAGTCGCGCCGGGCCGCGTCACGGGTGCACGCTGCGGGTTTTCTTTTCTTCATTGTTGTGTGTCCTTTTTGCGCGTGTTTGTCACCTCCGGAAAGTGGTGATGGATTATTTTGCGTCGACCGATGGGGTACTAGGGATACTGTCGTAATCTCGCGACATGTGCCATCGCACGGGTACATACCCTGGGTATTTGCCTCGACCCCCCCCCCTCCTCCCCTCCCCCCGCGCCACGCCGCGCCGCCGCCGGGTCGGTCAGGGGCCGTGCCGTGCCCGGGGCTCACGGGGCTCCTCGGGGGAACGGGGCGGGGCGGGGCGGGGAGGCGACAGGGCGGAGGGCCCGTCCCGGCCCCGGCCCCGGCCCCGGCCAGAGGGCCACAAGCTGCGGCCGGTCCGGTCCTGGCGCAAGGGCCAGGAGCACGGCAAAGCAGGGCATAGACGTGGTTTCTCCGGTCGCCTCGCCACTGGCCGCCGCGCCGTGCGCCATTTTGTCCGATTTCTCTGCGGCGCGAGGTCCTCGCGGGCCGCTCCGCCGAGGTCCGCGACGGCGACACCGCTGCACTCGCACTCGGCACTCTTGCCCGTGGCGTGAACCGCGCCCTGGGCGGGGGCGGGGGCGCAGGAGGAGGAGGAGGAGGAGGAGGAGGAGGAGGGGTTTTGGCCAGAAGGCCTGCTGGCCTGCTGTCTGGCTGAGTTGGCCTCATAGAGGCGGGGCCCGGGGCCGGGGCCGGCCATGGGCAAGAGGGAGAGAGAAGGATAGAGTCGAACTGAACTGCTTCTCCACGCCGTTTATTGCCCCCTCCTCTCCTCTCCCCCCGCTCGCCGTGGTGCAGGCGGGGCGGGGCGGGGCGGGCCCACGTTCCGTGACTCGCCTCTCTCTCTCTCTCTCTCGGTTCTTGTCGCTCCCATTGAGGACGCGGGGACGCGGAGGGAGACGGACTCACACACACGCACGCAGTCGCGGCGCGGCGTGGCGCGGTGGCCGTAGTCAGTCGCTCGCGAGACTATCTGAGCAGCTTTGCTGTATGCATGCGGCGCTGCGTGATGCGCTTACCTGCCTTAAATGTACTTGCATGCCCGCCCCGCCCCGCCGCGCCGCGCCGCGCACTGTACGCGCGACCGGGCCGGGCCGGCAGTGCTTACGTGTCTGCGGCCGTAATACAGTAGCCGACGTCTTTGTGCGACCCCCGGGGGGGCGTAGCGAGAAATACGCTGAAGATAAGGAGCGTTAATAAAACTGAGTGGTGTGGGTGGGGTGGTTCTCAGGGTCTCACTTGCCTGCCCCCCGCGCCTTCGACAGGATATTTACGCCCGGCCCTCTAAAGTCTAGGAGTAGAGGAGGGGGGCACCGTCAAACCCGGCGCGTTGCGTCCCCACTGACCTGTAAAAGAAGGAGCGAGAGAGAGAGAGAGGTAGACGGAGACTATGAGGCAGGGGGCGAGGGAGAGAGGTGGGTAGATAGAGGGGAGGGGGGGGGGGGGAGCGAACGAACTTCCAGCTGCCGAGCCCAGCCCAGCCCAGCCGCTTGTGTCAAACATTATGGGACGGGAGACAGGCTGAGCTGTTCTGCCCCGTCCTCTGTGCGGGCCGGGCCCGGCAGGTAGGCAGTCCCGCGCGGCCGCCGTGCTCGCCGGGCTTGCCTACGCGCACGGCGGACGCGCTCAGACCTTGCGGCCCGGCAGGGCTGGGCCGGGCTGGGCTGGGCCGGTAGGACGGGAGGTCAGTCAGGCTATACATGCTGGGCCGGGCTGCTAGCAGCTACTTCTAGAGCTGCCCTCCCGCATGCATGCACGGCACCGCCCGACCCGGCCCGGCCCGGCCCGTCTGGTTATCGATGTGGGATCAGCAGCTTGCTTGTCGTGCCGCGGCCCACTGTTAAAAAAAAAAGATAAAGGACTGCTTTACTTTTAATACACGTTGAAATGACACCAATGCAATATTACGCACACTCGTGCTTTATTTTGTGGTTTTAGATTAAATTTATTTTTAGGTGTAAAAAAATTATCGTACGCGTTTTTATTATGTAAATAATGACGCGCGGACTTACATTTGATTATTAAACGTGAGAGTACATGTTTCCGACTGGACGTCATATTTGTCACAACTTATGGTTCGCATTTCTTTGCGCGAGGCGGTGCGTTTTCTTTGCAGTGTGCTCCTGGCCATATCGATCCCGCCTGCCGGGCCGGCCCGGCCCGGGCCCCTCTACGGGTTGCGTTTGGGGAGACATTGTGCGTTCTATCTCCCGCTCCCACTCATCGCCGTTCGGATGTCGGGAAAAGGCCGAGTTCTTTTTTAAATTTAATTTTCAACCATTTCTTTTTCTTTACTGGTCGTTGGCTTTGTTGTTGATGATGTTGTTGTTAAAGATCGCACCGCCTGACCTGCGCAACAGACTTGTTGGCTGTGTAGCAGACACGCTATGTGTGTTCACGAGTTAAAGGGCCTACGTGACGCCATAGTGTTATCTCGGCCCCCGACACCGTCGGCAACACTTTCATTATTTTATTTAATTTTTCAACATTTTCTTTTTCTAAACGATTATCTCGATTACCGCTGCACGCAACTGCGGGTTCAAGTCCCATGCGTCTTCCCCAAAACTTTACTCTGGTTTCAACCACAGCTCCCGCCGGGCGAGCGTTTTAAAATTTAACGGGTACAAAGCGATGTCAGTGGCGGGCAGGGAGGGGCGGAGAGGGGAGGGCAGGGCGTCCTTTCCCCATCCCGGCCCGAGCCCATGCCTCCCGCTCTCTCCCTCCCCTCCCCTCTCGCTGCCTCTGCTCCCC
The DNA here is from genome assembly GCA_033675135.1 of Frankliniella intonsa. Lineage (NCBI taxonomy): Eukaryota > Metazoa > Arthropoda > Insecta > Thysanoptera > Thripidae > Frankliniella > Frankliniella intonsa. Next base: position 3,624,737 of record CM066256.1, read on the forward strand.
CTCTCTTGCGCTCCCTCCCCTCCCCTCCCCCTCCCTCCCCTCTCCTCTCAGCTCCTCTCTGCCTGTGCTGCGCTGTGTGCTATCAGAGGTCGCCGACCCGGGTAGGGCAGGACTCGTGTGTGTGTGTGTGTGTGTGTGTGTGTGTGTGTGTGTGTGTGTGTGCGTGCGTGCGTGCGTGCGTGTGTAAGTAGGCCCCGCCCGGGACGAACAGCTGACGCCGCACCTGCAGCCGCACCTGCAGCTGCCGCAGCGGCAGACTCGTCAGCAGCTGAATTTACATTTTTTTCTCTGCCACAACGTGAAACTCGGGAGTGGATTCGGAACACACTGCGCCGTGCCGTACAACCCGGGCGGTCTGACGCATTCGAGGCCCGATCCGCCGACCCGAGCCGAGCCGCGAAGAATCTGCTGAAACGCTCGTGCTTGCAGCTGCCCGCCCCGCCCCGCCCCGCCCCGCCCCGCCCCGCCTCGCCCCGCCTCGCCCCGTTCCACCCCACCCCACCCCACCCCACCCCACCCTTCGAACCGCGAGGCTACTTCAGCAGTCCGCTGGTAGGGTCGGGCCGGGCCGGGCCGCGGCCGCGGACAGCTCACAGACCACTATAGGATTCACTTGCCATGCCCCGTCACAAGGGTGTGACACAAATGGCTTTTGCAAATCAGCGACTTTAAAAGTGGACATGTGGTAAACGGCGTCAAATAAAAAAAATACAAAAACATTTTGAAATATTTTTTTGTTTGTTTTAAATTCTGGTTTTAAATAATTTTGGGGGGGTCTAGGCGATGAAGTAAGACTTTGACGCGGCTCTCCTCTATGTGCAGTTGCGTTAGAAAACCAATATGAAGTGGTCCGTTTTGCGAGACGCCTTAGCTGTTTGGTTCGGTTCCGCACCATAACGGCGCCAGGCGTACCGAGCCAGGGCGCATGCGCGGGCGGGGGAGGGGGGGAGGGGGGGTGTAAGCGCACGGGGGGCACTTGGAGTTAGAAAAGAGGTGTCGATCAGCGCATTGACGGATGGAGCGTGCACCTTGCAGCGCCGCCCCGCCGCGCCCCCTAAAAAGCTAAATAATAAAATAATGGTCTGGCTGGCAACACCTTTGCCTTTGTTCACTCACTCTCTCACTCCGCGCTGCTCTCCTCCTCCTCCCCCCTCGTCCCCTCCGTGCGCAGTGGCGCGGCGTGGCGGGGCCGTCCTGCCGCCTGACGACATGGAGGGGGGGCTGTCCGCTCTGCGGCCGGCCCGGCCCGGCCGGGGAAAAGCAGCGTGACTTCGCGTCCGCCTCGCTGTAGTTACGTCCCTGGCGAATCGGCAAACCATTTAATGGTCGGCCCGCGCCGCCATTTTTCCTGAATGTGCGACCTCACGTTTCGTGCGGTCCATACCACCACGCTCGAAACGCGTCTTGTTGTTATTATTTTTGAAACGCGCGCGATGCACTCATTGTGCGCTGTTTTTATTTTTCCCCGTCCCCGTACTGTGTATTATTAGGACGGCACTCTCGCCTACGCCCGCGCTGCCACGCTCAGCTGCGCTGCGCAGCCCAGGCGCCGCGGCCGCATGTAGAGTGATCCCGCCCCGCCCCGCCCCGCCCCGCCCCGCCCCGCCCCGCCCCGCCGTGTTAGTTCACCTGATCGCAATCGAGCTGGTCGATAACTCGATAGTGGAAATGAGCTTCGGCGTGTCTGACTACTTCACCTCCGAAATGGATGCAAATGAATGGGAGAGGAACAGTTTGGTGTAACGTTCCGAGGCGCTGGGCTGGCATGGGCTGGGCTGGGCCCCTTGTAGGTATAGGCGAGCGTCGCGTCGCGTCGCGGACATCCGGCTCTCCCAGGCGGCTCGGCCCGCCCTGGAGGGGGGGCCGGCAGGGCGTCGTAACGTAACGAAAATTGTTTTGGCCTTTTTCACACTTTTTCGTCAATATCTCATGAACCGTGCTAGGTACCATGACAAGCTCAGGTTCATTAGAGAGATAAGATTGCACTTTAATTTCGTTACCTTATGAATGAAAGTGATAAAACTAGTCCTTGAGCCCTAAAATAATTTTCGTTTTTTCGGATGGGGAAATAACGTTATTTCCCTTCCCAAAATAACGAAAATTGTTTTAGGGCTCAAGGACTAGTTTGATCACTTTGAGTCATAAGGTAACGAAATTAAAGTGCAATCTTAGCTCTCTAATGAGCCAGAGCCTGTCAGGATACCTAGCACGGTTCATGAGATATTGACGAAAAAGTGTGAAAAAGGCCAAAACAATTTTCGTTACGTTACGACGCCCTGGGGGAGGGGGGGTGCAGGTGGTGCAGGTATCCTTCTTTTCTTTCGATTCGGTAGATCAGGCGGCGATCGTCTCCTGTAGATACTCTGTAACAAATAAAACGCCATGCCCGTGTCAAGTACACGTATAAAGAGACATCACAGCAGGACCGTAATTATTTTTACTCCACAATATTTTATTGCAACGCGCACGTGGTTTCATTTCGGAGGGCGCCGTTTTCCAGCAGTGTAGCAGCGCACAGTTGCTGCCTCTGGAGCGAGCACCCCTTTCCGCTTTAGGGGGTCGCCATGGTGCCCCCCACCCCCCGCCGCCCCGCCCAGGCAGTGCCAGGCAGCTTGAAGCCCACGGAGTCCAACTCTGCCAGCGCCAGGCCCAGGGCCCAGGGCCAGGCCCAGGGCCCAGCTCAGCAGGCGAGGCGGAGCCCAAGTCGGGCGAGGCGGCCTGCCTGCCTGCGGCTTCTTTCTATACCGGGATAAAATTAATAACTTACGCGTTCCTTTAAAAATAATGTCAAGTTAACAATTCAAACTATGTAATGTCCGCTTTGTTGCATTGTTTCTTATGTGCTCATCGAATCGCGTGTTACCGCAACACCTCGATGAAAGCTGCTGGCGTCCGCCGTGAAAAAGAAGGGACGATTCACTTAAATTTCAATAAAACGGGAGATGATGCGTTTTTTTAAACTTTTAGTATGGGTAGTCCCGTGTAAGTGATGTCCGGTGCGGCCGGGCCGGCGTCAAGACACTCGCGTCGCATCTACCTACCGGGAAACCTAACCGGTTCTCCAGACTGGCGAGCCATAGGCAGCCCATGCTGCCAATGTATTCAGTCGACGGGACGGGACGGGACGGCTCCCCTCCCCGCCGCCCGCCCCTCCACCCCCCTCCCCCCCGTCCCTCTCTTCTGTCTCCCGCCCGTATACGACCCCGACGTAATTTATTTCCCAGACCTTATGAGACATTTCTGGCGACTCTTAATTCTTTACATCATCTCGATTAAATTTCGGATTCGATGTTGAATTTATTCTCAATTTTGGAACATTTGGTTGCGCGTCGGGTCTTCCGCGTTTGCGGCTGAGAGCGGTTTCTGCTCTGCGACGAGGATCCTCTCCTCTCCCTCCGGGCCGGGGCCGGCGGGGCGGCGGGGCTGGGCGGAGAGGCTCTGCGCATGTGCACTGCAAGAGCGAGCGGCTCACCTGGCCGGCCGGGCCAGGCCGGCGGCGCGGCCCGCACGGCCCGACCAGAAATACTGTATCGTCAGGCGAAAAAGAAAGGAAAAGTGTAGCGGAGAGCCAAGAGTTAAATGCATTCTTATGGTGGCTGGAAAGTTAGCATTATCATTTTAATCAACTTTTAAAAAAATTAAAAAGAATTTTTATTTTTTGTAAGCCTGAAGAAAAGGAGAATTTTTTTCTCTCGTCGTCACGTATCTCTTTTAGCGACCTACAAGTGCAGGAAGTTGTAACCGGCCGGCCGCAGTGTGTAGTGGGCCCCGCCCCGCCTCGCCCCGGTATAGTATGGCTTGGTATGGGACGTATTGATCCAGGCGGGGCGGGGCGGGCGCGGCGGGGCGGGGCGGGGCGGGGCGCGGTGGGGTCGGCAGGACACAACTTTGGCGCGCACGCTCTCCCGAAATGAATTTCCTCTGCCGTCGTCGCCCGCCCGCCCGCCTCGCTCTCGCCTAGCTTTGCCTCCCTCCGGTCGCCTCCGGAGCCGGCCGCGGCCAGCCCGGCTCATAGAAAAAGGTCACCAACCGATTTAAAAAAAAAAGTAAAAAAATAATAAAATAGAAAGAAACGAGATGGTCAGACGTGCACAGTTGGAAGAAACGCCATTCCGCGGAATTCACCGATTAGCCCATTCGACGTGAGGATGAAAGTGCCGAGGTTTTCCTGGACCCGACTTTTCTCTTGTCCCCGGCCGGGCCGGACAGGGCCGGCGCAGCGTTGCGTAGGTTATCGCCTTCCTCGTGCAAGTGACGCATTTCGCCTTGCCTTATCTCGAGCCCCTGGCCCGGCCCGGCCCGGCCCGGCCCGCTCTCTCAGGGAGGAATAAGCGCAGCTCGCGAGCGGAGGTGGAGGTGGGCCTGGCCTGGCCTGGCCTGCGGGCCGTCCTCTATTTCACTATAAATAGTTGTCATTGTGTGTGGCGTGGCGCGCTCGAGCTCGCTCGCGGCCGCAGCTGCCTCCCCGCCCCGCCCCGCCCCGCCCCGCCCCGCCCCGCCCCGCCCCGCCCCGCCCCGCCCCGCCCCGCCCCGCCCCGCCCCGCCCCGCCCCGCCCCGCACAGGACACTGTGCCCGCCCCGCCCTGCCCCGCGCCGCGCCGCGCCCTTTCTGAACTTCGCCCCGTGCACTGTACGCGAACGCTTCATGCCCGGCCCGGCCCGGCCCGCCTGCTGGGGCATCTACTCGCCCTGCTGCGCCCCGCCTTCGCCTCGCCATTCACAAAATGTCATTTACAATTCGCCCCGACGCGGATGGCGTGCTCGCGTGGCGCTCTGGACCGGGACCGCGCACTACCGCTGGACCCGTGCCGCGGGCCGCGGGCGGGGCGGGGCGGGCTCAGTTAGCCCTCTCCTAATGGTGGCTCAACGCCCCTAGGTTTGTCGCTTGTCGATTTCTTGTCTATTTCCGTCAGTCTAATCCCGCCCGCCCCGCCCCGCCCCGCCCCGCCCCGCCTGCCCGTCCTCCCGTCCGCCCGACTGTGTCTGCCTGTTCTGTTCGCCGTGGCCGCGGTGCGTCACGTCGCCTCCGCGACCATTCTGCACCCAAATAATCGTGCCGAGCCGAGCCGAGCCGAGCCGAGCCGCGGATCAGGCTGTGACGCGCCTGGGCCCGGCCCACCGGCTGGAGCCGCTGGACTTCCCGTCTAGGGACCATGCCACCCCGCGCACCGCCCCCCCCCCCCACCTCCTAGTGACCAGCGCGGGGGGTGAGGGGCTATTGCACAACAAAACCAGGTGTCGTTTGTTGCTCGCGCTTAAAATCAAAGGTACACTCGAGTAGTTTCGTGCAGGTGACACTGACTTCTTATTCCGTTGAGCGCTCAGCCACGCCACGCCACGCCACGCCAGCCTAACCTTGGCCGCCCGCGCCCGTGACCCAGCGGGCGCGGTACGCTGCGCCGCGCCACGCCACGCCACGCCACGTCGCGTCGCGTCGCACCTCGAGGAGGGCGTCTGTCACTGGAGACGAGAACGAGACGCGAAATTGTAGGGAGCGGTTCGGGTCGGGAGGCCCAATTTCAAAACCGACGAAATTTAAGCTTCATGAACCAAATTTGAACTTTTAGTCAAGTCGACTAAATTTGGTTTCCTACAGCCCCGATTTTGTTGCATCAACTAACTGGGCGTAGTGGCCGTGAAGTGTGTCAGGATGTAGTGCGCCACGCCGCGCCGCGCCACCAGCGGAAGGTGAGCGCGAGTCGTCTCGCGAGTTGCCATGCCCCCCTCTCCGACACGGCCCGCGGGGTTGCCTACGTGCCGCCTGTTGGACGGCGGCCAGTGAGAAGTAAGGTCATCCATCATACTGTGGAGAGAGAAGACGAGATGAGCCGAATGAGGTGGCTAAACTGCGCGCTGCTCCGCGGCACCAGCGCGCCACCGCCAGAATGCAACCCGGGCGACGCGCTTATTCGCACTTTTCCCCCCGCTCGTGTATTGGACGACTGTGGTGGCGCCGCACGTTTTGCAGTGTAGCGTTTATGGAAAAGCAGACGTGGCCGCTGCTTGCCTGGGCTGGGCTTTTTTCAAGGTTCCTCGGCTGTCTGCGGGCCGGGCCGCGGGGCGCGGGGCGGGGCGGGGCGGGGCGGGGCGGGGCGGGGGCCGCGAGCTGCTGCTAGGCAGGGCTCCTGGTGTTCCAGCCTGGAGCCTGTCTCCTCCCTCCTGGAGACTCTGACGCATGTTATGGAGGATTTCCCCCGGGCTTGCCGCCTATCGTCACTCGCCGGGGCGCCTTACGGCTTACGGCCCCGTCTGAGTATGCAACCCGCCCGCACACATGTATGCGGTACAGTATAACTACGAAAGTGCACGGGGTTTTTCAGCCACCTGGTATATTATAATTTCCCCTCGCCCACCGACCGTCCCTCACGGCCCCGTGCGGGTAGGCAACCCTGCGGCACAGTCCGACTCCGATACTCCTCTGCACGCGGATTCAGGGTATCGTTCTCGTCGCACTGTCTCTCTCGCACTCATTGGGCGTGCCGCATAGGTGCGAGAGAGACAGGGCGACGAGAACGATACCCTGAATCCGCGTGCAGAGGAGTATCGATGAGGCCCGATCAATGCGATCCGGCCGTGATGTCGGCGCTGGCTGGAGCGGCCAGGAGCGGCCGCCTGGAGCCGGACCGGAGCGCTCCGGAGCGGGCCGGAGCCGGGCCCGTGGCTGGCTGTGGCAGGGGCGTAGGAGCCTATGGGGCCGGGGGGGCACGTGCCCCCCCACCTTTTTGAGGTGGGGGGGCCGTGCCCCCCCACTTTTGGGGGGGCGTAAGTAAGAAAATTTACCCGGAATAGTGATTGCTTTCGGTGAAGCTCAATCAGTTCACTATCGGCACCCTGCGCCTGGCGGTTTGACTAGAAGAAAAGAAAAATTCTTCATGTTTAACAATAATTTTTTTTCTTCTACGGCCCCTTCGAGGTAGGCAACACACACGACGTGCCCCCCCACTTTTCAAAACCTTCCTACGCCCCTGGGCTGTGGTCGGGAAGGCCCGGCGAGACCCGACTGCCGTGCTACGCCTCGCCACGCCACGCCACGCCACGCCACGCCACGGCCAAGGATGGCCTGGACCAGAACTGAACTGACCTTGCGCATCCGAAAAAGAACCAAGGTGGTGTGACGGGACCGGAGGAGCTCGTCGTGGTCCGGTCCGGTCCGAGCCCGAGCAGGACGCGCTGAGCCGCGCCGCGCCGCGCCGGCCCGTCTTTTGCATAATAATGTCCGATTTTCTGTACCGCTGCTCGGCTCTGCCGCTGGAATCAGTATGCAAGTTTGGATGCGGCAGCCGAAAGTGTGACCTGCCTGGCGTGCTCGACTGTCACGCGCGTGTCCCGCCCCGCCCCGCCACGCCCCGCCCCGCCCCGCCCCGCCCCGCCCCGCCCCGCCCGACCCCGCCCCACCCCGCCCCACCCCGCCCCACCCCGCCCCACCCCGCCCCACCCCGCCCCGTGAACTTTTCTACGGTAGTCTGCGCTACGCTGGGCTGGGCTCGGCGCCGAGTTGTTTCACAGTGTCGGCGCCCCGCCCCGCCCCCCGCCCCGCCCCGCCCCGCCCTGCAGTTGCACTGCACGCTCGCCTGCCTCACTTGGCACTTTCTCTCGCAGCAGCCCCTCATCGAGGCCTGTACATATTCCGAGGGCCGCGTGTCATGCATAGGATTATATGGGTAATGGACTCGTTGCTGTTCCAAATGAAAGTAAATCCATTTGCAACTCCCTCGCCATGGCTCTGTACCAGGTGGCTGTAAAACCCCGCTCTCGTTATACTGTACCGCTTGCATGTGTGCGGGCGGGTTGCATACTCACACGGGGCCGTAAGGCGCCTTCTCGGTGAGCGACGATAGGCAAGCCCGCCCGCACCCCTGCGTGCGGTACAGTACAACAACGAAAGCGCGCGGGGGTTTTCAGCCACCTGGTACTGTACTATAAGCAATGGGAAATAAACTAGAAAAAATATAATAGTTTTATACGAGAGGGAATGATCTGGAGCGCTTTGCGCGTGCTCTTTTGGCCTCTACCGCACGTTGACATTTACGGTCCTGGCGTTGTGGGAGCTTCTGCTCCGCACTGTTTCAGGAGAAAAGAAATAACGCCCATTCGGTGCTGGTGCTGGCCGTGGGCCGCGCAGTGCAGCGCCGTGGTGGGGTGCCGTGTCGCATTGTTTTGCTCACATTCCGTTTGTCGTTTTGTTCCAGGTAAGCAGCCCAGGCCAACCTGCTGGCGCGTCGCGGCGAGTCAGTGAGTGGGAGAGAGACAGAGGATCGGGGCGGGGTGGAGTGGGGGCAGGGGGGGGGGGGGGCTTGACGGTTGCCGCAGGTAGTACCGTACAGTAGTTTGTTTTACATTTTGACGGCGTAATGATAACAAACTTAGCAAGAATAATTTTTTCCTGGCACTTTTGAGAGACTCTCTCTGAAATTATTTTTTTTAGACGAAATGAAATAATTTAGGTTTATTTATTTTCGTAGTGCATGCTTCAACACTTGGTTTTTTGTAGCATCAAAGACCATTTTTAACCATCTGGACATATGGTAACCACTATGTTATACTTCAACCATTGGTGGAGCCCCCTGGATGATGCGTTACGCAGGGCTATTTTTAGAATTCGGCCGCCCGGGCGGCCTGGGGCCTGGGCTCCCCCGCCGCGCCGCGCCGCGCACTGTCTGTACACTGCGTTTACCTCACTTACTTGCCTCCCCTCCCTCTCGCCACGCCCAGGCACATTCGCTCATCGCGTAGAAAATCGATAATCGAGGTAGCTTTTGCCGTGCACCACAGAAACTCTCTTAGTTTCTTTTTATAATTGTCACATTTCTTTTACCGTTAAAACCACTCTCGCCCCGCCCCGCGCGGCACCTCTCTCGTTTTGTGCGCGCAATCCCTCCTCTCGGGTCTTTCCTTTTTCGCCCTTCCCGCCCAGTTCTCCCTCTCTCCTCCTCTCTCTCTCTCTCTCTTTCTCTTATTACGATAAGCCTCTGCTGCCCGTTTCTCTCCCTCTCTCTCCCTCCCGCTGTGTGTTTCGCCGAGAATCGATTTTGAGCCCCTCTATGTCGTGCCTCTCCGCTGGGATTTTCCTCCTTTCTACTTTCCTCCCCAAAAACTCCTGAAATGAAAAGTCCCAAATTTAATCAGTAAGAAATTTTCGATCACCTTCCTTTATTTCCTTGTCAGATTTATGACGCAAAGGCCTGGCGGCGTATGTGAACGACCCCCCTTGCAAGTCGGCCCTCTCCCGGCTCGCATGCTCCTCCTGCTCTCCCCTCTCCTCTCCTCCCCTCCTCCCCTCCCCTCCCCTCCCCTCCCCTCCTCTGCCGCTCCTCTCCTCTCTTTCTCTGTCCTTGTCGCTCTCAATGCGCTCCCAGCGAGTGCGAGAGAGCGCGCTGCACAGGCACTGTACTCCTGAGCGATGCGGGGCGCGCCGATCGGCTACACTGCCCGAAGAGCAGTGCAGTTTTGCAGAGCGTTCGCGTGTTCATAGTGCTTAAATTTCTTAAATTTTGCATGCGAATTGGGAAAATGTTTTTTATGGTATTTTTCGGGGGGCGAGGCCAATTTTTTTTTCTTTACCTTTTTTCAAAAAATACTTTAATTTTTTCCCACTTTTTTTGGTGCTTAACATTTCATTAGCCAGTCACGTTCTGTCCCCACATCATTCGACAACCTTCTGGAATTGTTCCCTCCGAATTGATTTCAATGTATTCACTTTTGTTTTGCTGTGTACGCGCTGGGGCGCGCAGGCAGCCGCGGGGCAGGGCCGGGCCAGGCCAGGCGAGGCAGGGCTCCCGCACTCTACTCGCAGCAGAGCACAGCAGAGCTGGCAGGGGTGACTGTCCGGGGGGGAGGCTCGTATCATTCGAGAGGGAGGAGGATAGGATAGAATAGGAGAGGATAGAGAAACTAGCCCAACGCAACACCGACGGTCGTGTGCTCGTGTCCCAGAAGACCACCACGGGTACGTCGTCGGCGCCGCTTCGGTCGGTCAAGTACCCGTTGGGACTTCCTGCCGCGATCGACCTTACGCCTTTCTATGCGCCCAATAAAAATACAAGAGCATTTTTAGCGTTTTTTAATGTTTGTTTTTTAAAATCAAGGGCAGGGGTTTTAAACATTTAACCATTAGGAATTCCCATGACAATTTAGGCTTTTGAGCGTCCCTGGTCGGAGAAGAGCACTCTCCGGACGGCGGCCTGGCTTGGCCGTGGGTTGGGATGGGGCGACGCTCGGCGTCGCTCGGCGGCCATCTTGGATTCGCCCCGCCCGCCTGTTTCCCCCCGCCCCCCGCTCCCCGCCCCGCCCTTTGTGCACCTCTTGCCTCCGCTCGGCCCGCCCCGCCCCGCCCCGCCGCGCCGCCGTGCCTCGAGTGTGGCCAGGCCCAAACAACCCAAACCTGGCTGGGGCTGTGCCGGGCCCGCCGGGCCGGGCCCCGGGCTGTGTGCCCGCTGGGCTGGACGGGATTATTTTTCACAAACCCGAAAGGATCGACGCATACGGACATGAAAAATAATTTAACAATAGAGATGTGACTGGGCATGATGGGCGGCGGGGGTGGCGTTTTATCCCCGCGACCACGGAAACGGAATATGAGAGGGAGGGAAATTTATTTTTCTAGAAGCAGAGCGTGAGAAAGCGTGTTTTATTTTTTTTTTCGAGAGGAAAAAATAAATAAATGTAAATGTAACAGGGTGCCGAGCTGTTAAAGGGGGAGTTCGGGCTCCACCGTGATTCTCTTTGCCCCGTCGAAGCCCAAGATTGGCCCACCGTGGCCATGGGTTGGCCACGGGACCGACCCCGCTACGCCCTCTGCCCCGCCCCGCGCCGCGCCCCGCGCCGCGCCCCGCCCCGCGCCCCGCCCCGCCCCGCGCCCCGCCCCGCGCCCCGCGCCCCGCCTCTGCTGCGCCATGCCCCTTCCGTTCGGTTCAGAGCGTTCCCCACCCCTACCCCCTCCTCCCCTCAGGTTTTCCATCCTTTGATGTGGAGTCTCAGTTATCGCAGGCTGGTGAGGGGGGACGCCTCCCCACGCCACGCCCCGGCCCCGGTACGTGCACGCATTGAAAGCGGATACCAGCAGTGCTGCCGGGCCGGGCCGCGGACACTACGCTGTTCAAATTACTTCGCAACGGTGACAGCTTAAAGCCTGAAATATTTTTGCACCACGCGGTTCAAGTAAAATAAAAATTTAAAAAGATCTTAAAACAAAGCGTAATTTAAATGTAAGAGATGCCAATTTTTTTAAAATGAATCGCGAAACTAAAATGCACTTTTTCTCCAATTATGAATCGGTCACAAAAAAAAAAAAAAATTGTTAGGACTTATTTATTATATTAGGAGTTATTTGTTTGGTCAAGGTTATATCAACTGGAAATGTTTCCCCTTGATCTCGACTCTCCCACGAATGATAATTTCTCGATGCGGATAGTGGGTGCGCCGCGTGCATCGCAGTGGCCTGGCCTGGCCTGGCGCCGCCTGGCGCCCGGGCCGTGAGCCTAGCGTGTGAGTCGGCCCGGCCCCGCTGCTTGACATTGATTCCGCTTCGTGGCGTGGCGTGGCGTGGCGTGGCGTGGCGTGGCGTGGCGGGCCTCAGAGCGCGGCTCACCCAACCCTTTGCTCACCTCCAACCGCCCTCCCGCTAATACCTTCCATGTGCGTATAGTACCTCCCTATTCCCAGGGCTGCCGTCTCCCCTCCCCCCTCCTCCCCCTGCCGCCGTATCCTGATTTGAAAATAAAATTCTCGCGCAGCACTGTACTGTACGCCGTCTCTAACGTTTATGTTTCTCCCCCCCCCCCACCCCGCCCCGTCCCCTTCGCCCTCGACGCCATTTCCCCCCCTCTCGCGCGGGGCGGGGCGGGCGGGGCGGGGCGGGGCGGGGCGGGGTCAGCGCGGGGAGACGCACTGCACAGCCTCCCGCGGGCCGCGGGGCTGGGCTGGGCTAGGGCTGGGAGCCTTATGCAGCCAGCCTGCTCATGTACTCGCGGCCGCGTGGGCGGGGCGGGGCGGGGCGGGGCGGGGCGGGGCGGGGTGGGGCGGGGCGGGGCGGCCCATCTTGTGCATTTGCTCATTTGCAGAGGGAGTGTGTGCTTTTAGTACAAGTACCTTTAGTCTTAGGTTTGTGGGTCGTGGGGCCGGGCTGGGTCGGGCCCGGGCCGTTCGGCTCCGCGGCGAGCAATCGATAGCAGCTGTCACTACCAGGCCGGACTAGGCTGAGCTGAGCCCCGGCCCGTCCCTCTCCTCTCCTCTCCGCTCCGCACAGCGCACGCCTTCAATTTTGACGCGTTTTTCAATGGTCCGTTTTGGCGGAGACGTGTGCGTGTGTGCGGTCGTTCGCACTGTCCACCAGTGTTGCCAGAAAAGTAGGCAATAAGGCGCCCAAACACAGTGCACACTCCCGGTTTATGTACTTTTTTGTACGTAGCTACGTAAGTCTATGTGCATGCGTAGCTTACGTAAAATTTCTTACATAAATATGCAAAATATTGTACGTAGTTACGCACAATTTAAGCTTATTTATGCGTAACTGTGTACAATTTTTTTACGTAAGCTACGCATGCACATAGACTTACATAGCTACGTACAAAAAAGTACATAACCCGGGAGTGTGTGGAGTGAAGCGGGCTGCATCTGCGCCTGCCTACTAGGCAACATGTACGTACCTGTGCTAGGGTGCTGCCTAGTAGGCAGGCGCAGATGCAGCCCGCTTCACTCCACTGAGTTTGGGCGCCTTATTGCCTACTTTTCTGGCAGCACTGCTGTCCACTCCACGCACGCGTTGGGGCCGTGCTTGGCCGTGCGACGTTGCCGCCGGATGTCGTGTGGCCCTGTTGCCATGCGCGGAGAAAATTCACTCTATTTTTAAAAAATATATTTTTTAAAAATTTTAATTTATGTGCGATCGAGGGGACTCGAAAAATCGACGAAACGCACGCACGCCCCATTGAAATGCGCTTTGAACTGTCGTTGCGGGGAGTCCTTTCTTTGAGCGTGTCAGTGTCACTTACTGGCGTGCGCACTTGCACCCGCCCCGCCCCGCCCCTCCCCGCCCCGCCCCGCCCCGCCCCGCCCCGCCCCGCCGCGCCCCGCCCCGCCCCGCCCCTATCTGGCAGCGGCCCGTCCAGGCCGTACCGCGCTGCGTCACGTGTCCCGTTTGTGTCATTGGGACGCATCCGAGCGGAGCCTGCTGGCTGCTGCCCGCTTGAGCCCCTCTCTTCCCTTCCGCCTCGTTTTGGACGCGGCCCCGCCCCGCCCCGCCCCGCCCCGCCGCGCCGCGCCGCGGCCGCCGAGCGCGCGTTCGTTCAGCTGCGAGCTGCGCCGAGTTGCGCCAAGCCGCAAGTCGCGGTACGCGGCTACGCGGCACTGCGGCTGCGACGGCTCGCCCTCGCTCGCCCGCCACCTGTCGGCGAGGTTTCGTACTAGTCGAGATGGGTCATAACTGGGGGCAGGGCGCGATTCCAGGCCCTGGAGAAGTGACACCATATGCACTCCTATGCACGGCGAAATTTGATTTGCACAGTTAAAAAAAAAAACAAAAAAAAAAAAACAAAAACAGAGGGGAAAAAAATTAAGGATGTTAATTTGTCATTTTTGTTAAAATTGCTTTCTCTACAGTAGCTCTGTTAGTTTTAATGGGGTTGAATCATACTATTCAGAAATGAATTAGTCGTTTCAGTTTTTCCTTAATTTTTCACCTTGGTTTTATTTATATTTTTCAATTTCATTTTTAAAATTACTTACCTTATTTTAAAATAACTTTTTGTTTTATATAAAATTAAATACATTTAGTAATGCCAATGGAAGTTTAGGCTTGCTATAATCAAATGTATCATGTGATAAAAAAACAATTTTCACCAACAATTGTCTCATTTCTATGTTTCAGCATGAAGTGCTCGCAATATCAGACAGAGTTGTCATAAGGTGTGAGGATTTACTGACATGGCTCACTGATGATGCATCATGGAGCTGGGGCCTCCCAGCAGTTTGGGACAAAGACTGTTCTGGAGCGAGCAATGGGGTTCCAACTACAACAAGATTACAGGCTCTCAGCGATACCTGTTTGGACTTCTCAGACATCGAAGAAGAAAAATTAAAATTAGGTAAAACTTAAGTTGTAATATACCAGAAAAAAGTATTGCTTAATCAAGGATTTAACTGTAATCTGACACCCTCATTATTTTTGATTGGCAGATCCTTCAACATGGGACAATTGTGGAGTAGTTGTTTTAAGCTTTCCACGGTATTGTCGCTATCGTGCCCTTATGAAACGCCTTGAAGGGGTGCCTAACAAGTGGCTAAGAAACTCTTTGGTCACAGCTCTGGGAGGATTTTCAGTGCCTTGCAGGGATACTCGTGTTCTTTTCTGCAAAGATACTTTTGATTATCCTGATCTAGAAGGGCATGAGCTGTTGTGTAATCACCTAGCCCCCAAAATAAATCTGCGTTCCAAGAAAAAGAAAAAGAAACAATCAACATCACCTGGGGAAACTGATTCCAATGAATCAGAGTCATCTCTCTCAACCATATCATCGTCCACAAAAGTGTGTAACATTTCAGAAGTAGATAAAAAAATTTTTAGCAATGATATCTATACATTTTTTTGTGTGTAACTTCAATTAAAAAATAATAATTTTTTTTTTGTCCCCCATTTTTAGGATAAAAGATCAAATCGGAATGGCTTGCAGTATGACCTAACACAACCAAATCGAAGGCATAAATCCCAAAGCCAGGAAGAGAAAATGTTCTTGGATCGGTTGCACCAGTTCATGAATGATAGACAAACTCCCATTGGCAAAGTACCCATGTTAGGACTTAAAGAAAGTAAGTATTTTGTTGAAGGTTATATCAATCATGTTTTTATGTTAAGTCAATTTTACAATTTTTCGTTTTTTCTAGTGGATCTCTACAAATTTTTCTCAAAAGTGCAACATATGGGAGGTTATGATAATGTGTCAGCAAATAGAATGTGGCCTCGAGTGTTTGATGAGATGGGTGGTGATCCTGCAAACACCAGTGCAACCACTCATTCAAAACGACATTATGAAAGGTAACAATTTTGTCTGACAGATCTTTTCCATTAATCAAGTAATATGAACACTTTAAAAGTAAATTTTTAAATTTGTTGTACATCTTATGATACAGATTACTTCTTCCATATGAGAGAAAGCTGCGCACTGATGCACTAACGAGAGCTGGAATTAGTAGTCAGGATTATGAGGCCTGGGTAGAATCAATAACAAGCGCTGCTGATCTAAAGGTAGTTATATGCCTCCTAGATTTTTTTGAACCATTAAGAATCTTGCCTTTACTTCAAATTTCCCTTTATTTTATTCTAGGATGGTGAAGAAATAGAAAGAAGAAGAAAAATGCTGTTAGAGGGTACCACATCAGCTTTAAGAAGTATACGCTTAAAACCAGAAAAATCTTCAGATCTCACTGGAAAGGAGAACATACCTATGTTAAGACTCTCAGAACTTGCTGACCAATCGCGAACTGTTCATTCACCAGAGGTTATTGTGTTAGACTCAGAGACAGAAACTCCGATCAAGAATGTAACAACACCTATGGTCCCTGTTCTGAAGAAACGAAAATTGGATATGCTAAAAGAAGGTGGATTGGAGGTCACCCCAATTGGTTCTCCTGGATCATCGGGCTCAGGTCAGACTGATGGGAGAGCGAGTGTTAAGCCAGCTCCAAGTCCGGAAACACCACCTGGGCAAGTTTCTATCATGGTTACACCCGATCTAAGTCACATGCTTGGCTCACCAAAAGCAGGGTCTCCTGAGACCTGTGCTTCTCCTATGGATTCTGCGCAGTCTTCGCCAGCTAATGCACGGACAGTGATAAACGTGCAAGACCTGAAGAATTCACCACTTTTAATGTACCCAAGCTTGACAGCAAGTCAGAATGGAAGAAATGACCAACCACCTCCTAAAGTAACTCAATCTCGATCAATTTATGCTAATTCTGCTCTTGGTGGACCATGGTATGGTAATCCTAAAGACTATCCAAGACCAGGAAGTAACTCAAACACTGCCAATACTACTACTGAACCGCCACCTATTGCAAGGTCCCTTCAGGCAGCCCTACGTGTTGCAAACAAATCAAATTCAGGTGGCAGTTCGCCTGGCGGCAGTGGAAGTGGAAGTGGAAGTAGCAGTGGCAGTGGCAGTGGCAGTGGCACAGATGTTTTGGACTTGAGAATAAAAGGTGAAAAGCCTGCTGTTGAAATAGTGCGTGTTTTGCCTAGTGTTAGTGCGCCCCCACCAAGACAAGCTCCAATTAGGGATTCTGGCAGAGCCAATGTTCCCCCTCAAGTGCTTCCAACATCCATTGGTCGTACCACTGTTGGATCTAATTTAGAAATCACCCTAGTTCAAAATCCTAAACTTGCAATTGCCAAAATGCAGCAGGAACAAAGAAATGTGTTATTACAACAAAGAAGAGTAGCCCAACAGCAAGCTAAAGCTTCTGCTCCATCAAGTAGACCTTCACCTAGGATTGAAAATGGAAGACCTCACACTGCCTCAACATCCACATCAAATTCAAGTAGAAGTAGGCCACCTTCTGTAAACAACACTCCTTCATCATCGGGCCTTGTAATCCCTTCCCCTTATGCATTAGGCAACAATAGTAATAGTAGCAGCACAAATAGTAGCAACAGTAGTAACAATAGTAAAAGGAGAAATTCAAATGATCAAAGATCAAGAGCTAGTGCTAGTACTCCTACCTCTTCTGCTGCTACAAATCCATACTTCTCTGGAGCAGCAGCCGCCTCCCTTTTCCCAAATTTACTCCAAAATCTTCCTCCTGGTTCTGCAGCAGCTACAGCCGGGAAAAATGCTTTCTTACCAGCACTTGATTTAATGTATTATCAAGCATTGTGTAATCCCCAGCTTTATAATCCTGCTGCTGCATCAGGGTTACCTATGTCTGGTTTACCTATGTCCACTCCCCAGCTGTACATGCCAACAGAAGAGCAGTTCCAGCTTTATAAAAATATTTTAAGTCATCAACTTAAATCAAACCCAGCTCAGGCTAGTGAAGACATAGCACGATTGTTGCAGGATGGCTCCACTTCCATTACCCTTGTTGGTAATTCAAAAAACCCTACTTCCAAATGATGATAATTTTTTGTCATGCTCATGAAGACTTATTAGTAATTAATATTTTTCCTGAATTTTTTTTCCTTATGAACTTTATTGGGAATTTTTCATTATGTAGATTACCCACACTGTACATGTCTGTGTGCCCTCTGACTCTTCTTCTTGTTACATAACTGTAGAGATTACAATCACATTTTTTTTGTCACAGTTTTACCTTTCAGAGGGTCATTAATAATTCTTGTTTTGTATGAAGCTGTTGATTTTGCATTCTGATGGTGCTGTTTACTAGGTGTTTTCTTAATTAAGTGACACTAATGACCAAGATACCCAGGCAGAAGTTGTCTTTTCCATTGTATCTACTGATGAGCTTATTTAGACCAGTTCACAGTATTTTTATGTTGAATGTCTAATCTCTCTTAAAATTTGAAATGTGCCATACAGTATTCACTTGTCTGAACTTGCTATAGTTTTCTTCATCTAGTTCATTTCCTTCTGATGTGTGTGTTGTAATTTGCCACCATGAATCATTGAGTTACTGTTTCTCGTGGTACATTTCTGTACATATGGTCAGTGCTGTTGCAGTGTGTTTGATTTTAATGGTAGTCATTTAACTGTGCAAAATTGTATGTACTCACTTAACATAATATGCAAGTTGTAATTGGACTTTGCATTCAAAATTTCTATTCCTGCCTGAAAAAAAGAAAAACTTAATGAAGAAAAGGGATCTTTTTTCTTCTTTTTGTTATAAATGATGCATTTTAAATTAAAATTTTGGTGTATTTGTTAACTGATTTTATTTAATCACTGCTCTGAGTAGTGATACCAGTTACCAGTAATTTTACTTCCATTATTTGGATGGCATGCTTTTTATCTGCTGTAAAATCCTTATTAAAACTTAATTTGCTAGTTGTGGGTTGAATGGACTGTTAAACAAAAACAAGTATTTTAATTATTTGGCATGCTTTGACACTTTTAAAATTTATTTACCCTATACCCCTAGCAGTTTTTTTTTTTTTTTCCTTTTTTTTTTCCATCTTATGTATTCTATTTGTTATTAATTAAAAATCAGTGCATAATTTGTTTGTCTCAAAATGCCAAAGAACAACCTTTTAAATTCCTTTTTTTCAAGTCCATGTAGAAACAATATGGTCACAAAGTGATTAGAAAACCTGTTCTAGTAATTTTTAAGTAGGTAGTGTCACACAAGACTAATGTGCTGTGCTACAAAGATGACTGGCTGAAGGTTAAACTGTTATGTTTCTCAGAACTCTGTTTTTGAGTTAGCTCCTCTGTGAAGGATTTAGAAACTAACTGGTTCATATAACTTTGACTGAGAGTTGTTTTTAAAAAAACATCACATGCCAGCTATGTGATTATTGGTGATTATTATGTCTGATGATCATGTTTAGGCCATCATTAATACTGAAAGTATAATGTTTTGTTCTTTTGTTGTATAACTTTAATTTGTTTTTCTTTTTTTCCCTTTTTGTGTAATCTTTGAAAATGATAATGTTCTTGTAAATATCCTAATAAGATGTCTATAGCTAGTGGTATGACACAGTATTTGTTATGGAAGCAGAATGATGGAGACCAGTTTGTTTTATGTTCACCAACCCTGTGTGACTGTTTACATATATGCAATTCCTATTATTTCCCTCACACATTCTTTTTTTTTTTTTTTTTTTTTGTTTTGTTTTGTTTAATGTTGTTTGAAAGGAAAGTTGATGTATAATTGATTGATGTGATTTGTTCTATTTCTTTTGTACACTGTTACCATTTTTTTGTTCTTGTAACTGATTGGCGATTTCTCATCTGTAAGTGAATCTGTTTGTTATTGATGTAAGTAATGGTAAGATATGCTCTATGAATGGATCCTGCCTCTGAGTACTTGTAAGGCCTGAATGTATATATTAACATTAGAGGATTCACTAGTCTGAGAAGAATGTCTCATTGCCACCAATATTATCATGGAAGAACCCTTAGGCCTATTTATAGAAATTTATTGTGCATGGGACTTCTTGTTAAAGTTGCTTATAAATATGTGTACATGAAAAAGTCTATATACATATATCTATATATAAAAATAAAAAAAAAGATTATATATATATATGTGTATACATTTGAAGTTCAGTATGAGGGTCTTCAATAGATAAGGGTTTCTGTTTCTTTTTATTTTATTCTACTCAAGGTTTTGTACATTTTGAGTGTGTATGTCAGGAACCAAGTGGAGGTCAGTTTTTGCACAGACTCTCAATTGTTATAGTCACTAAATTATAACTGTTGGGAAATGTTTCGTGGTCCCTTGAGTTAAAAATGTTATTGAACTAGCACTGCCTTATCATAATGGAAAACCTTCAATCATTCCATTTGACATGTTTATAAGCCTAAACACTTATGTAAAGTGCTTTATTATTGATGACCTTTTATGGAAACAATAAACGCATTTGCAGCTGATTTATGTTTGTGTTTTATTGAACTTTCTCTGTTTCAATCATCCACCAATAATGTATATGGTGTGGTGAAGCAAGCCGCCAGACTTTCCGAGTCGTTCCTAGTTAGTTAGAGAAACGCCAATGCTGAACACTACGTGTGATACGGCCGCAAGTTCATAAAAGTGGTGGGAATAGAAAAAAGGTGCTTCCGGTTAGTTCATCGTTCAATTATGAAAAATTCTTACTGACCCGTTTCTGCCCGCTCCTTAAAAAAACAAACGAGGAACGCGAGAAACCAAACAAAGTCTGACATCAGCTGGAATTCAAATTGAAATTGTTTATGTCAGGATTTTTCTGAGTTTGGGGCAGTGTTCGTGGTGTATTTCGTGTCGTTGAGGTTGAAAGAGCAGTTGAAGTGATGTGGTTAGTTCCGTAAAACGTGTAAAACGTATGGAATAGGGCTGTGCATTTCATTGTATGTGATTGTCAGAGGAGCGGAGCTTGTGGTCCTGCCAAAAAATTGACTTTTGAAAGGTAAAAATAATGTTCAAACTTAAATAACACCTTGAAACTTGCACGGCATTGTCATCAAAGTTCGCCCTGGTTGCATGTAATGTAAGTTATTATTATCCTTCTTGCCTTCACTCTCACAATATCTTCTACTTAGTTAAATGAATTACATGCAAAACATCTCACTGTATTCTAAAATAAAGTTATTTCTTTTCCAGATTCTCCAACAAAGTTAAAAATGAAACTGAAGCAAACACGTGCCCGGTTGAAAACCAACTTAAAGCCTTCGTCAACAGACATTGACGAATCTGAAGGATCCGAAGCTGGGATAAAATATGAAGATGAAAATATTTTTTTTGAAGAGATTAATCCATTTTCTCCAGCGCCTCGACAACTCAGGGACCATGAGTATGAAGATTGGTTAGATGATCAGATTAGTAATCATTCCAAAATATCAGATAATCTCTCTGACGTCAGTTGGGAGGATGAAGAACGGAAAGGTTCAAAAAAAAGATTAAAAAGAGATGGAAAATCTGGAAAGACACCTAAAAAAAGATCTATGAGAATTAGGAAACTTGTCAAAGAAGATGCCTTATATGATATTGCAATAACGGATGTTGTAAAAGATGAAACCATGATTGATTCAGTTAGAAACATCCTAAATTTGTTTCCTAATCAGTTCAGTAAAGCCTATTGCAGATATGTATTTGAAGAGCAAATTAAAGATAGATCAGAAAAAGTTTTGAAAACGAGGTTAGTGTACAGTTTTACTTTATTTTGTAATGAAATCTGTTATAGTCATTTAAAAGTGAATTTTTGTCTTTCATCTTTTTAGTAGGTGCAAATGGCGTCTCTATTTGGCGAGCAATTCTTCAAATAAGTGTATAATTTGTGAGAAAAAAGAATTTTCTCGGACACATCTGAAAGAGCATAAAGGTCCTGAAGGGTTTAAATGTGTTTGTGGTAAGACTTCCAAAACTTTAAATGTATTTTATGAACATATTACCGGATTGCATGCTGGTGAGTGCTATTGTTGCCCATACTGCAATTCAAAGTATGTTAGCGCTGAACAAATAGAACAGCACTTGAAGACAGACCACCACCAAGAGCACAGGTACATATGTGCTGTTTGCAAGAAGGGCAGTAATAGAGAAACAGAGTTTTTGGAACATATCAACACTCATACTGGTCTCAGGCCTCATCAGTGTAACAAATGTGATAAAAATTATTGCACCCTTGGTGACTTGAGAGAACATCAAACAAGACATCATAATAAAAATGTGCAACTTGTTTGCCCGGTTTGTGGTAAGCAGTTTGTTAGCCAAAAACTGTTAAATACTCATGCTGTCATTCATGGTGAGATAAGGAAGCATATATGCAACATATGTGGGAAGTCCTACAAGACTAGACAAACCTTAGTATGTCATCAAAGCTACCATTCTTCTGGGAAACATTTTACATGTAGTGACTGTGGTAACTCGTATTCAGTAAGAGCTTCTTTAAAGCGTCATTTACGTCGTAAGAAACATGGTTCTTACTCTGAAAAGATTGAAAAAAGTGAGTCTGTCAAAGTTATGACTAAGCAAGCATCAGCTCCTAAAAGAAAATGTGCCAGTGACAAACGCTTTCCCTGCAGTGACTGTGATCGCTCATATAGCAGAAAAAAGGGTTTGACTGCTCATTGGAAAGCCAAAAAGCACGGTCCACACTCGGAAAGAATCTCCAATGAGTCTGATCATGAAAGCACAGCTTTTGTTGAAAATTGTGAGCCCAGAATATCTGAATCTACCCCAGAAATTACTAGACCATTCAATACAGTGGCTCTATCTGATGAAGTGAAAATGTTCGAGTTTGATTCATGTGAAGTCAACAAGCAGCCATTGCTCCTAGAAAAGCGTTTAGTAGTGGATGACATGGAAATTGACAGTGATGAGGAAAATGGTCTATTGATTTGTTTATGATTGTAGTATTATTGGTATCACAGAAAACTTGTTACCCTTAATGATATGTGAGATTTACTTTTTATATTTTTTCTGTAGATTTCTTGTTGGAAACCAAAATATGAGCAGTATTTCATAGGAATTAAAATTTTCCTACCAGTTGTTTTGGTAGGGATTATTTGTTTGAATTGTCTAGCAATGGTCATGGAGCTGTGTTTCTTAATTTTTTTTATCCAAGGTTACTTGGTTACTTTTACTTCTGCATGGCTGTGAATTATTCAAGATACAATTTTGACACCCTCCATAAGGTTTACCAAATAAATTTATTTGTCAAATTGCTATTATTTCTTCAGGATTCTTCAGACACTTCCTAGCTATTTTCCAGGATCTACCAGAGGGCCTGAAGCATATTTGAGGCTTTGGCACTACACTTTTCTTGTACCCCTCTGGCTCTTATTGTGGCCCCTCTAGTGGCTCTAGCTCTCTACAAGGTCCTGGTCCACTCACTCTTAACTTGGCTACGTGCGGCCGATGGGGAACGACCAGCCGCGCTTATTGAGGCCTGCCTTTGGCGCCTTCCCTGCTGTCTCGCTAGAGGAAGTACCGACAAAGTTTTCTGGAAGCTGTATGCATTAGGCTGCGCTACGTGTTTCTCTGCGCTTCACTATCGAGGGGTAACGCAGGAGGCAACGTCCGCCTTACGTCAGCTGGAAGTCCCAAAGAGCAAGTGCACACTGCTGTATCCATGCTAGCCGGCCGGCCGGCACGCGTGTGGCGAGAAGAACCTTTGGTGCGCACAACATTTATCTATAAAGAAATTTATTTTCCCAGCAACGTTTTGAAAGTGATCCAACTATCGACTTGGATCGTCATGGCTAAGCTGTGAGCAACGTACTGAGACGAGATTTTTTGTTGCGGGCCTGTCAAAAGTCCTGTCTTGGACCTCGCGCTCAAATATTGCATTGACATTAACACTCCTAGTACACATTCCAACATTCCTCAAATTATTCCATGAAAAATGTAACATTTATGAAACGAAAGAAGAAATCGTGCAATATTATTGAAATATCATTAGAAGAAACCCCTCTCTGCTTCCCCTCTTTTTAATGCGTTCGTCACTACAGTGCGTCGCTTGACCAGAGTGTCGAAGTCACGGTCAAGTGTACTCCTGTAAACTGACATCGGACAAATAAGTCTTTTAAGACAACAAAACTACAGAATAATTATTTGTTTAGCAAAATTTTATCAGTGTCAATAAGCAAATTGGCTCTCGAAAAGCTGAGATGATAGGTTTGGCGTTGTCGGCTTGGACTTCACGCTACGTGCTTGACTCTAGTGGTGTTTACTTGCTGCGCTTCTCGAGAGGCAGCTCAGGCAGCGAGCGGACCGTAAAATCAATGAATTTCTGAAAAATTGTGTGGGGAAGATGCTGTTTTTGAGGCGGAGTGTTTTTGCTCAAGTTGTAGAATCTCTCTCTAGTCATTCGCGAGTGCCGAACTTGGGCCAGCGTGGGTGCGGGAGGAGCGAGCAGCTTTCGTAAAGTGCCCGTAGGCGCTTGCAGGGACCCATGTGTAAAAACAAAATTCGGCTGGTCTCTCTCTGACAGAAACATCCGAGCCCAGGGACGCGATGGATATTCCGGTACAAACTTGTGGACTAAATCTAGTGCTGTGCTAATTCAAGTGCATCGAAAAGTGAATTGTGACTCCTCTTTGTGGATTTATTGTGAAAATATAAGTGATTGTGGAATAAATTCGTCTGTAAATCGTCGCCCGACGGCAGTCGCAGGAGAAAACATAACCTCCTTGTGTTCTAAAGTTCAGTGCTTTGTCGAAAATGCCAAAGTGGGCAAACTTCGATTTGCCGGTGGAAAGAAGAAACTCGGTTTTATGCCGAGAGTGTTCGATTTGTGCTGTGCAAAAGGATTCGTGCAAGTGAAGTGATTGTTTTCATCGGACGTCCGCACCGGGCTAGCGCTGGCTGGCGCTTCCTGGCGCTCCCGGCTTAAGGCTGGCGCTTGCTTCTCAGACTACTTTGTGATGTGGAGCTACGAGAGGGAAACTGTCCTGGAATTGTAGGTCATCTATGTACCTACAGTGTGTTCAGCGCTCGCCCGGTGATAGGGAGGCTTTTTAATGGCAAAGAAAAGTGAGTTGATTGATCAATAGTTCTAAGGAGAGTTAACCTGTACATTTGTCCATCTCTGTCTTTTGCCACTTATTTTCTTATTTAAATTTTTTAACTAATTTCTGTCAGATTGAATGAACTATTCCTTTCTGTTGAGGTTTTATTTTCCTTTGACCCCTTGGTTCATGAGCGAGGAATTTAAATATAAGTTCTCTGTAAATGTCATTCAATTTTTTTATGTTAACTATAAATTTGATTAATATGGACAGCTCTTTAGTCAACACTATCAATTTATTTATTTTCTTGTGATGGCTGTCATTCGTCGTCTTGAGTGTTTGTGTTTGTTTTCTTTCAGGCTGTACCCGCCGTGTAGCGCCTGCTAGCACGCTGCCTGCCAACCTGGAGGATCCGGTGGGCAATTGGAAGGGTCCGCCCCCTGGCTCAGAGCCCCAGAACTTTACGCCAAACTCAGGGCAGAACTTCTCAGGGCCCCCCTCAGGGTACCAGGGGCCACCCTTTCAGGGCCCGCCGGGGGGCGCTGGTTCCCCGGCGGGTGCCCCGCCTTATTCTGGACCTCCACCTGGCTCAGGCACCCCCCAGTACACAGCATCCCCAGCCCCCTCTGGTTCGTCCACACCTGGACCAGGACCACCACAAAATGACCCCCGTTTTCCTCCAACACCCAACTCGGGTGGACCTCCCTACAATGGTCCAGGCCCTGGACCTTTTGGGTCTCCATCAGGCGGTGGACCTCAATTTGTTGGAAGACCAGGCTCCTCGGGGCCTCCATTTGTGGGCCCTCCTGGCCCAGGACCTGGTGGTCCTCACTTCCCTTCCCCTGGACAGGGGCCCTTTGGAGGGCCTCAGTTCGGGATGCCTCCAGGCTCACCATACGGACATGGGCCAGGCCACCCCATGTCAGGCCCAATGCCATCTCATGGACTCATGCCTGGTCAAATGGGCCCTGGTCCCAACCCTGTCGACAGGATAGACCAAGGGTGAGTACCTCTATATTTTTTACATCACTTACTTTCTCCCAAAGACATTATTCCTAAGAAAAATTTAAGCACAGCTTAGTGAATTTAAGATTTGTCACTGCATGTGCCGCCTAGAAAAACTGACCTGAATCTCATGCTGTACTATTTCTGGTCTGCTTTGACTGTGACCCTTTAATTATTTGTGGGTATTGTATTCTGAGAGGGAGGGGAAATGGAAGACAAGCGTTAACTAAACCATCAGTGCATAATTATTTATCAGCTCCAGGAAGGTGTTTTTTTTTTTTTTTTTGGGGGGGGTCAGCTATACTAGCTTGATTATTTATTTTGAATTAGTGAAGGTGTATCCCATAGGCCTGCTGGTAGCTTACATGCTATTCCTGTGAAAAATGAGATATGTTAGTTACCCACTGAACCCTACTTGATCAGAGAGAACTTCAAAAAAGCGACCCCTCCAGCTTGGAAAGTAAGAGAGCAGGACGTCTTGTCAGTGGCTTATGGCACCTGATTTTTAAGCTCATTCCCCCGTGTCACCAACGCCAGTCATGCTCGTGCAGACGGCTCAGATGTGCCCTATGTGCCAGGGTAGAAGGCCGGACCTCGCGGCGGACGCAGGCGTGAGAACACCGCGGGGAGGGAGTGAGGATGAAATTTAGAAAGAGTCCGCGCTCGGCTCGGCGCCCCGCCCGCCACTGTGCGGTCCAGTCCGGACGCGTGTGAGCGGGACAGAGGAGCCGGGCTGGGACGGGACGGAGGTGGTGATTTTAGTGGAAAGAGGGGGGGGGGGGCACTCGGTGTAAGTAGAGGACGTCTATGCGGCGGCATTCGGCCTCAGCGAGCACACCGGATAGACAGACGGCCGGACCGGGCCGGGCCGGACGGTCAGACAGACTGGCTGAGACTGGGCCGGGCTGGACGGGGGCACGGTGGCGGCGGGGCGGGCAGCGAACGTCCTGCTGAAGGCCAGGACGTCCAGTGGCCCGCCCCGCCCTGGCGTCCTCTTGTGCCCGTCCCCGGGGCCCGCCCCGCACCGCCCCGCCGTGTGGCGGCCGGCCTGTGCAATATGCACCTGTCGGGGGCCCCGACCGGGGGACTCTAACGCCGGCGACTTTGGAGGCGTGGGCAGCCCGTCCCGTCCCGCCCCGTCCCGTCAGTGAACAGGCCTAGCTCGGGGTTCACACCGCCCTCTGTTCGGGCCGGGCCGGGCCGGGCGCGTCCTGGCGGAATGTGATCCCGATCGGGATGCGCTTGGCTACGAAGGTATAGGCAGGCAACGCGTCGGTCTGAGGTCGCCGCCCTACCTCCGCTGCCCGCCCCGCCCCGCCCCGCCCCGCCACTCCACGCCGCCCTGGGTACGAATGGAAAAAAAGACGAGGGCGCGGGAGGAGAGTGGAGGGGGGAGTAAAAAGTGTGGCCCGCTGGGCTGTTGCCTCCGTCGGCCACTCTGCGCCACGCCACGCCACGCCTCCCGCCTCACCTTGTGTCTTGGTTTGTTTTACCCGGCGAGCCGAGTGGTGGGGCGTAGCGTCCTACCTGGACTTCACCTTGTGAGCCCCTCCGCCGCGCCCGCCCCGCCCCGCCCGCGTGCTGTATGGAGGAGGACGTGCTACACAGGAGTCTTCCAGGAGGCGATACTCTCCTCTGGATCATGAGCTTCCCCCATGCCGCACTCCCGACTGACGCGAATCTCACGGAGAGGGAATTACGCCCTGTGCAGCGTAGCACTGGGAAGTCCCCTTGATACTGTGCCGTTATTCATCCGTGCAAGAGGGTTGCCTACTTGCCGGGGGCTGTGAGACGCCGTGGGTGGCGACGGTAGGCAAACCCGCACGCACCGGTGCGGGAGGGTTGCCTACTTGCCGGGGGCTGTGAGACGCCGTGGGTGGCGACGGTAGGCAAACCCGCACGCACCCGTGCGGGAGGGTTGCCTACTTGCCGGGGGCTGTGAGACGCCGTGGGTAGCGACGGTAGGCAAACCCGCACGCACCCGTGTGGGAGGGTTGCCTACTTGCCGGGGGCTGTGAGACGCCATGGGTGGCGACGGTAGGCAAACCCGCACGCACCCGTGCGGGAGGGTTACCTACTTGCCGGGGGCTGTGAGACGCCGTGGGTAGCGACGGTAGGCAAACCCGCACGCACCCGTGTGGGCGTTACAGCGTTACCAGCATCGAAAGGTGTCCGTGGCGTGTGGCGCTGGCGCGTGGGCCACCCTGTACCATGCGAACGCCTCGGGCGTCCTCGCGGCATGGTCCTGTGGTGAGGGCAGGGCTTATAGCGACGGGGAATGACCCGGGCTCGTGGCGTCATCAGCATGCAGGTCGTGACCGAAAGGAAATTGGCGCAAATCAGGGGGCACGAGGCTGGTTTCTAGGTATACCGGCTCCGCCCGTGTTGCGGGTAGGGCAGTCTTGCTTGCAATAATGACCACGATGTATTGTTAAATATTTTGCTCCACCTTATGCCACCGTGTGCCAGTTCTTCCAACTGTTTTCCGGCGGAGCAGGTGTGACCGAGCAAGTAAAAGTCCCATCTCTACGTACGTTATCGCGCCGGCGATAGCCGCGTGACGTCCGCTACGCTAGGCGAGGCGAGGATCCTGGCTGAGGGCCGTTGTGGGCCCGCCCCGCCCTGCCCCACCTCGCCCCGCCTCGCCCCACCCCGCCCCGCCCTACCTGCCTGGTCGCATGTGGTTCCGGCTCCGGTCGGCTCGTGGTTTGTGTTTCGATTGATGCCGCGTCGATCGATTTGAATGGTTGGTTGTCTGACGTTGTGGTTGAGGTCCTGCGGTCGAAGTTACGGGGCCCGCCCGCCCCGCCCCGCCCCGCCCCGCCCCGCCCCGCCCCGCCGTCACAGACTCGGGGGGGACCGTCACGGCACCGTGGGGTCTCAGCCTTGCGCCCCCGTCCAGGTGGGTGCCGTGCTTTTGGAGCGGGGATTTGGGCCCACCCCACCCCACCCCGCCCCGCCCGGCCCTGGCGCGTGTGTGTGTGTGTGTGTGCGCCCTGCGGTTGATCTGTGCTGTACTTGCGGTGAAGGACTGCAGGTCCTTGCCACCCCTGTGGCGGGGCCACCCCGCCCCGCCCCGCCCCGCCCCGCCCCGCCGGGTTGTTCCGTCCGTTTGTGGGGCGGCGTGTGCGTTGCGCTACCGTGGCACCGCGCCGCACCGGGCGGGGCGGGGCAGGGCGGGGCGGGGGCGGCAGCGCGTGTGCGGGGCGGGGCGGGGCGGGGCGCGGTGAGGTGGGGTGGGTGGGGGACACCACTACGCCACGTCGTGTCGATACGAGCCTCCGCCCCGCCCCGCCCCGCCCCGCCCCGGCCCGGCCGCGAGCACCCGCCAGCCACCCACTGCGGGCGCCGCGCCACCACCACCACCACCCCCGGCGGGCAGGGCCGGGCAGGGCCGGGTAGGGGGCACTGAGCACCGCCCCTTCCTCCACCCAGTCAAGGCGAAGATGACATTGTTATCTCCTGGTGCGGGGCGGGGCGGGGGGAGGGACAGCCTGCGCGCCCGTGCGTGCGCGCGCCCTGCCCTGCCCTGCCACCCTCCGCCAATGTGTTGGTCTGCCTGCCCCGCCTCGCCTCGCCCCGCCCCGCCCCGCCCCGCCCCAGCCGCGCACTGCATTTGCAAACCCCTGCTCATTGAAAGGGGAGGCGAGAGTCTCTTCCCCCTCCCCTCCCCTCCGCTCCGTTCTGCTCCCCGCGGCTTCACTCCAGGGAAGGAATCAATGGCGTGCTCTGCTCTGGTCCGCTCGACCTGCCCGGCCCTGCCAGCGCTCTCTCATTGTCCAGGACATTTCACAGGCAGACATACTCCGCGTTTGGCCAGGACAGCCGCCCTTTTACGGATTGAAGGCCTTGAACTCGGTGTGGCTTCGTCTTAAAGATGCATGGTCTTTCGAATTTTTATTTTTTTTAAATTTTTTTTTGCACTGTAGTCTTAATGCTGCTGGAAAGGGGCGTGGGGCGTGGGGTGAGAGCGCTCCGCGTTGAGAGGGAATATTGAGGCTGGAGGGAGCGGCACGGCACAGCGCGGGGCCCTGGGGGCGGGGCGGGGCGGGGCGGGGCGGGGCGGGGCGAGCTCCACCTCGCAGCTGCAGCTGCCGCCGTGCCTCGCTCCGCTCCGATCCCCAGCCGCGCGGACCCTGGCTGTGCTCCACTGCATTTTCTCCCCAGCTTCTCTTTTCGTGTACACTGTCAATCGTCCGGTCCGGCCCGCCCACCCTTTGCAGTGTATATAGTGCCTGTGGCGCCCCCATCCCCACCGCACCCCGCCGCTCACCACCCCGCCCCGCCCCCCCCCCCCCCGCCCCGCCCCGCCCCGCCCCGCCCCGCCCCGCCCCGCCCACCTAGTAGTAAAAGGAAAGGGAAAAGGAGGAGGGGAGGAAGGGGGTACGACCAGCGGCCGACCGCATTTTCCCCGTAAAAATATTTTATGCGTTGTCTCGACTATGGTGGTTTGTGTTTTAAACTTCGGAAAAAAAAAAGTTTAAAAAAAAGAACACTGAGGAAGCACTCGTGCCTTCTTTTTTGTCCCCTTTTTTCTTGCTGTTCCGCGTATTTGATCCGGCCGGATGGTCGTGTGCCTTGTGACAGGGGCTGCGGCGCGGCATCAGTACCTGCTGTGAAGTGAAGGGCCGTGACAGAACAGGCGCTGCCCGCCCCGCCCGCTCCGCCCCGCCCCGCCGCGCCCCGCCGCGCCCCTCCGCCACGGCCGTTTCCCTCCCTGGCTCTCCCTCGCTCTTCCTTGCTCTCCCTCGCTCTCCCTCGCTCTCTCTATCTCGCTCTCGCTCTCTCTCGCTCTCCTCTCCGGCCCGGCCGGCAGCTTTACGCTGGTGCGCCTCGCTGTACCGTGGCACTGCTTGCCTGCGTGCGCAGCCTCCCCTCCCCTCCCCGCCAGGGATAGGCCGGGGGGGCGTCCTTAAGTCTTGACCTCCCCCCTCCCCCCTCCGCCCCGCCCCGCTGCAGTTGTTGCACGCACGCATACGTACGGCCCGTCCCGGCCGGTGTCATCCGGTTCTGCTCGGCGGCCCGGCCCGGCCCGGCCTGGCCCGGGGTCAACTCGGGTCAACCCTGGAGGTCTGTCTCTCTTACATGCGCTCGCCCCGCCCCGTTCAGTCGTGTGTGGTGGTCAATCCGTGACCGCGCCTGGCCCGCCCCGCGCTGGCAGCCGTGTTCCAGTGTTCCACCTCGCGGTCTTCATGTTCCATACACCACGTCTCGGACTCTCAGTCGCAAGTGTCGAGGTGACTTTGTCCTAGTACGCGCGGGCCCGGACACTCCTCCCCCTCCCCCTCCCCCCGGGCTAGGTGAAGTGGAGGGCGAGGGGGGAGGGACTGATTGAAAAACAGCGGCGCTCGCTTAGGGACCGCCCCTCCCTCGCGCTATGGCCGCGTGGCGCGGCGCGGCGTGGGGGAGGGGGGAGGGGAGGGGATGTACTGTATTCCGGTTGCCATGGAGATGCTACACGGGAGGTACAGGCCGTCCAGGCACCGGCGGGAGAGGAGAAGAGAGGAGAGAGGAGGCGAGACGATGCTGGGCGGGGCGGGGCGGGGCCCTGGCCGCAGCCTGGACATCCAGGCCGCGGCAACTTTTTCGGTTTAAAATGTTTGCCCGACATGTTGAGATATGGGCTGACCTGCGCGACTATACTTCTGACCGCTTTGGACCCGCCCACTCCCAAACAGATGTCCACGTCAGCAGCATTGCTCGAGTTTGACGTGTCAATCAACATGTCGTCACTCCGACTCGACAAATTGAGTTTGAAAATTGATATGGAGGAGGCTTAAGGCAACCCCATTCGGACAGTTTTTTCCTTCTTCTTTTCTTTCTAAAAAACTTTTTATTCCCAGTAAAGTCATTGACATGAACATCAGACCAAAGTCGGGAACCGGCGCGTCGGGGATGGCGGGGCGGGCGGCAGAGTTTGGCACTGCCCCGCCGCGCCCCGCCGCGCCGCCCCTCGCCGCCCTCGGTAAACTT
This sequence comes from Frankliniella intonsa, assembly GCA_033675135.1. NCBI lineage: Eukaryota > Metazoa > Arthropoda > Insecta > Thysanoptera > Thripidae > Frankliniella > Frankliniella intonsa. The sequence continues at coordinate 3,655,807 of CM066256.1, forward strand.
GATAACTTGGTCAGTATTGCGTCTGGGGCGGGGCGCGGCGGGGCGGGGCGGGGCGAGGGCGGGGCGCCCTCTACGCGGAGTGCCGCGTCTTGCCGCTGCTGACCCCTCCTCTCCTCCCTCCTCTCTCTCTCTCTCACTCTCTCCCTTTGGCGTGGCGTACTAACAGGTGTCATTAGCAGCGCGCACGCCTGCCTCCCTTCTCCCCGGGGGGGAGGTAGAGCGGGGCGGGGCGGGGCGGGGCGGGGCGCCTCGGGTTCGACCCCCGCCGCCGGCGCCGGACAGACACCTTGCGTGGTCATGTCATGTCGTGTGGTGCGGCGGCGCGTCACAGACCCGACCCCGACCCGACAGGTCGTGCCTCGTGCCCCGGCCCGGCCGCGATGATGAATGAATGAATGAATGCACGAAGGATTGGGCGCGCGTGAATGGATGGCGCCGTTTTCATTCATTCATTCACTCACTCACTCACTCACTCACTCACTCACTCGCTCTGGCCGCCCGGCCCGGCCCGGCGCCGTGTCGTATCACTGATCGCGCCTGTCTGATTCCGGAGCCTGGCCCGGCATGACTTACGCCGCACCGTCCCGTCCCGTCCGCCGCCTGTGCGACGCGTTGTGGTGGACAAGTAGTGGTGTGTGATGTCGTGTGGTGTGTGATGGCGCGAGTCTCGCCCGACTTGCGATCTGATCCTCGTAGATTTGCCGGGATTAACGCGCCTATCCATCCACCGCGGGGCAGCCACCACACCACACCACACCGCCCCGCCCCGCCCCGCATGCCTCCTGGTCTTGAGCGGAGCGGGGCATCTTGCTTGCGCCATCTGCGCTACGTGTTGCACGTCTTGACAGATCGCGCCCCGCCCCGCCCCCCCGCCCCGCCCCGCCCCGCCCCGTCCATTTAATGAAGGGGGATTAGGGGTGGCTTTGCGGCGGTGTATGTACTTGCTCGCCTGTCACTTTGCTACGCCCCGTCGTCTGTCTTGTCTTGGCCGCGGTTAAACCAGTTATGCTTCAGCTATGTGCGTGTCTTATGCTCCCTCCTCGTAAAGGTGTAAATGCATTGTGGTTGGTTGCGTTTACAGCTCAATAATCTCTGCCGCTTCTCGATTCTTTTATTATATTTCTCTTAAGAACAACAAAAAAAAACAAAGAGTAGTCGGTAGCAATAAAATGGCATGAATGACTGCTGCGGTCGAGAAGGTGTGGCTGGTTTCGTGGACGTGACACTAGTGCAGAGTTTTGCCTTGGAATTTACGCACGCAGTTTTTACCCGCAAGTTTACCTGAGAGGTGGTCGCCGTCCTCCCACGGCAGGGCACTTCTCTCGTAGACCTGAGCCGCGCACGATCAGTGACTTGGGCGTTGCTTTCGGGGCTGGCTGTACTCGGGACGGGACGGGCACTAGTGAGTGTGCGGGGTGGGGTGGGGAGGGGATGGTGGGGAGGAGAGGAGGAGGGGGCATGGAGGTCGACGCCGGCCGGCTTTTCACGCTGAGCGTGGAGTGGGGGTGGGTGGGGGGAGGCAGCGTTCGCGCCATTCTGGCACCACCCTCCGCCACGCCTCGCTGCCGGCGCTGCGGGGGAGGGGGAGGGGGGCCCCGGGGCCCGGCCCGGCCCGGCCCGGCGCAGGGCACGGTTCCCTCTCTCGCTCTCCAAACGGCAGACAACGTCAGGAAAGTTCGATATGTTTGACTTGAAGGCGGTAAGAGGGGATTTCGTCCGGGCGGAGTGGAGCGGGGCGTGGAGAGCCGTGTGCTTGACCGGGCTGATCGGCGGCTTGGGGTGCGGGGTAGCGGCCGGCGGGGAGGGGAGGGGCGGGGGTGGTGCCATGGAGCAGCGCGAATGGAGAGCGAGAACCTCCCCTGGTGTTTGAACCAGTTCAGACCCACGGCCGCGGGGCGGGGCGGGGCGGGGCGGGGCGGGAGCGTCTTGGGCCGCGACGGCACACGCGCCGGCCGGGCCGGGGAGAGCACCTTGCTTTTTTGTTGTCCATGTGGCAACACCGCGGAGCGCGAACCGGAGGAGAGCAGGGCGAGGGAGGCGGAGGTGGGGGCAAAGGGGGAGGGGGGGGGGATTGACAGCCGCGGACAGCAGAGGACCAGGGCCCCGGCGGCCACGCCTCGCCACACCGCACCTTGCGCCGCCGGGCCGGGGCCGCGCGAGGAGAGGCGGGCTGAGCCCCTATCCGCGCTGCGGCCGCGGCGGCGCTCAGCTCCGCGGGAGCGGTGGAGTGTCGCCTCGGCCCGGCCCGGCCCGGCCCGGCCTGCCCCGGCCTGCCCGGCGCGTTATCAGTGGCCCTGGCCGTTGATTCTTATCACCCCGAGATCGTGACCTGCGTTAAAGCGAGTTCTGGCGAAGGGGAAGGAGAGAGAGAGAGAGAGGTGGTCGCATGGTGGAGATGCTCCCGGGTGCTCCGCGGGGCCGTGACAGGCGGACATCCGAGGTGCACGCTGTCGGCCCGGGAGGCAGCCGGGAGAAGTGTTGTGACAGCCCTAGGCAGCCTTCAGCCCCAGCCCAGCATCTCCGTGCCACCCCCCGCCCCGCCACCCTACGCGCTTGCGCTCTCCCTCTGCACTGTCAGCACTCGAGTCGCTCTCTCGCTCCCTCCCTCTCCCGCGACCTGTCAGCACGCGAGTAGGCGTCTCTCTCTCGCTCTCGCACCCCCGGCCCGCCCTGCCCCGCCCCACCCACCCTGCTCGGTACAGCGCGCCGCCGCCGCGCCGGCCGGCCCTTGCTGATCGATATTGTTCCCAGAGAAATTCGCGATCCGGTGCCTTCTGAGAGATGCGGCTCTGGCGGCGCTGCGCTGCGCTCACTCTCGTGCACGCCGAGGCCTTCGTGCACGTGCGCGCTGATGCTATGCACGCTCGCCCGCACGGGCTAAAACCTCTGCGTGAGAACTGTCCGAGAAGGCGCTGTGTAGGGCAACGCCACAGGCCACAGGCCCTGCCCGACACACGCTTTCCATCTGACAGTCGAGCCGACTGTTGCACCTGCCACTGCGAGCGCGAGCGGAGCGCGCATGCTAAAGCCCCCCCAGGCTGTGCTGACGCCGTCGCCAGACGTTCTACGCGAAATCCGCCCGCTCGTCAGCAGAGAGCCGAGGTCGCCGTAAATGTATGCGCGCCACTGTGAGCGCACACAGGCTGCATTAGGGGTAGTCCCGGTGCCTCTCCTCGCGCCGAGGCCTGCCATGTCGCCGCCGTGCTGCTCTGCGCAGGGCTGTGCGATGTCGATATTGGTAGCGCAATTCCTTATCAATATTGATCAATATCGAAATATTGTGATATCGCACAGCCCTAGCTCCAGGCGGGGCGGCCTTGCCGCTCGGCTCTACTACTGGGGCTCTGAACCCAGCGCGTTTCTAAACTGAAATAGCTCTCCTCTCCTCTCGGTGCGTTTGCTTTTCCCCACTCCCTGGCCTCCTCCGGTGCAATTGACGAGTCGGCGAGGCGAGGCGAGGCTGGTGAGAGGGTAGGGGCGGGCTGGACGACTGACGGCCGCCCGCTGCGCTCCCGAGCCGCGCCGCGCCCGCCGCGCCCTGACAGCGAGCTGGACGTGTCCGCGGTGGCCCGTCCCGCACCCTTAGGCCGTACCGCCGAGTGCCCTCGCGGGGCCCTGGCCCCTGGCCTGGCCTGCCCCCTGAGGGGCCCCCTTGCATTGATCGGGGCCCCTGGACGGACAGGGGTAGGGCAGGGCGCGCACTGCATACACTCCGGGGCGCGCCCCGGCCCCGGCCCCGGCCCCGGCCCCGCACCCTCGTGCACCTCTACCCCGGCCCGGCCCGGTCGCCTAAATTAATTTTACTCGGAGCCGAGTGTCCCCACCCCTACCCCCGACTTGCGCCCTTTGACTGGCAACTGCCCCGCGCTGTCGCCGGTCGTGTCGCGGGTGAGGGGGCCCGGCCCGGCCCGGGCCCAGGCTGCTATGGTCTGTACCGTTGCCTCTGGCCTGCCTCGCCTCCAGGAGGAGTGCTCTCCTCTCCCTCTCTCGCTCGCACCCGTGGCTCGGCCCGCAGGCCGGTGGGGCCGCCAGGCGTAGTGGTCTGATCGTCGCACTGCCTAAGAGCATCTTGCCGAACCCTCCCGCGGTGCGCTGCACCGTGATTCTCCCCCCCCTCCCCTCCCCTCCCCTCACCCTCGCGCGCCCTGCGCTGCGCTGGGCTGGACTGTTGGGGTCGACCACCTACCGGGATTTGGATCGCGGCGACCATTGAAGGGTTAACGTTGTTGACCTCATATCACACATTTTATTTATTTCATTTCTTTTTTCTGAAAATTTCTACAGGCTCAATGATTAATAAGAATTAAAAATATCCCTTTACTCTATGAATATCCTTATATTCCTGTCTACATAAATGAAGGCTTTTCCTGTAGAAATCTAACTGGCATGTCATCTGTTTCCAGGTCACTCCCCGTGCCCAGACGTCATACCTCTTGCTTTGGCCAACCGGACTATCGTATCTTCGAACTCAACAAACGGTTACAGCAAAGAACGGATGTAAGCTACACTAATCAGTAAAATTATTGAAGTGTAAAATGTACTGAACTTTTTCCTAAATTTTCTTTTCAATTGTTTGTAGGAAAGTGACAATTTATGGTGGGATGCATTTGCAACAGAGTTTTTTGAAGATGATGCAACTCTAACACTCACATTCTGCTTAGAAGATGGACCGAAGCGATACAGTAAGCAAAACTATATGTTTACTTTTATTTTGTAAAATTATGGACAGTTATTTTAACTTATATTTTCTCCACAGCTATAGGAAGAACTTTAATTCCTCGCTACTTCCGAACAATATTTGAAGGAGGAGTAACAGAACTTTATTACAATCTTAAGCACCCAAAGGAATCTTTCCACAATACAAGTATTACTTTGGACTGTGAGCAGTGCACTATGGTTACACTCCACGGAAAACCAATGTTTACAAGAGTAAGTTATTCAAAATAGTCACTTTATAGTGTTTTTTTTTTTCTTTCTGTACAATTTGTGATTGTCTTTTAATTATTATTATTTATTTATTTTTACTTGCCTAGGTTTGTACAGAAGGCAGGTTGATTCTGGAGTTTACCTTTGATGACCTTATGCGAATCAAGTCATGGCATTTAACTGTCAGAAGTCATCGTGAATTGGTACCTCGTACTGTTGTTGGTATGCATTCAGGTCAAGACCCTAGTATGCTGGAATCAATCTCTAAAAATATCACAAGGTCAGGAATTACTAACTCAACTCTAAACTACCTGAGAGTAAGTACATTTTTTAAGACTGCGAATCACTTACAATTCAATTAGCTTTCTTACGGAGCTTAACATCCACTTTGAGACCAGTTTTTGAAGTTATTGACACTAATATTCTGTACTTTCCAGCTATGTGTTATTCTTGAGCCGATGCAAGAACTTATGTCAAGGCATAAAGCATATGCTCTTACACCAAGAGATTGCTTAAAGACCACACTTTTCCAAAAATGGCAACGAATGGTTGCTCCGCCGGGTAAGAGAGGTAGCCCAAATGCATTGACAACATCTCTTCTCTTTATATCTTTGGTTTATGGTGCTATTACAAATGCATGTATGCTGGGACAGTACAGTGTCAATTTCAACATGTTTTTCAAATTCTCCTAATGACCAATTTTCTTTAATAATCAAACTTCGACATTGTGTGTCCTAAATACCAATCTAAACTATAATTTAAAAATGCAATAATTCGGAGTTAAAATTATCAGAACATTGTGTGTTCAGTGTATTCATCAACCTCAAGCTTAAATATTTACAGTTTGAGTTCCACATGACAATTTGTGTAGTCACATTTTTATGTGCAAAATTTTGAAAAAAATACATTGAAATTATGATGGGAATGTGGTCATGCAATTTTGGAGCTTTCAAATATTTTCTCTCAACTTCTTTTTTTTTTTTTTTTCTGAATGTTATCTTAACTGTGATTTACAATTTTATTCTCTCCCCCAATTTTTTTTAGAATCCCAGAGGCCAGCTAACAAAAGACGGAAAAGGAAAGGATCAACATCAGGTGGAGTTGCCAATAATGCACCGCCAGCACCAAACAAAAAGCGATCACCAGGTCCTAACTTTTCATTAGCATCTCAGGTGGGTACTTTATTTTTTAAAAACACTTACTTGACTAAACAAAGAATAAAATCTGTTAAAAATGAGTTTTGGTTTGGAAAGTTTTTAATCTATTGTGGAATTACTCTAATGTTGCAGGATGTGATGGTAGTGGGTGAACCTTCTTTGATGGGTGGGGAGTTCGGAGATGAAGATGAAAGGCTTATCACGCGGCTGGAGAATACTCAATATGATGCTGCCAATTCTATGGATCATGACAACCATGGTTTTTCTGACTCTCCAATGGCTGGAGGACCCAATTCTTGGGGTGGCGGAGGGCCTGTTGGTGTTGGTGGTCCAGGTGGAGATAGAGGTCCACCGCCACAAGGCAACACACCTTCCAGCCAAGACTCGGACAAAAAATCTCCTGCTGTTAGCCAGTGATAAAAAGCAACTTCCCTCTAGTGAATCTCGATTATATATATGTAAGTTATATATACATATATATACACATATATATATATTTTTCTCAGAAGTAAATAATGTTCAGTACAAAGTTGTGTTGCTATGTTCAGGGGACCTCAGACTAACTTAACATGTTAAAACTGCACCTCATTGTGTCATGCAAGAATTTGAAGCAGGAATATTTGGGTGCTAGTGCATCCATTGTAAATTCTTGTTAAGCTGTGATTTTTTAAAACCATTTCTAACAGAAGGAATTTTTATGATGTTCCATATTTGCAGGATTGTGTTAGTAAATATAATTTCCAGTCAACGTGTTATCCACCCCTTTGGTCCATTCCAAAATCTTTGGAATAAACCAGACAGGTGAATAACCAAAGTGAATTGTTTACAAGATGCTTTCTTTTCTTTGTTTAATTTAAATAATGTTTCAGTCATTTTTATGAAGTTTCCAAAGGCCTTTAGGAATAAAAGTAACCTCTGGAGTTCTGTTTCTGTAATTTCAGAAGGAATCTAATTTTCATCTTAAATGTTACTTTTTCTTAATTTTGTTTTATGGAAGTATCTTTGTATTTAAATGTTCACAACTTTTCAAATCCATTTTACAATTTGATCCTGTAAATGAACAGCATAAAGACCCTCTGTGATTATGTATCCTGTAAGTTTTAAGTCAGTATTGGCATTCTGTGGCAATTATGACAACTGAGGAGATTTACTCAGGCCACACAATATATTTGATTCCATGGATGTTGCCTGCTCAATGTTTTCATTTTTTAATAACCAATCTAATCATACATCTCTCCTCAGCTGTTCCTACTATGTAAGTGTTGAGTGAGATATTCTATCAAAGCCCATATCATTATACGTACCTTTGAGCAGGTCTACTTAAGATAGTAACAAAGCAAGCCTTTGTTACTTTTGTCTGCTATTTAGGAAAGATCATCTATTTTCCATTAAGGTATTGGTTTTTAAACCTCTAAGTACCCTGTTAGAAAGCCTTTATCATGACATCAGAGCATGCAATATGTTACAACCATATATTGAGGTAAAAATTCATTGTTAAATGTGTTTGTGTTAACAATGATACAAAATGTTAGCAGAATTTTTGACAAATTTTAAACAATTTTTTACACTTATACATCTAGGCATTTGTTTTTAATTGATTTGTAGATGATATACACAGTATAAAATGCTGTGGAATTGAACATTTGTTATTCCAAATTATCATTTCCAAAATTCATTTCTTAAATGGGTACAATTTTTCTCATAGTTATCAAATTTAGATTCAGGTACTAGTGGTTGTCCATATTTTGAAGTATATTGTTTCATACTTGGATCACATGTGGGAAGCTTACGATTAGTAAATATTTGATGTGTATTTGTAATATTCTCAATGTTTTAATTGGAGTCTCATTTGTGCATTGTGTTGTGTATTGTATACACAAGTTACCACTACAAATAGTGGCAGGAGTGTTAGTGTTGCTTTATGTAGATCTTATCATTTTATGGGTTGTAAATTATTTTATTATTATTGTAATTAATGTAATTATTATGTTATTACTGTTAGAAATATATACTGCCGATCAAAGCACACATGCACGGCGCCATAAGGAAGTAGGGTGTGTGTGATAATTCATTTTCCACACACCTGAAATATGGACTGAGGGTCCTTTTATTTTATTTTATTTTATTTATTGAATTGTGATTTCATCAATAATTTTTACTAATCGTAACATTCCCAAGTTCATTAAATGACATGTATCAAGCACTTGTGCCCTTGTGGTGGAAGGTAGTACAGCATGCTTCCTTGGGGTGGTGTTGGAGCAGTGTTTTATAGAACAGTGATTTATCTGGGTTTTACTTCATATCCATGATAGAAATTATTGACAACCCTTCTGCTCATCTGCTTGAGATAAACAACTTCATTAAGCATAACAATGAACTTAGTTGCCCGATCCTTTTTTGTTTTTTATGTTCACTGCTCTTAGCCCTGCCTCATCTTCCATATGATTGAAGTGGGTGTTCCAATGTAGTACATAAAAAGTTTGTACTTATTCCTTTGTTCGAACATGGGTGCCTAATGTTTTAATGCACTATACCCTGGTGGTATTGTGTAATGCGCAGCAATCACAGTATTTCCATGGTCTGTTTGCCTGTCTGTATGTAAGTTTGTGTAGTTGTGTGGTCTCAAGCAGTTTGCTTTTGTTGCTATTCTGCAAGCTGTTAAGGGCTCTTTCACAAGAGTGCAATATCAATCCCAACTTAAGTTATACAGTTATACGTAAAAAGAAAAAATAAACTAGTATGCCAGTGCCAACCCACCTGAAGGGTTTTATCTACTTTAATATTTTTTCTTAACTGTTTGTTAAAAATTATTAACATCATTTTTGAAGAGCTATGGAAAGAAAATTAGCTTTTCATACCAAAGACTGGGATTTATTGTTGAAGAATAGTTTTTTAAGTCCTGCAATCCAACCATTCATGCAGAATTTTCTCGTGTTAGAGATTTTCAATTGGTTGGTTTTCTGGAGAATGGCAGAATCTGGATGTCAATTCAGAACTGGACATTTAATTTGAACTTCTAACCATATTACTTCAGCAATTTCACCCAACACTTGTGAATCAGCAGGAAAGGATTGTTGTATGAAAAGAGCTGCAGAATCATTTGCGTCAAAGTTACATTTTGCATCTTGTTTTTTTTTTTTGTTGTAAAAAATATGATGGTTTTAAAAACTGACCCTTGGCCAAAATTGTGACCTATGTATATATTTGAATTATTGGAGCAATTTATGTGTACAAATATTTAATTAAATTTGATGAAGATGGTTGGCCCATCAAACACATTTTACATTTTACTTTCCAAATCATCCTTCAGTGTTCTTTGCACTCATGTGAAAGTGAACAGAAAATGTGTTACCCTTACAGTGTTATCACCCTGAAAATGAGAAAAAAAATAAATGTTTATTTATCCTTGAATGGAAACTTGCCCTGAAGTTATGTTCATACCAGTTTGCTGTCTTGGCTGCACCAATCCCAAACACTGAAAGAAAATGTGTGAACTTGTTGATTGATAAACTGTCGAGGACGGTTGCATGGCCCTGATATAACAGGTTACACTGTATTTTACGTGCTTGAAATAATGTCGCTGCAACCAGCGGGTTCAAAGCACGCGCCAGGAAGTGCTAGGACAGCCATTGCGGACCTTGAAACGAGGTCGTGTTCCGGCCGTTCCGGCTGAGGGGTGTTCTTCTCTTCTTCTTCTCCTTTCGTACCCATGCCTCCCGCATGCGCCTGACTCTGTCTTCTTCGTCTGCACTTCTCGAAGCGCGCTTGCCGTTGCATCACCCTCCCGTGGGTTTTCATCTATTTTTCACTCTACCGATTCCAGGATTCCAAAATGTTTGTCGGACGCTTGGTTGGTCGCAACTTCACCAATGTCAGCACTGACGTGTCTGGACAGAGGCATTTCAGCATTTTATTGAAGAAAGTAAGTAACCCCAAGAGCACGTTTCCTAGCAAGGGCAAGCTTTTAGTATGAAGTTGTAGCTTAAAACCTGGGTTCTTTTCGAGTTTCGCCGGTCAGTGGAATTTTCAGACAGTATTTCCTGATTAGGCTAACTTATGAACTAATGAACCAAAGGCTGTTATTGTTCGTTTGATCATTTTAAGAAGAACAATTCTTGTGATGCCGGTTCCGTGTGCAGGGCGGACAGTTTCATAATGACGAAATTTCTCGAGGATTCACCCTGCATAAAGTACCCTTGAACTGAGACACCTTATTTCTGCCCCTATCCCGCTGTTTGTATTATTTTCATTTGCGTTTACTTTATATCGAACTTCACAAAGTCACAAGGTTGAGGGAGGGCAGTGCCAAGAACTTTCTGGAATATTCACCCTCCATCTATAATTTGGACCAGTAGTTAATTTGTATTATAGTTCATCTCAGCCCATCTTAATTATATTCATTTCTCTCATGTTGTATGAAGTTTTTTCTCTACTCATTTCCTTTTAAAAAAAATTTTGAAGGTTATTTGGCCCTCAACTTCTCAGATTTTTCTCATTTGAGATTTTTTTTTGCCTTTTAAGGTTTACCTATCAGTTCTTCATTATCCTATTTCCTTCAATATCAATCAATGAAATTCAATGAAATATTACAAAATGTTATGTAATTATGTGTACCTTTCGTTAATGATTCATGCCATCCTGTTCGTGTATTTGAAAGAAACTTAGTGTTTCAATTTCTTATAGTAGCAGGGCTGCCATTAATTTTTTTTTCAAATTTTTCTGCTTGTTTTCTCTTTCTAGCAAACCCCTGTTGTTGCTCAAAATGGACTTCAACAAAGAAACAAGTAAGTTGAACCACGCTTCATTTCAATTATTTGTTTCAAAAAGATTGTTTTCACTAAAGTATTGTCCTGTAGGTCGGAGGGAGTTAAAGGCGCTGTTATTGGTATTGATCTTGGCACCACCAATTCATGTGTCGCTGTTATGGAAGGAAAACAAGCCAAAGTTATTGAAAATGCTGAAGGAGCAAGGACTACTCCTTCAGTTGTTGCCTTCTCTAAAGGTATCTATCAAATTAACCATTTCTACAGAAGCTTTTTGTCCTGGCCATCCTTGACAAACAAATGAAATAATATGAAATATTCCAATAGATGGAGAGCGCCTTGTGGGTATGCCGGCCAAACGCCAAGCTGTAACCAACTCAGCTAATACTTTTTATGCCACCAAACGTTTGATTGGTAGACGATTCGATGATGCTGAAGTAAAAAAAGACATGTAAGACCTGCTGACACATTTGTTTTATGTGGTGTTCTTGAAAACAATCATAAATCTTATCACAGAAATTTTCTTGTCTTGTAGGAAAACAGTCTCATACAAAATTGTGAAGGCATCTAATGGTGATGCATGGGTGCAGGGAACTGATGGTAAAATGTACTCACCCAGTCAAATTGGAGCATTCACATTAGTGAAAATGAAGGAGACTGCTGAAAGTTACCTGAACACCCCTGTGAAAAATGCAGTTGTCACTGTTCCTGCTTACTTCAATGATTCTCAGAGACAGGTATTAATCTAATCTATAACCTAAGGTTTAGGTTCTGGAGCTTCTTCATTGACCACAATTGATTTCAGGCCACCAAAGATGCGGGCCAGATTGCTGGTTTAAATGTCTTAAGAGTAATCAACGAACCAACTGCTGCTGCACTGGCATATGGCATGGACAAGACTGAAGATAAAGTGTAAGATACCCTGCTTCTGATTATTATTTCTTGCCCTGAAATTTTAAAGGCAACTCTTAATATTTGTATCATAATTTAGGATTGCTGTTTATGACCTTGGTGGTGGTACCTTTGATATTTCCATTTTGGAAATTCAGAAGGGTGTCTTTGAAGTCAAGTCAACTAATGGTGACACTTTCCTTGGTGGAGAAGATTTTGACAATACACTTGTGAACTTCTTGGTTTCTGAATTTAAAAAGGAGGTAAGCATGATTTCCTTCTCTCGTCAATAATTGAACTTTTATGAATTTTGATATTTAATACACATTTTATATTAACCAACAGCAAGGCATTGACATCACTAAAGACCCTATGGCAATGCAACGCCTGAAGGAGGCAGCAGAGAAGGCTAAATGTGAACTCTCATCATCAATGCAAACAGATATCAATTTGCCTTATCTAACCATGGATGCTTCAGGACCCAAACATATGAACCTCAAACTGAGTAGAGCCAAGTTTGAAACACTTGTGGATGGTCTTATCAAGAAAACTGTTGAACCTTGCAAGAAGGCTCTTCAAGATGGTGAGGTTTCAAAGTCTGACATTGGAGAAGTTCTCTTGGTTGGGGGTATGTCCCGTATGCCAAAGGTATGTCAAAGTGGCTTTGGTGTGATTAGGATTGTGTACTGTTATTACCCCAACTTAAATTCCTAATCTTGTCTGGGGCAGGTTCAACAAACTGTCCAAGAGATTTTTGGCAGACAGCCTAGCAGATCGGTAAACCCCGATGAAGCTGTTGCTGTTGGTGCTGCAGTCCAGGGAGGTGTACTGGCTGGTGATGTTACTGATGTCCTGCTTTTGGATGTTACCCCTCTGTCTCTTGGAATTGAAACTTTGGGTGGAGTTTTCACTCGACTTATTTCAAGAAATACTACTATTCCCACCAAGAAAAGCCAGGTATTTTTATCAAAAGAGTTTTTACTTATTTTATTTTTTGTGGCTTAAATTAATTACTCATCTTTGATGATTAGGTGTTTTCTACTGCTGCTGATGGGCAAACTCAAGTTGAAATCAAGGTTCACCAAGGTGAACGTGAGATGGCCTCTGACAACAAGCTACTTGGACAGTTCACCCTTGTTGGCATCCCTCCTGCACCTCGTGGTGTACCTCAAATTGAGGTGACATTTGATATTGATGCTAATGGTATTGTCCATGTATCAGCACGTGACAAGGGAACTGGCAAAGAGCAACAGAGTAAGTATCTATTACATGTTCATATACTAGTTTTTATCACTCAATAGGTAGGTGGAATTTTAGCTGTAAACTCAGTCAAATTACACCCCTTTTTTAAAAAAAAAAAACTATACCCCTGTGATGATTTTTATCTTTCGTCTCTCAAATGACATATGTGGACAAATAATTCTGAGGGGACACAGTATACTTCGCAAGGATTAATATTACTACCTTATTATTTTGTCTGTTATACCTCAGTCAGTTTTTTAATCTCTGACCCAGTGTAGAAGGTGCTTAGTGCTCTTACATTTTTTTTGGATGCTTGTCATGCTTCTGTGGCGATGAGTCATATCTTTTGTCTCTCAATTGTGTGGCAAAGTCTTTCTGATAGTCTGCTTTTTTTTCATTCCTGCATTGCTTTTGCTACCAGCCATTTTCTTGAGTCGTTTGGTCATCACTTATGATGAATCATATCTTTCGTCTCTCAACCATCATGTGGAAAAAAGTATTCTGAGTGATCTGAAAATTAATCAAATGGGTGTTCTAGTTTCTCCCAGGATGAATATTATCTTTCGTCGCTCAATCTATATATGTGGAAAGAAATTTCTGAGGAAATTGAGATCTGTCCCCTACTATAAAGCACACTAGTGTATTAGGCCCTACCAAGAAGCATTTGTGATGAATCATATCTTTCGTCGCTCAATCATTCTGTGGAAAATTATTTCTGAGTGCTTCTATGCTTGTAGAAATTTATCAGCTGAAAACCAAGCTCCTCTGTGATGATTTTTATCTTTCGTCTCTCAATCTACCTATGTGGAAAGAAATTTCTGAGGAAAATAAGATCTGTCCCCTCCTATAAAAAACATAAGTGTATTAGGCCCTACCAAGAAGCATTTGTGATGAATCATATCTTTCGTCGCTCAATCATTCTGTGGAAAATTATTTCTGAGTGCTTCTATACCTGTAGAAACTTATCAGCTGAAAACCGAGCTCCTCTGTGATGATTTTTATCTTTCGTCTCTCAATCATTTATGTGGATAGTAAAATTCTGAGTGGTGTTTGGCTTGTCAATTTTGTGCCTCCATTTTGGTTTAGTCTTAAGATGTTGTTTTAATTGTATTTTTATGTTTCCTTAATTTCAGTTGTCATTCAGTCTTCTGGTGGTCTAAGCAAGGACGAAATTGAGAACATGGTGCGGAATGCCGAACAGTATGCAGCTCAAGACAAGGTTAAGAAGGACCGTGTGGAAGCAGTCAACCAAGCTGAGGGAATTATTCATGACACAGAATCCAAAATGGATGAGTTCAAAGACCAACTGCCCTCAGACGAGGTAAGGACCATTATTTTAAGGCATGAATGTATATCAAATTTATCTTTTCTCTTCATAGAAGACCCTTAACATTCCTTTTCCTTTTAAGTGTGACAAGCTTCGTGAACAAATCACAAGTGTTCGTGACCTTTTGGCTAAGAAGGATGACTCTGACCCCGAGGAAATCCGCAAAGCTACTGGCAGCCTCCAGCAGGCATCTCTCAAGCTCTTTGAAATGGCATACAAGAAGGTAAGCATTATTTCTTTATAGTTGTAAATATATTTTGAGTATTGTAATGCTTATTGGTTATGATATTATTCAGATGGCTGCTGAGAGAGACAGTGGAAGCAAGAGTGAAGACTCATCAGAAAGCTCAGAGAGCTCAGAAAAGAAAGATGAGAAAGACGAGAAGAAGAACTAAGGAATGTTCTGTACTGTATGCAGCCAGAGTGTCCTCTGTGCCAAATGTCAAAAGTGGACTGAATAATTTCTTTTGACTTGGTTCTTGGACAGTTTTAGTGATATTGTCTATGTGTGTATGTTTGCATTTTACTTGAACTGAGTAAAGTGTAAGGTATGTCACCAGGGTGATTTGAGAGCGATATAGAGAATGAGTAGCAATATTATTGCACAAGTTATCAAATGTGCTGTGCACTTTTTCTTGTGTCTGTACAAAGTATCTCTGTTCTTGTTCAAATAGCCCGCCATATTATTTTTGATGTGTTGGTGTGCCTAGTTCCAATAGTTACGCATTTGACAGTAAGAATATGTGTGTATCGATGTATGTTTGTATGAATGTGTGAGCGTGTGTGAGTGTGCCAGACAAAGTGTGAAAATCAACAGGAGCGGTGCTGTATGCCAGAAGCCAACAGTTTAAGGACAGTGATCTCTTGATTCAGTATCATTAATTTTATACATGCTGACTTTTAATTGTTGCTTCATTATCTGTCAAAGATTAGCAGCTTCTGTCCAGAATTTTAAATGAATCGTGTGCACCTTGTGTACAAATTTTAAAATCTAAGGCAGCTGTTAAATTCAGCAAATTCTTGTCTGATTGTTTTAAGAGCAGTCGGGTAAAATGTTTAAACTGTCCTTGAACTGTTTGTTAGTCATTATCTGAACTTTATTAGTATGTTACCGTAGAGTCTAGTTTCATGTATTTTGTTTGCCAAGGAATCTGCAGTCACCTTTGTTTCCTATTTTGTTACAGTTATTGTTATGAAAGAATATGTCATCCTTACACCAGAAATAAAATTAGGCATCATTTACCTATTGTTTTATTTGTCTAGCCTTTAAAAAGAAAAAAATATTTATAAAAATGTTTAATGTTATTTTCGGACTCTAACTTGCTCTGAGGAAACTAAGGTGGAGTCTACTGCCAGAGATGTGGTGCCAGTGGAGGCTACCACGACCCCCACCCCACGACAAGGGCGATATGCCTTACCCATTCGGGCCGGGCCGGTATGGACTCCGACTCCAGGACTGGACTGGAGTCGAGGCGAGGGGTGGCACTGCAACCCTCCCACCCGCCGCGCCGCCCGCTCCCAGAGTCCCATGCCGGGCCGGGCTGGAGGTGGCAAGAGGCGGCGGAGCGGCGCGGCGGCGGCGTGGCGGCACGGGGCCTAAGAGCGGGCATGCTACTATCGATCCCCCGTCGACTCCGGGCGTGCGGACCATGCGCCCTGGGCGCCGCGCCCCGCCGCCCCCCGCCCCGCCCCGCCGCGCCCGCGCCCCGCCGCGCCCCGCCCCGCCACGAGGACACAGACTCGTCCAGGTCCGACTGAGGCTGCGTAGCGATGGGCTCGCGCGCTGCCGCGACCGCTAGCGGGACGACTTTCGGGACCTGAGCTCGCCGTCGAGGGAATGGCGTCGGCCGCGCCCGCCGGTGCCGGAGGCGGGGGCGCCAGCTCGCTTCCGGTCCCCGCCGGGGACGCCTCGGAGTCGTCCGGGGCCACGGGCGCGGGGCGCGCGGGGGCGCCGCCGCAAACACCGGTGCTGTCCGTGTCGTGCCGCATGCTGCGGTCGCCGTCGCACGAGTCCGTGACCACGGACCTGTCCCTGCTCTCCGTCTCCTCCATGTCGCTGGCCAACGACATGCGGAGCCTCAGGCTGGTGGGCTTCAACAAGCGCGGGGTGTCGCCCAACCCGGACAGCATCAGCCAGGTGTCGATTGCCCGGTGAGTGAACAAAGTAGTGGAAGGTGGTGGTAGTGTTGGCGTGCTGGTGGGGAACCGGCTCATACATTTTATGTCTAGTCTCCATGTATTTTTTTTTTATCCCTCGGAAAGGAATTTATTTGCTACTTCCTCATTGTTAACATTTTTCTAATTTCCCCGAAAAATTGTGAAAATATTTTCTATCTTTAAAAAATCTTAACTTAATACTCATAAAAATTCAAAATGGTTTCCCCAATTTTCTATTAAATTATGCACATATCTCTGTTTTACACTACTGTGCGATTGCGACGGCAATTGAACACATTGTGTAATCTAGGGTAAATCAACCGTAGTGCGTGCTGAACGGCACATCGTTACGGGAATCGTAAATAATTTTTTTAAAAAAAGACACGTGTGTCTGTGGGTAGTCATTGCGACCACAACCAGCACCAAAAAAATATAAGTAAGCGTGTTTATTTGGGGTGAGCGCGCGCGCGCCTGTGCGTGGGGCCAGGCTGCGAGTGTGGTGGTGCGAGTACCGATCGATGCGTCCGGCCCGGCCCGGCCCGACCCGGCCCTCCTCGGGCTGTACGCTGCCGGGGCGGGGCGGGGCGGGGCGGGGGCCGCGCCAGGGGCACTCCTCGGGGACCGACAAAAACACCCCGCATCCGTACCTTCCGGGAGAAAGACTACTCCACGCCACGCCACGCTCGCAACCCGCAGCACTGCCCTTCCCGATAGCGACTTAGTCTCCGATCATTTCTCTCAAGTGTTCCTCAGTCCTGCCCTCCCCCCGGTCCCGGTGATAAAGCCTCACGGCGTGTGTCGCCAGCCTCGCGTCCGCGGGCCTTGTCCGCCAGTGGCGGTTCTGTCTGACGCCGACCTGGCGGCCCACGCACCGCGCCGACGGGCCCGGCCGTGCTCCCCGCCCACGGCCACGGCCCCCTTGCTCGCGGCCAGCCCAGCCCAAGCGACGGAAAGGAGACACCCCCTAACGCCTCCCAGGGGTGGGGGTGGGGGTCAGAGGGAGCGGGGAGGGGTCACACCGCTCGCCCTTTCAACCCATCCCACGCGTGCCTTGGTTGGGCCTAACTGCTGCGGTGACCTTTCATTCTCTGTGGCTGAAAATTCTTGTGCGGGAGAGGAGAGGGGGCGGGGGAGGGAACACTGGGAGAGATGCGGTTGTGCCCTGGGAGCAGAGGGCCGGGCCGAGCCGCGCTGCGGTGCAGGGTGCATAGTGAGTGGTTGCGCAACGCGGACGGCGGCCGCCCGCCGAGTCAGGATGGGCCGCCCGCTCAGTCGGTAAGTGCAGCGGGTTGCCTACCCGCTCTTCGGCGGGCGCCAGGAGCGGGCTGGCTGGAGGCCGGGCCGTGCGCCGGGTTGCCTACTTTTTGTTCTGTCGCAAATATTTTGACCTCCCGTCTCTCTGCCCTGCCCCGCAGACCACCCGACATCCCCGAGCTGCTGTGGTTCGAGGAGGAGAACGAGCTGATCCGCAGCTGCGCCGCGCTGTCGTCCGCGCTGGGGCTGCAGCGCTCCTTCAGCACCAGCGACATCGCGCAGCTGCCCGAGGGCCAGGGCGGCGGCGGCGGCGGGGGCGGAGGCGGCACCGAGACCGGCATGCTGCATTCCGGCGGCTCCATCCTCGTGCTGGGGCCGGGGGCCGGGGCCGGGGCCGGCGGCCAGGGCGGCGGCGACGGCGACTCTCCGACCACCAGCCTGCGGCCCAGCGTGTCCGAGCCCGCGCTCAACTCGCTGCAGCGCCTCGGCTTCCTCATGGAGCAGCACCAGCTCAACCGCACCTCCCGATCCTGCTCCACCTGGGTGGCCGTCGGGGACGTGGTGTCCACCTCGCAGCTGCCCTCGCCGCACGGCGGCCACAGCCTGGCCCCACCCCAGGGGCAGGGGACGTCAGCCGCCCCGGCGCCCACGCCCGCCACCCCGTCCTTCACCCCCGCCGACCTCATTCGCTCCGTCAACAAGAAGGTGGGTGCCCTGGCAAAAAGTGTGAGTCGCTTTCTTGGTGCATGGCCTAAAGAGTCCCACACCTTGGAGCCCGGCCGGGCGGGAGCACTTAGGGTGGTCCTAATCAACGCCCGACCCGACCTCGATCCTGTTCCAGGTTCGGCAGAATTACATCCGGCGGCGGCTGCTCATGACGTACAAGGCGCTGGAGCGCCTGTCGCAGAGCGAGTTCAACCTGGACCGGCTGGAGGCGGCGGCCTCGGCCAGCTCGGCGGCGGCCTCGTCGCCCATCCCCAGCAGCGCCCCCGGCTCCAGCAGGGGCGGCAGCGTGTCCGGCAGCATGGCCGCCCCCGGCGCCCCCGGCGCCCCCGCCGCGGCCCCCAGCGGGGGCGGGCCCACGCCCCTGCTGCTCACCGTCCCCGGCGGGCCGCCGGCCGCGCGCCTCAGCGGCACGCTGTCGCCCACCTCCACGGTCATGCGGGTCGTCAAGCAGCGCGACTCCGGCCACCCCGCCCACGGTGTGCATGCCGGTGTGGGCGTGCGCACCTTCCCGCTCACCGTGCGCGACGTGGAGCGGTCGCAGGGCCGGCCCCTCTCCCGCTACGACCGCAACATGATGATCTTCAACTGGCTCCACACGCTCGACGACACCGACTTTGAGAAACTCGAGGTGTCGTCCTGATCTCTGACGAGCGGCACGCCTGTATCTGTGTTGGGCAACTCGTAACACTTGGCTCATCTTCAAAGTAAAATGTACTCAATCTAAGGGCAATCAAAAAAATAGATGTGGAAAATTTCCATGATGTTTTTAAAATTAAGTGGTGATTCTTTTTCAAACTATACCACACTACTAACCTAGTCTGTTGCATTTAATTTATAAATATGAATCTGCAGAGCTCTAAAACTGGCCAGTTACATAAATTTGCCCTATAATTTCTTCTGATCTATTTGGGAACAGTAAGAGGTATTGAGTTGTTTATGAAGGTTGGTCCTGACATTATGATTTTAAGGCCTGCTTGCCAACTTTGAGAACTGTTTTAAAGCAAATGGTTTTTTGGGGATTTTAAAATGGTTGACCATGACCACTGTGTGGTTGCATTGCGGTCAAAAGTGATAAATTTGTGAAAGTTTTTTTATGATGTTCTAAGCAGATTCTTAATTGTTGTTTGATGTTGGAGAGGTCAAGTGGTCCAGCATATTCAAGTTGTGTGTCATGACCAAAGTGTTTCTGAATAAGTGGGAAATTTACGTCCATTAGATGAGTGTAGAAGTGTGCCACATTTTCCTCAGACCATGCCTAAGTATTCTAAATTCAGGACAAGTATTAACCCAGGACATGAGAGTCAAATAAATGTTATAAGTGGCCAGAAAACTGCATTTCTAACTGCCCATACATATTGAGATTTACATCATATCTCTGCATGCTCCGCTTCGGCTTTTAGAAAAACTTCTGGCTTCTAATTACAAGGTGTGTGTTTGTGTTTGACCTGCATGAACCCTCACTCATAATGAAATACTTCTTTAAATTTTTACAACATATGCTTCTACCTCTTACACATGTTGATCAAAGTACTGAAAGACGTTTTCAGAGAAGCGCAGCTTGGTGTTCTCAATTTAAATTTTGGTGTGAAGTCTTTCTCAACTAACTACATTCATGGAAAGGATTCCTCTCCCAGAAGATTTGACTGTCTATTTTCTCCTCTTAAAACAGGTGTAAAGTTTATGTGCCTGGTATTGTGGTTTTTCTCAATCATTCATAGATCTAAGAATTTGTTATGGATTCAAGTCTCGTTTTCAATTATGTACAAGAATGTTGAGTTTTTGTGTCTGTGATTTTATGAATTTGCTGCCTCTGGCGCTAAACTGTAAGTCTGCTATATGTTCTATTGGGACAATGTTTTGGAGATAGTGTTTTCTTTGATCTCGATCAAATATGCTTGTTAGCTTTCTATATGATATCTTGTTGACGGCAAGTCTAAAATCTTAATTATATTGTTCCATTATCAATCGAAAAAAATTCCGACCATTTTCAAGTTTAAAAAAAAATATTCTAATGACATTTGTCGTAGACTATATGGAAGACGATGCAAACTCAAGTTTAACTATGACTGCAAGGTAGATGGAAGTCATGAAAAAATTTAGCTGCTACAAGCATTCAGTTTGTAATGCATATCAAAGATGATGTGATTTTTTTTGAAAGCAGGTACTTTCCTAGATCCCTGAAAAGATATTGTGGTTGTTATCTAGTTAAAGCCTGTTCAAATTATTTGACATTGTGTGTGCCATGTTTTTTGCCCTCTATATTTCTGATATTATGATTTGCATTAAATGAATAGATAAATTAAGAATAGTGTTATGACGTTAATAAGAAGGCTGAAGAAGATTTGTCTGTTGATTTATTGTGCCATTTATTCCATTATTGTTCTGATTTAAAAGCGTTTCAATAAAGCAGTGTGCAACTTACATATCAAAAGTCTATTTTGTGCTGCAAGCCTTTTTAGGCGGTCTTGCTACCGCTTCTATTTTTCCATCCAATCCCACACATCCCATCGACCCCATCCATCCATCTATCCACCTCAAGACCGCTTCGATATAAACGTCCATGCGTGGGGTGTGTTGTGTATTGGCAGCACTGCCGGGACTGTCTATAAATGCACCTGTCACAATGTGAATAAACCAGTCTTCAGCCTGAACTCGTGTGCTTGCCTACCCGCCTCTAGACAACTGAACCCTGTAACACCACCGGCCTCGGCTTCGTCGCACTCAAGATACCATCATTAAGTCATCAAGACATAACATGGCGGCGCTGTCGGCGTGTAGCGGCGGCGAGGAGGAAGATCACCAAGTAAGTGTCGCGAAACCTCTCTGAGTCGGGTGTGCGATCGGGCGTGATATCAACGTCAGTAAGAACTGGCCCTTAGACCATGTGTCGTAGGAGGTTAGATGGAAGCATCCAGCAAACCATGAGTTCTGGGAAATCAACTGACCCAAATAGAGTGCTAATTAACCCCTAGCCTAGTTTGTCCGAAAACCGGCGTTTGCACCGAAAATGGAACAAATCGGTCGTGACGCACACCTCTTAGCGATTTATTGCAAATAAGATAAGTGTACTGAACTACAGTCGTAGTGCAATGGTGCGCAAGGAAAACATTATTCAGTCAACCAAACTCTCTAACTTTGGCAGTTCATTTATTGGTCAAATTAATATCGAAAACTGGGACTTAAAATATGTATCAACCCAAGACTGTACAAAATAGCCTAAATGGTATAAAAATTATTTATATGTACAAAAACGAATCTAGTACTCTAACTCCAAAATGTGGTATTTGTACACTTCACAAAAGGCACTTCACAAGTATTTTGCCGATAGCCGGCTTACTTATATAATAAGAAATTTGCTGATCCTCAGGAGGCTATCCCAAATATTATTATAAATAACTGAAACACAACTTTATAAATGCATTTCACTTAAAAATATTTTTTTATCGTTTATAGGACATGGACATGACCTATTTGTACAAAAAGAAACAACCAATCTACAAATTACATTCTCTTGGAAAACAACAACACTTGCTATGCAAATAATTAATGTCTTTGAATATAGTTATGTAATAAATAACAGGTAGAGTAATGTCACGGGGTAGGGCAGCTGAAAAATTACAAACCACGAGTATGAAATACCCTGACATCCCCCAGCGTTTAACCAAGCAAACAAACTATGTATCACAGGTCAACTTCCTTTCGGGAAAGTGGCATTTTCTCAGCTCTAGAATATGATCGGAGAACCGTACAGGCCGATCGGAATGTGAATCGATAGACTGATCCATCGAGCGCGTCACCGCTGGTCCTCCAGGACACACTCGAACAGTCGGGCGCACATGAGATTGAACGCGTCTGGAAAGGGAATGCAAAATAAATATGAAAATATGTACAAGAGCATGCACGAACCCACGCTACAAGCTGCACTTACGCGAAGACTTGGTGAGCCAGTCGGGTTTGTTCTTCCAGTAGATGAAGACAAAGTAGACGGGGATGCCAGCCAGGATGATTGCGATGCCGACGCCCACCTCCACGGGGCTCACGTAGCAGGGGAACGTCACGAGGAAGGTGCAGATGACAAAGAATATCAGCGGCAGTACTATGCTGACCTGCAAAGTAGTCACGGGGACAAACGGAGCTGTAAGGAGGGCTGTTCCAAAAGTCCTTGGAATACGCGCCAAAATAGTCAGTCCTCGGAAAGCGCCTCTCACCTTGATCGGGCGGTGCAGGTCCGGCTTGGAGCGCCGCATGTACAGCAGCCCGGACACGGAGACGAGCGTGAAGAACGACTCGACGAAGCTCACGTAGTTGATGAGGACGTACACGTCCTTAATCACCAGCAGCACCAAAGTGATTATGCACTGAAAAAAGTAGGAAGAAAATGGTTGAGGTAGACGGCATGCTAGGCAAAACAGAGAACCAACCGAGCGAAAAATAAGTCGGGGGTGAATCAGCGTCTCAGAACAGAACGCCTGATGTGCGGACCGAAAATACAAAAAAAGGACATGATACGAGATTTTCTTTCTTACCAGGAAGACGAGCGAGGGCACCGGCGTCAGCCTCTTGACGTTGATGAGGGCGATGGCGGTGGGCAGGTGGCCCTGGCGCGCGCCGACGAAGAAGAGGCGCGATGACGCGAAGATGGCGCCGTTGAGCGCGCCGAACGTGGAGCACGCGACGAAGACTGGCATGGTCCACGACATGACGGCCAGCATCTTCTCGCCGAAGAGCTGGGGACGGAAAACGCTCGTAGAAGGCACTCTTCTTCATGGACGCGAAAGGAAAAGAGAAGTGTCACCGCGTCACTCACCACAGCCACGGCGTTGGAGGACAGCAGCTCGTCGCGGGTAAGTACCACAAAGTAGGCGATGTTGGCCAGCACGTAGATGATGGTCACCATGGGCAGAGAGATGCAAATGGCGCGAGGTAGGTTTCTGAAATCAAACGCATCGCCGTTCTGAGACCCGATTTATGATCAACATTGCCTTCCCCCGAAATCTACCACCTTGCTCAGCTCACCTGTATGGGTCCTTCAGTTCTTCCGTAACAAAGTTAAGGTAGTTCCTGAGGAGAAGAAGAAATCCCAATCGATAACAATGTGTTGTGGGTTACCTGTGCGGTAAAGATTAGGGGGTATGTCGCCTTACCATCCGGCGTACGAGAAGAGCCCCGAGTAGAAGGACAGGGCGATGTAGCCCGGCGAGGTGATGGTGTTCTGGAAGGGCTGCTGGAAGTTCTCCGTCTTGCCGGCGCCCAGGGCGTACAGCCCCGTCAGGATGATGACGACCAGCGCCAGGAGCTTGGTGCCCGTGAACAGGTCCTGCACGCGCGTCGCCCACTTGACGTTGTAGCAGTTGATGGCCGTGAGCACGCCTGCGGCGGGGGCGGGAGGAAGGGTTACAGAAAGAGTGCAAGGGGCGGATGACGCCGACGGCCTCGGCCCGGGTGACACTCACAGGTGACGATGGCAGCGATGAGCCGGATGACCTCGTCCGGCGGTTCGCAGGTGGGCCAGGCCGGCTGCAGGATGTACTGGGCGAACGTGAGCGCCGTGATGGCGTTGCCCGTCGGCACGATGACGAACAGCGCCACCCAGAGGTAGAGGAAGGCCGGCAGCGGGCCGAACGCCTCGCCGATGTAGGCGTAGTCCCCGCCCGACCTGGGGATCATGGTGCCTGCAGGGCAGGGGGAGAGGGCGCGGGTGAGGCTAGGCGCTGGTGAGGCAGGGGGAGGGCGCAAGGGAAGGCAAGGGCAAGGGCGCGCCGATTTAGACGGGGCGGCGACCGTCTCGCGCCGCGCCGCGCCCCGCCCCGCCCCGCCCCGCCCCGCCCCGCCCCGCCCCGCCCCGCCCCGCCCCGCTCCGCTCCGCGGCGCCTCGCGGGAAACTTATGATATCCCTAAACAATGTCGCTACCGGCGGGGCGGGCGGCGGACCGGCTCTCCGCCAAACTGTGCGGGGCGTTGCGTTCGCGTTCGTCGCCCTCGTCCCTGGCTGTGCGTGAAGTCACGTGACTCATCTTACCCAGCTCGGCGTAGCACAGGGCGCCGATGAGGCTGAGGCCGCCGCACAGCACCCACACGATGAGCGCCACCCCGATGGAGCCCGTGTTCTGCAGCACGCCCTTGGGCGACACGAAAATGCCTGCGCCGATGATGACCCCCACGATGATGGCCACGCCATCCAGCAGGCCCAGCTCCTTCCGCAACTTGATCCCGCTGCCCTAAAAGAAGAACGGGAGAAAATAGTCGGTGGAATTTTCGAAGAAAGAACGCCAGATGAAGAAGGAAGCACACTTGCTTCCGACCGAAGCCTCACCTGCGAGGTTGCGTCCGGCTCGGGAGCGCCCTGGGCCTCGGCCGCCGGGACTAGGCTCTCGTGGACCATCCTCTGCGCCGGCTTCTCCACCGGCACCACCTTCTTCCGACCCATGTCTGCGGCGAGACCGGGGCCGGCGGGCTCACCTGTAAGAAGAAAGCGCGTGCTCGGTCAAGACACGGTGGGACTTCCCTACCGCAGCTGTGGGGGCGGTAAAGAGAACAGGATGAAGTTCAAACGTGAAAACTTTATTGTGAGATCCGTATTGCCTCTGCATGCAACACCCTCCCATCCACTCCCCTCCCCGTCCAGCAGACACCTACACTCCCTCCAGGACCTCCCGCCCGGCAGGGCAGGAGCGGCCCCTGCGTCCTGGCGCGTCCCAGCCCCGCCCCGCCCCGCCCCGCCCCGCCCCGCCGGGACATGCGGTGTCGCCCGACGCGCTAACTTACACTTCCTGCCCGTGATATCAGGCCCGCTCGCGCCCCAGCCCGCGCGCCCTCCGCGTCGCCCTCTCCGAACCGCGCCCCCGGCCCCGCCCCGCCCCGCCCGGCTGGCGCGCGCTGCTGCCGCGGGCCTCCTGCCTCCGTAGGTGGGCACGCACTTGTCCACCTGGACACACGCGCATCCCCCGCCACGCCCCGCCCCGCCCCGGCCCGCTCCGCCCCCCCTTGCCCTCCCATGCACTGCCAGGCCACGCGGGCCACGCTCGCTCCATCACTCGGTGCGAAACTTGATCCAGCCGGCCGTCGTCGAGACGCTCCGCGCCGGGGCGGGGCGGGGCGGGGCGGGGCGGGGCGGGGCGGGGCGGGGCGGGGCGGGGCGGGGCCGCGGCCGGGGGGCAAACACTCCCATTGTGTGTGACGGGGCTAGGGCGGGGCGGGGCGGGCGCGGGGCACAGGGACGGAGAAACGGACACTGCGCGCGGGGTTAAAACAAGTGCAGGCGCAGCCCGCCCCGCCCCGCCCCGCCCCGCCCCGCCCCGCCCCGCCCCGCCCCCAGCGCCCCCAGCGCCCCCTTCCGTCCTCGTTATCCCGTCACTTGTCCCGGCCTGGATGCTGCCCTGTCACTCACCCATAGCAGCAGAGGGAGAGGGACCACTTCCGGGTCCGCCTGATCACTTGGGGGACCCTGTCCGGCCGGGCCGGGCCGGGCCGGGCCCGACGACACCTCCCCGTCAGTGCCGGCCGGCCGGAGCGGAGCGGAGCCGCGGGGCCCGGTGCAGACGCACTCGCCTTGACCGGGCCCGGCTGGCGTGGTCAACGCCTCCGCCCATGCAGCTGGAGCGGAGCGATGTGAAGTCCAAACCTTCCGGCAAAGGAATCAAAAGGACCCGCGCCCCGGCCCGCGCCCGCGCCCCGACACGACGATGCTCGGCGTGCTGGCACTGCGGTCGCGGGGACGCTCTAGGTCTGCAGCGGCACTGCACAGCGGCGGCCGGCGGGGCGGCCTCAACTGGCGGCGGAGCGGAGCTGGCCGGACCGCGGGGCGGGGGGGTGGTGCGGACCTGGGGCCCAGGACCACCCGGGACCCGTCGCGACCACGTGCACGACGTAAAGTGACGACGCCTCGCCTCGCCTCCCGCGCCTCGCCACGCCTCCCCCCGCCGCCACGCCCCGGGCCGCACCGTGGCCCCCGCGGACGCGGACCCGCCCCGCCCCGCCCCGCCCCGCCCCGCCCCGCCCCGCCCCGCCCCGCCACCGCCACCGCCACCGCTACCGCCACAAACCCCACTCCACCAGCACTTTGCAGCAGTCGGAGCCGATTGGACCTGCTCAACTGATTGTTTTTCCATCTACGTGCCCTGTCCGGGGGGCCACCTTGCCCTGGACTTCCACGAAAAACAGATACGTCTGTCGCCGTGCGCGGCCAAAGGCAAGGGATACTCCCACATATCTGCCAAGGCGTTAGAGTGGGGACAAGCATGCTGTCTCGGACACGTGCCCTGGTGGAAAGGCCTCGCTTGTAGCCCACTCCGGGGGTGAACAACCTTGGGTCAATTGTGACCTGGTTCTCTCAAGTCAAGTCAAGTCCCTTGCCCGCCCCCGGCTGGCTCCCGCCGCTGCTTGCCGACCGCGGCCCGGGAAATTTTACCAGTTGATTCGCGACGAATTTCGGGTGCCCCTACCCCTGCTCAAAAAACGGTTTATGTGATAATTTTGTACACCGGTGTACAGTTTGTTTGCAGTATGAAAGCTCTGCATTTGCAGAAAGAAAGTAATATGGAGAGCCGCCGCGTAGGTTCGTCACCCTCCTGCTGTACTGTATTTAAGTTCTGTGGACATAGAGACGTGTCGGCCGGTGATCGGTGATAGCGAGAAAGCTTCTGGAAAGAAGATCCAAGTGTGTACAACATGCTCACATGAGATTCCCATGCACCACGAGCCGTGCAAAGCCCCGCCTCGCCCCGCCCCGCCCCGCCCCACCCCGCCCCGCCCCGCCCCACCCCGCCCCGCCCCGCCCCGCCCCGCCCCGTGCCGCCCACTTGCGGCCACCTGATGCACGGGCACGCCGGGCACGCGGCTGCGCACGGCCCCTCCTCTCCTCTAGTGCGCGTCAGCCACCTCAGCCGCGTCAGCGCCACGGGACCCTCATGTGCTCGACGCCGCCCCCGAAAAAAAAATATATCGTAAAACTATCGGAAGGTAAACGAGCGGCGAACAGGAACGTCAACAGTTGCATTACAATGCAAAGAAAAGTAAAAGATAGACTCACAGACTTTGTAAGAGGCCGCCGGGCAGCGCCGCGCCCGCCGGCAGTAAACAGACAGGGACCCGCCAGACTTGGCAGCTCGCGGGGCATCGTAGCGGGGCGGGGCGTGGCGGGGCGGGGCGGGGCACAGCAACAGTGCAACACTACATGCACTATACACTCGCTTACGCCGCCACGTGCGGGTCACCGTCACCCCGTGAGTGCTGGTGGAAAGTTTCTCCCCAAGGTCATTGATTTTGTTTGACTGAGAATGCTTTTCTCGTTCACACTCGCAGGTTTTCTTGTCTTTTTGGTTTTCTTTTTTGCCGATGAAGTATTGGGCGGCATGACGGGTTGACACTCCGTAGGGTGTGCCCCCGTGTCACGTATGCAAAGTTCGTGACACATGCACCTCCTCGTTAAAAAATACCTCATCGGACAGCGACAGCGCAATCCACCCCCATGGTGCAGGTGCTCGGCGAGGCCCAGCCCAGCCCGGCCGGGCGCGGGGCGGGGCGGGGCGGGCGCCGCCTCCCCCGCCAGGTAACAAGATAACGGCACGAATGGACACGGCTGTTATAGGACGGGACTGGCGCGTACAGTGGGTCGTGCGGCGCGCATTGCTCCCCTGCACTGGGGCGCCTGCCGGCTCCTCCCCGGGCCCCGCCGCCCCGCCTACCGCTGCACAGGTGGCGCGGCGGCGCCTACTCGGCCCGGAGTACAGGGTGTCTCTCGGGCCCCGCCGCGCCGCGCCCCACCCCGCCCCGCCCCACCCCGCCCGCCCCGCGTCCGGGCATACTGTACCGCACCCACGGGTGTTGGAGGGTTGCCTACTCGCACGGAGCTTCGGCATCTGTTTCTTTTTCTTCTGATCGCGGCTGCGAAAACGTACCGTACAGTGGCGAGAGAAATTGCGAGAAAGTGTAGTGAGGAGCGAATCACCCTTCCCTCTCCCCTGATCCCACGCGACGTCGCCAGGGTCACGCGGCAGGACGAGGTCCAGCCCGCCCCGCCCCGCCCCGCCCCGCCCCGCCCCGCCCCGCCCCGGCCTGGCGATGGCAAGAGACGGGTGTATTCTAGTCCGTCCAATAAGCCGGACTTCGCTTACAATGGGCTCTCGCGTGGGTAAAAGACTCCATAAAGGGCCTAAATCATGTCCTCCTAGTGGAGAGGGCAACACGCCACTCACTCCCATTCCTTTTTTTTCCCCCGGCAGTGTATTTGATATCTCAGCTCCCCGCTGTGCAAGTCCATCCCCATGGCGACACCCCCTCCCCTCCCCTCCCCTCCGCTTCCGTAAGAAATAAGGACTCAGCCTCCCCTCCCCTCCCCCCCCTCGCCCGTACCGTACATCTCGTGCGTCATCGCGTTCGCTCCGAGGCAGCAGCAAGGCTGCGGAAAGCACACATAAGGAAAGGGGGTCGCAATCACCCCGTCTATACAGCAGCCAAGGCGCGCAGCATCCCTCTTATGCAAATTAGCTGTGATTCTAAGGGAGGGGCGAGGGGTGGCCTCACCTCCCGGCCCCGGCCCGCGGCGCGCTCAGTTCCCACCCCTGACCGGACAACCGTGTAGGTCGACGCGGGCACGGGGGGAGGGAAGGAGGCAAGAGTCCCCGATATTGTACAGTAGCACTTCACCTTCGGGGAGGGGACACGGCCACAAAAAGGAGCACATAGCCTGGAAAAGAAGTCAATTACGTCGCCGGTAGGCCTATTCGACCGCGAAGAAATCGATTCGCCCGTGGTGTTCTGTCACCTGTCACCCTGCCCCGCGTATTGCCCTCATTTTAGGTGCGATTTTAGCGCGCGCGCGCGTAAATGTAGGCGCTAGCTGGACTACTTTCACGGCCGATTTAAAACTTTTCCAGCCCAAATACATATACGAGTATCCGTCAACCGTTGCGGATATTTGGCAGTTTTTGGCCGGCGCGTGGCTAGCGCCCGCGCCCGGTCGGTTACATCATCCATAGGCTGCCGCCCCCCCCCCCCCCAGGACTCCCCCAGCGAGAAACCCAACCTGCGCGCGGCAGGACCGGCCCGTGTCGGTCCTGCCCGACCCCGGGCCAGCTGAGCCAGGTAAACCTGCGAAAAGAAAACTCCCTCCATCTTCGTCACACCGACACTGTAGTGTCGTGGATAGTGACGAGGAAGGAGGGGGCGGGGAGATGGTCGTGTGCGGAGGACGTGATCCGTCTCTGGACAACACAGGCCTGGGCGGCGAGTCCCCGCCACACTAGTCGTCGCGCTGCTAAACCGGCCTTCCCTCAGCCCTGACTCTCCACGTGTTCATGCACCTCTCGTAGAGAGTCTCACACCTCGGAGCGCACACTCGTCACGTAAACACTCACCCTCTGAGCAGCAGACAGCAAGCAGACGGGCGCCAGGCCGCTCACGTGATCAGGGGTGGGGGTGGGGGACTTCCCTCCCCCGGGCCCGGGGACTGAAGGCACTCCGCACGGGACTTGTGCGTGGTTTCGCGCGCCGCGTTCCGGTCCGGTCCTGGCCGGCTCCTCCTGAGTCGCTCTCGCCGCGCCGCGCTGCGCTGCGCTCCGCTCCGGCAGGACCGATTCACGAAAATGAGCACGCGGTCGCGCCGGGCCGGGCCGGACTCGGCTCTGCTAGGGGACTCCACTCCACTCGCCGCGCCGGTGCGGTGCCGCGCCACGCCGCCGGGGACGCTACGCTCTACGCGACGCGACGGGACGCGCTCGGTCTCGGTGTGTTCGGCTCGGGGCGCGGGCAGGCAGGCAGGCAGGCAGGCACGGCCCGCTGCGGCAGCGCTCCGATGAGATCTGCTCAGAGCAGAGCTCAGCCCAGCCCAGCCCTGCCCTGCCCGCTCGTCTCTCCTCTCGCCCCCGCCCTCCCCACCCCGCCACCCCCACGCCCCGGCTAGTGCGTGCACACCGAAAGAATCCCCGCAGGATACAGTGCGATATGACTCGTCGCTGGGACACTGGTATTGTCGCGTACACTCGCTTAGAGCACCTACTTTGTGGACTATTTTTCGAGCTTTTGTATTTCCGCTGCGTTCCGATCTCGTGCAGGAGGCCCTTGACCTCCTCACGCCAGCTGTGCCTGCTTGCTTTTGGCTTTTGTGGGATTTCGCGCGGCTGAGCACACAATGCCGCCGCGCCGCGGCGCGCAGTGTCGCCGTGGGCCGCGGCGGGAGGTTCGGCCCGGCCCGGCCCGGTACGGCCGCAGTGCGTGGCGCAAATCTGAACCGGCGCGGCGTGGCGTCGCGGCCGACCGCGAGGCGAGGCGAGGCCGAGGGCGACGGGACTGAGTGTGTGTGTGTGTGTGGTCGTCAGCCCCGGGGGAGGGGCAGGGGGTCCTGTGGCGATTCCTCCCCCGCGCGCGCACACACACACACACACGCCGCAGGTCAGTGGGTGCCGGCCTCCCTTATCGTACATGTGACGTCACATGTGTCGCCGCCCCCGCCCCGGCCCCGGCCGACTCACTGCGAACACTCGGCCGAACAAACATGGAAACGTTGAGAGACAACGGCGACACTTCTTACAGCAGCACGCCGTCGGGGCGGGGCCGGCCGGGCCGGCGGGGCTGTCGTGGTGTCAGTGGCCACTTGCCCGCATCGCATTACCTGGGGGCTCGGGGAGGCTTTCCTAAGTTCTTCCTCGAAGCGTTTCAAAGGGCCCCATCCCTGGCGACAGGATTCGCGCGAGACCTCTGCGTACGGGTGGGGGGAGAGGGAGGGATAGGGAGCGGGGGAGCGAGGGGAGGGGGGAGGGAATTCACGCTGCGGCGACGACCTGCCGGTCGCCGGCGCGGCGGTCGAGGATCCCTGCTTCCCCCTCTCCCCTCGCCCCCTGGCCTGACCCAGTCGTGCAATAAAAGAGATGCCCGGCAGAACTCTCTCCTGGCTACACTTTGCCACCTTTCTTACAACCTGTATGACTAGCATCGGTGGTTCAGTGGTAGAATGCTCGCCTGCCACGCGGGCGGCCCGGGTTCGATTCCCGGCCGATGCAGCTTTTTTTTTTTTTATTAATTTTTTTAGTTTATGAAAATAAACTGAGAGGGAGATGTAGGGTAAGCTGGCCCCTCTGTTATATCTGGTGGTGGTGGTGCTGCAGAGTACGATGAACTGGCACAGAAAATCTTCGCAGTGCTTGCATCAGTTTTCTGCTCTCCACGATAGCCCCGTGACCTATGAGAATTTAATAGCTCTATAGAAAGGGAACACATTTTGGCCGTTGCTTTTATGATATTTTTGATACAGTGCCAATAATAAGAGAAGTGGCGGTATGGATATGAATTCGCTAATCTTCGGGAGACGCAGTAAAAATTTGATTCCGCCCAGGATCGAACTGGGGACCTTCTGCGTGTTAGGCAGATGTGATAACCGCTACACCACGGAATCCGATGAAGGTGCGATGGGAGCCCCACTCAATATATCGGGCAGCGGTGCGTCGCTGGCTGGCCACACGACCGCTACCTTCCCCCCTCCCCTTCTTACACTGCTTTTGCGTAGAGCCGTGCTGCTGCAGCATTTTCCTGCTTTACCAGCCGGCCAGAGAGGTTTCTACTAGGGCGCTTGGGGGACAATTTTGTGTGCAAAATAGGTAAATTTCTCGGAATTTTCTTGAATTTTAGTGACTACCTGAAGTTTTTTTTACAAATTTTCAAAGGTGCGTGGCGAGCGAAAAAGAAAATCAGAGTGGTCATCCCCTTGGCGTCTATCGTGCAAACTTATCCCGCCTGGGACCGGTGAAGGACGCCTGTTGTTGGACGTCCGGCAAGTGGTGTGGCAGACTCGAGCCAATCAGAGGCGATCAGCGGGGCGGAACTGCCCTGCCGACGTGCCGGCCCGGCCCGGGATGGACCGGGCTGTCATAATCATGTGGCTCGCAGCTCTGGCCGGGCCTGGCACGGTGTTATACCCCGCACGCCCCGGCGCAACACCCGTGCCACGGCTCATTAGTACCCCGGGTCGGGGCCGGGGGGGTATAAACCCTCTGGGACATTTGTACCCCTGCGGGTAGATAAAGTCTCTTATGGTACCCCCACAATGGGCGTTACCGAGGCGGAGCTTATGAGAGCGCCTGCAACACACTGGGTAGGCCAACCCGCCAAGCACGTGTGTGAAGGTGGCGGCCTACCCGCAGAGCCCAAGCGCAGGGGGAAGCAGGAATTGAATTCCTGGTACCCAAATTTTCGTG
Organism: Frankliniella intonsa; assembly: GCA_033675135.1. Taxonomy (NCBI): domain Eukaryota; kingdom Metazoa; phylum Arthropoda; class Insecta; order Thysanoptera; family Thripidae; genus Frankliniella; species Frankliniella intonsa. The sequence continues at coordinate 3,688,436 of CM066256.1, forward strand.
CCGTCACCCCGTAAAGAGTTGATTGTGGGGGCACCTTTAGTGCACCGGCCGGACCCGGGCCGGGACGCAGGCTACAGGCATGCTGCGGCGCTGAGGCCAGCGCCAGCAGGGCCTTCCCCGCCCCGCCCCGCCCGGCCCCCGCGGGCTGCGCTGGGTGGTGGGCGCTGGAGTCCAGGCGAGGGTCCTGGACATGACAGGACCGAAGGCCTTCCCGCGTTGCCCGGCTCGGCCCGGTCGGGACCTCGCCTTGGCCCACGGCTCAATCGGAATACCGGAAGGCCCTCGTTGGTTGGCGCGGGCTTTAGCCTGGGCTGGCCGAAAGCATGTGTATCTGGCCCATAGTCGGAGAGCAAAGCAACGCTCCTGTCGCATGGCGAGGAGGATTAGGGGTGGGCGTTACCGGCCTCAAAATTAACTCTCCCAAAGATTGGGGTCCCGGCATACCATAGGTTTTTTGCGTGTCTTTAGTATAAATTATAAAACTTGTGTTTCGCTTCGCCAGGCTGCTCCCGTACCCACTCCCTCGCTCCGTGGGTCATTTACCGCACATTACACGACAGTGCCTATGAGATGGGCAACCCCCTCACTGATATCTGTCATCATGACACTCGTGAGGTGGCTGATTCTACTTTGTGCCAATGTTACAATTCTTACAAAGACACTCTCTGCTCAAAATACAAAATAAAAGTGAAAAGGATTTGTGTCCATGTGTGTCTGATGGGCTGACACATAAAAAATATGAAGCTCACACATGCTATGTTTTTGTAGCCAAAGTGATTTATTTCTCTTTGACCACATGAATTTGTAATTTTACAATATCAAAAACAGCAATCCAGAAAGATGCTCATGAAGGGCTGGTAGAAAAGTTTTCTAAAATAACTCTGCAGAAATGAACAGGAAGGAGGTCCCCTTTTATGTTTACTCACAATTACAGTTGTTAAAATGCAATGCCATGAACATCTGTCATGCTACTATAAACCCAAAATTAGCATAGTTTTCTCCACTTTGTAAGAGGAATTTGAATATAAAATACCTAATTTACTTCTTTTCTTTCTTGTCTTTCTCCTGCTTTTCCTTGTCCTTAGAAAGTGAACCTACTGCCTGGCGGACTGCCTCACTCTGAGGGTCTACACCAGGAAGGTTCTCCAACACACTCTGCAAGAAAGCTGGATCATTCATAACCTCAGTTAAGTCTTCATCACCGTCTACCTCCATGGGTGTTTCTGATGGCTTGGCTTTGCCACTAGGTTCAGTCAAAGACTCAGCAAGCTCTTCTGAAAATGATAATGTTTTTTTAAATAGTGATAAAAAAAAGGTTGCTGCATTTATTGGTTCTGATTTATTTCCTCTTGACTTACTAGCATCCTGCATTGACATCTGCATAGCAAAAGCAATCTGCTCCTCTTCAGTCATGCTTGCAATGTCAGGCTGAGCTGGAGCATTTTCATCTACCTCCATGGACATAGCTAGCGCTTGCTCCAGCATTGCCTCCTCATTTGGAACTGTTAAGTACAGATATTACAAGTCAACTCCTCATTTCAAACACCAGAGCAAATCATGTGTGTAGATTATATATGAAAACCTCACCCTCCTTAACAGTTGCAGGCACAGGGGTGGATCCTTCAGAAGCAGCCATAGCCCGGCGGGTCTCAGCCTCCTGCCTTTGACGTTGCTCTTCCATTGAAACACGCAGAGCCTAATGGACAATTTACAATTAATTGCGATCAATAGATTTAAGAACATTCATGGACACAACAGAAACTGATACATTACCAAAGCCAGTTCTGGGTCCTCATTGGGATCCACTCCAAATTCAAAACCAGCACCACCAAGACCAGCAGCACCAGTTCCATCCTCACCCTACAACAAATACAATTCACTTGTAAAATTACATACTGTTAATAAGGGATGCCTACTATAGATAAGAACTTCTGATCTGTGCACAAACCTGAATGACTGGGGATGAGATGAGAGCATCAGAGAGATGTGGACCTGGGGGAACACTCACAAGGTGGCTTCCAGCTCCATCCTTGCCATTTAAGGTGTTGATGAATGTTGTCAACAAGCCATTGTTCTAAAATATATGAAAGAGAATGTGTCACAATTTTTGAACTAATATTGTTAAAAAAAGAGGGGGTTGATCATACTTACAGATATTTCTTCTCCAAAGCTTACAAGATCAACATTAACCTTTTCTTTCTTTAAACGTTTGGCTAACTTCACCAAGTCTCTCTCATCAGCAGTTATTGGGCTTCCAACAAACACAACAATGCGCATCTTGTGGTTCTTTCCTTGACGATGCTTAAGAGCCAACTGTTAACAGAATTGAACAAACAAAATGTCTCTTGGCTCACAAAAATAAACAATAACTTCTTTTACTCAGAACAAAAAAAAGTTCACTTACATGAGCAATGCGAATACCAGTCAGCAGATTCATATTTCCATTAGGCTGAACCTGGTGCAATTTAGAAAGAATTCGGCCAACATCTGATGTCAAAGTGGCCAACACCTCCACACTACAAAAATATTTTATGGTTCCATTACAAAAAAAACACTTACTCATATCATATAAAAAAATAAATATGAAAGATAAATAGATGTACTCACTTAGCCAAAGTAAGCAAGCCAACATTGTTTTCTGGGTTTGCCCTAGTTTTTGAATGACACACAAGATTTACTGCGTCTTGTTGAGCCTGTAGACGAGTTGGGAGGAAATCTCCATTCCTCATGAAGTCACTGTTGTCAACACTAAAACAATAGAAAATGTCAAAAAATGAGAGGGTAACAGACTCATCCTTGTAGAATGCAAGCTTTATGATAATCATCAGGCATCTTGGAAAACGGAAAACTTAGGAAAACTGTAGTAATTAACAAAACATTAATGGATAAATCTTTGAACAGCGAAAGTGTTTCTGCTTTCTAAAAGTTTGATACGACTCAGTTTCAATGAGACTGAATGAAGCAAATGAATGTTGCGATAACAAAGAGTACCCAACTTTAACGTTAAAGGCTGAAAGTAAGTGTGGTAGAAAATACCCAAAACGTCTATAGGGTAGAAGTAAATAAATAAGGTAATGGCAAAAATATAATTTTGACGAAAAATCGGACGAACTAATATGCTTTGTCATCAGACTCCTGACTCCTTAACCTCAATGGTAACCCAATAACATGACATCAGAATGTTGATGTGGTTTTTAAAGATCAAAATCTGTAGCGACGACAATCGAGATTGTTGGAACATATAACATAGAGGAATTCAATCTTACCAAATCATAGTACTTTCGAGCACCATGGTGAAAAAAGATTGCTTTGAGCTTCCTCAAGAACTGTCACTACTTGCAATTCTCTCCCTTTTCCTCCAAGTGCCCAAACTGCCGTAAGTATGACAATATTTCTGTTGCTGCCAGGGATGAAAAAGTCATCAAATAATCTACACACGTACATGTAAATAAAGGGAATAGAAGGAAAGACACAAATGTCATAAAATAATAGATTACTACACAAATATTCTTTACTGTCACAAATTTTTATTTCAAAAAGAAAAAAAATATTTACTTTTACTTGATCCATTTTGCGGAAAATGAGACACTGCAGTCCTGTCAGTTCACGCTACAATAGTATGTGTTGTACATTTCTGAAAATCCACTTGGTAAAAAAGCTTTGCGATGGCTCCCACTTAGACATTTTATTTTGCATAATGTATTAAAAAAGTATGTTTTTGAGGTAACCTACTATCGCCATCCAGCGACAAGTTTCATAAATGCCGCCAGTTATACTCGCCGCTGCCCTGTGGATTTTTCAGCGATTGTATACGTTTCAGTGGCCGTGACATAGAAAACAAAGTAACGTCGGTTTACTGTGCGCTTGATCATAAATCCTTTTGAAGAAATATACGAGTTCACCGACGGTTGAAGGTAAGAAATGGCATAAAACATGAAATTGTTGATGATTACATAAACTGAACACAGTTTATACGCTATTACACCTTCTTTTGCATTCAATATCATTGTGCGAAAGGAGCAACGACTGGACTGGAATATTCCCCTACGACGAACTCTTTCGAATCGGTGTGTGAAGAATGACCTTTTTTTGTCGTTGCAAATTGAAATCGTGCCAAATTACTCTTTTCTTGCGAGTTTTAGGTTTCTCCGCGTTGAAACAATTTTATTCGCCCAATCGTTTCATCTTAAAACATCTTGACAACCCCTACGTGCACACTGTCATGTAGGCTAGAATGAGACGTCTAGCGGTTACAATTTCGCCGTGTTAAACAATTTTAGATTTTAGATCCAGACGGAAGAGGAAAGCACATGAAGACCTCTACGTTGTATTTTGTAGCTTACATCAACGTGTTAAACGGCTTTCTATGAAACAAAAATCCTTGTCGTGTCATAAGGCCATTTTTAGTCAGTGTTGGTTGTGTCAGACCTATCAGCTGATCATCATCAACATCCCATACGCAAATGAAACAACTTTCTTTGGTGGATGCTCAGTTTTTCAGTGCGAGTTCCCCCCTCCCCCCTCCAAATCAAATTCTATCCAGTTTCTCAATTTATCTATTTGTTTAGAAAGAATATTTTCATAGTACCACCACCAATCATGGTTAAGTTACCAAGCTTGTTGCTCATGCTGTTAGAGGTTGTACATGGTTCACTTTTAAAACTGTTGACCACATTTTCTGTTGGCGAATTACAGTAAATTTCATTTATTTCTTCATATTTAAACTTGAAGGAATTCTTGCTGAGTTATTGTCCTGTTTGGTAATAAAAATGGTCATCTTGACGGATTTGGAAGTACAATGCATATGCAATGTTGGCACATTTGAAACCTTGAGATTTTATTTTATTATCTGAGACAAGTATTTATTTCTCCTACATGGTTGACATTTTTTAATTCCAAGTATTAAATAATGTATTGATGTATTAGTGCTTAGTTCTCAATTTCTTGGTACATCTTTCGTCCTGCTGCTATATTTTGTGTGTATGACATCTATCTTAGAACTTTGTGTGAAAATAGTAAAAATTTTGATGGAGTATAGAATTAAAATAACTACCAATTTCTAGATTTCCTTATTTTATAAAACATTTTAAAAATAATAGTTGTTTATTTTTTCCTTTAACTTTGTGTGTCAAGTTGACTAACAGTTTTTCTTGTTACCTCTTTTTGTTCCAGGGGACCACACTGCTCCTTCAAGTGCTATCCAGTGATAGGAAACCATTATGAATCACGAAGAAAAATTCTTTGTGGAAACAAAAAGTGCTGCCATGGAGGCAATTACAGTGAAGTGCCATAGTGTTTCAATAGCATTAATCAAATCTTCAAAAGTGTTTTTGTGGCTGTGTCAGCAAAATGTGTTGAGTGAAAAGTGAAAATTATGTGCAATTCTTTGTGCCATTGTTGGATACTATGGATTTACATCTGCTATGGATACAACTTGCCTCAACATTGGATATTTATCTTGTCTCAAGGTAAGATTTCTCATTTACTCTTTAACTATGGATATTTTTGGTTCAAACGTAACGTCTTGCCAAGATTGCGTTTCTGACTTCTTCCATCGAGTTAAAGTTTGCTCCACTTTTCGAATTTGGAGCCAAACGCGGAAGGCACAAGGCACCGGCATGTGTTCGGACAGCTTCGTCGGTTGCCTTCGGCTGTAGCTTCGGCTCGAATGTTCGAAGTGGAGGGGGAAGTATACTACTTTACAGGGATCATTCACTACTTTATACCCGCCGAGCAACCTTCTTTTCCTGCTCCAATTGGACCCATAACCGAGTATTTTTTTTGTTTTAATGGTTTTCCCCATACCATATACTATCTTTATGCTTGCGTGATCCAGGGTTTCCTTTCGTAGTTATTTCTAGATTTTTTGGAGGTCCCTGTGTTTGGGAATAACAGTAAATAATTTTCCTCACTTCCAATTAAACGCTTTAGTTTGGATTCTTATTCATTTACCATTCTTTGGCGATTGTTCAAATGTTGCGCCGTCATTTAAGGTTGGAACAAAGTTTGCGCAAACGTAGTATGGGTTGAAGCGCGCCAGCGCATGCGCATTTCTACTTTTAAAATGTCGCAGCGCTCGCTCGCTCTCCCCTTCCCCCCTCCAAGCTGTTTCATCGTGCTCTCGGGCCCCACAACGGAGCGTCCGCCATTACGATTTCTCTCAAGATAGCCTACAAAGTCTTCGCCGCCTCTCAAGTGGCCGAAAAATGAAAAAGTGCCACAATTATTATTTGCATTTGTGAGTACTGAGTATTTTTCAGTGGCTCGAACGCTCAAAATGGGTGGAATATGGATTGTGTGGACTGGGAGTGACGCGTTCGCCATTGGCGTGGAGAGGGGTCTGTGAAGTGACGTCAGCCTACTGCCGAACCAACACATCAACTATTTTCGTTGTAAACCAAATAACAACAGTGCTAAAAACAAACCAACTTAGTGCTTCTAAATTGAATTTGGATTTTTTCAAAGACATTTTGGGCATCCACTTCCCAGTGTTTCGCATTTAAAATTTTCGTTTGGTAGTGTGGTGATAATGCAGTGAGCCCAGTAGTGGCTGTGGGCTTCGGCCTTGGAGGTTCGTTGAGGTTTTTTCCGAGTCCGTCCCGTCGCTGCGCGCTGCGTCGATGGGAGAAGCGCGTTGGTGCCCGCAAGTCCGGCGTACTGCGCGCCCTGCCTGTGCCCCACCTGCCATTGTTCGGACTGAAATGTGGCCCCAGACCGCGTAAGCGGTGTTTTGGATACTGTGTAGTGGATACCAACAGTGCTCGCTTTGGATACAAGTGTCGTTGGCGGCGCCCGCTCCGCTCCGCTCGGCTCCGCTCCGCGCGGGCGTTGCTCGCAGTGCTGCCCTCGCCGTGCTATGTTGCGATGGTGGTCTTTGCGGGCCGCGCGGGCCTCCCCAGCGCTGTGCTGCCCTCCGTCGCCCTCGGCGCGCGAGCTGTGCTAGACCCCCCCGCGTCACGTGGGACAGGTCCTAGCCGGGCCAGGGCCCCCGCAGCCCCAGCCCCTGCCCCAGCCGGGCCTAGCAGCCGGGTCGGCCTAGCAGACCGGGCCCGGGCCGCCTAACCCTTCCATGTTTGTTTGCAGTGAGTGGTCTGTGATGGGTGTCGGCCAAACACTTATACGGGGTTGCAATCACCCTAAACCGGCGACAAAATACCATGACAATAGATTGCCAGTGTTGTCTGATTAGTGGTAGTAAAATCTTGCCACTATGTGTGGGTGTTTGAGACAGCGTGTGATGTGTGACTTTGTCTGTCTGTAGGAACTGACTGAACAATCTCATGGATGAGTGAGATTAGGAGAAGGCTTGGAGCCAGATGTTGTCATGGCCCCAGCCTTGACGGAACCTGGTCAAACTCAAAACTTCAAGTTGCTCTCATCACATTCATCACCAGCATCCCCAACGGCTGCGGTGCGTGCTGTGAGCGATGAGATATTCTTCTGTGATGTGGCCAGACATTTGAAGAGTGACAACATCCTCAATGGTGACAGTGTATGCATTAATGGAACTAAGTTAAAAGCCAGCTTGGGCAGCCTCAAGCCTAATCGCCCTCGCATTGTAATCCCTGCTGAGTCTTGCCGCGCTCCGTGTCTAGACGTAGTCTCGGATTGCAAGGGAGAAAACGGAGACAGTAGCCTTATGATGAATAGTGATTCTTCCAATCAAGATCAATCTAATAACATGGGCTTACAGAAGTCACCAGGCATGGCACCTACTTTGGAAGCGGGGAGTTTCCTCAAGGAAAGCTTCCTCCCACCTGAAGTGGATCAGTTGTTCAAGAATTTGGGTGCAGCAATCAATAGTAGTGACATTGGCCAAAACATGGATGAACTGCTCCAAGTTTTCAAGAGTATGGAATCTACTGTGGAAGATGGTACTCTAGATGAGGCCTTGTCAGTTGCACAACAAGAAAATGTAGAGTCTGATGGGATGTTTCCTATACCAGATGGAGCAGACCTCACCACAGCTTTTAATTTTGAAAGAGATATTTTCAATGAAGTTGAAGACATTTGTGTAGATTCCCAAGTTAATATTCCTGATGCAGTTGATGCAGACACAAGCTTGCAGCCTGTCAAAGAATGTAATGCCAATGAAAGGATTGAAGAGGCCAGAAAAAAGCAGTTTCAATCTGAGAGGCGGTGTGAATTTCTACTTCGTCGTCTCAGAAAACTTCAAGCAAAAAGTATGGGAAGACACGCTAGTGAAGAAATCAATGGATTAATGCAAGAAACTCAGCGGTTAATGGTGGAGACTAAGACGCAAGCTCTGTCTGAGGAAGTGAGTCGTGAAAGGAGAACTCCTAGAACTATAACTCAGATGTTGGGACAGTTTGAAGAAAGTGCCCACTCAGCAGCCAACTGTCGTGTTCCTCAGCATCGCTACTTTGGCTCTGGGTCTAGTGATCGGACAGCAACAGTACCCTCTGGTCAGGATGCTGTGGAAATTAGTGCAGATGTCAGGGCGGAAGTGGAGAAGATGGCTGGCCAACTCCACACCCAGTTCCGCATGGTGGAGAATGCCATGGATTCGGACGTTACCGCCAGCAGCTCTGGTGGTGAAAGCTGTGATGAAATGGTGTCCTACAACAACCCCCATCAGCAACCCTTATCAATGTAAGTTTCTACTTAATTTTATATGACTCTTGGTTGGAATCTTCCTTGCTGGTTTCACAGGGTAATTGTCAGAACTTAGCAACTGATTTTCTTAGGAGACACTAATATTGCATTTCTCAACATATTTTGGATCGTACCTGATATTAATCAAAAATTTTGCATGAGTTTTTTACGACTATTTCCATGTTTTGAGGGCTCATGACATCCTAAGAATGAGTATTTTTCATCTCCAATATGTCATTTTATTTATTTTATGGGGAGAAAAGGGAGAGGGTTTTCATTTCGCATGTTAATTGTTTAAGTGTCTGTTTTGCACGGGACTGGCACGATTGCGCTTAGTACAGTCCTGTTCAAGACCGATGGTTCGCAGTCGCCGCGCAGATCCGTAGAGTATCTCAGCTCGTTGCGGTTCCGGGGTCGCGGATGCCCGGCCCGGCCGCTTAGCCGCGGGCGTTCTGTTCTCTCGTTCGGAGGGTTGTTGAATTTAAAAGCAGGCCGACCCGCGCGAGCTGCGGGGCCGCGAGAGTCGCTGAGATGAGAATCGGGCCTCGCTCTTTGAGCAAGGCACTAGCATGCGGGGCGTGGCGCGGCGGGGGGCGCGGCGGACCACGGACGGGCCTGACCCCGGCGAACAACGGGCTGCTTTGAGCGTGCCCCCTCCCCTCCCCCGCCACGCCCCGCGCTCTGCGCCCCTCACGCCCAGCCCTATGGGTGGGCAGGGCATCTCTTGAGGCCGTATCAGTGAGTTCCTGCTGCGCCCCCAGCTGCCCCCGCCCCCGTTTCCTTGCCGTTGAACTTCCAGGACGCCCACGCTTTCCCTTACTCTTCTGCGGTCACGTCACGCGATTTTCGATCCATGCTCCGAAGGATTTTCCAACCCCCGAGCGCGACCGTGTGGCGTGTGACGCCGTGGGGGGCTGCGGCCCGGCCCGGCCCCACCCGGCCCGGCTAGGCTGAGCGCGCCGACGGAAGTAGAACTTGGCTACGCCGCTGAGTCATGGCGCGCCCTGCCACCCCCGGATGGTGTACCGGCCGGTGGCTCGCGGCGGGGCGGGGCGGGGCGGGGCGGGATGCTCGCGGGGCCTCGCCCTGTCTCCGTCGCACCCCTTCCGGCTCGCGCGGCCCGCGGGCGCCAGAGAGGAGGATGGGCGATGGACTGCCGGTGCGTTATTTTGAGTGTAGCGAACGGGTGCTGCGGTGGTTGCGGGGCGGCAGGGCCAGCGGCGGGGGGCGCCAACCCGACGGGCAGGGCAGCGGGACGTACACGAACCAGCCCTGTTGACCTCTCCCGGGGTCACGCTCTCCCCGTATCACCCCCTACCCGCCCCCGCCCACCCACTCCGCTCCCCTTTTCCTGGGCTTGACACCGGAGCCCAGCGGTGCAACGGGCACGGTGGGGCCCTGCCCAGGTCCCCGTGGCGTGGCGCGGCGCTCGTGGAGGGCCCTTGTGTGTGAGGTGCCCCGCGGGGTCAGGTCGGGTTGCCCTCACCTCCGGCCCGGCCCGAGGGCCTGGCTGGGCTGGGCCGGGCCGGGCCTCGCGAGGTCAGCGCCTAATCTCGGCTGTGCGCGGACTGTACGTGTGGTTTGGCTTCGCTCGCCTTAGTTGTTTTGTATCGTTCGCTCTTGGCGCTTTACGCCCCGCCCCGCCCCGCCTCGCACCGCCCAGATGCGGAGTGATGGCGGGCCCCTGTAATTTGGTTTTGGATCCGTGGTCCCGCGGCGGAGCGTGGCGGAGCGGGGAAAGGCGGAGCCGAGCGTCTGGACAAACGACCTTGGGCTCGGGGAGGCGCCGCCGCAATCATTGCTAGAGGGAAGCACGCGCGAGCTCCAAGTCGACGCACTGGTTGGTGTTGAGCGGCGCGGGGCGGGGCGGCCTGGTCAGCCACTGGCGAGCCCGCCCCTTCCCTCCCTCCCTCCCTCCCTCCCCGCCCTGCGGCTGGGGCTTGTTGCGTAATGTGCTGCCGAAGCCACCTAGCACGCCACGCCCCTGCCGCTGGCCGCTGCAGCTGCCACCGCTCAGCTGCCACCCCCTCAGTAGCCACCCCCGCCCCGCTACCGGTGGGGTGGTACCCGACCCCACCACCCCGCTACTTCCCACCCACCGAGTACGCAGTTTAACGCGTCGCTTGTCCGTCCGTTTCTTGGTATGCACCGCGCCGCGCTGAGCTCCCCGCCGAGAAGTCACGAGACGAGTCGGTCGACAGGACAGTCGCATGCAGTGCCCGCGCGCCCCGCCCCGCCCCGCCCCGCCCTGCCGCGCCCTGCCTCGTCTGACTCTGCGCCAGGACCGCCCCCACCCCACCCCAGCTGCTCAACCCTTTCTCTAGCCCCCACGTGTGACGACGACGGTTCCCGCTCGCCACGTGGTCGGTCGGTCGGTCGCCTCTCCCCCTCCGCTTTCCTCCCTTCGCCTCCACCTTTCTCGCAAGCTTCTTTCGCATTTCGTAAGCGCGCCGCTGCTGCTGGTCCTCGTTACAAAGAGGCGCCCGTTTCTCCTTGTTTTATGTCCCGGTCCGGCCCCGCGCCGCGGGTCAATGAATGGCCGCGCTTTTGTCGCCGTGTATCGCTGAGCTGCCGGTTTATTGCATGTGGGTCACTCGCCCGTGCAGAGCGCCGCCCCCGCCCCGCCCCGCCCCGCCCCGCCGATGTGCTCGCTTTGTCCGGTTGAGCTGAGCGCGGCTCCGGGAGGCGCCGCGGCGGGGCGGGGCGGGGCGGGATGTGGGGCGGGCCCTTCCGCGGGCGGCGCGGGGCGGGGGCCCCGCAGAGGGCGGCGGGACGCGTGAGCACACCCCCCGCGGGGCCCCCGCCCCCTTACCCACTTTGCTTTACCATACGGTCCCCGTCCCGTCCCGTCCCGTTCCCTCGAGCGCCTGCCTGCCGACTTATTCCAAAGATCGCTCTCGTGCGTCCGCCCTTGTCGCGCTTCATGAGTGCGACAAGGACAGAGGCGCGCGAGCGATTCTCGGTCGGCTGCGCTACTCTGCCTATCTCGTGTCGTTTTTGCCTCTTTCTTTCGGCCCCGCCCCGCCCCGCCCCGCCGCGGCGCCAACGAGGACCCGTTAGCCATAGGGACTTACTTGTCGCGCGGCCGCATAAGTTTAGAAAGCGGCTTATGCCGACGCGCCGCGCGGCCTGCAGTGCGTCCATGTGTCACTGCTGCCGTGCGCCTGCCTGCTGGACGTTGTGCAACGAGTCATTATACGGAATGTATGATCGTTTTCGCAATCGGTACTCTTTGACGAACTCTTTATCGTATGGTGTCTGTCCTAGTTGACGCGTTGCAAAGACCGCCCCGCGGCCGCCGCGTGTAACTAACGCATGTCTTACCCGCTTGTTTCTTTTCATTTTACGCTCAAAACTCGTTTCTCCAGTTTTTCTTTTTCGTTGGTTTTGTAGACCTGTGCTGGCCGGGTCAGAGCCAGGCGGGCAAGCTGTTGTCAGAGTGACCTCCCGCGGTCAGGGAACTGTGTCGCCCTCCTCCTCCTCGCCTTTCCCCCCAAGCCTTAGCCTGAGCCCCCACAAGCCGGCCGGCGGGCCCGGGGCGGGGCCCGGCCCGGCCACCAGCCCGCCAAACTGATGTAGAGTCAGGCTCTGGCTCGGCGTGGAGCTGAGGCTGAGGCCCCAGCCCGGCCCGGCCCGGCGGCCACGCCGGCTCCGTGCGTGCGCTGAGCTGAGCCTGGGCCCGGCCTGGGCCCGCCCGCCGGCTCGGCTGCGACGTTGCCGCGCTGTGCTTGACGAGACGTGACGTACGCCCCTTGGAGTTTGGTTGAACAAAAGACAGGGCTGGGCCGGGGCCGGGGGCTCGGTTGGCGGCTGCTCTGGTTTCTGCTGTCTGGACTTCTCCAGAACCGGCCCGAACCGGGTTGCTAGCTTGCTCCGCGTGCGGGTTGAGCTGGTGCTGTGCCGAGGCCGAGGCCGCGCGTGACGCGCGCCCGATCTAGCCTAGCGCGCTCTCGGCTTGAGCAGCAGCAGCTAGTTAGTGTAGAGATCCGACCCGCACCGCGCGGCGCGCCCGTGCCGGTCCCCGCCCCGCCCCGCCCCGCGCGGCTTTGTTGATGTCGCGCAGCATACGGGTCGTTGTCAAGCAAGCGCTCCGCGGGTCGAGGTAGAGAGTGACGAGTCTGCGGGGCCGACACGACACGGCGTCCTCGAGACGGGGGCGTGCCCGCCTCGACGCGACGACCCCCCTCTTTCAGTTGCACACGCCATGCCATGCGGTTTGCCTCGGGGGAAGGCCCTCGAGGCCGTGGAGCTGGCTGGGCGGGGCGGGGCGGGGCGGGGGGCGGAAGCGGTCACGTGTGACGGGCCGCGACAGATGAATGGAGGTAGGAACGTACGCCGGCAGGCCGGCCGGCCGGTGCAGTGGCGGGGCGGGGCGGGGCGGGGCGGGGCTGGTCGCGCTGGGCGGTGCGCTGGGCGTCAGGTTCCTGACCTAGACAAGCTCCGCGGGCCCTGGCTCGGGCGGCGGCGCCGCGGCGGGAGTGACTGCACCCCGGGTAGCCCCGGGCCGGCCACCACCACCACCACCGCAGCAGCAGCAACCCCGTGGGACCGGCAACGTCGCCCGGAATCGTGTCCCTTCCCCGCGCTGGCCGTGGTCCACCACCACTACCACCGTGGGGCCCGAGACCTTCCCTCCCGGGGCTTCCCTGTACTGGCGGCCGGGGCGGGCGGACGCTTCTGCCGATAGGGTCTTGCACTTATGCCAGCCACACCCGGGTCGGCTTGGAGACAGCCGCAGGGGACGTCCTCCTCCTGGAGCGGACGCGGCGCAGGGTAGGGCGGGGCAGCGCGGCAACGTCGCGCCGCTGGTGTCGCCGTCCGGAGAGGCTCTCTGGTGTCGGTCGGGTCGCATCACATGGGCCGTGAGCCGGGCCAGGCCGTCGAGAGCGTGGGCGCCGGCGGGGGCGCACCGTGCCGGGCCGGGCCGGGGTTCGAACCCCTGCCCGGGTGTGACTCTCGGCCCGAGCGAGCCCAAAGCTGACGTGGCCGTCCCTCCCTCCCTCCCTCCGCTCAGCCCGGCCCCGCCCCGCCCCGCCCTGCTCTTCCTGCCGCTCCCCTACGCCTACGGCTGCTATGACAGGACCGGGGGTGATCGCTCCCGTTCAATATCGCACTGCCTGGCGCGCCTGGAGGGTCGGGCCCGCTCCGCCAGGCAGGCACTGTGCGTGTGTGTGTGTGTGCAGCAGCTCGAAGGACGCGTTGCGGCTAGTGGCACTGCGTGTCCTTGGAGCGGAGCGGGCTGCGGCCCGGGTACACTGCTGGGAAAGAGAAAGCACAGGAACAGGAGGGCTTTGGGGAGCTACGCGACGCCGCGCGCGACGGGCTTGCGGAGGGAAAGGAGGAGAGAAAGGGGGAGTCGGAGGGGGGTACAAGGTCACGGGCAGCCGGGCGGGGCGGGGTGGCGCTAGCCCGGGCGGGCGGCCGGGGGAGGCGTGCCCGGCCCGGGCCGTACTGAACATTGAACACGTCACCCTCCGTTTCACGGTTGAGTTGTGAGTTTATTCGGCCTCGCGGTCTAGAACACGACGCCTCTCCCAGGCTCCTCTGTCGTGAAGTAACTTTGGCTGGAGGCGCGTCGTGGTCGAGAAGCAAGGTGCGGCGGTCTGAGGCGCACCCCAGTGGTGGCGCCGCTGCCTTGAGGCTCCGTGTGCTCCCGCCCAACCCTGGCTCGTGTTTCTAGCGGTGTACTCGGTGTAGGTGCGGTGCCTGCGGCGGGCGAGTGGGTGCTTGGCGCGCTCTTCCCCCCGCCCCGGCCCGCCCCCCGCGCGCCCGCCCCCGCGCCACCCCGCGCCGCGCCGCGCGCAATCGATAGCTGGGGGCGGCGCGGCGGCGGTGGCGGCGGCTTGGCCTTCCCTCCGCTGTGCCCGGCTCTGCTCCGCTTGCTGCTGCTGGTGTTCGAACCCCGGCCCGGCGTGCCGTTACGTAACGCCGCTGCGGGCGGGGCGGGGCGGGGGGGAGGGAAGGTCACGGGGGCTGCGGGCGCAGGACAAGTCTCCCTGTCAGATCGATGGCCAGCGCAGCCCAGCAGCCCCCACTCGCCGCAGGGGGCGCCCGCAGGGAAGTCCGACCGTGTGCGCCTCGGCCCCGCCCCGCCCCGCCCCGCCCCGCCCCGCCCTGGCCAGGCCCCGCAGGTGGATGCGCTGTCGTTGAAAACCGGTACCATGCCTGCGCCCCTCCCCCCCTCTCCCACTCCCCGCAGAGTGCAGCGGCAAGGCCCCTGCCTGCACGGCCCGGCCCGCGCCCGCTTTCGATTTCTTTGGGGATGGCGCTTCGCTTGGACATGGGCTCCCCGTTCCCTATGTGATCGGCGCGGCGCTGTTAGGCCCAGCCGCGCGGAGGGGGGGGGGGTCTCTTTGCGCCATGGGCTCTTGCCTCACGGTAGGGCGGTTCCCTCTCGGCAGGTAGCGCCTTTAAATCGACGCGTTTTCAGGTTTGCCCCGTAGGCGAGTGAGTGGACATGTCTGACATGTGTTGGTCCTCCTGGAACCGGTTGGAGGTTGACTCAGGAGGAGGCAGACGGCAGACCTCAGGCAGGATTGCAGTAAAGAGTGCGGGTGCGGCTGAGGAAGAGTAATGTAGGGGGGGGGGGCGGGCAAGGCCGACTGCGTTGTGCATCCTCTCCGTCGAGTGATGTGGGATGTACTGTTTTCGAATAACGCATCTTTTTCGCCATTGTGGCCGATGTTTTTTTCTGTTATCTAATGACGAGGAAAATGTTTGTCGGGCTAGCGGAACGCCGTCGCGAGGGGCCGCGCGGCGCGGCGCGATGCGAGCGAGTTCCCACGGACTTCCCTAGCCCGCGCCGCACGATACTCTCGCAGTTACTCCCGCCGGCCGCGCCCGCGCGCCGCCCCTTCCCTCTCTCACAATCATTCCATTTAAACCGACAGCGGGGTCGACGCGGGGACCGCGGCGGGGCGGGGCGGGGCCGTGCAGGGCTGGGCTGGGCCTGCTCCGAGGCAAGGAGGTGAACGCGCTGCGACTCGGCCCCGCCAACCTGGTTCTTCCCATGACTTCGGAAGGTTTCCAGCTTCTTCGCTCTCACTCCGAGCGGTACATTTTTGGTCTGGAGACTCTTTGGTCGTTTTTCCTGTTCCCCTCCTTGACGCGGTGCCGCTCCGCTGCTGCTGTACAGTGCTGGTGGACTGCTGTCGGGCTGGGCCGCGGCCGGGGGTCATTTTTTTGGCGCGTGATCGGCGGGAAATGATGTCGGGGTTGCAGTCCAACTGCGTCGCTCACTCACTCAGCTCGCTCAGGCTCAGCTCGGGCCCTAGCGCTGCTCATGGTGCGGCATCCAAGCCGCCGTGGTGTTGGTGGTGGTGGACTGCGTTGCGGTACCCCGTGCCCCCGCCGTGCCCCGCCCGCCCCGCCACGCCCCACCAAGCCAAGTCTGTGGTTTGGATTTCTCTACCCGTGGGTCCTCTCTGCCCTCCCCCTCCTCTGATGAGGACTGCAGTAGCGTCTTCTCTGCCGGTTGGTTCGGGATGCGGTTGAAAAGGGGGGGGGGGGGATGAAAACGAGCGCTACAATGCACAAGTGCTGAGTAGGGCCGTATGAGCGTCGTGAGCGGGGCGCGGCGCGGCGCGGACCAGGCCGGCCGGGCCCGGCTCGACCGCGAGCTGTTTGGGTGGGTTATCTCCACTATCTCTGTCCGCCCCACGTGTTCCGTGTGGGGTTTGGCTCGCGCGGTGCGGGGGCTCGCGCGGACCGCGCCGCGGCTCTGGGGCTGAATTATGTACCACTTGGGCCCGGGCCCGAACCTTTTGAGACAGGTGGCGGATTCTCCGGATTGAGGCGGCAGGTGCGGTGCCGGCCGGCCGGCTGGCGGTGGCGTGGAGCCTTCCTGCCCTGCCCTGCCCTACCACCCGCCCGACGGCGACGGGACGGCGTTCTCTTCGCGCCAGAGCCAGCAGCATGCGACCCCCGACCCCCCGCCCCGCCCTTCCCCCCGCTGAGCCGGCTCGGCTCGGCTCGGCCCCGCGCGCTCGGCTCCGGCTGGGCCCGGCTCTGCTCGGCTCGTCGCGGCGCAGCTCTTCTCCCGGCTCTGGCACGGCTCTGGGCTCCGCTCGGGCCGGCCGGCCGGCTGGCTGCGCGGCGTTGCCGCCCGGACGCCGGCCTGGGCCGCGCTGTTGCCGGATCCAACCCGACCGGTGAGCTCAACCGAGCGTATGGCGCGGCCAGCGCGCCTGTTGGGTGGCTGCCCCGCCACGCCCCGCCACCCCCCGGCCCGGCTCGGCCCGGCCCGGCCCGCGGCCCGGCTGGGCTCGATCCCATGCCGCCGCCCGCCGGTTGCCTGCCCCGCCCAGGAAGCCGAGCTGAGCCGAGCACAGCCCCGGCCGGGCCCGACCCGTGTTTGAACCGAGCGCCCCCGGAGATTGCAGTAAAACGGCTGCCTGTCCCTCTCCCTTTCTCTAAGGGCCCGTAGGGTCGTATGTCCTTATGGACGAGCCCTTCCGGTTGTCCCGCCGGAAGCTGCTGAGAGAGAGGACGCCGTCGTGTGGCCGGGCCGGGCCCGGCCGTTGGCGTAGCGTGTCACATGCTCGTTGGAGGGGAAGGAGGCGTGGGCTGAAGGGGGTAGGGGGGTGGCGGGGAGACCTACCTGTTCCTCGCCCCTTTCCTTTCCCTTATCCCTCCGGTACTAATTTTTTCAGGGTGTGGTCTTTGGCGCTGCTAAATGAGCCCCGCCCGCCCCGCCCCGGCACGCGGAGCTGTGAGCGAAAGGCAAACTTGGGAGGAAGGAGTGGCTGAGCTGATGCTGATGTTAGCTCCGCTGACGCGCTGCTGCTGGCGGGGCTCGAACCTCTGCAGCAGCGGGGCGGAGCGGGGCGGAGAGGGAGTAGTGCGGCGCCGCTGAGCTGGTGCCGCGCTGTTCGCGCCAAAGTGCGCCTCTGTCGCGTCGCGACTGATCTGTTGTGAAAGAAAAGGGGCGTTTGATAAGGAGCGCTGGGCTGGGGTCGGCCTGCTCGTGTGTGGTCTGATCGTGTACACGTGTACGTGTACACGTCACGTGCGCAGGGCGGTGCAGAGAGAGCTCGATGCGCCCAGCTGCACGACGCACGGCCAGCTGTGCGTTAGTTTTCATTAACCCAAAGTTGGCTCGTGTCTTAAGCTTAAAGTTTTAGTTGGCGATTTTCTTCTTGTGTATGCGAGTGTCCTGTTCGGGCCGCGCGGACCGCGGGCCTCCTCACTCGCACAGCCCCACTAATACACCGGCAGGCGGGGCGTGCGGAGGAGGTCCGCGGGGCGGGGCGGGGTGGGGTGGTCTTCCCCGTGTGGGCCGTGGCGGGGCGGGGCGGGGCGCGGCGGGGCGCAGGTCGTTGCCGCCTCGCCTAGCCGGCCGGCGCGGCGGGCCGGGCCGGGCCGGTCTGGTCTGCCACGGCGCTAGCACGTGTGTGTGACGTGCGGCCGGGGCCGGGCCGGGCCGGGTCGGACCAGTCGTCGTGGGCCTCCTGTACTGCGGGCCGCGGCCGGAGGGAATGCCATGCCGTCGCCGTCCTGGCCCCCGCCGTCGCGGTTCCCTTGGGAATGCTGTTCGCGGAGGTGGCGCGGCGGGCCCAGGACTTGCACGGGGGTACACACCTCGCGAGCCCCCGGCCCGGGGAGCGGAGCGGAGCGGGGAATGCCAGGCTGGCTGGCCGCGCCGCGCCGCGCCGCTCCCACAGCTTATGGCGCGCTGCTTACGTAAAGGGCGGGCCCTGCTGCTGCTGCAGCTTTGGGGACGTTTACTAACTCGCCCACAATGGCGCGGAGGAGGAGGATGCCGTCGCGAGCCGGGCGGACTCGGACTTGCTCTCCCGTTGCGCTCCGAGAGGCGAGATAGATTGCAACTCCCATGCTAAGGCGAAGTGTAGTGTGAGATTGGCGCGGGCAGGCACGCTAGCGTACCCTTAGCATGTCATGTGAGTGGCCGGGCCGGGCAGGGCAGTTGCGTGCTTGTCGTGCTGTCGCGGGGGCGTGCAGTGCGAACCCCCCGGTACGGTGCTGCGCGGCGCGGCGGGTGAGTCACGGTGGACGCGACGCCCGGCCCGGGGAGTGGCGTGGAAGTGGAGGGGCTTTATCATCATCGCAACTGTTTCGTGTCGGGCGGCGCGCGGCCGGGGCCGGGCCGGGCCAGGGGCTCTCTGCACAGACACCACACGTACACAGAATGTTGCTCGTGTCTGCACTATTTTGCATGCGCGCGCGCTGTACTTTTCTCTGCCGGTTTTGTTTTTCCTTTTACAATTTTGATCGTCGTGTCGCGAGGAAGGGGTTGCGGGGAATGGGAGCGCTGTCTCGTGATCGACGGCGGGCGTGGCGTGGCGAGGGAAGGCCTTTCGGACGGGAAGACAGATGTCGAGAGGCGTCTCGATGGCGCAGATGGCTTCCCGGATGCACCGCTGCGCGCTTCTGCTCGAACCGTGAGCGCGGAAAATATCTCTGAGCCTGGCCCTGGCCTGGTCTGGCATGCCCTGCACTTGCCGTCCCGTTTTCCAGTTCCCGTCCGATCCGGCTGTATCGGCGGGGGCAATCTCTCTCTCCCTCTCTCTCTCTGGACGGCTGGCCAGGCCAGGAAGGGCGCGGCGGGGCCGGAACTGAGGGCTGGGCTGGGCTGGCGGTGGCTGACGGGTGGGGTGGGGTGGGGTGGGGTGCCCTGTGAAGGACTTCCCTCGGCCTCCACGTCGCGCCACGCCACGCCGCGCCGCCCGGCCGGAGCCCCTACTGGGACTGGGACTTCCCCTCCCAGCCCGCGCTGCGTGTGGACGTGTCCCGCTCGCTCTGCTCGGAGGGCGTCGCCGGGCCAGGCCGGCCACATCGTAATTGGATGTCGCTGCACGCGGCGGAGCGAAGCGGCTGTGCCCGGCCCCGACTGGCTGCCGGCCCAGGTCGACCAGGCCGGCCAGACTGGGTCGGTGCGCTGCGCGGGTTGTTTGGTTGGCAGCGCTGCCGGGCCGGGCCGGGCGCCCGCAGGTTGCCGGGCCTGGTTGATCTTCCCCCCGCCCCCCTCCCTCTCTCTCGCGGCGCCAAGTTTAAACGAGCGCGCGGAGCGGGCCCGGTGAGTGCGGTGGTGGGGCGGGGCGAGGGAGGCACCGCGTTACACTTGGCAGGGTTATCAGACCAGGAAGTGGCATAGTGATAGCGCCGAGCAGTGCCGCGGCCAGGCCCGCCCCGCCCCAGCCCAGACTGCTGAAGAGCCCCTCTTTCTCTGTTCTCTTTGCCCCTGGCAGCCTGGCAGGCGCGAACACTCTTTCTGTTTTAGGTCGAGTGTGTGTGTGCGTGGTCTCGTCTGAAATGTGCGCTCGCCGCGCTATCTGTCGCTGAGCTGGGGCGGGGCGCGGCGGGGCGGGGCGGGCACTGCTCCTCCTGGATGCGAGGCGAGGGGTTATCTCGTCGCGCCGCGACTTATGCAACGTGGGTTGCCTAATTCCAGGCTCGAGCCGGGGGCGTTTCAGGCAGGCAGAGAGGGTGGAACGTAACGGACCGCCGTTTTTGCTGGGGTGGCCGTTGTTGGGGTCGAGCCGGGGGTTCGAGCACCGGGCAGGGCGGCCACCACGCCCCGTCTCTGCGCCGCGCCGGGCCGGGCGGCTCTGCCGGCAGCAGGGCCCTACAGCGGCGCGCCGCGGTGGGGCGGGGCGGGGCGGCACGGGGGTGGAGGTGGAGGCAAAAGGGATCGATGGTGGCCCGGGCCGCGACCGGGCGTTGAACCGGCGCCGATGGGGCCGCGGCCCGCGGCGTAGTGGCGCCCGGCCTGGGCCTGCACGCCCCCCCTGGCTGGTGTTGTCCAGCGGGTGGCGGCGCTACCGGCCCGGCTCGGGGGCCAAGGGGTTGAAGGGACGGTAAATTGGATTGGAAGTGATGGGGAAACCACCACCACCTTCTCAATCTGCGGAGGGCACCACTCTAATGTTACTTTTCCTGCCTGACTTGGCCTGATCTTTGTTAGAAAGGATACTGTATTACATTATTCGGTCTTTTGGCACCGGGTTGGTGCCGTACCACTCTACCTCTACCAGTTTCTCGTCATTGTCATTCCGGGTGTCCTGTGCCCCATGCGCCCCTTACATGTGGAGGCATACTGTACCGCATGCAGGGGTGTGGGCGGGTTGCATACTTGCACGGCGCCTGCGCCTTGGAGGGCTACGATGGGGCAGGCAGGCCTGCCTGCATGCGGTAGAGTCTAACTAAAGAGCAAGTGGGGGGGCTCACCACCCTCCTCAGTCACGAGATGAATTTGAGTGGAGGGTTTCGGGGGAACTGCGGGGCGACGGTGGCGGGCTCGTGTGAGCTCAAGGACTCTGATCGTCTGCCCCTCCCCTCCCCTCCCTTGCATCCCTTCTCCCACTCCTCCCTGGCCAAACTCCGGCTGCTCGATCTCCCTCCCTAACAGCCCCCCTCCCCTTCAACCTCACACGCCAGTAAGTTTTAAATTTTGTCACTGCGCCGCCCTTGCCTCCTTTAACTTTTGAACTGAATCGCGCACCGACCGCGCTTACGTCATTCACTCATCGGGATGGTGCTGCACGCGCACGCGTCTTCCGTAGCCTTCCCTGGTCGCCGCTTGCCGCTGATCTTGAAATGCCCCCCCCCCCCCTCCGCACCCCACGCCGGCCTGGAGAAGGGACAGAGGGGGTGGTGAAGGTGAAGAGAAGGGGATTCGCAAGTCTAAACTTGCTGTCAGCCGGCGCGGTGCGGCGCGTGGCGTCGCGGCGGCTTGGCCCGGTCCTGCTCAGACCACACGGGGGCGTCGCGACGGACCGGACGGTACGGTGCGGTGCGGACGAGGCCGGACTACACTTTTAACGAAACGTTTCGCCAACGTTCAGTCCGTACGCGGCTGTGCTGCTCCTCGTTGCGCACGTGGGCGTCGCGGCGGGCTGGACGGGCCGACGGGCCGCTCTGGACGAGGCCGGGTTACACTTCGCGCTGCTGAAACGTTTCGCCAACGGGCTGGACGGGCTTGACGTGCCAGGACGAGGCCGAGGCCGGCTAGAGCTCTCTGCCATCCACGACCGGGCCGAAGTGGGTGGTTTTGTGGCCGCGGCCCGAACCTGCCCGGGCCGGCCCCGGCGGACAGGCCCTGCATTTGGGCTGACTTGGGCGCGAGGCCCTATTGCATCATGTTGGCGCGGTCTGGTCGGGTCGGGCGCCGCGGGGTGGGCCGCGGGAGAGGGCCTCAGTGTGCCGGCGTTGCTCAATGGTGAAGTGCTGGGGCGCGGGGCGGGGTCCCTGGGGTTGTTGGGGCTGGTGCTCTGGTCCTGTGACCGTCGACGTTTGCTAATGTATGAATTTTTTGTGTGTTGCAGAATGAAGAGGGCGGCCTGGAAGTGGGCTCAGGAGCGCGCTGGAGTGGCTAGTAGATGGACCTGGCTTCAGGCGCAGATTTCTGATCTGGAGTACCGTATCCGGCAGCACACGGAGATCCATAGACAAATACGCTTAAATAAAGGAGAGGTCAAGTTGGGCGAGACTGTTGGCCAAGGAGCGGAACCTACTCATACACTGAATGGGTTTCACACCAACTCCGCTGATGGTGTAAAAGACCCCCCAGAGTGTATGGGAGCAACTGGAACTTGTCGCACAAGACCTTTTACTAGGACTAACTTCCGGAAGAGAAGATTGTTAAATACAGCTGGTCTACATCTTGTCTCCAAAAAAGCAGCTCGTCCCTCAAACATTCGCTGTGGGTGCCGGTTACCCTTGGCTTGTTGTGCGCTTTGCACTGGACGTAGTGATCCTACATATCCCAGGGAACAACCCGAACAACTCACTGTTCAAGAAAGGATTGCTCTCCTGGATCCTGCCTACCATCCTGTACTATCTTTTCCAAGTGGTGAGTGTCAATATAAATTGGGCAATTTCCCTGTACTAAGGCTTATTTTTTGTTTCAATTTTACTATGTCAGTTTGCAATAATTTGTGTTCTCTTTCTTCTTGAAGCAGATGTTCCTCAGAGTATCCATCTCGAGGCTTTGATGAGAACCCCCGAGTGGCAACAAAAAATGCAGCGGGCTGCACACAAATCTTCTCAAAGGGTTATAGAAAGAAGGGAAAGAGAGAGGGAACGTGAAGCTTATGATGAGCTTCGGAGTAAAAAACATGTTGTAGATCACAGAAAGAAGTACCAGAGGTTGAAGAAACCAAGTCACACACTTGCTAATATTCAGAGTAAGCTTTCTAGTCTTGTTCCTAATAACTGAGAGAGATTTTATTTTCTTTCAATCTAATGAAAATATTACTGTTCTCTTCAGAAATTAAAAAGAAGCTAACTCGAGGCAGAAAGCCGAAGAACCATGATGCTGAAAGTTTATTGAGGCATAAGAGGAAGCATAAGTTTCGTCGGAATTCATGTAAGGGCCTAAGTCAATATCCTTAAAATCAAGCACAAACCTTCACACATTATGGGGCTCAAGTTTTTCATTTTTTCAACTCTAATTTTCTTCTTTTCCTTTGCAGCACTTGGTCACACAGGTTATGATGAGTCATGTCCTGATGAGCTCCGGGTGGAAGTTTCTGGTAGCGGACATCCATCTCCTGCACCCTCTCCTGGTGATGAAAGACTTCATACTTTTGCAGTAGAAAGGACAGAGGCACTTCGGTAAGTCTTAATATACAATCTTGTTTTTCTAACTTTTTTAATTCCAAATTTTTTTCTGTTCAATTCCTCTTACCACGAATTTTTGTTTGCAGGAGAAAGCGAGAAAACTCCTATGATATTGACAACATAGTAATTCCCCACAGTCTTGCATCATCAGCACGTGTGGAAAAGCTTCAATATAAGGAAATTTTGACTCCCAAGTAAGTGTAGCCTGGAGATCTGAATACACTTAATTAATTGAATCACATTCACATACTTTTGGTTTCATGAGATTAGAACCTGACCATTTATGTCTTTCTTTAGATGGAGAATTGTAGACCCTGAGCCAGCATCAGACTCTAAAAATGGTGGTGTCCGAAGATCTAGTCATGAAAGTGATGTAAGATGTTATGGTTTTAATAAAACTTTGACACTTTGTGTAAAAATATTTTTGTCTAACTTTTTGAATTGTATGTATTTACAGGTTGAGGATGTGAGTGATGAGACCATGATGTTGAGGCATGAGCGATGTGAAATGGAAGAGCGCAAGAAGTTTATGGCTTATGTCAAAAATGCAAACCCAGGGAGAGCTCGCACCCATCGTAGAACTGATAGTAGGGCTGGCAGTAGTGGGGCGAATACCCCTGGTGAGTCTGCAAATCTATTTCTCATTGGTATTCTTTGTTTCTGAAGTTTTGTAGTTTTAAAAATTTTCCTTCCATTATCAGATCCAATGTCACCAAATACACCTGCAGATCTTTTGGGGGATGGAGTGTCTCCAATTACATCACCACCTGCAACTCCTGGAGCAGCCACTACTGAACATGAACCTTGCACATCCTCAAGTGTGGTAGCCTCAATAGCCAGCCATTTTGCTCGACGAAGCAGGACTTTGTCTCAGTCTAGGCTGGCTAGAGAGGAGTTTGCTCGATCAGCAACTCCAGACTATGACGAAGTAAGCCACTATTTGAACATGTAAAGAGTAGCCTTTTATACAAACCTCTGACCTTTTTTAAATTGATAATTGTTATTTCTCCTCTCATAGGTTGCACCGTATGAACCTCGTTCATTCCCTCTTTCTGATGAAGTGTATGAAAAGATGCTGAAGGTGATGCCTGATTGGTACCCTGCTCAGCCGTACATGGAAAGCAATCCATCAAGTGTTGTTGACCAGAATGAATTGACAGATGTTGAGATGCAGGAAAATGCTGACCCAGTTGTGAGTATTGTGCTGTTTAATGGTGGTGCTGATCAATTGTAGATTTAAAATTTCTAATTTAAATTGCATCTCTGGATGCAGGGGGAATCCTTACCTGGCTCGCCCAGCACGGATACTGATTCTGCCCCTGGAGAAGAGGATCCAAATGATCCAGAATGGACCATAGGAGAAAAAGAATCTTCTGTAAAAAGATAGTTTTTATAATTAAGAAACCATGCTGTGAAAAATGCACTGCAACTAAAATGAAAACATACCAAAAAAATGTAATCTAGATACCTATGTATATGTTGACATCCATATATAGAGTATGTGTGAAAGTGTTTGAACACACATGGCTGGGATAGTTACAGCTTCTTTTTTGAAGTTGCCACCTGACTGTGTTAATTCACTTTCATACTAAGTCATTAATTTGTACGACTATATTAAACCTGGTTTGGTGTTACAGGTAGAGGTGGACTTGTTTAGTACCTAATTGTGAAACAGATAAATCCCATAATTTCAAAAAACATAAGATTCTTCCTTTTTTATGCATTAATAAAAAGGAAAACTGTTTTTATTTGTAAAGAAACAAAGCTAATAATAGTTAGACAAGCCGTGAAGTTTATGTTTATTTCATGCCACAATTTTTATTGTTTACCTTGTTACTATTCCATGTTCTAACTGTGCAATCGGCAATGCACTTGGCTTTCTATTATTATATTGTTACTAGTTTTAAAAACCGAGCATCTATCTTCCTAACATGGCTTATTGTTACCCAGTACAAGAAGAACTTTTGTCTCTGTGGTTTTTGTAAGAAAAAGAAAATATTGATGTATCAGTGGGATACTTTTGTATTATGCATTATCTATGTACTCTTCAGTGTTGTATGTGTGTAATAACTACTGGTATTGCCTAAATAGCTGATATATGCAAGATGATCATCTTGACCTACCAGGGCCATATATATATTAGGCAGGTTGCAAAGTAATATGCTCTTTATTCTTGAATTTTTGCCCTTAATATGCGTCCTTTATGATGACATTATGTACCTCATGTATATCACCTATTGTTTTAACAGTAGTTTAAACATAACTTTAGGGTATCAAAAATCGCAGATGAGTAAAATTGAAAATTCATTTGAAAAAAAAATATAAAAAGTAAAAATAAATGTAATGTTAATTATATAATAATATATATCCATGACTATATTCATATTTTCTTTGTCATGTGTAGGTAGATATGGTAGTGTGATCTCTCGGTTTCTCAGTACAGGCTTTGTTTCTATCAAACAGAATCTTATTTATGTGTCGACATACTTCAGTAAGATATTTGTTGTTGATCTGTTTTGCATTACAAAGTTGTTCTGCTAGGGTGTCACTCATGTTAATTTCTATTTGTTTCCTTTTTGTGTTTCAACTGTTTCAAAGCAATTGTACCTATCATTTTAAGTGAACCATGTTGAGACTCATGGACTGAAGTGTTAGAATTTTATGTCACTTATCTAGAAACTGTATATAATGTAAATGTTTGTAATAAATTACAACTTATAAATATTGTCAGTATTGTAGTGTAATTTTATACTTATTTTGTAGTTGTGCTCTGTGACTGTGAGGAGAATGTGCAAATTAAATTGAATGAATCATAATTAAGCATTTTTATAAACTGTGTTCCTTTACTGACCTTGAACTTTATAGCACTTGCTGTAAATCTTTTGTCCTTTAAGAGTAAACTGTGTTGGTATAAATATGTTAAGTGTTTACCGTACTGTAATTCTCTATACATAAACTTTTGTCTCTTTCAATTTGAGCACCACATTCATTTGGTCTGATTTGCACAGTTCTCAAGGGTGTTGAACTGTGAATGTGGGTGAGTAGCTTATTTGTCTTTTTGCTTTTCAACCTATCTGTGAGATGTACCAAGTTCGCCTAGTTTCTTTTTAATCTGATCCTTTGACAATAGCAAAAAAAAAAAAAAAAATCAACTAAAAATCAAACTCCGCTTCTGGCATGTGAGTTATTGTGTGTATGCTACTACCTATATATGACCACTTGATGTCCTAATATGGAATTATTAATATTTCTCGGAACTGAAATTTAAGTTGAGATTGTTTATGTTAAAGGTGTGAAAGGTGAAAAATTTTCATGTGTTGAAAACTGATTAAGACTGTTAAAAAATTAAATTTGGTGCTAACATCTAACTGTGTGGTATTCTCTCGAATCACTTACTCCTCTGACCTCTACAAAGTGAGTTGTCAACATCAGGTGCTTTTCATAGACTCAGATATCCCAATAATTATAGACACAGATAAACCAATAACGCAAGGAACACCGGTAAGGAATATATAATTGTGCTGAGATGTATAAAACAGAGGTAACTTGACGGCCCGATGGCCCGCAGTCGTGGAGTATCGCCGACGCTCGGCACTACCTCACGCCGTGAGAAGTCCCCCACTGGGCACACGACGGGAGAAAACGGCTGCCCCACCCTTCTGCTCCCATCTACCTCAACTATACCAGGTTTATGCAAACTCGCGGGCGTTTCAGACCACTGGGACCTACGCCTCTCCCAGTCTCCCGACATGCCGAGCTTACACCAGACCGACCCTCGACGACGGCGGCTGGTTTCCGGAGCGCGGGCGCGCGGACGGAGCCCACGGAGCCGCCCGCCGCTCCGGGCCGTGGCGAACCGCGCCAAAGCCAGTCTCTTTCCGGGGCGTGGAGCAGCAAGGCGCCGCGGCTCGGCTCGCCTCGGCTCGGCTCCAAGATGGAGAAGAAAAGACAGTGGAGGGGGCTGAAGGCTCATGGCAGTGAGTAGTGAACCAGTTAGTTTTGTGAAAGTCACCGTCGTGTGCGGACCGAGCGTTGGACGCCCGCCTCGCAGCGTGGCGTAGCGTAGCGTGCGGCCGGACCGACCCTCAGCGCCGACGAGGAGGGCCCCTCCGCGCCGCGGCCCGAGTCCGCGAGTGTGAGTGCGTGTGCAGGCGCGAGGTGCGACCCCGCGGTTCCAGATCCCGGATAAGAAAGCCTCTTCAGGTGGCACGCCGCCTCGGCCCGCGTGCGAGGGCGGTGGTGCAGCGACTGACATGACGCCGCCGCGAGCTGCGCGCGAGTGACACGCGAGTGATGCGCAAGTGACGCGCGAGTGACGCGCGAGTGACGAGCCCGTCGTGGCCACTGAGTGATAAGCGAGTGATGGCAGAATCACGGCCCTTGTCGCCGACCTGCTTGCTCCGGGGGGGCTGACTGCAGCTCCGCGCCGGCGCCCGCCCGGGCCGGGCCGGGCCGCGCCCCGAGACACGTCCAAGATGACGAGGTGCTCCTCCGCCAGGATGAAGAGGACCCCCTGGAGCTTCCCCGGGACCGGGGCTGGGGCCTGCTGGGTGTGCGGCGTCGTGCTCCTGCTCGCCGTCGGGCTGCCGGCACCAGGTGAGTGACCAGCCCGCCTGCTGCCGGGCAACATCGCCGGCCGTTTGTTTGCTCCGGTAGAAAGTTGAAGAGGAAGTGAGAGGGGCGGCGTTCGCCCGGAATAAGAAGTGAGAGGGGGCGGGGCGGGGCGGGACGAAGCGCCGAGATCGCTCAGATTTCCGTGGGTTGCGTAAGGGAGGGGGAGGGGGGCGGTCTGTTCGACTCGGGACTCGGATCCTTTGTCAATGGTGAGCTAATGTGACAGGGACCGGGGCGGGGTGGGGCGGGGCGGGGCGGGGCGACTCGCGGGGGATCTAGTTCAGACAGGACAGGACAGCGGCCTCCTGGCCGGCCTGCCGGCGCAGGACACGCCGCACCGCGCAGACGAGTGCCGTAGATCAGGTTTCAAAAGTCGCACACCGACTGGGCTGGGCTGGGCTGGGCGGGGCAGCCGGCGACCTGCAATTGGGTTATACCAAGGTCGGGGACAGATGCACGACTACCAAGAGGAATCGAAGGCAGACGCGAATAAATAAAAATTAAAAAAACGATGAAATTGGCGAATCGTGTTGCAGTCTTGTCGGGCTACCATGCCCATACTCTCCCATAACGCCTTACGCCCCCCGCGCGTCCCCGTGCCGCAGAAGGGCACTTGGCACATGGTGTCTGACACGAGTGCCCACGGCCCACTCTTGCCGCTGACCTCTGACCTCTCCCGCGGTAGGCGAGGTGCCTGCTGTCTCTCGTTTCCCTTCCCTATTCCGCCCCTCTGCGCACTCCGCCTAAATGGTCTAAAGAGACTCATTGTGAGGTACTTTTAGTTGGCCGAGCGTGTACCATAGCGCCCCGCCCCGCCCCGCCCCGCCCCGCCCCGCCCCGCCCCGCCCGACCTCTCGCGTGCGCGTGCCAGGTCACCGGGCCGGGCATCGGGCGTTCCGGAGCGTGGGAGTGGTGATCTATTCCTCGTATGTGTGTGAGAGAGAGGGGCGTGTGAACGTGGCGGGCCCCGCTATGGACAGTCCATGGACCCTGCCCTGCCCTGCCCTGCCTGCGTGGAGCCCCTCCCCTTCGTGCTTCAGACTCGATTCTCTCTCCTTCCAATTCTATTCCCTTTGCTGCTCCGTCCCGCCTGCGCCTGCGAGACCCGCCCCGCCCCGCCCCGCCCCGCCCCGCCCCGCCGAGGCGGCATGAACCGTTGATCACAACACTGTAATTAGTGTTGCCGGTAGAGTGAACAAAATCCATGAAATGGAATTTAAGCAGCGGATGGATGACATATTTTTCGGGTGCATATAAATTGTCCTACCGATCTTTATCCGACCTGGCGACTTCCCCGAAATCCGAAAAAGCGCTGTGCGACCTTGTTTGCACGGGTAAATTGGACGTAAAACCAATCTGAACGTCGAAGCAACTGGATTTTCCGAGTTGTCCCTTGTTAGTTAGGTTATGATGTTACAGTCATCCCAGCAGACGATCCTCTTGATTCTTGTGTTGAATCGACAGCCCCCCGCCCCGCCGGCCCCGCCCCCCGTCCTGACCCGACCAGGCTCAGTAACAGCTTTCAGATCTGCAAAATTCGTAAAAAATTATACAATACTAATTCATGAAAAAGTCTCCTTTCCGTCACGTTAGCTGCTTTCATTGCTAAAATGGAAGGAAGCACTTCCACTCAAATCCGAAATTTTTAATGCATCAGTAACGAGTGTGGTTAGGTTGGATTGAAGTTGGCAGCCCTGCAGTAACGGCTGCCTTGCAGTGACAGTTTGTATTGAGCAGCGTTCAGTGTCGCCTCATCTCGTTCTGTACGGCGTTTTTATTCGTTTTCGCGGTTTGAACGAAACTTTTAGCGTCTGTGCAAAGTATCGGCGTGAACATAAGATATTCCAGTAGTGTCGGATTAGACTATTCTTCGGCAAAAGTCATAAATCGAGACCGTGTGTGATGTCAAGATCGCCAATAAGATTGCCTACGTCATGCCGCTGGTAACCTATGTCAGCTGCCATTTTGTGGAACGTTGAGTGGATGAACGTCTCCGGGGGACTCGGCTGGTAAGTGTATTAACTCGACGGTCTTGTTCAATGTTAGTCACCCTGGGCAAACATCGCAATTATTGCGACTATCACTTTATCCAAGGCCGTACAATATCCAGGTCTGACAGCGCTTTTTCGGATTTCGGGGAAATCGCCAGCTCGGACAATCTAGCTGCACCGTATTTTTCTTCTTGACGTCCGGAACGTAAGCTTAAAATGACTTTGACTTTAAAACGTTGCCGTCACTGGACGTAGAGACTATCTGGGTGTGCTTGCACTTTTCCTCCCCGCCCGTCTCCAAGTGTGTGACGTGTGACGCAACGTTACACAGTACTTTGGGCCGCGGCCCGGCGCCCGGCCGCACCGCCCCGCCCCGTCGTAGGTAGGTCCGTGTACCCCCTTCCCCGTCCCCTTTTTAGATCGAGGCATGATGTTACGTACCGTCACGCAGGGCCACGCCTCGCTCCGCTATTCAAGCGAGGTGGGCGCTGCGGCGTGGCGCGGCGTGGCGTCCCCGAGTGCCGTCACAGTGCGTGGTCCGGGCGGTGCGGAGGCCCCATCACAGGGCGGCGGGGCACGGCGCGGCGCGGCTCGGCGGCGGCCTGCTGGAGAGGAAAAGAAAATGGTACCGGGACCGGGAGCCGCTCGAGCGGAGAAGGGCGGCGGCGGGGGCGGGGGCGGGGTGCTGTCGACTCCGGGTGTAAGGGCCTCCACGGCCAAGTCCCCCGCCCGGACCCGCCCCGCCCCTCCGCGCACCTCCAGCAGGTCCTCCTCCAGCTCGGAGGACTCTACTAGGGCTTTCGATCACTTCCGACCCGCGACGCGCTTTCCGATTCCTCTCACGGCCGCGCCCCGCCCAACTCCACCCCGCCCCGCCCCGCCCCGCCCCGCCGCGCCCACACGGAGGAGGCTCCGGCACCATCACGCCCGTCGCGGGCGAGGCGTGGTGGGGTGGGGCGTGGGGCGGGGCGGGGTGCGCCTTCCTCGCCATGCCGTGTTCCTTTCCCTTCCTCAGCACGATGCGGCGGCGAGGATCGCATCGCCCCGCCTCGCCCCGCCCCGCCCCGCCCTGGGGCCCCATGGGCCCGGGCCTATGGTCGGATCTTGGCTTTCGGAAGACGCCGCGCCGCCCGCCACCGCTGCGCCGCACTCGGCCGCCTCGCTCAGTCGTACCGAACGACGCCGCCTTCCTCTCTAAGAAGGCGCTGACTTTCACTTTCCGAACGTGGACGCCCTGGCAGCCCTGGCAGGGGCCCGGCCCGCACCGCTCCGGAGCCGGCCCGGGGCCCGGGCTTCGGTTGCACGGCGGCACGGCTCCTCAAATGCAGACATCAACCATTTCCCGCCACGCCCCGCCCCTTCACGACATCCTTATGGTTTCCTAAAAATGTTTGGCGATTCTTGAAGTAACCGCACGACGTTTCTGAAGGTCTGCCCGTCCACCTCTATTGGTGCTCTCGCTCCTCAGCCCTGCCCATCTGAACGCCGGCCCGGCCCGGCTAGCCGTGACCGTCACTGTCAGTCACTCAGTCAGCCAGCGGCGCGGTCCGGCCAGTCCAGTCAGTCAGTCCGTCCACCTGACCAGTCTTGCCCAGCCCGGCCCGGCCAGCCGCGCACCATTGACAGTCTGCGAGTGCCTTGCCCGGCCGCCCCGCCCCGCCCCGCCCCGCCCCAGCCATGCCCCTCGTTGACTTAGCAACCACCCGGTCCGGCCGGTTGACAGGTCTTGGGCGGGGCGGGGCGCCGTTCGAGGATGGTTCCCGGTAAGGAATGCGTTTGGTCTGCTTGTCCGGCTCTCGGAAGAAAAGGGTGTCCGTCCGCGGCTCCCTGCGGTGAGCCGTGCCCGAGGCCGTGCCCGCCGTGCCGTAGCAGAGTGTCGTCCTCCTGTCGTCTTCCACCGGATGCGCCTCGCGCGCGCACGCACGCACGCAGTCCTCCCTCCCTCCCCCCGGAACTCCGTGAGCCGGAGTCGTCGCGCGCCCCGGCCGTGTAATCCGGATGGGAGTGGCCGCTCGGCTCGTCTCGGCTCCGGCTGTTCTGTTCGCAGCGCTCCCCGGAGCAGAACGTCCGCCCGGCTCTGCCCCTCCCGACCCCACCCGACCCTCTCGCCTCCCCCGCTCCTCCCTCCTCCGGGCCTCCGGGCCTCCGGGCCCCTCCACTCTGAGAGGCAATGACGTACGCGCCGCGCCGCGCTTGTGGTGGGCCATCGGACCTGACCGAGCAGGCACGTGTTGCGTCACAGGGCGACCCTCCCCTCGCCCTCTGGCTCCGGGAGGCGAGGCGAGGCGAGGCGAGGCGGTGGTGTGCCCAGGTTCGCACCCACTCGACAAGGCCTGTGGGGCCTGCGCACGGGCACGCGCACGCTTCGGCCTGGCATGGGCGTGTGTCCACACGGCCGGCGGGGAAAGCCGCGCCGCACGGTGCAACCATGTGCCCGCCCCGCCCCGCCCCGCCCCGCCCCGCCCCGCCCCGCCCCGCACCGCCCCGCCCCGCCCCGCCCCGCACCGCCCCGCACGTCTACGGTCTACGCACACTGTTTGACGCTTGAGCAAACAGCTGCCCCCCGCCGGCCCTAGCCCCTGCAGCATACTAGAGCATACCG
The DNA here is from genome assembly GCA_033675135.1 of Frankliniella intonsa. Lineage (NCBI taxonomy): Eukaryota > Metazoa > Arthropoda > Insecta > Thysanoptera > Thripidae > Frankliniella > Frankliniella intonsa. Next base: position 3,720,839 of record CM066256.1, read on the forward strand.
TACGGGAGCGAGACGGTTGGGCAAAACCGACATGAGCCCCGCCCGAACCTGAGCCCGGAAGGCTTCAGAGGCGACCTGGGCCAGATATGAGTCCAAGAGGTTGGGGTACCGAGGTCTCTTCCCAGGTTCGGACTGATGTCAAGCTTGCACCTAACCTAGGTGTTGACCAACGCGTCCCGGGCTCAGATTCGGGCGGGGCTCATGTCGGTTTTGCCGACGGTTGCCTACCCGCACGGGGCTCGAGCCTCCTCGGCCACGGCGCGGCACGGCGCTCGCTCCCTCCGCAACGCACGCGGGGAGGTGTGTAAAACCTCCCGACGAGGACGGGGGCCGCGCCTCCGCGTGTTTGATCAGTCCCCGAGCTTTACGCAAGGAATAAGCACCAGGGCACCCCAGCTCGGTGAGAACGTAGCTTTGCGGTTTCCCTTGCGATGTGCGTAACACCTCGGCAAAGGCAGCGCAGGTGCGACTTCTGGAAGGACTCTGGTCTTCCCCACAGCCCGGTCCAGTCCGGCCCGAGGCGCGCCAGGCGCCAGGGGCAGGGCAGCGCAGGCGGAAGTGTCGCATCGACATCCCCATCGTCACCGTCGTCTCGTCTAGCCTCGTCTAGCCTCGTCTAGCCTCGTCTAGCCTCGTCTCGTCGCGCGGATTGGATTATATCGGGTCGCTTATGTCGGACGCCGCGATTCCAGGAATGCCTCGTGGAAGCGGCGGGGCGGGGCGGGGCGGGGCGGGGCGGACCAGCGGGTCGATGATGTCCAGTACAGTGCGCCGGCCCGTGTCTCGTTCGAAGAGAGGGCAGCGGCGCCGTACTGCGAATAGCGGGCGCTTATCGGCAGGCCGGCGTACTGCGCCTGGCGCTACGCAGGAATAGGCAGGCCACGCGGCGCTATATAGCTATGCTGCTTATCACCACTGTGAAAAATAATCGTAAGTTTTTCACGATGTGCAGTTGTAAAATTACAATAGCAAATCGTAAAATTACAAGCACTACATATTGACTTGGAATTCATTCATGAGCAAAAACGGTCCGTCGAAAACTTACAACATATTTCGTAAATTGTAGTTTACAAAACGTATCGTAAATCTACAAGGATATTTTTCACAGTGGCGGTGGGTCTATCATTCCGTTTTGCGAATAACTGGCTTACGGACCATCCCCGGCGGGCCTAGCAGCAGCAGCGCGGCGCAGCGCGCTCTGGACTTTCTCCAGGTGTGGGCCCTGTGGCCGGCGCGGCCTGGCCCGGCCCGGCGCGGTCAGCCGTGCGGCCGGCGAGTGCAGCTGGCCATGGGCAACGCCACCTCCCAGCGAGCCGATACTCTCGAGAGCAGACAGCAATAGGCTAGGTAGGAGGCAGGCGCGCGACTGAAAAAAAAACAACGCACCTTTTATCGGTGTTAAAGGCTTATAGTTGCCAAAGGCAATAATATTTACCGTCCTCAGGCGGGCTTAAGGGCCTGTTGCAATATTGAACACTCTTGTAAAGGTGCTGTGTGTCACACTTTACTTTTCCAGTGTGCTCGCTGGAAAGCGCAAACCATACTCCCCGCCCAAAGACGGGGAGGGTAGGATCTATAAGAGAAAGGCCGTGAGGCTCCCGTCACCGAAGGTGGAAGTTGGGCGTCTTTGAGGCCAAAGTCTCCTGGAGAACGCGCATCGGAAAGGGAGTTAGGTTTGGAGGGGGGGAGTGGAGGCTGTGGTGGAGGGAAAGGGCCGTGCGCGGCCCGGCCCGCCCGAAGCAGCCGGCGGCTCTTACACGTCCCCCCGCGGTACATTTCAGTTTTTTCCCCTCCTGCCCCCCGGCTGGGCTGTCTGTTCCCCGCGCTCTCTGCGGCCGTCCCGTCCCGTCCCGCCCCGTCCCGTCCACCCTATAGCTCACGCGCCCGACGTTTCATACCGTTAAGAGTCGCGGGCCGCTCTGCTCCGCCCCGCCCCGCCCCGCCGGTGCGCTGCACTGCGCTGCGGTGCTCGTGCCCCGGGCCTGCTGGAGGAGGTCGTGCCGTCAGTGAGCTTCCTGCGCCATGCCATGATGCTCGCTCACATCCACCAACCTGATTTTTTCCCCCGCCCCTTTCAGGCATTATATTCGCTGCAATCGCTTCTCCGCGTACATTTTTTTCCCCGGTGTCCACTGAGGGTATATACGTACGTGCCTCTCGTGTATAGGGAGGTCTGTTCGTCAGTCTCGCGTCGCGCGAGCTGCAGGCGGCTGGGACACTGCGAAGAAAATACCAACCTTGTCCGAAATCGATATTTTTTTTTCTGTTTCAACCGGTTGCCCCTTTTGTCTCGCGTCTCTTACTTTTTACGAGGTGGTCGCGCTGGCGGTCGCGTCCGCTCAGTCAAACTGTTCGAGACGGGAAAAAAATAAACGTTCAATTTCTTTGGTCTGATGTTCTTGCCTATCTTGCGCTTAAACGAAAAATGCGTTGCGAATGTATTGCTTCATGTTGGGTCATTCACACGCGTGAGTGTATGAGTGTGTGTGTGAGAGAGTGAGTGAGATAGAGAGAGAGAAGGGGGGGGGGGAGGAGTCCTAACAGGACTCTGCCACACGGCCGGGTCTCGACGCTTGGACCCTGGCCACCTGGGCCCCAACGGAACGTGTTGTCAATTCGTTGCTGCATGTTGCCTCTCTCCTCTCGCTACTCAGAGACGCGCAGGCGAGGCGCAGGTGCCACGGGACGAGCCGGGCCGGGCCGGGCTACCCTTCTCCCGAGCGCAAAGAGGCATCTCAACAAAGTCGAAGCATGATTCACGAAATCGCGTTCGCGACGGACTACATACGCCTTTAACGGCACTCGATCCTGGTCGATTGTCAGTGTGTGCGTCGGGCCGGCGCGAGTTTATTGTCAGTTCCGTCGCGATCGACTCCGTCTTCTTCTACACCCCCCGCCTGCTCCCTCACAGCCACTTACATGCAGGAGCGGGGAGCGCGCGCCCGGGTCTCGGACGCTGACCCGGGCCGTGCCGGGCCGGGCCCGCGCGGGGCCTCGCCTCACGCCAGCAGAATGTTGCGTAGGCGCGGGGCCGGGGTGGGGCCGGGGTGGGGCTGCGCGGCGGGGCGGGCACGGCGGCGGCTGTCGCGGCTGGCACGGAGCGGGAGACTTGAATGGCCGGTAGAGCAGGCGCTGCGCAGTATGGTGCGGTGCCTATACTGCTTGTGCTTTGTTCCCTCGCGGGCCCTGCAGGGTGCGGCCGCATGGTGTGGTCCGGCCCGGCCCGGCCCGGCCCCGGGTTCAAACACCGCCGCCTGCCGCCCGGCCTGCTCCGACCTGTCCCCGCCCCGCTCGCCCCGCCCCGCCCCGCCCCGCCCCGCCATCACCCGCTCATTATCGCTCCGATGAGTTCTCCTACTCGGAGCGGAGGCGGCCGGGCCGGGCCGCGGCGTGTCATCTCTGCTCGGCAGGCGATTAGCATAGAATAAGGTACTGATGGCCTCCCGGCCGGTGCTGCGGCGGGGCGGGGCGGGGCGTGGCGGGGCGGGGTGGGGTGGGGTGCGATGTAGACACGTTGCCCCGCGGCCAGCACCCCCGCACCTCCGCCCCGCCCCGCCCCGCCTCGGTCGGCGCCGGACTGGGACCGCATTCTCCTGTGATTGGCCACGTCATATCGAGGTAGCCCGGCCCGGCGCAGCCAGCAGGCCTGCAGCACAGTGAGCGGGGCGGCCGCGGGATGGCAGCAGGATGTGTGATGGCTGAGTCCTGCAGGCCTGCAGCACAGTGAGTGGGGCGGCCGCGGGATGGCAGCAGGATGTGTGATGGCTGAGTCCTGCGGGCCTGCAGCACAGTGAGCGGGGACGGCCGCGGGATGGCAGCAGGATGTGTGATGGCTGAGTCCAGCAGGCCTGCGCGGGTCCTGCCGCTCACACTGTAACCGCTCCGCAGGAGGTGGTCCCGTCGCCGAGCCGAGCGGCGAGGTCGACAGGGCTGTACAACTTTTCACGCTCGAGGTGGTGTGTATGGTTTTTGCACCACTCGTATATAAAAGTTGCCGCCCCTAATAGGCACCGCCCTCCCTACCCGCGCGTGAAATGAACGGCGGTAACTTATTTGGCCCGCGGTCCAGAACTAAAAAATACCTGGGCCTGGGTGTGAGTGCCCGCGCCGCCCCGCGCCGCCCCGCGCCGCCCCGCGCCGCCCCGCGCCGCACGCGGCCGTATTGTTCACTTCTTTGTCGCGCTGAGCGAGAGAGACGGGGCAGTCTGGCCCGGCCGGCAGGAGCGAGAGAGACAGCTGCCCAAGAGCCCCCCAAGGTGAGCAACGCCCGTCCCGCACCTCTCTCCCTCCCCTCCCCTCCCGCCCGAGCAGAGCAGAGCCGAGCTCAGCTCTGCTCACCCGCTTCATTATCAAGGCCCTGATTGGTCGCGGGGCGGGGCGTGGCGGGGCGGGGTGGGGCGGGGCGGGGCCGGGCCGAGCCGGGCCGGGGCCTAACGTGCTGCCCGCCGCAGGGAGAGAGGGCGACGCGATAATAATAACAAGAAAACCAGTCGCCGCGCCGGCGGGAGACAATCGTGGAATATACCTGCCTTCATTCATCCATTCATTCGGACGTCATCAACATTAGCGGGCATCAGGTTACAACTTTTCTCTGTCTCTCAGTATTTCTTTTTTTCTTTTTTTTGCTCGCGATGATAACCATCAGCGGACGTGTCAAATACGCCTCATCTTGTTGCCTGCTGCGCCGCGCCGCGCCGCGCCGCGCCGGGGAGGAAGCCGGAGCGCGGCATCTCTTCCTGGTCCGCCGTCTGGTCTGGCGCGGTGCGGCGCGGCGTGCGCTCCTCCCGCACAAGGACCTTGGACAGGGGCGGGGTGACGCAAGGCGCTCGTGTGGGCCGCCGCCTGGGCCGGGCCTGTGTGGCGGGCCAGGGAGCAAATCAGGTGAAAGGTCAAAGTCGAGCGAGGGCGAGGTGGCACGCCGAAAACGGCGGGTTACAGCTCAGCTACCGCGGCACAGGCGCACCCGGCAGGGCCCCCTGGTGGGTAGGCAACCTCTGGGCCGCGCGGCGTACCGCCGTGCCGCGGGCCTGCCTACCCCCAGGGGTTTACAGGAGCTTGTTTCAGTAGACCCTTCGCAAGGGTTTGGAATGAATCAAGCTACTGTAGGACCTTGTGCCTACCCCGCAGGCGGCCCGCCAGGCCCGCCGGGGAGGCACGGGCCCGGCCCGCTGGTAATGGTTTGTTTGCCGGTTCGTAGAAGATGGGCCCGACGAGCTTCTATGCCATAGGCCGGGCCGGGCCGGGCCGGGCCGACGGCTATTGCGGGGGAATTCCACTGCTCCGCCCGCCCGCCCGCGCGGGCTACGAGTGTGTGAACGCGAACACGGCACGGGGCGGGGCGGGGCGGGGCGGGGCGGGGCGGGGCGGAGGGGCGGAGAGCGGTGCGGACTGAGTGAATGACTCCGCGGGCTGGATTCCCTGGGGTGTCCGCCCCGCCCGTGTCCGCCCCGGCCCGCCGAGTGGACAGCAGGGCGGATTTAATAACGCCATACGCTTCCGGGACCCTCCCCCCTCCCTCTCCCTATGGTCTCACAACCACCAATCAGACACATCCGCCCTCCTCGGCTCGGCTCGATCCAATCCGCACATCAACATCACCGGGCCGGGCGGGCCGGGCCGCGGCGGGAAAACAACCTGCATATCAGCACCATCGGCAGCCCGGCCGCCCCGCCCCGCCCCGCCCCGACCTGCCCGGTACTCTGCCAGCTAAGAATTTTTTTTCATAGCGTTATATGATGGAGGGGGAGTGAAGGAGCAGGCTGTGAGAATGTTCCCATCGTCGTGTGGGTAAATGTGTGTGTATGTGTGTGTGAGTGTGTTGGTTTGGAGCTAGAGAGGGGAGCGCGTAGACACGCGGAGACACAAAGACAATCAGAGGTTGGCGACTGAACGACACCAGCCTCAGAGACGTGGGCGGTGGGCGGGGCGGGGCGGGGCGGGGCGCGGCGCTTCCATTGCAGCCGTATAGCGTTGCCGCGGGTAATACCCCTATCCGTTCGATGAACCTCGAATGATTTCTTAAAATCACTTCCTGTCCCGCGCCCAAAATTACAACTTCTTGACCGCATTCAATTTGTAGAAAAAAGCTAGCTGATACATTATCTTACGTTTAGTAATTGTCATTTAAGTTAGCTAGAATTTATCATCTGCTAAAAAACCCTGCAAGAACTGCGTTTAAATCTAGAGACAAAGGCAGCAGGCGCCGCCTCGTTTCCATATGTGTCACCGCACTGTGCAGGCGGTGTCACCGTGTGTGAGACTGAGGGGGCTTTGTGAATGAGGGAGAGGTGCGTGCGTGCGCGCGCGCGTGTGTGTGTGTGTGTGGTGGGTGGCTGCCGTGACGGTAGGTCAGGCGGCTAGTACCTTTCACAGGCACCTGCTCCCGGCCCGGCCTGGCCCGGCCCCTTAGACTCCTCGGCGTGGAAGTAGAGCGAGAGAGAGAGCCCGGGCCGGGCCGGGCCGGGCCGCGCACAGCTCCCTGCACAGCGGCCCGGCCGATGCGGCGGGGCGGGGGCCGGGCCGGGCGCACATGCGCCTGCCTGTGCCGTGCTGCGGTTAGCGACAAACTGGTTCCGTATAGTGTAGCAGCCGGAGGGAGGAGGAGGAGGAGGAGGAGGAGGAGAACGGATCCCACCGCCGACAGAGGAGGGAAAAAATAAGGATTACAGACGGACGGTGCGGTGCGCGGCGCGGCGCGGCGCGGCGGAGCAATGACGAAGTAGGGCGGACGGGACGGGACGGGACGGGCCAATCGCAATAAGCAGAGCGGACGGAGTCGAGCGATCCACGGCGACGGAGTCGGAATATCGGAACCGTTGTCAATGCCGTAGTATCGGTTCGGGTTGGGTGCTGGCTACAGCCTGGCTATACAGCTGGGGAAGGCCGTAGGGTGGCGCCCGTTCTGCAGGGACCACGCCCAGCCCCGCCACGCCCCGCCACGCCCCGCCACGCCCCGCCCCGCCCCGCCATTCAACTAGGCGGAGGTCCGGCGTCGGGCTCTCTTACGTCAGCAGAACACACTGTCGCACGTGCGGTGCGGGCATCATTTGAATATTGAAAAGTAAAACGAAAACAAGAAAATAAAGGGGGTTCGTCACGCGGGATACGGGCAGCTTTGTATTGTTTTTTCTTTTCTTTTAATATAGCGTTCCAACGAACTTATCTTATGTAGTTGTATTCTATTTTGCCCTAGGCCGCTGCTGTTTTTCAGGCACGAAGTAGCCTTAGAGTTTTGTCTCTCGGATCTGACCCTGTTTCTAATTTATTTTTTTATGAGCTAACTTAACCCTTCGCCCTGTCTGCAGGCCGCGCCCAGCTGAGCGACAACACCCCGCCCGTGATGCACATCGACCGCGACTGGCAGATTTCTGACGCGGAGCCGGTGGGCTCGGTGGTGACGCGGGTGCGCGCGAGCGACGCGGAGGGCGACGCGCTCAAGTTCGGGCTGGAGCCGCTGCAGCTCTACCCGCACCCGCAGGGCGAGCCTCCGCCCCCGCTGCCCTTCACCATCGACGAGGACTCGGGCGTGGTGCACACCAACGCCTCGCTCAAGGACCGGGTGAGTACAGGCAATTTTTTTGGAAGATTTGGGAGAAAAAAGTAAATATGGAGGGATGGTTAGACAAGATTAATGTCATACGCGAAATGTGCTGAAATGTTCTCCGCGCGCTCCGGCGTTACGGGCGCAGGTCGGTGGGCAGGGCGCCAACGCCTTGCGGGCCGCCAGCCATATTCAGTGCATATCGGTGCCAGCGGGCGGGGCGGGGTGGGACGCGGAGGAGGGCCACTCTGTTATTAGGGAAGAGCTCCGTTGCGTTAGCGCCCCGCCCCGCCCCGCCCCGCCCCGCCCCGCCGCTCCCGCTGCCTGGACGTGATTATTGGCTAGACCGTCGCCTCTCCTCTCGGCGCGGCCAGGCTTGCCAAGCGGCCCTGCTGATGACCAGCAGCAGGCAGGTCACTGCACTGAGAGCCCGTAACGCGGACCAAAGCGCAACACGATCATCGTCATTTTCATTGCGCTCCGCCTCCCAGCCAGGGAGCTGGGAGCTCAGCCGGGCTTTGACGCCTGCGGGGTGCGGGTAGGCAACCCGGCGGACGGGGCTGCCGCACCCGGCGGCCTACCCCGGTGCCGCGGGCGCTCTGTACACGGAGCTAGCGCGCGCCTGACTGACGTGGTGCTCCTTCTCTCCTGTCGGCAGGGCGGCCAGCTGATGCGGCTCTACGTGACCGTGTCCGACGGCACGGTGACGGCCAAGAACGAGGTGGTGGTGAAGGTGACGTCCGGGCCCGTGTCCGGGGGCGGCGGCGGCGCGGGGTCGTCCCGCCGGCCGCCGCGGCCGCCCAACTTCCCGCCGCAGCTCGGGGGCTCGAGCCGCCTCCGGCCGCCGCCCTTCCTGCCCTTCCCGACCAACTTCGTGCCGCCGGGGGTGCCGGCCGCGCCCATCCACCCGGGGGTCCCCGTCGTCAACCCGGGGCCGCCGCCCAGCCTGCCGTCCTTCACGCCCACCGCCGGCCGGCCGCCGCCGCCGCCCGTCTGGCCCACCCTGGCGCCGACTGCCGACAAGAACACCACCACCACGTCCTCGCAGGTGAGTGAGCTCCTGGGGAGGTCCTCGTCGCCCGCCCGTCCCGCAGGCGTCACTGACGCCCCCCTTCTCGTGTTCCAGGCCCCCAGCGAGCCCACGCTAGTCCCCAGCGTGGTGCCGACGCAGGGCGCGGCGCCGGGCGGTGCGCCGGGCGGTGCGCCGGGCGGTGCGCCGGGCGGCGACGCGGTGGCGACGCCCTCGCTGCCGGAGAGCCTGCTGGTGACGGTGCTGCTGGCCGTGCTGTGCATCGGGCTGGTGCTGGCCGGCGGGCTGGTGCTGCTGCGGCGCCGGCTCTGCGCCCGCCGCCCCACCAAGGCCTCCAAGGAGGACCTGCACAAGGAGGCGAGCGGGCTGTCCAGCGGGCTGTCCAGCGGCCACTCCAGCGGGCTGTCCAGCGGGATGTCCAGCAGCGGGATGTCGGCGGACGAGCCCATGGCCATGCAGCAGTGGCGCGGCCCGCGGGCCTTCAGCAACCGCTACGAGGCCTGGGAGACCAACAGCGGGGTGAGTAGCTACCATACCTGCTGTCCTTCCGAGGCGAGTGACGTCACCCATTACCTTGGTGCTCTCCCCTGCGCAGAGTGCGGGAGGTAACCCGGCCAACCCGGCGGGACCCATCAAGCCGCCCGACCGTTGGGAGTTCCCTCGTCGCCGACTGCACGTCTACGACATCCTGGGCGAGGGCTGCTTCGGCCAGGTGTGGCGCTGTGATGCAGAAAACATCGATGGTGAGAACCTTCTTCACCCTGACCGGTTGAGTCTCCCCGCCCCGTTGTGTTCGACTGTACATTTCGAATGTCCATGTGTGCATCAGGCAAGGAAGGCAAGTCGATTGTGGCGGTCAAGACCTTGAAGAAGAACGCCGGCGAGAAGGAGCGGACCGACCTGCTGCAGGAGCTGGCCGTCATGAAGACCCTCGAGCCGCACCCCAACGTGGTCCGCCTGCTGGGCTGCTGCACGGAGGAGGACCCCCTGTTCGTCATCATGGAGTTCGTGGCCCGGGGCAAGCTGCAGAGCTTCCTGCGCTCGTCGCGCGCGGAGCGCGACTACGGCAACCTCCACGGGCCGTCCAGGACACTCACCTCCAGAGACCTCACGTCGTTCCTGTACCAGGTGGCCAAGGGCATGGAGTTCCTCTCCTCCAAAGGGGTGAGTAAGCTCCCGGCCGCGGCCGTGCAGACTAGCACCTCAGACCTCGGAACCTTTCTTTTCAACGGCGCACCCCTCTCGCACAGATCATCCACCGCGACCTGGCGGCGCGCAACGTCCTCGTCACCGAGGACCGGACCTGCAAGGTGGCCGACTTCGGCTTCGCGCGCGACCTCATGGACAACCACGTGTACGAGCGCAAGTCCGAGGGCCGGCTGCCCATCCGGTGGATGGCGCCCGAGTCGCTGTACGACAACGTCTTCTCCGTCAAGAGCGACGTCTGGAGCTTCGGCGTCCTCATGTGGGAGGTGAGTGTGACGCGTCAAACACGCGGGCTAGTCGCGCGCTCGCAGGCGTGACGCGGACGTGACCGAGGCCCTCTCTCTGACCTGCAGGTGGTGACGCTGGGCAGCACGCCGTACCCGGGCATGGGCGCGGCCGACGTGATGCGCAAGGTGCGCGACGGCTACCGCCTCGACAAGCCGGAGCACTGCCGCCGGGAGCTGTACAACATCATGTTCTACTGCTGGGACCGCGACCCCAAGGAGCGGCCGTCCTTCTCCGAGCTGGTGCAGCGCACCGAGGAGCTGCTGCTCACCGAGACGGACTACATCGAGCTGGAGAGGTTCCCGGACCACTCGTACTACAACATGTCATCGCTCAGTGGGGAGAAGCTGTGAGAGCTTGCGTTCATGACATTATTCTCCTCTCTCTCTACGGCGGTACCATTATGATATCTATTTTTAGCGTTGTGTTCATCATTTTCATTGGAGTCAATCGTTCCCCCTTTCTATTGGGCTGTCATATTTTTGCAGTGCAAGAAGAGTTGATGTTCAGGGTGTAAACTGCCCTTCGTGTGTTCCTCTATTTTCAATAAGCCAGTGGATTAGCAGTCCGAAGACAAATTGCGTCTGCTCATTTGTAGACGTGACTTTTGAAGAAAATCTGCTTGTAAGTCTAAATTTTGCATTGCATTCTGCTGCAAAATTTTGTGTTTTCTAGTCTACTTATTGACATTTCTTTATCTTCACTTTTGTAACAGTGAGTTATTTTTGTACTGAAGAATGAATGATTAATATAATATGTGCGCTTGTGATTTAAAAAAAAATGTGAAAGAAGAGTGTGCTTGTTTTGAATTGAGAGTATTGACTTAAAATTGAGTAGTGCAAGCATAATCTTTTTCTCTGGCTAATTTTTGACCCCCAAAAGAAAACAAAAGGAAAAGTTTGATTACAATACTTCTAACTGTTTAATGTGATACCTTACACTTATTTTTGTGGTACTGTATTACTTGTGAACATTAATTTATATCAATTTTCTTTCACTTATTTATACAATTAGTCAATTGAAGTGAGAAGGTTTTGCTCTGATATGTTCTTTTACTGTTCTATCTGTATGCTATTTTATTTTATTTTTAGCTCAACTGTTAAAGAAAGGAAAGGTGGGTATGGAGCAACCATGGCATTATGATACAGTAAGGAGATAGTTTTGCAGAGTCACTCACTACTGCACACTATATTTTAATGTTATGTCAATTCTGTGATAGAGACATTTTAGAGTAGACTTTTGCGAAATGAGAGACTCTTCGCACCTAATACATTTCAAGAAATGTATTTTTGTATAATTTGTATAGCATACTATGTAAATTATTTTTTATATGGTTCTTCGTTGTTTGTAAATACACAGCAATAACTGCTGTATGTCAAATAATAATATTTTGAATTTTCATCGAGAATTTCATCTGACGAAAACAAGATGAGCACCTGGCCAGCAAGGAAACAAGAATTAGACGAGTCGTGCTTTTTACACATTTTTGGAGCATGCTGGTTCAAACTCGGCCATAAACGCAACACTCACCCCTGCAGCTACATCTGAAATGGGAGGAGGTTCAAGCGGAGAGTACAGATAACGCCGAGAGGTAGGCAACCCATCGTACACAACGCCCTGTCCAGACTGGAAATACTCCTTGCCGTCGATACTCCACTCAGCTCTGTCTCATGGGGTATCGGCAATGGCATTACTTTTATTTGTAGTTATGAGTCCGTAAACCTTCTGGCTTGAGCAAGATCTAATTTCTTCCTTTAAGTATAGGATATTCAGTTTCAGTTTATGGAAAGTTGAGATATAAAGTTAAAGTATCATACGTACATACGTACATCTTTAAAATTAAGAATTATATGCACGGCAAAAAAATTGAGGGCCGTTGCTGGAGCATGGGGGTGCAACACAATTTTTTTTGAAATAATTCTGGCCGCAGGGTGTTGCTTGGAAACCAAGAAACTTCTTTTTGTGGCGGACGGTGGCGAAGGAGCAACTCGCAGTCCCACAACGGAGGCAACAACCTCGGGCGCTTCAGAAGGGTGAGTGAAACAGTGCGTGTTAATTGGGTTGCCTACCTCGCTGGCGTCTCCGGTGAGTATGGCTTTTCCCATTCGCATCAGCGATGCTCAACCGTAGCCGTTAGTGAATACGGCCACTGGGGAAAAGCGCGCCAGCGCCGAGCGCCTCCTGTTAGTTTTGTCTCCGTCCCGCCGCACCCCGGCCCTCCCTGCCACCACGCCCCGCCCAACGGCGGTCTGATTCAAAAATAATTAGAAGGACCGGGGCGGGGCGGGGCGGGGCGGGGCGGGGCGGGGCGGGGCGGGGCGGGACAGCGCTGGTCGTGCCGTTCGGCCCGGCGCGGCCTGCAGGTGTGCCAACACAAAGGCGACTTGAATGGCGGCGTGACGCTGCGCCTTTGAATGGTGTGGTACGTTGGTAGCACTGATTCGAACGGCGACGGTGACGGCGACGCCCGCGGCCTGCCCTGCCTTCCTGCCCTGCCCGCACTGGACTGTCATCGCGCCCGGGCCAATCCCGTAGTCAGGAGGAGAACGACGCGCTCCCACTCATTTTTTCGCCGTCCGCTCCACTCACAATAGTACGTATTTCTTTTACTAGTTCTGACAACGCCCGTCCCTGCGCTGCCCTGGGCTGCCCGCGGGTCCCCGCGAACCGGCGAAAAGACAAGCGTGAATTTTCTTTTTGCCCGGGGGATGTGCTGTACCCCCCGATAGGAGCCCCCCTCCCCACGCGGGGCCTCCTCCACCTCCAGCCGCGCCGCAGTGCACGGCAGTGCGCACAACCGGTAGCAGCAGCAGCGCGGGCCGGCGCGGCGCGGCGCGGCGAGATGCGCCCTCCTCTTTAATTGGAGCTGCTGACCAGCAATGCACACGGAGTAATGAGAAATGACGGGGCAAGCACTGGGCCCCGGCCCGGCCCGCCCCGCCCCACTGCGGTACTCGGGGGCTCTGCTGCTACCTCGTTACGTGCCGGGGCGGGGCGGGGCGGGGCGGGCCGCGTGCAGGCTCCGCGTGCTCCTCTCTCTCTCTCTCCCTCCCCGTCGAGGTCCTCCCGCCGGCCGCGCCCGCCGCGGACGCCTCCCCCGCCGCTCAGAATGATGTTTTCATTGATGCTTTCGTTAGTGTTGTCGGCCCCTCTGACACCTCCCGGCGTGTTGATTGAGACGGGCTATGGAGTGGCGGGGCGTGGCGGGGCGTGGCGGGGCGTGGCGGGGCGTGGCGGGGCGTGGCACCCTCTGTGGATGGTGTGTTGGCGTCCGTTTACCCACGCCTTGCCGGGGGCCGGCGCGGTCGGAAGCCATGTGCTGTGCTCCGCGGCGCGGCGCGCGGGTCCCTCCGCTCGGCTCGGCCCTCAGCCCCGCTCAGCCCGGCAGGCGTGCCGGGGCGTCACCATGCCTTGAAGGACCAGGGCCAGGGCGGGACACCGCGGCCGCGCCCTAAACGGCTGCGACGGCCTTAGTTCGCTCATTTACGAAACAAATTCGCGACCCGCAGAAAGAGACAAGACGCACGGAGACGGAGAACGATCTGGTCCAGCGCGTCATAAAAAAAAGGACAGGAGAGAAAGAGACGCAGCAGCAGCCAAGTCGCGTGGTAGTGCTTTGGTATTCAGGAATGCGCCCTGGGAGCTTCTGGTTTTACTCCCGGCCAGGCCCGGCGGCCCGGCCCGGGGACCGACATCTCTCCGTACGGATGACACTTATTTTCTGTCGTTTTCGGAGTCGTCCTCTTATTTATTATTCTCTTTATTTTTCCCCGCCGCGCCGCGCCGCCCCTCTCCCTCCCCTTCTCCCTTTCACCTACCCGCCGCGCCCGGCCAGGCCCAGCCAGGACGTGTGCAGGCACGCGTGTGATGTTGGTGCTACTGGGATTGCTCCCTGGCGGCCCTGGCGGCCCTGGCTGGCCGGGCCGGGCCGGGCCGGCACTCACCCGTCACTTTGACCATTAGTTTGCGTCCTCGGGGCGTCCTCTAATCTCCTGCGCCGCAGTGTACCCTTTATGTCAGTTGTTGTCCTAGGGGCAACACGAGGAGAGGGGAGAAAAAACATCCAAGTCCTTCTGCCACTTTGCATCGTTGTCGGGTTTTCATAACGAATTTTATTTTAGGGGTTGCCTAGCTAGGAAGGAGCCCGCGGGTTGGTTTTAGCTTTTTTCCGACCACTCCTTTTTTTTTTTTGTTGTGAAGACGTCCCGTCCCGGCCCGGCCCGGTAGGCGTCCGCCAGCCGCACGGTGCGGCCGCTCCGGCGGGAAGGGAAGGGCGTCCACCGCGGGGCGGGGCGGGCCTCATGGGCCTGGTATGCAAAGGGAGTTGTCATCGGGGCGATATGGCGTCACCGGGCAGCGCTCCAACGGCGACACCCGCGGCGCGGCGCGGCGCGGCGCGGCGAGGAGTGGAAGGACACGGCACGGCACGGCGCGTGGACCAGGGAAGGCTCCGCGGGGGGAAGTCCCAGGCGGGGCGGGGGACCGGGGGGACCTCAGGGTGTCGCAGGGGGGCTCGGCGCGGCGCGGCGCGGCGGCGTGAAACTTGAGCCTGTAATGAAGTGCTTTGTGGTTGCAGCCCGGGAGCAGGGTCCTGGCCCGCAGCGGCGTATCCAGCACTGCTAGAGGGAGATACAGGGAGTGCGAGAGAGAGAGAGTGAGAGAGAGGTGCATTGGGCACGCCGCGGCACGAGCTGACTCAGGAGCCCCGGCGGGGCCCGGCCCTGCTGCAGCCCGCTGCCTCGTCCCTGCACGCCCATTAATCACACACATTCACAGTCGAATGACTACCGGAAAAAGGTATCAACGGGTAAAACGAGCCAAGTTGTTGAGAGTGTAGACCGGGCGGCTGAACGCGCGCGTCCACCCGGGACCGGGCAGGCCAGGGCGGGGCAGGGAGGGCAGGGCGGGGCGGGGCGGGGCAGCGCGCGGCGAACATCAGAGAAACCAGTAGCAGCAGTCTCCTTCGCCTACCGAGGTACCCGCACGCCCGTACGGGCTGTACACTGCAAAGTGAGGAGATGTGTCCTTCGCGTCGTGAGTGAGCGCTCTATTTTGGCGGTAGCTAGGCGTCCTCCGGGAGCGGCCACCTCTACGCGAGACATCCCGAAGGACGCCCCGCGCCCCGGTCGGCACGCAGCGGTGGATCTCCTCTCGCATCGAGCCCCATAAAGGCGAAAAACTCCGGGGCCTACAAGACGAGGGTCCGGTCTTTGTCCCGCGCGCCACACAGCTGGGCGCGGGCAGCAGTGCTACCAATTCACTCATTTTTCTCAATTTATGATCGTGAAATTTATGTGATGCATTCCCGTTCGCGGAAGGCTGGCCAGCCTGACTGGCCGAGCCGGGCCGGGCGGGCTGTGTCACCCTCCAGAGAGGAGGGCGGGTGTATATCGTTGTCCGACCTTTCGAGGTCGGATAAAATTTTTGGGTATCGCGAGCGGCAGAAATACGGCCGGGTCGGACGAAAAAGAGTTGGGCAAACGATATCCACCCGAGGGAGCCGCACCGCGGGGAGGGAAGGGAAGGACCACGCCGAACGCGCGACTAGGAATGTTGTTGTACTATTCACGACCAAAGATTTGGTTTGAAGCGCCAAAAACCGCTGAATACGGTGTGTAAATTCGGCACTTGGGAGTTTAATACCCCCCCCCCCCCCCGTTATAAAACGCCTAGGTATCTTGTACCCCCCTCGGTATACAGGTGGGTATTAATTTTCTCGGCGATTAATACCCCCCAGGTATAGAACGCCTAGGTATCTTGTACCCCCTCGGTATACTGGGGGGTATTAATTTTCGGGGCGATTAATTTTGGAACCGCGCAGTTTTAAATAATTACACACTGCTGATCCTCGCGTGATGCAGCGGCGGAAAGGGAATACAGAGGCTGCTCGTCCCGCCCCGCCCCGCCCCGCCCCGCCCCGCCCCGCCCCGCCCCGCTCGCACCCCGATGTCCTTGCTGCCTGCGGGCCGGGCAGGGCCGGGCAGGGCCGCAGGTGGCGAGCACATTACTGCGGTGCCAGCCTGCGCCCCGCCCCGCTCCGCCCCGCCCCGGTGTCCTGGCGAGGTCCCAGCGGTGTGCCGTGTTCGCGCCGTGGGAGGTACGTGTACCCCCGTGGCGGGGCACAGGCACAACACGCGACAGTTTCTCCATACCGCGTCGCGCGGTAGAGAAATCGTCCACTCTTTAAATGATATCGCACGGCGGCAAAATAAAAAAATAAAAAAAATAAATCGTGGCCTAGTTGAAGCAACGGCGCCCTCTAAGTAACAATCATGCGGTATTGTCCGTGGTTATAGCGTTCACTTAAAATGGTACAGGAAAAAAATTCGTGTAAGCAGCCATCTCATAAAAAAATATTTTTATCCACTCTCGCTGCCCACTGTGCGGGCGAGAGGTGGCCCGGCCCAGGTGTGATTTCGGTTCGGCCCTCCTAAGGACGTGCCGTGCCGCGCGGCGCGGCGGCGTGGCGGGGCGTTGCGTCGGACCGGCTCCGGACGCGGCGGACCGGCCATTTAGCACTCATTGTCAAAAGGCGATATTTATTAGGAAGCCGAATACCGCGACACCAACAGCGATTGCGGCACGTTTGGCTCGGAGCGGGACAAGGAGGGGGGGGGGGGCACCTAACCGTATCGCAAAACAAAATAATAAAAAAAAGAAAGAAAAGAAAAACGTAGAGACGCCGGACTTAAGTACCTTGCATCTGCCTACCGGTGCGGCATACCGCCTTGCGTCCTGCTGCTCCAAACGGACAAAAAAAAAAGGGAACAAAATCATCTCCAGCGGGCAAAGTTATTTTTACAGTGTTATACGCCAAGAAATTGCGTGAAAGAAATGGGCAGCCGAGCAGACATTTTGTTTGCTCTCCGTTTGATGGAAGGTTAGCGTGCAATAAGAAGGTCGGCGCGGTGTGATGCGGGCCGGGCCGGGCCGGGCGAATGCCATGGCAGGAGGCCGATCTTAGTTGAGCTCGAGCGTATCTCTGCCAGTCCGCTCTGCGAGTTGCGAGGGTTTTCTCTCGTGCCCATGTGAGAGGATGCGCTGCGCGGTCCGGGTGGGTGGCACGACCTGACCCGCACCCGCGCTGCACAACAAGAGCGCCAATCGCGGCGCAATCGAGCGTGAGGGGCTGGGGCTGGAGCTGTAGCTGGAGCTGGAGCTGGAGCTGGAGCTGGAGCTGGAGCTGGAGCCTGTACTGGGGCTCTGGGAGGGAAGGTCAGCGCCTCGCTGGAGCTGCAGGCCTGGGGCCAGCGAGTCTGGCTGGAGAGATGCCGAAAACAAAATGAAACACAAAAAAAAAATCGTTTGGCATAGCGGAGGGGTATGGGTGCCTTGTAGGTGTGTCCTTCGGGTCTAAGGAGAGCGGTTCATCTCGCGAGTAAGACAGAGCATGAGAGAAGGGCGCCCTTCTCTGACGGACAGAGGGCGCGGGAAACTGATGATCCCATGTATTGCTCATACAAGATAAACTCCCGATGATGGGGAACGGCATGCGTTGCCGTGGTGCCCGTCCCGTCAGGTGTGCGGAGTGCAGCGGTGGCAGCCGGCAGACATGGCGGCACCAGGGCGCACCCAGCCCAGCCCAGCCCAGCCCGGGGCCCCGCCGCCTGGGTGGGCCTGCAAGAGCTTGGGGCGGGGGAGCACACGTCCTATTCTCACAAGGCGAGGTACGAGGGTGAACAACATATCGAAAAAGCATTCGAGGCTGGGCTGTTCATAGTATTTTTCGACGGGGGTTGTGACGTCAGGCGTCTCGGGAATGACGACGTGCCCGCGTCTCTGTCTCATTGTGCGGTCGTTCGTGGGAAGACAAATTATCCTCCCTCGTCACCGCAGGGGGTATTGTCTGCCACCCCGTCTCCTTCGCGCTTGTGCGGGGAGAGGCGCTGTCCTGCTCCCTTCTCTTACACTTTTGCGTGCCCGCTAGACAACGCGACCACCCATGAATCAATCGATTAGGGTTGGTGATTAAGTACTCCAGAATATCAAAGTGGGAACTATTTCACAAATTTGTAATTTGTCAATTGTGGCACAGGATAAGAGGGTAGGGGGTACAAGACGGCCCCGGGTACTTGTACTTCACGGCAGAGAGGTCAGTGGCCTGGCGGGCACGTTGTGGTCCGAGCGATGACGTCTCACCACCCTGGGCGGGATGAGCCGGGCGGCGCTAGCCTCCCCCTGAGAGACTGCGGGGCGGGCGAGGAGGTGCGATGGGCATGGCAGACTTCCTGTCGCAAGTGGTGTACACTGCAGTACAGTGCAGCCGAGGCCCCCGCCCAGCCCTGCTGGTCAGTGCACTGCGTGGCGTGGCCTGGCGTGGCGTGTGAGTGTAAAGGAATTGTCAATTACGGTCCGAGGCGGGGCGGGGCGGGGCGGGGCGGGGCCGGGCGGGGCGGGTGCAGGCGCAGGTGCGCACTGTGTCAACGACCCCTCTGAGCCGAGCCTATCGGGGGTGTCCATCGCCCGCACGGGCGGGGCGGGGCGGGGCGGGCTGTGTGGCAGGGCAACAGGAATGCATCACCTCACCGTGCTGACGGCCCGGGCCGTGCCGGGCCGGGGGTGCTGACAGTCCTGGGCGCACCGCACACCCCCGCGAGGGGTCGGTGACCGTACTGACCGTACCGTACCGCACCGTGTGTGCTTGCAGGCTGGACTGGACTGCACAGCCACCACCTCAAGGTCTCCGCTGGAGGTCGCTGACCAGAACATCCCCGCCCGGCCGTGGGGTGGTTGCACAGGTTGCACGGGCTGCTTGGCGTTCAGGGGTGGTATTTTATGTAGTACATGTTCTGCCTACAAATCGGTAGGATTTTTTTTTTTACTCTAAGTCATTGTATTAATCAGAGAGGGTTGCGGTGATATCCTCGGGGGTCGGAAGGAGTATCGTCGCGAGGTCGGGACTACCCCCCTCCGCCGAGCGGCGCGCGGCTACTGCGGTCCTTCACGAGAGGTTGGCGCGCCGCGCCGCGCGGCGTACAGAGGGGCGCAACTGCGCGCGGCCCGCGCGGCGCGGAGGCGCATGCAGTGCGACGACCCCTGCCCGGCCCCCGGCCCGGCCGGCCGGGACCGGCAGGCAGGCAGGCAGGCCGCCCACGGCACCGCACCGCACGACGGCAGCGGCAGCACAGGCAGGACAGCGCACAGCCGTCATCTTACTTCCACGCGGTTATTGGCCCGGTGGAGGAGCGCTCGCCTCGCCTCGCCACGCCTCGCTGCTCACGTGTCTTCGCACCTTGTTGCTGCAGCCCTCCCCTTCCCCCTCCCGCTCACTTGCGCCCTCCCCTCCCCTCTCCTCCCCACCCGCTCGCGACTTACACGCCCACGGTCCGTGCTGCGCTTCCGGGAACAAGGGCACTAGGCCCTATGCGCAAGCCTCTTGATCAGCCTGATCCCCTCTCTCAGATCCCGTGTACACTGCCTGCAGCCCTGCGGGCCCTGCTGGTCCTCCTGCAGTGGTTTCGTCTCTCTGTCCTTGTCGCACTCGTGGAGCACGGCCCGGCCATGAGGAGCGAGAGAGAGGGCACAACTGTACGCTGTTCGGAATCACCCTGCTGGTCAGACTGCAGTGGCCTCAGCGGCTGCTGCTCCGCCCTGGCCTGCCCGCCCTGGCCTGCCCGCCCTGGCCTGCCCGCCCTGGCCTGCCCGCCCTGGCCTGCCCGCCCGGGCCCCGTGGGCCATGGGAACCATTATAGGATTTGCCGCCAGACTTGGCGCGCGATGGGCGTCGCTGTCAAGGATGGCGCAACACGGCGCGCCGAGCTGTCG
The DNA here is from genome assembly GCA_033675135.1 of Frankliniella intonsa. Classification (NCBI taxonomy): domain Eukaryota; kingdom Metazoa; phylum Arthropoda; class Insecta; order Thysanoptera; family Thripidae; genus Frankliniella; species Frankliniella intonsa. The sequence continues at coordinate 3,740,665 of CM066256.1, forward strand.
GAGCAAGAGTGGCGCTGCGCAGCGCTGCGCTGCGCGCCGTGGCGGCACCATCGATAATGTTTACGCCTCCCCTCCCCCACCCCTCCCCCTCCCCCTTCTATTGCGTGGGCGTCACGCCCCCCGTGTGGCTCCGCGGCTGAATCAGTCTCTATTTAACGCGTCACCCGCTCCGCGCCGGGCCGGGCCGCGCCACCCCCGTTAAACACCAGCCACCACCCGCCCCCGCGTGTCGTGTCCCGGGAGAGAAATGCGACAAACAGCCGCGGGTGGTGCGCGGCGCGGCGCGCGGCCAGCGGCCACCGGCGAGGGGGAGCGGAGCCAGCCGCCCGAGGCGCTACCCCCGGGGCGCGGCGTGGTCCGGGGGTGCCAAGTGCCGGCCCGGCCCGGCCCGGCGCGGCCAGCCCAGGCCCTGCCCGATGAAGGAGTCAGCTCAGCTGGTTGTTGGGTGCGGCGCGGGGTTGGCAGGAAGGGGTGAGCGGAGGGGTGAGGCCCACGCGCGCGCGCGCCGGCAGAGGATGCGTGCGCGTCGCGCTCTAATCTAACGGTCGCGGGTTCGAACGACGTTTGTATTCCATCGCCTCTTTTTACTTCTTTTTAAACCCCCTCTCTCGCTCGACTACGCCCGGTGTTACTTTGGAGGAGCTACCGAGTGAGTCGTGTGCTCCCGGGCTACTCCCGCGCGAGCACGCTGAGTCACGCAGGCTTGAGCCTCTCTGTCTCAGTCGACGAGCCCCGCTGCTGCTCCAAGGGTAATGCGGGCTGCCTATGCTCACAGGGGCGAACCAGCACGCCCGTGTCGACAGCGCACGCGGGCTCCTCGGTGAAGTGCCTGCGAGTGGCCTGCACGCGTGCGCCCGCCCGACAGCGCCGACAGCGCCGCGCGCCCGGGACTGGACTGGACGGGACGGCCATTTTGTCCGCCCCCCTGCTCCGCTCCAGCTCGGCTCCCCAGCGCTCCAGGCCGCTCCAGAAGCGCTGCGCTCCGACTCCAGGCCGGCCCCCTCCTCCCCGGGCCGGGCCGCTGGAGGGGAGGGAGGGGAGGCACGGGCACGGGGAGGTCATGACTCCGCCTCGCGCCGCGCGCCACCTAGTTCCGATGGTCGCCGCCAGGCGGCGCGCCGAGCTCCGCGGGGACTCGCGAACCCTTTTGTGAGCCGGGGGACCCCGGGTCAGGCCGGCGCGGCCCAGCTCAGCTAGCAGGAGGAGGCTGACGGGACGGGGCGGGACGGCGCGAGCCACTGCGGCTGGCGGCCACCAGACGAGTGTGTGAGAGGTGGGCCCTTGGCCATGGGCTCTCGTTACGTCACACGTGGATTAGACAGTTCTTGCGGCCGAAAATTACTCAGAAATTTCGGTGTAGCGTGTCCATGTGGGTTAGTTTTGTCTAGACCGCTGGAGCAGTACCCCGCGCAGTCACGGGCCGACGCCCCCGGGGTAGTGTATCGCGGCTGGCCTACCCTTCAGGAGCGTCATCAGGCTCCGACTTAGCCCCGTCGCCCCGTGCCCTATAACTGGGTCTGCGCACCGCCGCGCCGCGCCACGCCGCGGAGTGCAGCTCTCGTGCCCCACACGCCCTCCACCCACCACCCCGTCATCGTCCTGCCGCCAGGCCGCCCGCCGCCGGGCCGGGCCGGGCCCCACCACGCCACGCCACGCCACGCCGATATGCGATATGAATCTACAGACAATGAATAACTTACTTTGAAATGAATCTGGCGATAAGTCGGGAGGGGCGAGGCTGGAGGGGGACGGGGGAGGGTGCTGGCCGATGTGAACGTGGTGGTGGGGGAACCGCGACACGGCAGAGCGTTTGATCCGCAACAGCTGCCGTACGGACGACTCTGATTAGACCAATAGACGGGTTTCGCTTCTCATCGCTCTCTCTCTCTCTCTCTCTCTCTCTCTCTCTCTCTCTCTCTCTCTCTCTCTCTCTCTCTCTCTCTCTCTCTCTCTCTCTCTCTCTCTCTCTCTCTCCCTCTCTCTCTCTCTCTCTCTCTCTCTCTCACATTTCTCGCGATGCGTCGCCCTCGCCGCGGGCCTCCGCGTGAGGTCACGACCTTGCGACCATCGGCCCCGCCGAGATACTCTGCGGTTGATATCCATTTCTCTGATGCTATCTCCCCTGTTTTATAGAAATCGAGCCCAGTAACACCGGTTGTGGCAGGGTGTAGCGTGCGGTTAGCCGTGGGCCCGGGGGCGCTGCGGCTCTTACCATATGTAATGGCACAAATGTTCACAAATTTTAATATTATTGTCTTTGGGCATGGGCTCACAATTTGGAACGCGAAGGTCTGCAGGTCTGTTAATTCTAGTGAGTATTTTCGGAGGGAAGTAACAAGTGAGTTTTGTGCTCTTTTATCTCCTGATAGTGATTTACTGACTGTTTTGATTGGTATATGGGATTGTACTTGCTAATCCCGGGCTTTCCATGCCGGGTAGCACGTGAATTCCGACAGAGAGAGAAAAGGCGAGAAGGGAGGGAAAGAGAGAGAGAGAGCGAGAGCGAGAGAGAGAGGGAGAGAGAGAGATGCTGCAGCAGTGGACCTACCCGCGTCGCGCTCTTCACAGAACCGCAAATCCTGGACTAACCGATGCCGCTCTCCCACTTCACTCACAGTTCAGATACTACTACTCGCCGTAACCGAAGGCCCGGCCTATTATCCCCCCCCCCCCATTTTTAACTTTAAACAAATCAAAGAATAGTACTTTTTATTTTTATTTTAAATTGAGGCTATTGTTCCCAATTTGGGCTGTTTGGGCGCCACTTTCCTCGCCCCGCCCGCACACAGCTGGCACAAGCGCACCTGCACCTGCCTCTCACTGGCCCGGCGGGCCCAGCCCCAGCCCAGCCCCAGCCCAGCCCAGCCCCAGCCCCAGCCCAGCCCCAGCCCAGCCCCAGCCCCAGCCCAGCCCAGCCCCAGCCCCAGCCCCAGCCCAGCCCAGCCCAGCCCCAGCCCAGCCCCAGCAGCCCCAGCCCAGCCCCAGCCCCAGCCCCAGCCCCAGCCCCAGCCCCAGCCCCAGCCCCGGCCCCAGCCCCAGCCCCAGTCCCAGCCCCAGCCCCAGCCCCAGCCCCAGCCCCAGCCCCAGCCCCAGCCCAGCCCCAGCCCCAGCCCCAGCCCCGGCCCCAGCCCCAGCCCCAGCCCCGGCCCCGGCCCCAGCCCCAGCCCCAGCCCCAGCCCCAGCCCCAGCCCCAGCCCCAGCCCCAGCCCCAGCCCAGCCCAGCCCCAGCCCCAGCCCAGCCCCAGCCCCAGCCCCAGCCCCAGCCCCAGCCCCAGCCCCAGCCCCAGCCCCAGCCCCAGCCCAGATTATTAGACTCCACACTAAGTCATGCGACACGTGAGCGCGACGGCCCGGCCCGGCCTGGCGTTGTTTTGAGCGGAAGTGTATGTGACAGACACCGTGCGCATCGTCTGTTTGTGAGCGAGTAGGGCACCACCGCCACCGCGCTGGTTATTTAGCCACCTGGCTTAGCCGGCCGGCCGGTCGGCCTATAGCGCCGCCGGGCCACGCCACGCCTCGCCGCGCCGCGCCCGCGACCTCGCCCAACCGCACGGCGACCGCCGGCACCTACGCTACTCGGGCACGGCGATAAGCACAACTTCACACCTTTTACACGCCTGTGTTGTCGTATCAAATCTACGCACTGGCGTTTTACTCATGTGCGACGTAGGAGTGGTTTCCTGGGACGGGAGGGGCGATGAGCTGTGGGTTGCCTACATACAGGAGTTTCGCGCCTCAAATTGCCTATCTTTCAGGGAGATCACCCCAGTACCCCCCCCCCTAAAACCGCCACTGGCGGACGGGCGCTCCTCGGCGCGGCTCGGGGCGCATTGCGCGGGGGCGTGGGCAGGTGGTCGTCAACTCAACCTCCGCAGGCTCAGCGCCCTCGCAGGCTGTGTTTTCCCTAGCCACGGTCAGGCAGGAGGCCCTGCCGGCCGCGCGGGGTCGCCCCCGGGGAGGGAAAGCCCCCGGGGCGGGGCGGGGCGGGGCGGGGCGGGGCGGGGCGGGGCGGGGCGGGGCGGGGCGGGGCGGCCACGGCCACCTCCAGCGAACAGGAGCCGGAGTCAGCCGGAGTGCGGGCCCGGCTGCAGCTGCTGGCCGCCCTGGTCGACGTCGTCATTATTTTCACCGCACGTGCAAGAAGGCGCCCTGGCAGTGTACTACGGGCTCGCTCCGGCACGCACGGACCACGATGGGAGGTGCACCGGGGGTTTCCCATCCGGACCAGGTCAGAAGACTAGCCACTGGTCCCTCTCTCCCTCTCTCTCTCTCTCTCTCTCTCTCTCTCTCTCTCTCTCTCTCTCTCTCTCTCTCTCTCGCTCGCTCGCTCGCTCGCAAAGAGCTGTTAACAATCCTCCGTGTAACCACAACGTAAGAGCGAGAGAGACAGGGTAGGAAAGAGACAGGGAGAGAGTGAGCGTTCGGGAGCGAGAGAGAGAGGTATGACGGTGCCAGTACGGGTGCCAGGTAGGGCCTCGCCAGACCGGTGGCGTGTATAGCTGTTGCCCAACCCCTGGTAGGGTGCTCTTACCAACTGCGGACAGGCCTCGGCTGCACGCATTAACGCTGGTAAAACTCAAAAATAAACTTTCAACGTGCTGGAGTTATTTCTGAGCTAAGCGTGCGTGCCTGCAAGAGCGTCCCTCCTCCGCACACTCAACGTGAGAAGAACAAGTACAAAATAAAGTCATCAAGAGCAGAGTACACGACTTGCGGTGCATTATTCCTGTCGAAGCGATGCCAAGAGGATCTCACAGTTTAGGCTGCAAGTGACGTGTTAGTGGGCCGGTGGGTAAACAGCACGCGCCGTCAAATACACCCGTATGTATTTAAAGGCCTTAATGCCCCTCCCCCCCCCCTCCTCTCGACCGACACCTCAGTCATTATATCGAGCGACTCTCTAATCGACGTGTAATGGAATGTCCTGCTATCCACACACACACACACGCGCGCGCGCGCGAGTCCTGGTGGCGCGCGATGAGTACTGCGCTTTATGGGATTAGGAGGACTGAGCATCGCTTAGCTTCGCTTAGCGACGCGGGCGATACGGCTTACGGGCCGCGGGGTAATCAGCTTTGGGGGCAGGTGATGCCCCTCCCCCCTCCCCCCTTTCTCCCTCCCGCTGATCCAATCCGCGGCCTCCGCGCCGCCCGGCGTCTCGGGCCGGCGGGCTCCGGCTGACTGCTGCTGCTGGGCCCGGAGCCGGAGCGCGAGAAGCAAAACTCTTTCTGAAGCGCGGCGCCTTTCGCTTCTCTTTATGCGAATAATAATTATTATGACGATGGTGACCGTACGTTCAAAGAGAGGAAGAATTATAACCCTTTCCTACGGGCACGGCGTCTTGAAGTTTTTACCGCAGCTCGTCGCGCACGATCGGCTTGTTGTCACGCGCGAGGGGCGCGCGGGCGCGGGGTGGTGTAGCCCCGTAGCCTCCGCCACGTATTGCGGGCGGGGCTGGCAGGGCTGAGGGGCTCAAGAAGACTTCACTCCCCCCTCTGCGATGCTACACCACAACACGGCAGAGAGCGCCCGCCTGCCCTGCCACCCCCCGGTGCTCGCCGTGCTGTGCTCATCCCCCAGCCACCAACCAACCCCCTCCACCCTGCTCTCTTTTTTATGTCCAGTCCTTTCTTTTCCCCTCGAATGAACGCCAGCGTTGCGAACGCGCTTCCCTGTGCAAGAGGCAGCCTCGTGTGTGTGTGTGTGTGTGTGTGTGTCAAGGGGAGCGAGATACCGAAGTTTAGGGGAGACGAAGTGTATGGCGTGGAGCATCTGTCTGGTCACCTCTCTCCTCTCCTCTCCCCTCTCTGTCTCGTCTACTTCCAGTGACAACACTGTACCAGAGATTCTTCAATGTGCATTTTAGGCGGCGGGCTTCATCCCTTGTTTTGGTTTATTTTTCATGTGGGCCTAAGCCTAAGGCCCATCTAGAAAATGGTAAATTAAAGGTTGTTGTATTTTGTAAGGTTCTAAATCAGTGCTTAGCTAGAAAACAATATTTTTTTTCGTGGGGATAAGGTAATCGGACTTCACATCCCCCCCCCCCCCCGTAGTTTTTGCAGGGAAGTCCATAGACGACGTACTGTACCTATGTAAGCATACTTGTGCCCTCTTGCATATATAGACAAAAAATTAAAATAAATAAAAAAGAACTGTAGTACGCCGTGAAAAACAGTCATTTCAAATACCCGGGAAATAAAGTTAGAAATAATAATCATAATATAAGAAAGGCGAGAAAGAGAGAATGTGTCACCATTATTTGTTTTGTAGCGAACCGGCTCGGTGAGCGTGACCAGCGCTGCTCCCCGCCCCGCCCCGCCCCGCCCCGCCCTTCACCTCCCCCGTCTCCCCCACCCAGAACCGGTCGGTGCTGCCGTGCCGTCGCCTCCTCCGCAGCGCGAGGGGTGGGGGGGCAGTCTGCACGCCAGCCAATGGGAGGCCGGGCCGCAGCCCTCCTCGCCCCGCCCCGCCGCCGCACCCCGCCCCGCCCCGCTCCGGCTGAAGGCGGGGTGGGGGGATGTGCCGAGCCGGGCCGGGCCGGAGGCTGTCCGGCGGGCGGGCGGGTCAGTCTCGAAGCGACCTTCGCCGAGCGAGCGTGCGTGTCGGTGGCGGTGCCGTGTTTCGTCTGCTTGTCTGGCCTGGCCTGGTGGCCCAGCCCCTCGCCCCCGCCCCACCCCCTCGCACCCCCGCACCACCCTGGAGCGCGACGGCCACCCCCGCCCCAGCTCCCGCCCCAGCTCCCGCCCCAGCGCGACCCACAGGATTAGAGTGCAGTGCTTCAACAGTGGTGTGGTGGTGTTGTTTGTTTGGTTTCCTGCTGCTACTGCTGCTGCATCAAGTTCCTTCCAGTGCGAAAAAGTGATTCCCGCTGCCACACCCGTGGCATGAGTGCAAGTTGAGAAATATTTAGTTTTTGGAGAAAGAGGAATAATAGTGGCCGGATCGGCGGTTGTCTGAGTGCCCCGTTCGTCCGCCAAGTGTCTCGCCCTGGTGTGCCTTCGCGAGGGTGTTCCGGCCAAGTGGAACACCCAACACGCTTCTGCGATTGCTTCGTACGGACTACTTCGGCAGGTGAGTTGAATAACGTTCCCTGCAATTAGCTCGGTCGAGAGCACTCGTTCTATTCTCAGTTGGGTAACTGTGAGGCACATACTTGACTTCCCCACTCTCTAGAAAATTCCACAAACTTCTTCTCCACTGTCGTTTGTCATTTTTAAATATTCTGGAAGCAGACTGAGAAATAGACATAGCTATGTTTTCAAAATATCGATTTTCGTGCTCGCTATCGGCAGGCTGAAAAACAGACTATCTCGCGGCCGTAGACTTGTGGAAAGGTGTGTGTTGGAAGGGTTTATGTAGTATTTTTAGGGTTAGTTGTCGCACGAACGTCAATCCCTTAGACATGAAAAGTCACATGTATGGTACGAATGGCATAAATTATCTGGTCAACCAGGAAATGTAAGGTGGCTCACAGATTGGTGCTTTAGAAATATTCAATGTTCACCATCTTACATACGAAGTAATTTTATTTTGGGCGCAGTCTTGCAAAGTACGAGATAAGGCGCAAGAGGCACTGACACGGCCGCGTAGTGCCGAAAACGCTTCTCATTCCTGCCACTCTCGCAAGTCCTCTGCTTAGACGTGCCGTAGCTTTGAGATTCGTCAATATTCGTCGAGGTTTGTACGACGATGGTGCGCGAAAGTAGCGCAGTCTCAGAATCGGTCCACAAAAACGGTTTGATCATCAGCTGTTGGCGACCGTGTCCGTGGCGCATTCCAGCGACACCTCCAGGGGGACGACCTGAGGCGGAGGGGGGGAGCGACTGTCCGCCCGTGCCTGTGCATTCGGATGAGTTACACCGGGCCGGGCCCGGGAGGGCCTCCCGCCCACCTGGGCAGGGGTCCTGGGCAGGGCAGGGCACGGGGCCCAAGCCCGGCCCACGGGCCCACCGCGCCCTGGCCATAGCCCTGGCCCCGGCCGCCGTGCCTGCCCGGCCCCGGCCATATATTTCTCACCGGAACTTGAAAAGGGCCGTCCTCCGGGCACGGACCTCGGTCCTGGTCTGGTGGCGGGGCGGGGCGGGGCGGGGCGGGGCCCCAGGGGCGAGCATTGACGACAAGGTGCTGCCGTGAGCCCCCGGCACGCCCGCGTCTCACGCCCCCGCCGCGGGGAGTCGGGGGTGCCGCTCTGCTGCTGCTGATGTACACCGCGATTTCACGGCCATGAATGCAGGTGCGGCCGTCTCTCTCTCTCTCTGTGGGTTTCTGCCTTGCCGTTTGTCGTTTCGCTCATTCTTCCGTGCGAGCTATCTTTTTTCTCGTATTCCATCCTGCGAACTCGTGCATGCATAGGTAATCGCGGTAGAAGTGCAACGCTCGCGTGGCGTGGCGTCCCGGACTCCGTCGGCCCTTCCGACAGTTTTGTACGATAGTTTAAACCCGCCCGCCCCCCGGCTCGTGCGGTGAAACTAAACGTCAGCGAGTAAAAGTGTTGGAATCCGGAGGGATAATGGTGTTTAGGCGTGAACCAACGCCTTTGTCTGCGTGGGAACAGCGAAGGTGCGAAAGATTGTGAGGCATTTATTGCCCTTGTTAGTTGACCTGCCACCCCCGCTACACCGCGAAAATTCCGTTTTGTCTGCATTTATTGTGCTCGCCACGTCACAACTCAGATTTCCTGCGGCTCTTCCCCGGCTTTGTTCACTCGCCGACACCTTCCCCGCGACAGGAAACTAAACGCTGGTCTCCCCGCAAGCGAATACCATACCGCTGAAATGGTGCGCGCTCCCGTAAGAGGTTGGCGGGATCAGCTAATATTGAGCTGTTCTGGATGTCCAACGTATATCCTACAGGATGTCGGCTCTAACGGAATCGATCAGCCATTATGTGTACGTATTTTTTTGGACGCCGCCGTAGGCCGCGCCGCGGAGACGGGCGCACGGTAGCCGCCCGGTAGCGGGCGCAGCCGTGTGGACACTTTTAATCCTTTGGTTTCTCCGTCAGTCTCTCTCGCGAGATGGCGCGGTGAGCGCGAGATCCGTCATTGTCTGCCGGGATAAAGATACAGCCCGTCCCGTCGTGCCGCTGCCGCTGCCGGCGCCGCGGGGCCCCCGGGCCCCCGCCGGATAAGATACCCGGGACCATCAGCTCGCCCGGGCCGGGCGGCACGGCGACGAGGCTCTGTGCGGCGCGTATGTGAGGCCGGCCCGGCCCGGGCTAATAAGAAACGCTCGGCCCGGGTGGAGGAGTGATTGTATGCAGTTTGTTGGCGTGTTTCGAGAAACGGGACTTGTGTGTATGTGTGTTTCGTTGTCCATTGAGGCGGTGCTGTCTGGCCCGGCCCCGCCCTGCTCGGCCCGCCCGGCCGCCCGGCCGGCAGGCAGGCGGTGGCAGCCACACACGCGGGACGTACGTATGTATTGTCGTGGTATCCGGCTCTGCCCGGCACCGCCCCGCCCCGCCCCGCCCGTCGGACTGACCCCTTTCCGCCCCGCCCCGCCCCGCCCCGCCAGCCCCCTGCCCTGGTCTTCCACCTGCTCCGTACCTCTGCACATGCACACCCCCTGTAGCGGCCCCGCCCCGCCCCGCCCCGTCGAGGTGGCCGCACGTTCCTGAGCTGTCGTCTTCCTCTTCGCTCTTCTGTACCGTTTTCCGTATCGTCGTGCGCGTCTTTTGCGCCCGCCCCGCCTCCACGACCCATCTGATCGTCTCCGTCATGTTTGGCCTGACGGTGCCCGCCCCGCCCCGCCCCCGCCCCGCCACTTTCGCGCTGCCCGTCGGATTGTTTTGTGACAGGCGAGGCAACCTACCCGTACCGGGCCGGCCCGACCCTGCCGGAGCGGAGCGGCAGGTGGTTGTCTGATGAAGATATCCTTCCCGTGTCGGTGGGAAACGCTCGCAAGTCGCAGGAGGAGGAGGAGGCCTTGCTCATGTAGCTGCACAGCGCAGAGCAGAGCACGCCCTCCGACACCACAGCTTACCTGCGCGCCGAGGACTCGTGGAAAATGTCATCACCGCGCTGACTTGGACGTATCGGAGGGATGTGTTGCCCTTTTCTTTGCCTCGGTGCGTCTGATAAAACTCGTGATGGGTCCGTGCTGCTCTCCCCCGGGCCGGGTATGTGCACGTGTATGCGTTTGTGCGTTTTTGAGGTTTTGGGGCGCCCTGTTGTCGACACCCGCTGTCCGCACGCGTTTGACGCTCCGCTGCGCCCGAGAGAGAAACGCGGACAAGATAGGGAGGAGGAGAAGGGGGCGGGGACGGGGGAGGCTGTTCGCTGAATCCATCGGCCATTACGGGGCGGGCAAGGACAGGCTTGTGTGCTCTCTGATAAGAAGTCCTGACGACAAAGTAGCTTCTCGTCTTCTTTTTTTTATTAAATAAAATACATTATCCTTTCGGCCGAGACATTTTTTGGGCGTGCAGCGGGATGACTGTGTGGGTGAGGCGCAGAGAGGAGGGGCACTTTGGGTCCAGATTGATCAGGACTGCTCGTTTTGTGGCGGACCGTGACGCGCGCGGAGACGTTTCGTGAGAACCTCTCTCTCTCTCTCTCTTTCTCTCCACCCTTTTCTCTCTCTCTCTCTCTCTCTCTCTCTTTCCCTCTCTTTCTCTCTGCTGTCCCTGGAAGCGGTCGCCAGACGGACGTTTGATGGACCGAGTGTGTTTTTGTGGGCGGATTCCTGTGGAGTGTTTGGCCTCCGCGGCCCCGCCCGGCCCGCCCCGGCCCGCCCCCGCCCCTGTTTTGATTGGACCGTGACGAGTGTGTGCGTCTTGCGCTGCGGGGCCCGGCCCGGCCCGGGGCCCGGCACACTGCGGGTAATGTGCCTCGATTATTGGCACTGCTGGCGATAAGGCGGTGCGAATAACGCATAATTGGCTTATCGGCGGCGGGCGGTGCTGCGCGGCGCGCGTCTGACTTGTTGCTGGGATTAGGCGCCCCCCGCCGGGCCCCACCCGGCCCGACCCGACCCGAGCGGCGCGGCGCTCAGCTCAGCGGCACGCCGCCCATGCGATGCGGCCATTGAATTCGTTTAGGCCCTGCGCCGGGCCGCGCCGGGCTCCCCGGGGGGCGGCTCGCGCGCCCCTCCTGGAGAGGTGGATGTCATCGCGGCCCCGGGGGAGGCGCAGCCGCAGCCGCTGCCGCAGCCCGGGAGTTTGATGTGTATTCAAATGTGATGCTGCTCGGCGTGGGAAGTTTCCGCGGCCGGCGAGGTCTGGCCCGGCCCGGCCCGGCCCGGGCGTCGGGAGCCAGGCCTGGCCAGGCCGCGGCGGAGAACCTATGCCTCTCTCTCTCCTGCCAGCGGCCCGCGGCTCCTGCGGCCAGTTGGCAACGCTGCCTGCGCGGCGCGGCGCGGCATGGCATGGCGGTGGATGGCCGGCCGCCACTCGCGCTCTGTCTCTCTCGCTCTCTGTCAGCGGAGTGCGAGAGGGACGGGGACGGATGGCTGCTCGCGGCGCGGTGTAGCGGATCACTTTGTCTTGGTGGTAGGGGGAGGGGGGGGGGGCGTCCTGATTCGGGGGCAGCAGCCGCGTAGCTCCGTAGGCTCCGCCCCCCGACCTGTACCCGGCCCGGCCCGGCCCGGCCCGCGGGCCCTGCCAGGTTCGTTGTCCTGACCGTTGTCTTTCTGTTGCAGTGCGGCGTGTCCGGGACGCTGTCCGGCCCAGCCCTGGAGCTGTCACGCCACCTGGGCACCATGGCGGGGTACCTCAAGGCCCCCCTGCCCCCGCACCCCTTCCACCCGCACCCGCCGGTGCCCAGCCTGGGCGGGCCCTTCGGCCTGCAGCACCACATCGACTCCGGCATGGGCTTCCCGCCCGGTAAGTTCTTTCTCGGTAAGCGCACCAGGGAGACTCGCGGGGTCGACGAGGTAGCCGAGGAATGCTCGCGTACTTAGTCTTCAACCCGAAAAAAAAACACAAAAAAAAACACTGTCTTGTTATTTCAAGATTGTTTGCAAGTGTATACCTCGCCTACTTCGTCGGCCTCTTGGTCTAAGGGTTTTGTAACGAAATTATTCATATGTCTGTGTTAGTTTTACGCGCTATGAAGTGCGTGCCGCCTTCCGCCCCGCGCCCCCGCGCCGCGGCGCCTCCTGCACCCCACACCTCCGCCCGCCTCGCGCCCCGCTCGGCCCCTGAGCTCTAGCATCGATTATCCAAACCCCACCGTGGTTGGCGCCCCTGCCTGGCACCCCTGCAAGCGCGAGGCATGAACTTGACACCGGGTGGGGCGGGGCGCCCCACGTGCAGCCCGGCACTAGGCCCGTCCCCGATGCGCTGCCCGCCCCGCCCCGCCCCGCCCCGCCGCGCCTCGTACGTGGAACGGCCTCGGCGTTCTTGGACGCCCGCGGGGATTTTTTGATCCTCGGTTGCGTTACGGTTGCGTCGACGGCAACCTGAGCCCGGCCGGCGTCCTACCTGCCCGGCCCGACGTTCCTTTCCTGGAAGCTTTCGCCGCTGGAAGTTTTCGAGGGGGATGCCGGGCCCGGCGGGGCGAGGGCGGGGCGGAGGCTGGGCTGAGGGACTCTCCTATCACAGTCCCGGTCGGGGGATTTTCTGTCGCGGGATTTTTCAGAAGGGAGCGGGGTGTTCCTGGGTGTGGCGGGGGCGCTACCGCTAGAGCCACCTTCGCGCAGGAACACCCCACCACACCCACTGCAGCTGGCAGTCCGAACTAGAACAAGGAGGGCGGAGGGTGTCGCTGTTCGGGAGGTGGGCATGTTTCTCGCTCCCGCCCCGCCCCACCCCACCCCACCCCCGCATCTCACCTGGTTCACTTTCCTCGGAAAGCCCCTTGTCGGCACGGCGCTGCCGCTGCGCACCGAGCCCGCCCCGCCCGGCCCTGCGGCGGCTCGCTGTACTCCACCACTAAAACCGCACAAAAGGGGGCAAGTTTTCGCCAAACGAACATAATAGACGGCGCTGGTGCGTGAAGAGTAATAGGGAGTGTGTGCGAGAGAGAGTGAGAGAGGTGGGTTGACAGAGAAGGATATAGGAGGAAAAAGTGGAGCGCCCTGCTCCCCTGCTCTCCTCCTGCCCGCCACATAATAATAATTGGGCGTGTGGTTTAGTGTTACGGTTGTGTTCGCACCTTCTGCGAAATCGGGGAGCCCCATCTGATCTGAGGAGAGGAGCCCCCGCCCCCGTCCTCCTCCCGACGAGCCGTAAGTGCAAGTGTGGCTGCATCAGTGGACCTGGCAAAAAAACACAACTTGTGCAATACAATGGTGCAGTAAGGGGTGCGATAGATAGAAGAAAAAAACAAGGCGTGATTTTATGATAGGCAGTAGTTTATGCTCGTGCTGTTGGGCTGTTCACCTATTGCTGGCAGGGTAGCGCACCACCTCGCAGCGCAGCGGTGCGATAACGGCAGGCGCCATGCGGGTCGCGGCATCGCCGTCGTGGCCCATTTCCCTAAAACAAGAGTGAAATGCTTTTTTTCCCCCCGGGTGGGCCTCTGCATGTCGTTTGCGCAGGGCGCGATAAGTGAAACATTTTGGTTGCGCGCCGCCGCCCTCGCCGCTCCGCTGTTCAATGCAAATGGGGTTGAAATCGTGGGGGTGGCGTCGCAGCGACTGCGCCCCGCCCCGCCCCGCCCCGCCCCGCCCCGCCCCGCCCCGCCCCGCCCCGCCTCGGAAATGTGTCGACAATGAGTCTGTTGTCGGGTAATACGAATTTGCACGCCACTGTGAGCTCGCCTTCTCCCCGCTCTTCTTGGCGGCGGGACTGACGCGGTGCGGTGGGTGACGACGCCTGAGTTTGGCCAGCTGCGCCGCCGCGTCAGTGTTCGCACGCGGGGCCCGGCCGCGCCTCCCCGCCCCCGCCCGGCTGGTTATTGGGCGAAAGGAAATTTGTGATGATTTTGAGTGTCCTCACTCCGTGCCGCACCCACCCTCCCCTGCTCCGCCGCTGACACCCTCCCCTCCCCTCCCCCGCGGGCGGGGGTGGCTGATGTTGATTGAATTTTAAACACACCAGCGAATCTGGCCGCGGGCTGGGCGGGGCGGGGTGGCTGTCGCCCTGGCTGTCAGTCCTGGCTGTGTAACCGCTGTGTCCGCTCTCACACCCCATCCCCCTTGCCCCCCCGCCCCGCCCCGCCCCCGACGAGATGTGATGATACACTCAGCTCCGAGGACACTCGGATGCGGTGCGGCGCGGCCCGCGACTGCAGCCCTGCCCCACCCTGTCAGCTCAGTGTGTTTGTCGTGCAGCAGTCTGTCTGCGATAGAGAGATGTTCTAAAGGTGCCTCTAGAGGCGTTGAATCTCTCACTCGCCTTTAAAAGGCGCCGTGTCCTGCCTTGGTTTTCCCTCGGCGTTCAGTGTCCGGCCGGTCGTGTGTGTATGCGTGCGTGTCCTCCCCTCCCCTCTCACTCCCCGCGGCGCTGCGTGGCGCCTCTGAGGGCCACTTCGCGGTGGCGTATCGGGTGCGCAAACAGCGGCGAGCGGCGCGTGGCGCGCGCGTGTCCGCGGCGGGGCGGGGCGGGGCGGGGCGGGGCGCGGCGAGGGGCAAATTGTGTTCTCTGCAAACACGGCGGGTGTCGGAGAGGCAGAGGGAGATTGGCTATTCTTTCACTTTTAGCAGTTGGCAGTTCCGCCCCGACCGGCCCGGCTGCAGGCACGGCCGTGGTTGAGGTTAGGGCGGCCCGCCCGCCCCCACTGCGAGCCTCCCTGGCGGGGCGGGGCGGGGCGTCCGGCCCCTGCGGCTGGTTAGGGTGGCGCTGATTTTGGGGGTTGGCCACCCCTGCTCCTGCCCCGCCCCGCCCCGCCCCGCCCCGCCCCGCCCGCACAACCCCCAGAGGACCTCGGCGCGGCGTCAAGCGTGGTGTTTGCACAACCTAACAAGGGGGCGTGCCTGGGGCCGGGCTGCCCTAGCCACGCCCCGGGGAGTATGGTCACAGGTGTGAGGAAGCGATACCGTGGCTGTTTTCTGTGACAACATTGGGCGCCCGCCGCCCCGCCCGGCGCCGCCCCGCCCCGCGCCGCCCCGCGCCGCCCCGCCTCACCCCTCCCGGCGCCCACACCACACACCCCTCCGGGCGGTTCGTGTATGTTTGTGAGATTATTTTGTGAGGTTCACGCCTTTTCGAGTCTTGCATGTCGACGAAGCCATGGCCCTCTCGGATCTTCTAATGATTTTACATTTCTCTTTTTATTTTTATTTTTTTTAATTTGGATGGAATCTCATTGCCGTTTAGGTGTTGCCGGTCTGTGGGGGTTGGATCATAGAGGTGCGGGGTTGAAGTCAAGACGTACTGTTGGTCGGCGTCCCGCCGGCAAAGGGGGTGGGGGGGTTGGGGGTGGGGGGGAGCAGGTGTGCTTGCCGAGTTTGGGGGAGGGAATAGAAAATGGCGGCCAATACATATGGAGGGGTAGGACAAAGGGCGGGTACAAAGGGGTGGAGGCAGTTCGAACATGCTATATTGTTTGCGTTATACAGGGGAGGGAGGAGGGAGGAGGGGGGAGGGGTAGGTATGGGGTGCGCGCGGCGCACGGCTTAGCGTGCATGTACACACATGGGTGTTTGGGAGGCCCGCGCTAGGTTGCCTGCCTGCCTGCCTGCCTGCCTGCCTGCCTGCCAGCCTCGGCTGTCCCGCCTGCCCGACTGGCTGCGAGAGGGGATGGTGTGTGTGGCTCCTATAGGCAGATTAAGCGAATGATATAAAAAGTGTGTGCGGAATGCGCCGGGCGGGCATTGTGTGAAATAATTGTTGCAGCTGCAGTCGCGGGGCGGGGCGGGGACGCGCTGCTGACACCGTGACACACACACACACACACACACACACACACACACACACACACACGAGCGCGAGCGCCTCCATTTTCTAGCTGGCTGGCGGTTGGGGGTGGAGGGAGAGGGGGTGGGTGGGTGCGTGGAGGAACTGGAAAATTGGCTCAACGGCGGGGGAGAGAAGGGCAGCTGCAGCGAGGCTGCGCCGTGCGCCGCCCGCCCCGCCCGCACGCCTGTGCACGTGTGACGCAACCGGGAGGAGAGAGAGAGAGAGAGAGAGGTTGTGTTTCTATCAATCAAATGATTCTCTCTGCGGCGTGCGGGCCCAGCTGCAGCGGGCTCGGTTAGACTTTGCCATTTGCCAACGTGTTCGGTCCCTCGCCCAAGGGGGAAGAAGGGTTAGCTACGACTCCTTTTATCTTATTTCTATTCTTTACACAAAAAATCCTTCCTTTTTTAGCGTGTATCGCGCCGGGCCTATATAGGCCCCCTCACAACGGGCCAGCAGCGGGCTCCGACTCCCGCCCCCGCCCCTCCTCCTCTCCACCACCAAGAGGATTAGTGCGCAGAATGTCCTTGAGGGGCCCAGGGCTCACCACGAGCAGCTGTGGCGCGGGGCGGGGCGGGGCGGGGCGGGCAATGCACCCACCGATGCAATCGCCCCGGGGAAAGAAATTCGCCTCTTTGCCAAACGCCTAAAAGAAAATTTACAGCTATTCCTCGATGTTTGAAATTCTGCTTTTATTTCACTTTCCTCTCATTTGTTTTAGGCATTAACTCGCGCAAGCAGCGGCGGGAGAGGACCACCTTCACCCGGGCGCAGCTGGACATCCTGGAGGCGCTGTTCGGCAAGACGCGCTACCCGGACATCTTCATGAGGGAGGAGGTGGCGCTCAAGATCAACCTGCCCGAGTCCAGGGTGCAGGTGAGTCGAGGGGTTGTCTTCGGCTGCGGCTGGACGGACACATGGATGCGTGCGTGTGTGTGTGAGGAGGTGGAGACAGATGTCCAGACAGACGGACGGACGCATGGGTTGATGTGCATTTCTGGGTGCAGCGGCGACGGTTAGCGCGCGTTCGGTTGGTTGGTTTGTTTGTTTACGCCTTTGTTTATTTGCTTGTCTGGCCTGGCGTGAGTAACGACTCGCCGGGCGTGGCGGTGGGCGGCGTCTCTCCTCGCGACCGGGCCGGGCCGGGCAGGGCCGCGCGCTGACATGACAACGGCCGCCATAGGGGGCGGGCGTCAAGTGCTGCATGATGGCGCGCAGGAATAAATTTCCCGAAGTTGCTCTCTCTATCTCTCTCTCTCTCTCTCTCTCTCTCTCTCTCTCTCTCTCTCTCTCTCTGTCTCTCTGTCTCTCTGTCTCTCTGTCTCTCTGTCTCTCTGTCTCTCTGTCTCTCTGTCTCGCTCTCTCGCTCCCCGGCATGTGCGCGCGCCCTGTATATGTGCGTGTGTGTGTGTGTGCGTGAAGAAATTGTCGCGGCGTGGCGGCGGCGGCGGCCATGTTTGAGTTATGACCTGTTTGTGAGGGAGGGCCGGGCGGTGCGCGCCGAAACAGTGCTCGGTAAATCACAGCTACTTACTGGGGCCCGCCCTCCGCGCCTGCCTGCCTGGCCTGCTTGCCTGCGCTGGAGCGATGCAAGTCGAGGGAAATAAAACCACTACGCCAGCCGTGCGCTCTCGCTCTCTCTCGCTGTCTCTCTCGCACACACGCGCGTACAGAGACCGAGTGTCAGGCACGTTGCCAGAGAGAGAGAGAGAGAGAGAGAGAGAGAGAGAGAGGTGAAGAGAAAAAAAATAGACTGGTACTGGGGCGACGCGTAGAAAAAGAAACGTATAAATTTAAATAAAAGGAAAATCATTTTTTTTGCCTCGTAAATAAAATACTGGGGTCTTCGGCAAAAGACAATAAAGTCATCTCCATATCCAAAACAAATTTTTTGGATTGCTTTTTCCTTTTTTAGGAACTAGGAAATAATACTCCTGGCCATGTTGGTTTTGTTCGGAATCCGATGCGGTCTCGTGCGAGACGGAGCCTGTGATAGGCCTACGCCGCTAGCCGGAACGGGCGCCCATTGTTCGTTGGGCGGGGCGTTTGGCTAATTGGGCCGCCATTTGGGTGTAGGCCTGTTATGGGTGCCCGCCCCGCCCCGCCACGCCCCGCCACGCCCGCGCGCCGCCCGCCCACTCGCCTTGACGCCCCGCCCCGCCCCGCCCCGTCCCGTCGACACAAACATTTGGGCGGCCTGCTGCAGTCTCTTCTAAGCGTGACAAACGGCGCAACTTTATTGCAGTGATTTATATTTTTGGGGGTCGAGAGAAAGAGAGCGCGAGGCAGAGAGGAGCATTTAGCTACCGGCTAACCGCTGCATCCCCCGCGGTTAATGAATGCTAATTTTGACGCCTCCTCGGAGGAGGAGAGGCTCTTTCCCCTCCGCTTATTTTTTTCATTCACGTTCCCTCTTCGCAACCCCCACTAGGAAAAGAAACAAAACTATTCGGTCCAAAAACTTGACCAACAGTGCGTCGACTCTTATGAAGCGTCCAGGACGTACCTATAGCGGTGTCCAGGCTAGCCAGTCCACTGTGAAAAATATTTCCGTACATGTACGATATTTTTTGTAATTTACCATTTACAAGATGAGTCGTACATGTCCAACCTCCCACTCTTGATCGTCATTCGATTCCAAGTCGATACGCAGTGCTTGTACATTTACAATCTAGGATTGTCATTGTACGACATCTTCCATGGAAAATTTTCCCGTACCCTGTACGACATTTTCTTACAGTGGTCAGCTCGTACTACATGACACGGCTCAAGAAGAAATGCTACAACGAGCGTGGCCCTGGCGAGCAGGCCGACATACGCGCGCTGGCGGGGGGTGCGTTCTGTTCAATCACACGGGTCACTGGGCCCGGCCCGGCCCGGCCCGGCCTGCCCCGGCCCAGCCCAGCCCCTCTCGCGGTCCCAATGGTCATTTGATTGACCAGCGGCCTGCACCCCGCCCTCCCCTCCCCTCCGCTCTCCCCTCCCCTCCCCTCCCCTCCCCTCCCCTCCCCCTCCCCCCGCTGCACCCGCTGATGAATTGAATCAGATGGCGGTGTGGCGTGCCAACCGTCACGGATATCCGATGGATGGCCGGCGATAGGCTCCGATAACGGTTATTGATATCCCCGCGCACCGCGGCTCTCACGACTGTTCGTCGTACGTGAAAGTGCGAGTGTGAAAACTGCGCGGCGGAAACTTGGAAAAACCGTGGAAATCTGTTTATTTTTTCTTGGCGCGCGCGGCGTCACGCGCTGCGGGAGTAACAAGTTTAGGGATTTGGCGTTGATGCCCGCTGGAAAAGAGATCGAGGAACAGAGGCGGTGGTGGGAGAGAGAGAGAGGGAGAGAGAGAGAGAGAGAGAGAGGGAGAGAGAGAGAGAGAGAGAGAGGGGTGGGGGGGGAGGGTGTCATCCCCGCGAGGGAGGGACTGGATCCGCGTCTCGTTGTCACATGTCGCCCCTGACGCGCCCGCCCCGGCCCGCTGCGTTGACCATGCCAAGCTGTTTTGAATTATGTCTGAAATTGAAAATGCACCCCTTTTATCTAGTGCGTCCCCTCTCGCCCTGTAAGGCTACCCGCCCCGCCCCGCCCCGCCCCGCCCCGCCCCGCCCCGCACCCCGCGGCTGGCTGGTCCGGACGCGTACCGAGCGGTCCTCGCGTGCCCGTGAGCTTGACCCGCGGGTAGCACCAGCGAGGAGCTGATACAGGTGCCGTCGTGGTTCGCGACACGTTTTGTTTTTCTCCTACAGGGTAGCCTAGTCTACCATAGGAGGGAGTTTTTAGTACTCTTCTGCGCATTTCTGTTCCGCAAATAACGTCTCTCTCTCTCTCTCTCTCTCGCTCGCTCGCTTGCTCTCTCTCTCTCTCTCTCTCTCTCTCTCTCTCTCTCTCTCTCTCCTGTGTGTGTGTTTAGGTGTGGCCCGGCCCGTCTGTCGCTCCCCTCTGCCATTGTATATTTTTTCGTCCCGCCCCCTGCTGCTGTCTGTCCTGCCGCGGCGCGCCGTTCGGGCTCCTCTCGCTGCTCTCTCTCTCTCTCTCTCTCTCTCTCTCTGTGTGTGTGTGTGTGTGTGTGTGTGTGTGTGTGTGTCGGTTTTGCAGCAGTGTATAATATGTAGGGAGGCGATATGGGGATAATAGAGAGATTAGCACCCCGTGCCGTCGCGGCCCGCAATCTGTCAGCGATGATGCCTACCCTGCTCAGAATCTGGTCTGCGAGGAGACAGGGTTCGGGACGGACGGGTGCTGCTGACCGAGCTGCGGTGGGGCGACATTTTTCCCCCTACGGAGTTGGACACTTACTTTCATGACGGGTCTTTGGAAGTTCACGGAAAACTGTCGGTTTTCGGTGTGCCGGTTGGCAGCGGCGGCCGTGGGGCGTTGCGTTGAAGTCTCCCTTCACTCTTTGTCTGCCGCTAATGAGCCGACGAGTCACCTTTATCGTAGATCGTACACCGCTCGGTACGGCCGTGGTCACAGAGACTGGAGAAGTGCCCTCGTCACGATAATTTTTGACGACTGACCGACTTTTTAAAAATTATTTTATACTATTCTGTCCTTTTTTTCTCGCGAGCGTCTCTCTCTTATTTTTTTTCCTCCGACGGCGCGGTGAAGAAAATTATCATTCCGTCTGAAATTGCTCACTCGGTTGGTTTGGGGCTCGGCGGGCTCATTTGAATGTCTGTGGCTGCCGCTGCGCTGCGCTGGCCCGGCTGATGATCCCTCCCGAACAGGTGAGAGACAGCGCGCAGCCGCGCACCGGGACACGGCCGGGCCGCGCTGAAGTTTGTGGATCGACTGTCACGGCCCTCTATCTCCGGTTCCTCCTGTAAGTAAGCCTATGGCACACTTGACTTTGCTGTGCACGGTAAAGGCAACGTACTGGTTTTTCAAACAGCTCACCAGAAACCTGGACGCTCGCATCACATGCGTTTTTCCTTCAAAAGAGTTGCGCGGATTCTGTGAGAAAATTGAAAACCAGGACGTCGTTTTTGCCGTGTGAATATGAATGTCCAAATGTGTCTCTGACAGTGGGTAAAATTTTGGCGTTCCCCAAAAGACCGCTAAAATTCGACCTACAAAGGAGGCTTAAGTTCTTCGTTAAGGAAAGAACGCCATGGATCGCCTTCCGGAGTCAAACCTAGACGGGAAAAAAGATGGCAAAGTTTTGGCATGTGGAAAGATGCCATCGAGCTTAATAATTCAGAAAAAAAAAACCATTCTGACGCTTCTTTACTGCATTGAAATGGCGGCCTTCACGCGTGGCCGTTGCAGTGCCTCCTTTGCCTCTTTTTATCTCTTCGCGTTTGCTCCTGTGCGGTGTATGCTCCGTACATTATTTTTTTGTGTGTGCCTCGGAGCTTGTTTACGCCCGGGGTGCGGAGAGGGAGGCAGGGCAGGGGGCGCGGGAGGGGCAGAGTCGGGACGAACGCAGAGAATAAAATGCGGAATGTAATGTTAAATTTGCTAAATGTTGTAATACCGGTACGCGCGCGCTGCTACCGGTCGCTAATACCGTGATATAAGCGGGTACTATATCGCCTCACCGGCCGGCCGGCCGGCCGACGCCGCCCCTGCCAGACATGTTTTGCATTCCCTAATGCGCGCTCTGTTCTGAAAGGGCCGATTCGTTGTGCGTTTGAGACTTAAACTCCGTCTGTCGCGCGCCGCGCAGGCCGATACCAATTAATAACGCGCCACCGGGCTTGAGCGGCCGGCCCGCCGTCACGTGACTTATGGCGCTGCTTTTATTTCTCTTATTTTGAGGAGAAATGCACGTTTTATTGATGGGGACCGCGTGGAAACATTTTTAAAGTTAGGTTTTTCAAGGAAGGATGAGAATGAGTTTTCTATGATAAAAGAAGGACTTATTCCCTCTTTTTTTATTTTTTATTTTTAGCTTTTGCACTTTGCGTTAGAATGTCGTAGGCTGTCGACTATCGACAAGGTTACAAGTTATACCTGATATTCAGCATTCGAGTTAAAATGCACAAGGGAAACTGACTTGAACGCGCAAGGTTTCAAGTTGCCGCTCCATATCGGTTGAGGTAAACTGACTTTGCTGTGTATCGGAGCGGAGGTGGTAGCGGGGCGGGGCGGGGCGGGGCGGGCGGGTCTCTGACGGACAGGCCTGACCGGGCCGGGTCGGGCCAGTCGGGGGCGGCAGTGGCAGCAGCACCTTAGGTCTTTTTCGACACTTGAGGCGCCCCGCTGCGCTCGGTTGCCGCGCTCGGAACCGAGTACCCAGCATCTCAATTATACACTCGGCATGCGCTGCGCAGCGCCAAGGCACTTGTCCGTCACTGGGAAAAAAGAAAAAAAATCTTGTGTGACATGATGCCGCGGCGGCCAATGGTTTCCAGGTGTAGCGTTTTCCTCAAACATCAACTACCAACCATATTGCGGTCATGGGTGTATGTGTGTGTGTGTCTGTGTCTGAGTCTGAGTGCGCGGGCGTATCGAATGTGGAGTCGTGCGTGTCCGAGTGGAAAGACCTTGGTGTCTTACATGTGGATCACGAGCGTAATAAGTCTGTCTTTGTCAGTCTACTGGTCTGTGCGCACATTGCCGCCTTCCTGTTCTGGACATTTTTAAATTTTGAAGGGCCGATTTCTTTTTTAGGCTATAACCTTGGTGGCTGCGATTTTCTTATGATTATGGCGTCTAAATTTGTTTTCCTTTCCGTTCCAGGTTTGGTTTAAGAACCGCCGGGCCAAGTGCAGACAGCAGCTCCAGCAGCAGCAACAGCAGCAGCAGTCGCTCAACAGCGTGTCGAGCACCAACGGCAACAGCGGCAGCAGCGGCGCCAAGAGCTCGGCCAGCGCGCGCGTCTCCAGCACCAGCAACAGCTCCAGCACCAGCACCAGCGGCAGCACCGCCACCAGCAACACGGTCAGCACGACGAGCAGCCACAACAACAACAACAACACGACGGCGGCCAACAACAACAACCCCCTGAGCTGCTCGCCCGCGGTCAAGCTCAAGCTCCAGTCGCAGCTCATCAAGACCTCGCCGCCGCCGGGGATCACCGCCGGCCTGGGCGACACGGTGAGCATCAAGAAGGAGCTGTCCCCCAGCAGCCAGTACGTCCTGCCGCACCGCGCGCCCCTGGGGCCCGCCACGCCCCTCGGCGGCTCCAACAGCTCCGCCATGACCACCCCCAGCCCGCCCCTGACCCCGGGGGCCTACCAGCAGCAGCAGCCTCACCACCAGCAGCAGCAGCAACAGCAGGACTTCAGCTACAACGCCTTCTGCTGGGGCTCGTCGGCGGCGTCCTCGGGCGGCTACGGCGGCCACCAGAACTACAGCCCCTACTACGGCAATATGGACTACTTCGGCGGCAACGCGCAGTACGGCCAGCACCATCAGATGAGTGGCGGCCACCACATGCACCACCCGGGCTACCACCAGATGGGCTACTCTGACATGGGTCACCACGCCATGAACCAGGGCTACCACGGCTCGTCGCCCACCGCGCCGCGGCTGCCGGCCGACTGCAGCCTCGAGTACACGGACACCAAGTACCAGATGGTGTAGTGCCACATGCGCACGCTCGGCCTGCGCTTCTTCTAGCCCGAGCTCGAGCTTGCGTAACGTGAGGACTCGACGAGTTTTGAATGAAACGAATTCTGTGATATCACGATGATGTGAACGTGAACCTATCATTTTATTTTACCAGCACTGCCCAGCATAAGCGTGACGTTGTTTTAGTTTTGTTTAAGTTATTTAAATTTTGTAAATCATGATTTGTATACGGCAATATTTGCGTTTTTTTAGGACGTTGGGCAATATTGTGACATATCATTGCCGTCGTTTTTATTTTACACATTACCCTGATAAGGTCAGGTTGTAGTGTGGTGCACAAAAATCATGAACCCCGCTATGGTTTAAGAACGTTTCATGGTTCAATATCGAGAAAGAAAATAGTCATTTCTCAACTAAGTCCCCGAAGCTTTGTGATTTCAGTAATAGTTTTTTCTGTAGCACCAACATATCAGCAGAATTGGTTGCGATGGGCTAAACGCAATAAAATGTTATCCAGATTATTTTGAAATCGTGTTGTGTGATTTTATTAAAGATAAAACTCGCCATAATGGCAGATCTTATGTCAAATTAAGTTAAAATATAATTTTGTTTTCTTTTAAAATGAATTTTCACTGTGTATCTGATAGTTTTACAAAATGAATGGCTGCAATAAGTGTTCATTAATTGTGTACATATGTATTACAGAAATTTTACATAGCTCTAAATAAATTCAGTCTTTGGATGAAAAGAGTAAATGCAAACTGCAGGACGGAGGCTTTGGTGCAGAGTCGTGGTTCTGTGCCTTGGATTTCACCAATGGGAATTCCTTTTCCCGTATCTTTTTTATAGTGGCCTAAATGTATTGCATATCCTTATCGGCCTTTTTGCAAATCACACATGGCTGTTCACGAGTGGTCGGTAAGCTAAGAGCTCTGTTTACTTTTGCGGCCTTGCGTTAACTAGAC
Source organism: Frankliniella intonsa (assembly GCA_033675135.1). Lineage (NCBI taxonomy): Eukaryota > Metazoa > Arthropoda > Insecta > Thysanoptera > Thripidae > Frankliniella > Frankliniella intonsa. Next base: position 3,764,930 of record CM066256.1, read on the forward strand.
ACTTTGTAGTGTCTGTATGGACCTAATCATAGATAGGATCAGTTAATTCTGCTTGGTTTAGTTTTTCATCGCTTGTTAGGCACAAGATGTAAATTACCTGGTATCGGGTACTTGTTTTGATCTGAAACCTTAGTGGAAAATAACGAATGAAGTTACATTATTTGCTTTTTGTTTTCGCGGTGCCAAACTTGTGTTATGCTAAATGGCCTTAAATGACATTGTAAATTTTATAAAATTTTAACTTTTTGGACAATAAGCTGTTAATTCTGTATTTATTTTTGGACATTTCCAATCATCTATGGTTACTAACGACTTTTGTACCATAGCCTACTTCACAACGATTGCAGAGAATTTACTATACCAACAAATAAAGTGTGTAATATGAAGTTGAACTTGACCGCTTTCTGTTACTTACCCTACGCTCTGCATAAGCAACGAAAAAAAAAGATAAACATTATTGCCCACTCATTTCACTCGCGTACAACCGGATCGGATCATCGACGGATGTCGGTATACGCCTCCAATATCGGCGTTTGTCGGGATTGATTACGAATCCGTGTTTCCTTTAGCACGAAACCAATCGGGAATGTTTCCAACGCTTCCGCCCGGAAGCCGACGGGCCTTGTCAACCCCGTGAGCTAACAGAGGTGTGCGGTGGTTGGAGGAGGGGGGGGGGGGGGTGCTTGCGTGTGGAGCGGCTCCCCGCCTCGTACGCGCTCCTCTCCGAGAAACCTTACGCGGTGCACGCGACGCCCGCCCCGAGCGCGGCGCGGCGCACAGCGCTGCAGAATGACGTAGGGGACGAAGGAAGAATTTTATAACACTTAACATTTCCTCCGGTTTCGGAAGGCTCTATGTTTCGTGTGCACACTGTAAAAAATAACTACGGCGAAACTACGGAAATCACCGCTAATTATTTTACCGGCGATTCCGTAGTTGGGCACCGTACCTGCAATTTTCAAAATCTTGAGATGAGCTGCCGAGTACGGGGCCACGTCATACAATCTGGATTTTTTACAGTGCACGGTGCCCCGTTCAGGTACCTGCTTCTAGCTAAATGAGTGCGACGTGACCACCATGTGGTCACGCTCCCTTGTTAAATCGCAGGGTCTATAAGAAGAGCCCGCACGACTGAATGTGTTAAGACATAACGGCAAGCGTATTAAACATGATGAATGTCTTTTGCGTAGTGGCACAGTACTCTCGATATTACTTGCACGACAATCATCCCGAGGGGTCCTTTGTGCGGGGGAATGCCCACGTGATTCTCACGCCGCCCCGCCCTGCACTGGCGCACTGCGCGGTGCACGCTGCGCCCGCCCCGCCCCGCCCCGCCACGCGCCGGGTATCGTGTGTGCGGAAGGCTTCAGGTTACCGTCCCGCCCCGGTCCGCGCCGCCCCGGCCCCGCGCGCTGCCGACCCTCCTCCCCCAGCCCCCTCCCCTTCCCCCCACGACCCCTAATTGCCCCTTTATAGCTCATTTTGCGTGTGGTGGCGGCGCTGCGTGGCACTGTTATCACCAAGTGGACAGGCGGCCCGCCCCGCCCCGCCCCGCCCCGCCCCGCCCCGCCCCGCCCCGCCACGCCCCCGCACGCGCAGCGCCACGCGGCGCTCAGACCAGACGGAGAAATAATTGAGTGGTTTTTGCGCATCGACCCGGCCAGCCTCCTGGTCCAGCTCCCGTCCCCTGCCCGCCCCGCCCCGCCCCGCCCCGCCCCGCCCCGCCCCGCCCCGCCCCGCCCTCCACACCGCCGCCCCGCGCCGGGCCGCGGGTTCATCTTTCCCCTGAATCGGATACGAAAAGCGTGGCGTCCCTATCTACTTGTTCGGCCTCGCGTCATCTGCTGGTTCCCTCCACACTGTCGAGCCACGGGCGCGCTCGCTGCTTTTACCAGGGCCCGCCTCTTTATACATAGCTGACTACCTTCTCATTTCCAATCTATTCCACTATGTCACCATTTCTCCTGCTCCTCAATTTTTTTTCCAGACCACCGATATCTAGAAACAAAACAATGTTAATAAATAGTATATATAAAAAAAAAAAATCACTAGGCTAGTTGCGAAGACTATTCTTTCTATTCGCGTGTCTCTCCCTCACTCTCTTTGTCCGTCCGTCCGCCCGCCGGTCCGCCCGTCCGTAAGCAACACAACGCCGCGCGCGTGGCACCCGTGGGGCTTCCCTCCCCGTGGCGCCCTTGCTGCAGCGGACTGAGTTGCGCATTTGTCACTCGAGGGCGACGGGGAGCATGGTAGGGGGTGGGGGTGAGGGGTGAGGCCCAGTCGACTCCGCTCTGCTCGTCGGGTGCGGCGGGGCACCCTGGGGCGGGGCGGGGGCGCCGGTGGGGTATCGGGGGCCCTTGCGTCCCTTATTGCAGGGCCCCCGATAGGGGTAAGGGCCCTGGCCAGGCGGCCACCGGTACGGTCATGTCTGGGCTACAGTCCCAGCCATAGCCACCCGCCCCACGGGCCGGCCGGGCCGAGCCGGTACGGGCCGAGAGGAGCGCTTGGCCTTATCAGCAGGTTTGGGCCGAGGCCACGCCCCTACCCTCCAGCGGCGGGGAGGCTGGGGCGGGGCGGGGCGGGGTGGGGTGGCCCCCTGCCGGGCGCTGGCCGATAAGGCCGCCATGATGTCGGCCAGGCCAGCGCCTGCCTGGGAGGCTGGGGTGGCGTCTTGAATCCCGCGCTGAGAAATTTGTCTCATATTTTCCCCCCCATTTTATTTTACTAAAACCGCAGTCGTTGCCAATTGCGTTCGGAAAATTCAATATTGTCAATAATGATGATAAGCGTCGTATACGATAATCGCCACTATCACTCGAGAAACAATAAATAATAATGAGGGTCTGTATGGCGCAGGTGGGCGGCGCGGCGTGGCGGCAGCAGTGATTCCACCTGTCGGGGATTATCCCTCTATCGGCTGCAACAACAACCCAATTAGCGCGTGCCGTTTTGATTCATTCGAAATGGTTCGCTCTCTCCGCCGTTTGCCGCCGCTCCGCCCCGCCCCGCCCCACCCGTCTCTCAGTATCTGGCGGCCAGCGGGCGTTCCCGCTCTCTTCGATTCTGTCGCGTTACCTTGCTTGTATCGAGATGGAGATATATCGAGAGACGGACTCACGGAGCGGGTTTTTTAAGGCCTCCAATTGTTCCAGTTTTCATCTTCGGTTCAGGAGATAGGAGCAGTCGCGTTGTCTGTCAGATGCGTTTGTGTGCGTGTGTGTGTGTGTGCGAGTGAGTGAGTGAGTGAGTGTGTGTGCGAGTGAGTGAGTGAGTGACCGCCGCTCTTCCTGTGAGGGGGAGGGGAGGGAGCCTGGCCTTGGCTTCGTGCGATATGGTTTGCTGAATAATTTACGTCATCTCATGTTACAGCTTACAGCGGAAATAGATTGTGTCCACCCACTCTATAAACTGAATTGTGAGGGCAAGAGTCTCATTTTTTAAAATTAATGTCTGTTCAATAATTATAGAAATGTGATTTACGCAAGCGGGATAAAAATACTTTGACCGAGTTGTAGAGTACTAGCCAAAATGAAATTATGAGAGTCTACCTAGTACCAAAATAAAATGTTTATCACCTTTTTAAAAAAAAAAAATATTCTCATGATCGTTGAGAATACGCTCGGTCCGTTGTTTTTATTCCGCCGCGTGCCAAGTGCTTGTCGGGGATCGTTTACGCGCGGATGCTGGTGCGTACCTCTCTAGCCTTATCTGATTGTGCGCGGCCCATTAGGTGATGGTCCTGGCGCGGCCGAGCCAGGTGGGCGGGAGGCAGGGCGGTGCAGGGCGGGGCGGGGCGGGGCGGGGCGGGGCGGGGCGGGGGTAAACCGGTGGCGCTCTTTAGAGCGAGCGTGTGCGCCAGGGCCGGGGTCGGGCGCGCAGGCCTAAAGGCGGAGGGTAGATGGCTAATCGGACCGCGCACGGGGGTGGTTTTGCGCTAATGAACACTGTAAAATGCATGCTAACTGAATTCTTTGCAACGATGGATGCTTGATCATTGTATTGTTGCGAATAATTGGTTCGTATTGCAACAGAACTTCTTTACAATCTGTTAGAATACTTGCGAACAATATCGCTTTTCATTAAATACACCTCCTTGGTTCTGCCACTACATCCCGGCGCACGCGTCTTCTGATCCTCAGTCGTCTTTTTTCGGTGGTGGGCGTTGGCGGGAATGTGTTTGTGTGTGTGAGTAGTGGAGGAAAGGAAGAGAGGAGAGGGAGGTTAGGAGTGACCTTCGCGTCAGAGGCGGTTGGGATGCCGATAGCCCCATAATTCTAGATTTTTATGGCTCTAATGTCTCATGCATATCTACGTGATGATGCTTGGAAGAAAAGTCGGCATCAGGTTATGTGTTACCACCACACCGTTTGCTATGTATTTTTCAAGCTGTTAATGAAATGTATGTCGAATGTTGGAGTAAAAATCCACAAACGACCGTCTCTCAGTCTCCCTCTCTTTATTTTAATCTCAATATTTTGCAGGAGAGATGATCCCTACTCCCATCCTTCTCCCCTCTGATGAGGAACGCGGCTGACAGATGGACAGAGATAGCGCAGAGATGGACAGAGATAGAAGAGAGCGAGGTGAGTGGAGGGTAGAGCGCCACGTGCTCAGGTTAAGGGTGCGGTAACCTGCTGATTGAAGTACATGATTAAAGTACATGTCTAAAAAAAAACTGCGGCAAAAGTGGGGGACTTTTAGAGCATTGGCATATACAACAAAACTAAAGTTCAACAGAAAAGCGCTCGTGCAAATCGTTTTCTAGGTAAGATGGGCCTCGTTTCACCATCTCTTCACTGTCTCAGCCATTTCTGTATTTCTTTTGCCTTTAAAAGGCTGCGATCGCAAGTAGCAATTTGGCGCACAGAGGCAGTTGGGCTGCCCCTCCCTATTTCTTCCCCTTTATCTCTAATACCCTGGCCGGCGTCTCCCCTCCCGGGGCCCGGCCCGGCCCGTGGGGCCCGGAGGGGCGGCCAGAGGGGCGGGAAGACAGTTAATCAAGCAGAGAAATGAAGACTTCTCCAGTTAGTTGGTTAGTTTCGCAAAGCTCTGCGGGGGAGGTTGGCGGCAGGGCAGAGTGGGCGGGCGGGGCAGGGCGGAGCGGTATGTAGCGTCCCGCAGCCGAGGTCACCTCATTTGCGCGAATTTGTTTTGCTCTGTTTCCCGAGAGAGAAAATGCCAACGAGGGCGGGCGTCTGCTAATGAAGAAGTACTCTCGAGTGACGTGCTCAGAATGAAGGGAAAACCGCGTTATACATAGAAAAAATAATGAAGTTGCTATTAACTACGTAATACTTCTCCAAAATTTTGAAGTTCTTTCTTTAGGCAGGCGTTACGTCACCCGGACTGAAAGCAATATTTAAATATAACACCAAGTATTTTTTTAAAGTTTGTTCAGGAAGCGGTCCTATGCATGCGTTGATCTGGATTAGGACCCTATTTCCGTGGACAATTTTTCATACTCGTTTCCGCCGTTGTCGGGTTCATTTCCTTTCCATTTCACATAACGTCGAAGCCGCACCGGAACCCCGGCCCGGAGATCCTCCCGGAGACTGTAACCTTGCGCTTACCTCTGACCCCCGCCCGGAACCGCCCGGAAAAAAAGATTTTAAAGGGGTCTATCGCCCCTTTCAAAGGCATCCGGAAACTGTAACTCTTCCCGAAATGACACGGTTTTCATTTGATTATGGGTCAAGTTCTTTAGATGCCGCCGTTTTTTTCTTCTGTGCGACCGTCATCTCTATATCCACATAAAAGACACGCTAGCCCACTCCCCTCCCTACTGATAGGGGAGAGCTCCTTTCAGTCCCCTTCACGCAGATTGCGAATTCGCTATAGAAATGCGTCGGAGGCTGCAGTCACCTAAAAGGGGGAAGGGGTCGGGCCATTTCGATTTTTTGGGGCGGTAGGAAAGTTTTTAGTCAGCAGGCAGAAACACATTTTTGACAAATTATTGGAGATCAACTTCAATCGTAAAATGAGATTATGTTACTAGCTTGTCCCGTTCAGTTCTGTTTTTACTTTATTTAACACATTAATTTCTTAATGCGTACGAATAGACAATCACGGAAATGGATTATACCTGGAGGGCAGATGAGCCAGCTGGCAAGGTGTTCCTCCCTCTGCCTCATCACATAGATTGCAGAACAGACTCCCCCGCAAGGGGACTCCTCTTAAGCTTGATTGCTAATTAAATGTGATTGAAGCAGCTAGTGAGGTAACTAATGGCGCAACTTGACATACCGAAAAATGTTTCTTTGGTAAATACTATTTGGCTGCGGATGTCCATCGATCTGTGTTACTCCATTCATTGATAAAAGGAAGCGTCGCTCCCTCCTTTTCTACCCTGCAGGGAGCCAAAGCGGGAGCGAGAGAGACAGGTGCGGGTGAATGGAGCTCCCCCGCGTCGCACGCCGCCCCCGGTCGGAGCCAAAGGGTCCGAAAGCACCCGTAGGAAGCTCAAAGGAAGCTGTATTTTATCAACGGAGTTATGAGAAGCCTTTATGGGGTCACCTGGCTACGCCGCCGTACCGGGCTACCGGGCAACCTTTCAGCCTCCACTGACTACGCACTCCTGGGCATTTAACAGTCACGCCGTTCATATGAAATCAGAGTAATATTTAATTTTCTCAAACATCCGCGTTCGTCTAAAATCGCACATTTTTTAAGGCTTTTATTTCTCGTAAAAACCCCACGCGTGCCGGAACCCGGACAGGTAGCTACAGTATGTTACTCATTTCCGAATGTACCTCGTACGGCAGCGGCGTGGTGCCAAAGGATACGTTGAACGTGACCCTAGCCCCTCTCTCTCTCTCTCTCTCTCTCTCTCTCTCTCTCTCTCTCTCTCTCTCTCTGTGACACCCAGGAGTCCTCTCCTCGTTTCTCATAAATCGGTTAGCCGCATTCCATAACCCCACATCAGGCTGTCCAGCTCCGGCGTGGGGCTGTCTCCGCTGGTCTCGCCCACTCGCACGCAGCCTCTCAGTAGTCCAATCTGGAATGCCAAGTTAGCTCCCTGACCACACCAAGCATAGCCTAGCCAGCCAATTAAATAATGCAGTTGGCAAGGCTGGTCACCGGGACTGACTTTTTGAGGCCGGTATGCTTAAAACCCACTTCTATGTGCTAAAATAATTATTTGTAAAATACAACCTCGGAATGTTTATTTCTTTACTGAAAATTATAAAGGGTTTATATATATGTATTGGGTTGGTACCTTGGAAGGTCATGAACTGTTTACTTATAAAGTTCAAAAGAGCAATGTTTTAAATATTTTTCTTGTAAGTTTTACTTTTTACCGAAAGTAGATCACATTGTTTTGCCACGCAAAAGTGTAAAATTTGACCTGAGCTATTTTAGTACCACGACTAAATGGAGGGATTAACAATAAAATCTAGGACAACAGTAGCATCATCATTGCGCGAGCACCTTTTGGATCGCGCCGACCAGTGTGGTATTAGACCTTGGGGCGTTAGTTGAGGTTATGGCCGACAGGGAATATATCACAGGCCAAAATAAACAGCCGTCCTGTTCCACTCAAGGGAGAGAGCGAGAGAGTGAGTGAGAAAGAGCGAGGAGGAGGGAGAGGTCGGGAGACGTCAGTGATCACTAAACGATTAAATCAGGCTCAGAAGGGACACTGGCCGGCATTTGACTGCGGTTGCCGCGCCAGCCATACACTCTACGTGGCCTCGTTGTGTTGGGCTGCAGCACGAGCGGTCGGGCTCCGGCGGCTTCTCGGCCGTGATGCGAGGACCAGCGGGTCCTCGGGGACCCACGGGGACCCTGCTGTTCCTGTACCGTCCGGGCCGCGACGCGGTGACGCAAGGCCGCGTCCGAAGCCGCCGACTCATCCCACCACGTTTTCGGACGCGCCGCGTTTGATAAATGACTACTGAACGGGTAGCGGCGGCAGTCGGCTGTGGCGGACGATGCCGCCGAATTCGCGTCGTTCGATTGTCGGTGAGAGCGGGGAGGCGGATAAAGGGGGACGGGTACGCAGAGAGGTGTATCGGTTTCAGTCAGCAGCAGGGTGGAGGGAGCTCGTTCTCGCTGCAACTCGACTGGACGCTCGAAAAACCCAAAATTGCAAAGCCCGAGCTGCACCTGGGTGACTCACTTTGGGCGAGGCGCTGGACAAGCAGGCCTGGTTCTCGGGGACGCCGCCGGTTTTGATGTGTCGCTTCTCTTCGGCTGCGGGTCTCGAACCGCATCCCGGCTTGTCAACTCGCCTGATAAGTGATGTGAATATTCAAAGGAAACCACTCGGCGCGGGCCGTTTTCGGCTGGTGGTAGAGAGTGGAAAAGAAGTGGGAAAGTGGGGAGGGGGCGGGGTGGGGTCAGAGCGGGAAACGAGACTTCGTACAAGGAGATGACTGGCTACCGGGCTTCGGGCTACGAGCGGCCGTAAAAGCCTCCTCGAGGAGAACGTTTACAAGTAAATTACGACAAATATCCCCCCCGTGAAGGCGAGTCGGTCGCAAGCGGCAAGAACGACACGTCGTGTTTGCGAAACTCTAAAGACTCGTCTACAAATGGAGGTCGTTGTCGTCGCTGTGGTCGTCGGCGTAGTCGCAGGAGAACACTCTCTGGTTGTAGCTGCATATAGGTTAGGTAGACCTCTAAATGTGGTTCTAACCTTCCACGTCCAGAAACATTTTTCCTACAACTCCGCCGACGACTACGACATCTGTTGTAGACGAGCCTTGAAGGAAGTGAGGATGTATCTAGCAATGGAATGAGTAATCACATCAGTTGTGTGCTGCGGAGGATGTCGTTGAAGAGCAAACGGAAGCTCAGTTTTGTCATTCGGACACCCGCGATTCCATCTCTACAGGAAGCGCAGATACAATATTTAAGAGTAAATATTTACGGATGGTCCGGCGGCGGCACCGTGGTTGTGGGCGGTGGCGTAGCCTGGGGCAAGGACACAGGGAAGGGAGTGGGTGGGGGAGACGAGGTAGGCACAGAAAACTATGAATGGGCCGGTGAACCTCGTCGCCCTACTGTCTGGTAGTAACACTCCTCACCCCTCCCCTCTCCGTGCCTTCCTCCGAACTTTAAAAATAAATTAAATGTAGAAGAGCATTATAAACGAAACGTAGCATGACATTCTTTACTGTACAGATTGTTCTTTTTTTTAGTTTATTTTTCTGCTGAACTAATTCACAGACAACTAAGTGTCGCCCACAAGAGGCTTCATTGTCTAATTCCCTCTACCAATCTGGAATTTTTCTTGCAGTCCAGAGTGGGCGGCGCGTCGGCAGAGGAAAATAAAGCTAGTTTAATGCGCGAGCACGGACACCGAGGGCTGCGGGGTGGGGTGGGGGCCAAAGGAAGAGAGAGAAGGGGAGGGGAGGACTAGAGAGGCGAGGAAGGAAGAAGAGCAGCCCCTCGATTAAATGCATCACCCTCGTTTATTGAAAACTCGAGCGGGTAATTTTCATGATCGCATAGATGGAAAGTGATGAGTGTGCCGCGTCAGGTTAAACACGTAAATGTACCGGAGTGCCGTTTGACAACAAGCACGAGAGGCGTTAACTTAACGTGCGCATTCAACACCTGTCCTCTAGGTATAGGAAGCGGCGTTTCTCTCTCTCTCTCTCTCTCTCTCTCTCTCTCTCTCTCTCTCTCTCTCTCTCACGCTGTGGCACGGAAGGAGAGTGCGGCCCCGCGGCCTGTCCTGTCGCGTTGACTGGCTTTGTCGCGCGGACCGTGAGAATCCGATACCTGTCGTAAGGCTGGACCCGCCGTAATGTTGCACTTTGGTTCCGAACACCAAGGGCTGCCAGGTGGAAGGGGGACCCCGGCCTGTCGGGCCGAGGGGGACCCCGCGCGGTCGTACCTTTGTGCGTGCCCTCCCCCCCCCCCCCCCCCCCCCCCGCGCTACCGTGCCTCCCCCGCCGCATCGTTGCTTCATCAATTCAGTGGGTCACACACAAAAACGAGTGCGAAGAAAGCGGGTCACTTTGTTGCCGAAGAGTTTGTCGCCCCGGACAAATTGAATCGCCGTCGCTGTGTTATATCAACTCCAGACAGGATATGGGAAATCTCACGGCGGGGGAGCCGCGTCTGAACAGTGGCGGTGTGGGAACTAAAGCGAATGAACGGCCTTTAGTCTGTGCGTTGCGTTTGGCGTAAGACAAATATAGAAATTAAAAGTCATTTGAAAATGGGCCCTGTAATTATAAAACTTTCGAATCCCGTAAGGGTTACTCAAAAAAAAAAAATTGAGTTGGGTGAAAGAACACGCAATTTGATTAAAGACTTAGACTTTTAGTACTGCTTTATTTTCCCAGCAAATTAAAAGAATTTTTTTCCTGCGTCACTAAAAGGCAATGAATATACGATCGAGCTGAGCGGTCACGCCCACTTCCGACGCTTGTTGCGTCAACAGTCCCCGACCCGGTGACTGGCAAAAGTCGTGCATCGTGAGGGAGGGTGGTGGCTCCGACAAATTAAATGTTCTGTTAATGTGTCTCGGCCGGCCGGTCGTATATAGATAGCGGAATCAGTGGGTACCACCGCATTATGTCGCAACGCAGAGATGTGCCAGAAATACGAAATACTTCAAATCTCTTCGGAAGCAGAAGAATGTTTTAGGTCGCTGCTTCTTCTTTTAATACCGTTTTCAGTACGTGAAGTTGCACCCGCGCTTTAGCCGAGAGGTCGTCCAGGGCTCCGAGCGTAGTCGGGGCGTGGCGGGGAGAGGCAGGCGGTCTCTTTGGCGTTCCGCTCTGCCTCATTTATTATACCCGGGCTGTGGGCCCAAACGACTGGTCCAGGTACCTCTCTCTCTTTCTCTCTCTCTCTCTCTCTCTCTCTCTCTCTCTCTCTCTCTCTCTCTCTCTCTCTCTCGTATTGAATCTCAACTGGCCACCGTTCATCGCGGCACGTCTTCTAGCGCGCGTACGCCTACCGATTGCAACGCATACATTACTGTTAAGGCCCATGTTAAAATTGTGCGCAGGAAAACTAAGGCGCAGTGCTGAATACATTTACTTGGCAGGGTCGGTGATACATCCGGTCAAACCAAAGTGTGTGTGTGTGCGCGCGCGCGCGTGTGTGTGTGTGTGTGTTGGGGCGCGGGGGTAGAATAAGGGGACACGCCCTCCGCCGCCGGCTCGATGAAACATTCCTTAGGACCATTGGTAAACATGGCCACGACAAAGGCGTTTTACATGTTGGTAATGGTGCCACGTGATGATTGTGCGATATGGAGATGTGCTCAAAATTCCCTGATCATCTTTTGTCAATACGTATGAAGGATCCTTGTCCTGACAACCCGATAATTTCAAAGGGTCTTCGATTAAAAGTAATCTTTCATAGCACCAGATCTGCCCTTGCTTTATACATCTGTAGATTTTTGTTAAATGTAAGTTGGGAAAGTGGCCTGGACAGTTTGGAGAATGACCGAGCCGAGGACGTGATAGGGTTGACAAAGGCGAAAGTTGTAGCTGCCGCGCGCTGCGCTCACCTCCGTGCGTGGCGTGGCGTAACCCCACGACACACGTTCGAGGCCCCCTTTGGCCCGGCCCGGTCCTTCGGGACCCTTTGATTCATTCATTCGGGTGACATAGAACTTCCGAAAGTCACAGAGATACCACTGCCCTATTCTGCTCCCCCTCGCCTCCTCCCCCTCCCCTCCCGTCCTTACGTCCCCCCCCCCTTTATTCCTGCCTTGTATCCTATTTCTCCTCCCAGCCTCTCTACTCTCCTCCCGATTCTTTGTTGGTGAGCGCCTGCCCGGTAGCTCAGCGCACTGCTGACAATTACGTCAACCCAAAGCTATATTTAAACAATGAAGACAAATTCGGCACTTGTTAAAATGACTTAATACTACTAAGCACTACGGAAAATGTATCTCGGCAGACGTGATTTTCTGCCTTTTTAATTATATCCTACTTAAAATTATTCCCAATGAGATGCACATGTGTGAACATGCCTTTTTCCTTTTTTTTTTTGCTTAAATGTCACAAATTTACAAACAGCAATAATTTTTCAAAGTGTAATTTAAATAAATCGTACCAAAATTGTTTTGGGGGATATCTGTGCGGCCGAGTCAAGCGCAATAGACAATGAGTGGCCTTCGCAGTTTATGATTTAATGCAGGCAGGAGCCGCCCGGCCGACAACAGTGAGGGAACCGTGGTCCAGGCTCAGCCCAGGGCACGAGCGGCGAGCACATCGCGTCAGGGTGAGCTGGGCCCGCAGGCCCGCGTGCTGGTGCTGGGGCGCTGGGAGGGGAGGTGGCGCTGCGTGGTGGGGCGGGGCGGGGCGGGGCGGAACGACTTGTGAGTGGGGCGGACCCAGCCACGCCTCCGCACGGAGCATGGCGGGCAAGCACAGGCATGGCGACCGAAACAAAGCCAAAGTGCAGCGGGACCTAATGTGGTACTTGGTGAGGCACTGCGTTGCATGTGTCTGGTAGTCATCAAACTCGAACTGTCAAGAAATCGATGCAAAAAGTATTTTTAAGAAGGACAAATTTTACATATTTTTTATTTAATTTCCATTCATGTAGTGAGACGAAAATCGTGTAATACAGATAGTAACTGTGAAATTTGCGTGATTTTCTTTCCATTTCTAGATGAAGTGGAAACAATATATGTAACATTGTAAGCAGTGTGTGCATTCCTAGCATTACAAATTTGTTACGATTTTTTTTTTTAAATGTTTGCTAGGCAAATACACTCATTAATATGTTTGAAAAGTCTTTTGAACAGGGTAAACACATTAAATATGGAGGGGACTGCTCCGTACTTGAAAAAAATAACTCTGTGGCGTCCACATCTTGGATTGGCCGGACACAGGGGCGTAACTCACGCTGCCACCAACAAAGACAACAATGGCTGGGCCGAGGTCTGTCAGGACACACACACGCACGCACCCACGGCCCACTCACCTCTCCCCCTCTCACTGTGTTTTTCCCTCTCTCTCTCTCTCTCTCTCTCTCTCTCTCGCTCCCTCTCTCCTGGCGTGTCCCCGCCTTCTGCCCCTGCCTCACTCTCTACTCTGAGACCCTTTCAGACATGAAAACAGTCTCAAAGTCATAGAAGACTGGAATGGCGAGACGCACAGTCGTGGAATAGTAACTTAGTGTATCCGTCGAAAAGACAAGAGACGATCAATGTAAACTGAAAAGAAAGGGAAAGTGGGTTTGCTCTGATGCGAGTTGCACCAAGCAAAGTGAGGATCCTCCCAAGGACATACTGTAGCTGAAAGTAGCCGTGGAGGGTTGGCGTAAAGAGCGTGGATGTGGTGAGCGTGGATGCGTGACGGCGCGGGGCGGGGCGGGGCGGGGGTGTGGACGTTGGGGAGCGTGGATGCCGGAGGGAGCGTGGATGCCGGAACGCTCTTGGAAGGCAGGCAGCAAGGGGACGCGCCCCGCGCCCATCAGAATATATCACTAAGCCGCTTAGGACCCTCCACCCTCCTCTCCTCCCCCTGCGCTCCCTCCCGGCCTCTCTCTCCCGCTCCCTCTCTCTCTCTCTCTCTCTCTCTCTCTCTCTCTCTCTCTCTCTCTCTCTCTCTCTCTCTCGCCATTACTCGCCCCTCCTCGCTTTGCCGTCCGCTGAAAACTCACCTCGTTTTTGCTATATCTGTATTGTCGCGACCGTTTTGCGCTGCGAGCCAGAAGGGCGGAAGGCAGCGTGCCCCGGCCGCCCCGGCCAGCAGGCCCCGCTGGGCCGGACAGGCGCACGGCAGACCAGGCCGGCCCAAATATAACGCCGCTCGTGGCTGGCTGGCTGGCCGAACGGATAAATCAACTTTGATAAAAATAATTCAGCGCTCGGAGATTGGTGTATGGCTATCGTGTGCGCGAGCGTGTGCAGGAATCATTTAACATGACTGCTTAACCCTTTTCCAGGGCGCGCGCGCAGGACACCCTGCCTGCAGCCAACTGGGTCTCGCTGCCTTCATGATGTATTCATGGACTCAGTCTTAAGACCCTCCTTCTTCTCCCACCTCTCTCTCTCTCTCTCTCTCTCTCTCTCTCTCTCTCTCTCTCTCTGCCCCTTACTCTCTCTCCCTCCCCTCTCTGGTCCGCGTAGGGCTCTCTGGGTTGTTTGCAAGTAGTGGGTGTGCGAGGGCCCTTCAGACGAGGAAAGTTAGTTGTCAGCCCCACCCCACCCCGCCCCACCCCCCCCACCCCACCCCTCCTCGCTCCGCCGTCACACCGCACCCCTCTGCAACCTCCCCCAAACTACCCTTGCAAATGGCTGGTTGTTTGCCCGGGGTGCGGCTGCGGACGCGCGCCTTTCACCCGCGTCACCCATGAATTATAAATCGCAACAAACTTTGCGTTGCAAAAGTTTGTTTCCTCCGCAATAAAACGGACTGCACGGTGAGGGCGATGAGGAGGACCGCCCCCCGTGAAACGGCGGAAATTACTTTGGAATTTTCATTATTAGAGATTCCTTGTCTCCGGCGTAATATTCGCCCGCCGGCGCACTTCACACGTTTACCCAAGCGTACACTAGAAATCCAAGTGTACGAATGTCGCTCACTTGTAGATGAGCGAATAAATTCACTCACTTGTAGGTGAGCAAATGACTATTCGCGATCCATTCGCTCATTGTAGGTGAGCAGTCGACTATTCGCTCACTTGTAGGTGTGCGAATGACTATTCACCAAATGGTCTTTCGCACATCTACAAGTGAGCGAATAGTCATTTGCTCACCTACAAGTGAGCGAATAGTCATTTGCTCACCTACAAGTGAGTGAATTTATTCGCTCATCTACAAGTGAGTGACATTCGTACACTTGGATTTCCAGTGTACCCCTGCTGCGCCCCTTGGCAGAGAACATTTCTCACGCAATTGACTGGCTCCCCCGTGAAAAGGCGCGCGCGTTTCAAATGTCAGCGCTCGGAGGCTGGCACGGCACGCGCGTCCAGCAGCACGCGACCAGACACATGTGTCATTAGGGCCAATGTTGGTTCGAGTTCTGCTGCCGTTCTCTTCCAAAAGGGTGACAAGGAATTTTTTTTTTCTGTACAAAAGCATCTCTCTGTTTCAAAAATTGATTTGACGAAGAATCAGCCTACATGTACTTTGTCAGGGGCTCCTGCACGGACAGGGCCGGGCTCTCCACTCCAGTTTCCAGGGCGAGTCATGAGGGGCACCCGAGGGGGCACCTTTCCCTTTTATTTTTACATTTTAATTTTTTTTTCCGGCCAAAGGTTTGCGACGTTCATTCCCTTTCCCTTACCACTCCCCTCCTCCCCCCTCCTGACTCTCCTGGTCCCCTTTGGCAGCCGTCTACCTCCCCCACCACTGTGCTGTAATATTCCTTCTCTGTCTCGGCTGCTCCATAATTTGCGTTGTCTCGACGTTGTGCCCGCCCGCGCTCTGGTGGGAGGGAGAGGCGAAATTGAAAACCGCCCTCTCCTCTCCCCCCCCTCCCCACTCCACCCGTCCTGTCTGCCCGTCTCAGTCCGCCACTTTGTTGTTTTGGTCATTAGGAGGCAAAGACTTGAGGCCGCCCTGCTGGAAAAGCAGACTCCTGTCTGCATGGGGACGGGGCACGCTCTCTGCACACTGTGTAGAAAGGCAGCGAGCCCGCTCGTCCCCAGGTGCCCGTCGCACGTGTCGCCCGAAACATGTCAGCGCGCCATAAACTAAACACTCGGCGTTGGGCGCGGCAGCGTGCTCTGGTCCCAATACCAACCCTGCGCGCGCCAAGGGCGGAAAACGGGCGCAGCACTGCGTTGATGCATGTAATGATATTCTGTTAACTACGTTGATGAGGTCTCTGATAGCCGGGCAAAACGGTCTGGCTCGGGCCTGGCGTCCCTTGGGGTGCTGCCGTGCCCCGCCCCGCCGCGGTGGTCCCCAGGGCGCCCCGCCCCGCCCCGCCCCGCCCCACCCCGCCCCAGCACAGCCGGGCGTGCAGCCTCGGCCGACCAGCCCGACCCGTGAAATCTGTGGGCATGTGATTACCACAGACAGGGCGGGGCGGGCATGGCATGGCAGGGCAGGACAGCCCGCTGGGCGGCACGCCACCCCATCGTATACACAGGCATTCCCTCGGGAGCCCCTGTCCCTTCGCTGCTCCCCTCCCCTCCCCTCCCCTCTCCTCTCCTCTCCTCTTCTCTTCTCTTCTCGTCTTTCATCCACCGAGATATGTTACCCCAAAACATTAGCGGGGGCAAATAGGGTGTCTGAGGAGGCGGCTGACAACTTTTACTATTCGGTATTGAATAATTTTTATCTGTCGAAAATAAATAGTTTTACCGACGATGACTGTAAAGTCATCGGTTTTGGAATAACAGAGAATTCTACAGGTTAAAGTTAAATGTACAAATACAAAGGAATTTTTTTTTCTTTTTTTAAACTTTATGAGGCATTTTTTTTTAACTTGAAACATGCATGTGCCAGAGCTGTTAATTTGTAATTAGTTTTATCTTCAAAGTGGGGTAAACTAGCTGCGTCGCACCGATTCGCTGCCAATTCCTTTTTTAGCGCGCATTACAACTCACTGCTCTTCTCTTTGGCGGCGCCGAGTTTAAAAGGAAAATGAGGGACGAGCTGCGAGTCGGAATCGTCGTTTTATTTTCCGCGATAATCGAATTCTAATTCGTGAAATAGCCCCTCAGCAGAAGCAGCCTTTCGGTAAAACTAATCAAATCCAGATAATTTGAATTCATCCACTTGGAGAGAGCGTCCACCGCCGACTTCCACCCTCCTCTCTCGCCCACCCCCGGCTCTTCCCCCCTCCCCCCCCCTTCCCTCCCGCCCCCTATTCATTTGACGCAGGTTGTTCCTCTTCGACATTTGCGCTGCGGGTCGCAAAGAAAGCAGAAGGGCGGAGAGAAGGCTAGATGCTATCAAGTTGCAGCGAGTACCCGGACTCGATCAGTCGCGATTCCTCCGGTACTTATTTCCCGTCAATAATGATGATTTTCTAACAGTTTGGCGGGCTGTCGAAGCGCATGGCCGGCCGGCCCCGGCATTCTCGCTCTTCAATCCCTTATCGGGGGATTGATATTCCGGACAAGAGGATTAGTCCCGGCCGGCCGGCCGGCAGGGCGCGTGGCTGGCTCCGCGGCTCTATCCTCTATCCTCGTCCCGCTGCGGGGCTGGCTGGGATAGACACAGTTGTTGCGAGGGAGGCAGACGAAGTCGTAGATGGTTGGGTTGTTACGGCGCGAGGGGTCGGCGCGGCGCGGCGTGGCGTGGTGCGGAGAAGACTTCACACTTGTATGTTTGCAGTGCCGCTTACTTTCACGGGGCGGGGCGGGCTCGCCCGCGGGCGCGCATTCGGGCCGCGCTGCGCCGGCGCTGGGCGGACAGCTCGCCCTCCCCAGACCAACCCCGGCGCTGCCAGTGGCGTCCGACTGTACTCGACGGTGTAATGCTTTCTGCAAATAGTATCATGTGTCTGCGCCAGATGCTTGTTGCGTCCGGATTCCTCGTACATCCCGCAAATCTTTACGCCGCAAACAAGGGCATGGCTGCTTTTCGTAAACAAGAAAATAAGAGGCATTTAGCAATTTACTAATTTTTACAAAATAATTCGCTCTTCCCGCCGCGGTGTGGCGTCATCATGCAGGGGTGTTACTTTGTGAGATCGCGCCTAACAACCGGGCCACGTCAGAGCGACGAAAAAAAGAATTAAAGTAGACCCCGATAAAAGGACCAACAAGAGAAGACAAGATAAGGGAAAGGCCTAATTTAAATCTTTGCACAAACTTTGCATATATTAGAAATGGTTTTACTCGGCGGGCCGCCGCAGCGTCTCTAGTTGCGCCCTCCCTCCCCCGCCTCTTCAAATCTCTCTCTCTCTCTCTCTATCTCTCTCTCTCTCTCTCTCTATCTCTCTCTCTCTCTCTCTCTCTCTCTCTCTCTCTCTCTCTCTCTCTCTGTCTCTCTCATTCTCTCTCTATTCTCTCTCTCTCTCTCTCTCTCTCTCTCTCTCTCTCTCACTCTCTCTCTCTCTCACTCTCTCTCTCTCTCACTCGCTCTCTCTCTGTCTCTCATTCTCTCTCTCATTCTCTCTCTCTCTCTCTCTCTCTCTCTTTCTCTCTCTCTTTTTTTTTTCTTTTTTTAATTTCGACCGCGAGTGACCCACCCACCCCCACCTCCAGCCCGAACCCCTCAGCAGCGGAGACTCCTCAGCGGCGCAGCCAACCGCGTAACGAAAACAATCGGGGCTGGAGGAGGGGCGGGGCGGGGCGGCGGGGCCGCGCGGGCCCGGAGCGTGAGGGTGGAAGCGATTGCGGTCCCTCCGACAATCATCATCGAACCCTGCGCGCGCCGAAAATGATCCCCATTTCGCGGCCTGTTGGGTCTGTGCCCCGGCCCGGCCGGTGTCGTACCGATCGGTAAAGGTTTGCGCTGCGCCGTGCCGTGCGAGTGTTCCGTTTTCTTGTCCCCGGGGCGGGGCGGGGCGGGGCGCGCGCAAGGAGAGGGAATAACGGACGAAGCGGAAGTGACTGACTTGTAGTAAGAAGCTTGACAGGCCGGCGTCCTGGCGCCTTCACGCCCACCACCTGCTGGGGTAGGCTCCCCCCTCCCTCTCTCCATTCTCGCTTCCTGTCTCTGGGTGTACGAGTACGATTTTAATACCAGTGCTACTCCAACGCCAAGTTTCGACGTGATAGGAAGGGGGTTTGAGCGAGACGGGGCCAATAGGTCGGGGGAGAGGGGGTGGGTATAGTGTTCGGCAGGACGTCTATACGTGACTTATGACTCGGCATCACTTGAAGGCAGTGAGGGGCAAGTGGAGAGATGGGGAGAGAGAGAGAGAGAGAGAGAGAGAGAGAGAGAGAGAGAGAGCAAGAGAGCGAGTCGGGGAGGGAGAGGAACTGAAATAAAAGCGATTCGAGGAAGGGAGCAAACCGAAACGGGGTGGAAACGGGCGAAGGGAGGGGAGGGGGCTACATTGGCGCTGCAAGGGCCGGGCGAGAGTGTTTGCCGTTGGTCTTACGGACACAGCTAACACGCCACTTGTGGGTGTAGCTACTCATTATTGGCGAAAGCTACGCAGCGCGTGATAAAAATACATGTATACGGTCAAAAAATGTAATAACCGTTTTTGCCTGCGTCCTGTGTCATATTCGGCCCGTGACGCCCTCACATGCTCACCCCAGCGCTAACTCTTCAATGACTCCTGATGGGGTGCGGTTTTTCCCGCTCGGCTTTTTTTTTTGTTTTGTTCCGAGAGGTCATTCCTCCCCCGCACTGCTGCACGGTACTGCACGCTGTGCCCGGCCGGCCGGCGGTAGCAGGTCGTTGACCCGTCAATGGGTGGTCACCGGTGGTCAGTGCCATCCCTGTCACCTCAGTGCGGCCGTGCTACCAGCTGCCCGGTCTGACAGCACATCCTCCTCGGTGATTGGCTTATTTCGGTGAAGCAGAGAGAGGGGGAGGAGGATGGGGATGGTTATTAGCTTCTTTTTTAGTTGACGTTTCAGACACGAGTGCAGGGCCGTGCCCTGTACTGGGTACGGTGGATGCGATATACGAGACATCGTTTTCAATGCCGCAATTCTAATTAACGTAAATTCTTTAAAATGTTTCAAATTTTAAAAAATATTAAATTTTATTTTTATGAAAAACCTTCAAAAGAAAATAATAAATATGCCTTTACAAAAGCTGATATTAGCATGGCAATGGCAATAAAGTCTTTGTGGATTTTCTGTTTTATAAGGAATATTGCGGGGGATCGCTATGAGGTCCCCGACCCGCTGTCTAATGAGGGAGGAGGGAAAACAATGCAGTACTGCGCCTTCTCGGGTGAGCGACCTCGAGGCGCTAACTGTTGGTGGCCTCGTCACAAGTTTTTGAGTTATGTTTCTTTTGTTTGCGGGCTTTGACCTGTCGTGTTGCGTTCTGTGGGAAAGCCCATTCAATATCGTGTAGTTACTCTGCATTGTATTGGACAGGACTACACACTGTGAAATGCTTGCTTTCTAAATTCTGTACAACGTCGCGAGGAGTTTTTTGTCTTCCGCCAGTTAATTTAAAATGATATTTTTTTAAAGTCAGCGTGAGCAGAAATTTGCCACAATTTCCTAGAGAAAAGTCGAAATCTTATTTGCCTAGGGGGTGTCCTCAAGGATGGTACGAGATATTTTAATCCTTGAACAGTGGGCCGCCATCTTGCCGTGGCCACTCCCACATGTCTAATGGCTGGCGAGGCGAGGCGAGGCGCAGAGGAGGGACCACAGGACCACGGGACCACCCAGCCTACCTCCTCGGCTCACCTTGATATCAGAGCGGGAAACTGGACACCAAGTCAGCCGGAGCCGGAGCCGGCAGGGCAGGACGAGCGGAGCGCACCGGAAGGCTGGCTTATCGAGGATTAAAATTCGAGCACTGTACCAAAAAGAGTCAAACTGATATGAAACTGGACACCGACTTCAAAAATGGCGTCCTACTCGACGACAGTTTTTTTTTTTTTCAATATTAATATTATAGACTGCAGATACTTAAATGATGTAATTGGGCGCAAATCTTGTTTACTTTTCGGAAAGGTTGGTTTCCTCAGCTTTCTCTCTGCCCGTCACAAGCTTGTGTTTAAAGATACTTTACCTATTACGGCGTTATGACCCGAATCCTCTTTCTATTTTGATGTATGATTCGGAGGTTTAGTGTTTCGAAACCTGCCCAAATGTGTCGTCCCCCAACTACAGTTAACTGCCATCTGCATCCCACACGACAGGGACCATAAGGAGGTCTCGTTTTGCGCCCCTCAGATACCTCCCCTGACTGGTCTCAGGGAAGGACGCTCTCTGGTACACAGCCGGCCCTGGCGACGCGATGCCTGTTGTGTCTCTCTGCTTGCATGTGCGCGCCAGGTACGCTGTGGTGTCCAGCCATCACCATGACTCGAGTGATAGGACCCTGTTTGCTTATGCACGAGTACACGTGTTACCCGCTCCATCACAAACGGACTGCAAGTCAGGCGGTCCTACCCGCAGTGCGAGGGCCGCCGCCGCCCCCTGGGGCCTCCCGGGGGCGCCCCGGCCCCGCCTCGTGCAGCTGTGACTTGCACCTGACAAATTGATTCATATTCCCATGACGCATACGCCCGCCGGTAAAAAGAAGGGGATCCAAAACTTTACAGCAGAACCTTTGTATCCGAAAAACTCTTTTCAGCACTGTAGAAAAAAATACCTTCGTAATTTTGGAATATTTTGGGAAATTTTGATCTCTCTCTCTCTCTCTCTCTCTCTCTCTCTCTCTCTCTCTCTCTCTCTCTCTCTCTCTCTCTCTCTCTCTCTCTCCCTCTCTCCCTCTCCCCCCCTCTCTCTCCCCCTCTCTCTCTCCCTCTCTCAGGGGAGCAGATGGCCTGGTATTCGATAGGCTTCTGGGCTCTGGGCTGGTCCGTATGTGGTCTTGTTGTCTCTGTCGTCTGATGTGGGCGTGGCGGGGCGTGGCGGGGCAGGGCGTTGTATAGAGGAGGGATTTGGAGACAATGCCTGGTCGCTTGGTCTTGTCATGGAGACCGACTTACGCCCCTGCAGGGTCCCACACACACACAGAGGGAGCGCCCATAAACTATGTCGCAGAGAAAAACCGTAAGCGCAAGAGTCTGGATTGTTTTTAGCAGATGATACGTTAGTATCAGCAGCTTGTACTGAAGTAAAGTTAAAAGTTAAAGTTGAAACGTCGTCAGTTAAAGTTGTCAAAGTTAAAGTTGTCCAGCGTTAAGCGTAGGAAAGTTAAAGTTGAAAAAGCAGTTGC
The DNA here is from genome assembly GCA_033675135.1 of Frankliniella intonsa. Taxonomy (NCBI): domain Eukaryota; kingdom Metazoa; phylum Arthropoda; class Insecta; order Thysanoptera; family Thripidae; genus Frankliniella; species Frankliniella intonsa. The sequence continues at coordinate 3,786,624 of CM066256.1, forward strand.
CTAAAGATATATATAGGAGCGCGGCGACAGTGGGCCTCAGCGTGTCTGCGTGCTCGCGTGCGTGCTCGCTCGCCACAGTAGTGCTGTTCAGGCTGCCAGCAGCTCGTAGTGCTTCAAGCATGGACGCTACTCAGCTGCCGCCCGCAGCCGCCCTATGCACAGCCCTATGCATTGATTGCCGTTTTACGACCCATAACCCCAAACACTAGTCGTCCGCTGTAGGCCCCCCCCCCTCCCCCGCGCCACACCGCGACGCAGCGCCGCGTCACGCTACGCTATATCGTAATGAATCCCAGTATTTATCAGTAAACGTTAAAAGTTAAAACGTTAAAAGTTAAAACGTTAAAAGTTGAAAAGTTTGAAGTTAAAAATGTTGAAAGTTGAAAAGTTAAAAGCTGAAACGTTGACAGTTGAAAAGTTGTGAGTTCGTGAGAAAAGTTACACAGCTCAAAGTTAAGCTGCTTGCGTTACTAGTTGAAACGCTAAAACTAAAAGCTTAAGGCAGTAAAAGCGATAAAAGTTAACGCGAAAAAGGTTAAAGTTCTGAGTTTGAAGTAGGAAGTTCAACGTTTGAGGCAAAACGTACAAAGTAAAAGTCATCTGCTTTCACGTTAGCGTTAGCGTTAACGTTTTTTCTTGAAAGGAAAATAAAAGCGACGTATTTTCGTGGCCTACACTTGCCTTTCCTGTTTCAGAGCGTCTGCGACCGTGATTGGGGCGCCTCGGGCAACATCCCGTCTCCTCGTAAGTATGACAGGCGAGGCTGATGAGTGCCCAGGTGTCCGACTAGCTGTGTCGACCATCCCAGGACCCTGTCGCCCGACCGTCTCGAGTTTTGACACCTGTGATGGTCCCCCCGGATAAGTGTTAACCGCGCGTGTGTGGGGTCCCCTATATTCGTCCCAACGCCCGCCGGGGCCTACCGTTCGTTGCCTGAGAACGGGTTTCCCCATCACATTTCCCCGCTGTTGCGCCCCTTCCCCGATGGTTGTCGAGTGTCAAGGGAAAATATGTATCCAAATTTCCTGACGCCATGGCATGAGGTATGCTTTTCTTACAATACCAGAGTGGTGTAGTGGATTGCCAGCCAGCAGTAGTGTTGGGAGCGCGCGACTCCTGGCTGGGCAGGCGAGTAGCGGGCTGTGATGCACAAGTCATCGCCGTGATGGGTCCCATGGGCCGCTCCGGTGAGGCTCGTTTGCCCAACACGAGTCAGGCTGTCACGTCAGGAGATATTCCAAACGGACGTTAAATAAGGCTCACCATGTGAGAGTTCGAATTTCGGAGCAGAGAGAAACAGTCTATACACAGCGTCCTGATGTCTAACTTTTGGCATACACAGACGTGTGTGCGAAAGTAAATAATGAAAGGAATGGGAGTGATTTTCGGGCGGTGTACAGCCTGTGAACGTCGCTTGGTACGTAAGCCCCGCTTGGTCTAACTACCACTCGCCGAGTTCGGATGCTTTCCCTTAGGGATCGGCCGGGAGGGACCCAGCGGGCGGGGAGGCGAGGCTCGTGGGCGCGCCCGGGCGGGGCGGGGCGGGGGGAGGGAAGGGAAGGACCCTTCTTCTCCAACTTTGTTGCGAGCAAAGTGCGAGGCGCCCAACCTCACTCTGCCCGCCTCTGTCTGGCTGGCCCATTCAAGCCTTTTCCCACTCCAGGTAAGTGGAGCACTACACTGTCGAAAACTTTGGGGGTAAATTAAAAAACAATCCCCTCTGCGCAGGCAAGGTGAAGGGGTCGGGTGCGCCCTTCGCTGCGAAGCCTACAACCTCCGGTCTCCCTCCTGCTCTTTAAACTCCCCACCCCCGAGCCCACCGCGGAAGTTTGGCCGTGGTGGGGAGGGAGGGGGCGTTCAGCCTCGGAGAAGGCAATTAGAATCGCATTGCTCCTCCGCCTGGCCCCCCTCGCCCCGCACCTTTGCCCTAACCCCTGCTCCTCGCGGTCCTCCCCCACCCACCTCCTCGGTACCGATTAAGCCAACCATCCATCCTTCGCGCTGCCAACCTTATTTCATTGATTGTGAATAAAAGCGTGCATTGCCAGGTGAGTGTTCGAAGCCCCTGATTTAGATGAGGTTATGGCGCAGGAGGCGAGACGGGTGAGGAGGGAGGGGAGGGGAGGGGAGGGGAGGGGAGGGGAGGGGAGTGCGCTGCGCGGGGGAGGGGGCGCGCGAGCTGTGTGTCGATATCGCCCTCTCACCGGAGCCCCGTTTGGGGTCGGCGCCGCGCATGCGCGCCCGCTGTCGAGCGCCCCGCCACGCCCCGCCACGCCCCGCCACGCCCCGCCACGCCCCGCCACGCCCCGCCACGCCCCGCCACGCCCCGCCACGCCCCGCCACGCCCCGCCACGCCCCGTGCGAGGGGTGACTGCGAGGCCCGCCGCGCCCGCTGTAGCCCCCTTTGTGCTGCTGGCTGCACCTCACCTCAGCAGTAGACCGACAGAAAATTTTTTCGGCGCCATGTACGTTGCGGTCCGCCCAACCCTATACCCCGTGGAATGAGGTATTTCAACTCTTCTGAATCCTGCACACATTATAAAAGTGCAGAAAAACCCCACTAAAGCAATCTTTTTAATGTCAGAAAAATCTAAGAAAATTAAGTTGTTTTTTTTTCTCTTTCATTCACCATAGAGGACGGATATGGGTGCATCCTGCATCATCCACGCCGCCCTCCCTTCCCTCCCACACGCTACGTCTGTCGATTGAGAGGTCTGGTCCGGGGCGCGCGTGTTTGTTTTAACCTGTCTCGCCGGGACCTTCGATTAATCGATACGATTGACAGCGGAGATAGGTCCCATAGCGCCTCGCCCGGCCCGGCCACGCTTTCACACGGGTACGGGTACCCATTCACCAGTCAGGCACCGTGACCATCTTTCTGGCGCAAAAATTAAACGGCATTTCCTACGAGAACGTGCTCGGAGCTGATCATTGTCCGTGCGTTTAGGTCACCGGGCATATCTGTTTCTCGATGCGGAACGTTTTGCTCGAGCTTTCCTACCCGCCTGGTGTGTGCTGGTCTTAACTCGACCCCTGACCCCGGTTATGAGAATGTTCGGAATAACAAAGCTCGTCGTCAACTTCGGCTGAACACCCTATTCGCACAGATCTCGCACAACGAGTGGGTCGAAATTTCCGCTGTCTCGGCTTCGGTTTTTGGACCGAAAAAGTTTCCGTATCGGTGAGACTTGCTTTGCTAGCCCCGCCCCGCACCGCTTAAACCATAGCGCACTGCTCGTGAATACTCGTTTTGTGTTGACACTTGCCGTGGAATGCGGCCCGACTTGGGAAACCGCACGCATGACTATTGGGTCGGCGCTTAGCCACTGAGAAAGTGCTGCATATGCGCGCCTCATCACTCTCACTGATAATCTCTCTCACCCTCTCACTTCACCTCGCCCTCCGCTCTCTCTCTCTCTCTCTCTCTCTCTCTCTCTCTCTCTCTCTCTCTCTCTCGTGCTCGCTCGCTTCACTCTTCGCCTCACACCACATCGCTGCTGCAGTTCGCGCCCTCTCACCTCGCTGCCGGGCCACACCGCAGCCGCTCGAAAAACTTAGGCGGAGACGAAATTATTCCTGACCCTGTTATACCTTGCGCGCTTACCGATTTTCTTTTTCTTATCGTGGCATATCAGAGGCAGTCGAGGTAATTTTTTTTTTTATTAAACGATAATTTGATGTGCGTACGAGAAGTAGGTATACGGTGAACGGCGACGTGTCGCGCTCGTCAATCGATTGAAAAATGAAGCACCTAATACTCCATTGCGTTCCCCGTATCGCAGCGCCGCCAGGCCAGGGCACAGCGGGGCGGGGCGGGGCGGGGCGGGACCCCCATTCAGGCAATCAATCCACTGAGTCCGTGACTCGGCAGGTCTGCGGCGTCGCGTCACGTGTGAGGGGCGGGGCGGGGCGGGGGCGGGGCGTCGCCAGCAGCGTCTGGAGGCGTCGGGAGGGCGCCGGCCGCGGCGCCGGCCGCGCTGTAGGACACGGTCATGTCGAGTACTGTGCGTGACGGCGCCGAACACGCGCTGCAGCGTGGTGCAGCGCGGCGTTCGAACACCGTCACAAATAAGTGATGTGCCTCTCTGTGCGCCGCCCCGCCCCGCCCCGCCCCGGCCCGCCCCGGCCCGCCCCGGCCCGCCCCGGCCGCGGAGATAGGGGCGTCTTGCGAGGAGGGAGACCTGTGTATGTGCCGCCCGGCCCGGGGGATTAGTGCAAGGGGGTTGGGAGTGCTTCCACCCACATCAAACTCACCCCAAAGCCACCCTCCTCTCCACCGACCCCACCTATCGGCCCCGCCCCGCCCCGCCGCCGCGCCCCACCACAGGCCGCCCCGCCCCGCCCCGCCTTCTCTCTGTGCTCGGGCGAGTTACGCGGCAGGGGATGGGAATGCCGAGGGAGGCGCCAGCCGGGGAGGCCGGACCCCACCCCGCCCCGCTCCGCCCCACTCCGCCCCGCCCCGCCCCGGGCCTCGCAGAGTTGCGCCTCTACCTCTCTCGCGTCGTGGCTGTCGAGTCCACCTCCACCGTGTAACTCCGCGCGGCAGTAAGGTCTCCGGAAGGTTTTAGAAATTAGAAACGCCATTATCATAATTTTACTGGGGCGTATAATAATAATAATAATCGGTCGTTTATTCCGTGCATACCATACGTACCCCACCGCCACGCTCTAAGGGAAATCCGTATAATAAATCGCAGTCAGGAAACTACACACGTACGATCTTATAGTTACGGGCTCAAGCTCGTGATGTACAGGAGGAGGAAAAGGGGCCCCGCCCCGCCCCGCCCCGCCGGGGCACACGCATTCATATTTCTGTTGTTACAAATCACACAACGGAAAGCCCTGAATAAATCGGCAGAGCGCTGTGTAATCGGTCCGCCCGTCCCGTCCCGTCTGGCGGGGGCGGCTAGGCGTGGGGGTGGCGGGGGCGGCGCAGAGATGAGCTTTTGTTCTCTCCGCGGGGGCGGGGCGGGGGCAGCACCGCATCGATCAGTGAGGTTTTGGGGGCGCGGATGAGGAGGTCACTGATACGCACAGCAGCGCCAACGTGCAGCAGCCGCACCTTCATGTCAAGTATCTCGGAGGGCGCTCTTTCTGTTTTTGTCACATCGGCCCTCATCCCTCAGTGATGGCACGGCAATGATCAGTAAACTTTTCGCTCTAAAGTTTAGCCGATGCGGCCGCGGCCACGGGCGCTGGGCGTATCGGAACAAGGTCCGAACGCAGCGCGACGTCCTGATCCCGTCCCGACAGATCCAGACTGATCTGCCCATTGTGCTCGTGCGGGCCGGAGCACAGCGCTGAGGTGTGACAGTCCCAGTCGCCCTCGTATTTACGGCGATTACTAATATTGCATATTTCGGCGGCTCCTTCTCTCTTCTCCTCCCACGCGGCGGGGCGGGGCGGGGCGGGGCGGGGCGTGGCGGGGCGGAGCGTGGCGGGGCGGGGCGGGGCGGGGCGGGGCGGGGCGGGGCGGGGCTGATCGCATGTTGTGATTAGGCTCCGTGTCATGTCGCGACCTTCTGCCTCCGCCTCCTCTGCCCTCCGCTTATTGTTTAACGCGGCCGCCAAAATGCCGCCAATAAACCGATAAACAGTCGACAGAGTGCGCAGCTCCGCCCCGCCCCGCCCCGCCCCACCCCGCCCCACCCCGCCCCGCCCCGCCCCTCCCCGCGGCCTGTAATCGCCTGCGCGCCTCTCTGCCTCCCGCGACGGGAGTGCTGCAGATGAGAGCGCGCCGCCACCCGCTGCTCTCAGTGCCGCACCGGCTAGGCTCCATCAGCCCTTCAGTTATTGAGTCCGTCTCGAGTTTCATCACCGATAATAGTGTCGGCAGTCGCAATGCTGCTTGCTCTTTCCTGCTCCCCCGGTCTCCTCCACGTCTCCTCTTTTTTTAAAGTAGGACTCTGGCAGTCCTCCGAGCAGCTCGGCGCGTGGCGTGCCGCCGCGGATAGCAGTGTGCTCCCCGCCCCGCCCCGCCCCGCCCTCTGGACGGCTCCACCCCCGCCCCGCAGCGGCGAGGGCTTGTCTTTGGGGTCGGGACCGAGGCGGCTGCTCCTCGAATTGGTTCCTCTGCGTCGCCATTCCATTAACCTCCCTTCCTTCCTACCGGAAGTCAATTTGGGCCCCTCCATGTCCGAGTGCCCTCCAATCTCCCTCCGCCGGAATGAGCCGCCCCTCCCCGGGCGCGCAGGGCTGCCAACAGCCTGCGGGGGGCGGCGCGGCGCGCGAGCGTGACCTGGGTCCGGCCAGGTTGGCAGCAGTGGGCCGAGGCCGGAGCCCTGGCCAGGCCGGCCCTGGCACCCCTGCGGCCCTGCGCAGCGCAGCGCCCACCGGCCGGGGCCGGGGCCGGGCCAGGCGGGGTGCGCGCGGAGCTGCGCGCGGCGGGGGGCGTGGTTAGGCCCGCCGCCGGGCCGCCATTGGTGGGCGCGGCGTGGGGCGGGCCGGCGCAGGCGCCCGTTGGTCGGGGCGGCCGGGGCCCCCGGGCCGCTGCGCGCGCGCGCCGCGCTGCCTCGCCACGCCACGCCGCCTCGCCCGCGCTGCGGGGGGAGCCCCTCGGCGCGGCGGGGCGCGGCGGGGCGCGGCGGGGCGGCGGCGGGGCGCGGCGGGGCGCGGCGGGGCCCTCCCTGGCGGGGCCCTTGGCCAGACATGCGCGGTGCGGCGCCCTTGGCTGCGTGCTGCTGGCGCTGCTGGCCGCTGCGGCTCGCTGCGGCACGGCCCAGTGTCTGTTTTGAAAAGTTGCACTCAATCGTCTTTAATACGGTTTGAGAAGCGCTAAGCCCGGTAAGCTGCGTAAGGCGCGGGCCGCCTTATCTCCCTCCCCGCCCTGCCCGCCTGCCCGCCTGCCTGCCTGCCCTGGCCTGCCGGTCCGCGCGCCGCCGCCGCCGCAGCGCAGCCCAAGCCCAGCTCATAGGTAAGTTGATTGTGTGTCGTAGCGCCGCGAGCCCGCGCCGAGCCGCGCCGCGCCGCACCGCGAGGCCCGCGCCGACCCGAGCGTCCACCGGGGCGTCGCGACGCCCAGGCACCAGCGCGGCGCGCACCCGGTGTCCTCCTTGCAGCGTCCAGGAAAACGCCACATACACCTAGGCGCTGTGGTTGCCCTGCTACGCTCCGCCACGCCTCCCATGGCGCGCTGCTCGCCGGGCTAGGCGGTGAGGTTAGGCGGCCCGCCCCGCGCGGGGGCGCTCAGCTGACGGCCGGGCCGACCTAACCTCACCGCGCCGGGCCCGCCCCGCCCGCCGCGCCCGCCGCGCCCGCCGCCGCCATGCAAGGCGATTCGTTATCAGGGGGCCGCGGCCAGGCCAGCTCCGCCCGGGGCGTGGCGGTGGCGGGCGTGTCCGTGTCGCCAGGGCTGCTCCCGCTCGCCTACCCGCCGTCGCGTCGCGAACACTTGCGCCCCGAGAGCCGCTCGCCGCTGGGACTCGCCGTATGCCTGAGTTTCCCGCGGACCCCCCCGGTAAGCAGTGTTGGTTACGTACAAGCGATTGTGCGCGCCCGCCCTCACGAGCTGCTGCTGTTACGGGCAATTGCGATAGACAAGTAGTGTCCGTTTACGCGGTCCCCGCCATTGTCCGATGACGTGTATCTCTCCGTGTACATGAGTGCCACTCCTCCACGTCCAGGATGTGCCCTCCACCGAACAGTAGAGTGACATGTGTCACGATAGAAGGGCTTATCTTCACTCTCCGATTAGACCGCGGGGCTCCTTATCGCTCGGTTGATATGCATTTCTCGACCACCGCCGCCGCTCCGCGACCAAATTCTTTCCACTGTCTGTCGAAAATGCAGCTTTTGGCGGGCTGGGCCTAACGAGGGGGATTATCTGCGCTGCGCTGCTTGGCCCGGGGCGGCGCACAGCGGTCCGGCACAGCTCGGTGTGCACAGGTGTAATGAGGGACTGTGCCGCTGTACGGGAATACCCGGCCCGGATAGGCGTCTTCACCGACAGGTTTAGAGCAGCTTACTTTACCCGCAACCCTTATGCATCGTTTTCCCTTGCTATTTTACGCCCCATTTTTCATCATTGTTAAGGCCTTAAGTTTTTGGCCGGACTACAGATTTTTGAAACACGCACAAGTCCTAATCGAGAGTTAATTCTTATAGCATTTGATTTTTGAATAAGTTATGCAACAAACAACTTTGTTAGTAATGTTTTATTGTTTGCACGCGACACACGTTAACACTCGAGAATTTGTTTTAGAAAATTTGCATAACCCAAATACCTTGGTTACTATGGTTATTATACCAACTCGGAAAAATATTCTGAACCTCGTATTTTCTTAAGCTCGGCCAGCTGTTTTCTTAAACTCAAAAGAATTCCTCTGCTCCTGTTGCAGGCCTTAAAAACAACCCCGATGTAAGCCAATGTCGACGCAGGGCCGAGCCGAGTAAGTGACAATAATGCTATTGCAGATGAGCAGTTTGTCTGCTCTTACGAGGGCGCTGAGCCCTCCTTTGCCTCTCACCTCGGTGGAGATTCGATTTATCCGATCCCCAGAGAGAGTAAAGCCTGTACTTCCATGCATGTGTTGTTTGGGTTGGACTCGTTCAGTAAATGTTGTTTTACGTAAAACAACCGTAATAAAAACAGCAATTGAAAAGTAAAACTTATTTTTTTTTTAAAGATGAAGTCAAGTAGACCGTGTGTCGAGTACAGTGTGTAAAAGTAGAGAGCAGCAGTTCGTATATCGACTCGTGTTTCGTGAAAATATTGAAACGCGTCCAAATGATGCAGTTGTCCGGAGCTTCAACGCGCCTTTCTCGTCTCCCCAGAACAAAAGCTACTCTATCTCAAGTTTCAACCCCCGAGGGCCGCCCCGCCCCGCCCCGCCTCGCTCCCCCACACGAAGGCCAGCCCACCCCGCCCCGCCCCGCCCCGCCCCGCCCCGCCCCGCCGCTCGTCCGAGGTGTGGCCTCACACACGCAAGAGCTCACTAATCCTCGGACGAGACGGAGAGCAAGGAGAGGAGGGCAGGCGAGGCGAGGCGTCTCATTTCACATGGAGAAATAAGGTCTAGTTTGAAAAAAAAATATAACTATTTGCGCCCTCCCTAAAGGGTTGTAGTCAGCAGGCAGGGGCCGTCGAGAAAGGACGACGATCTGACCTGATGAAGTCAATGTATGAAGTCGTATTTTTGTGAGTTGGTGTGCGTATGCCTGTGATGGAGAGGGGGAGGGGGGGGGGGGCAGCACAACAACGCGGAGCGCAGAAATATGACAAAATGGTCCACGTGCGGGATGAGGGTGGAGGAGCCGTCTGCCTCCGTAATCTGGCTATTTATGAAGGCTCTATATTTCAAGCGGATGTCGCCAAATGTGTTGCTGTAAATACCAATTTATTTATTCTTCGCACCCATTCCCCCTTTCTTTCTTTTTTTCCCCATATGTCGTGCCTCCTTTTTGATTTTGCCCGCAGTTGCTCCGCGCGTCCTCGCTGTATACAGATCTATCTGTCGCTCCTCCTCCCGCGCCGCCCCGCCCCCTGCCGCGTACGCCTCCATGATAGCTCCGCGGCAGGTTCGATCACACTTTCATACTTTTCCAAACTTTTCCTAACGAGCGCCGCTGCGCTCTGCGCCCGCCTGGAGTCAAATAAAACAAGGAGCAGGAGCGGCGCGCGGCGGGCGCAGGGCGGGCAGGGCGGGCAAATGAAGCCCGTCTGTCAATAGTCGTCGCCGCCGTGCCGCTGCTTTGCCTTCGCTCGCTCTGCCCGCCCCGCCCCGCCCCGCCCCGCCCCGCTCAAAACGCCTTATTCAGCGTCTCTCATTTCAGGGATTAAGCAACTGTATCCGCTGCGGCCTGCGGGCCCTCCCCGCCACCCTGCGCCCCGCCCCGCCCCGCCCCGCCACGCCCCGCCACGCCCCGCCATTGTCTGGCCGATGACGTTTTATGATATTCCATTCTTGGAGTTTGTTTTCTGCCCCCTCGGCTCTGTTCTGTTCCTTTTGATTCGGACGAATAAGGGGCAGGTAAGTGCGAGTGTAGTGTTGTGGGCAACTACTGTGAGGTAATTCGAGGAGGCTATGAGACCGTCTAGATATCCACCCCGATACACCCTGACTGAGCATCCCCCGCCGTATCTCCCGGCCGCGCGCCCCGCAGTTGAGGCGTTTCCACCTCCACCCTGCCCTACGGGAGCTCGGGTTTCCCGAAGGGCGTCAGAGTTGAAAAACGCAACTGCTGGATAGGTGTCGATAATGTGGGTCACTTCTCGGAGGTCGCATACCCACACCCAGACTCACTATCTGTCAGAAGGGAAATTTTTTATATTTTTTATATTTTTATTGGCTGAGCGAAGCGAAGCCTATTACTTCACTGATCGGATTTGGCTCCTGTCTGTTTGTTTGTTTGTTTGTCTGTCTGTCTGTCTGTCTGTCTGTCCGCACGATAACTCGAGAACAAGTTGAGATATCGACTTGAAATTTTTACTGTAGCTTCCTTGCCCCAAAAGCTCGGACGAGTTCGAAACTGGGCATTCTAGCTCAAAAATTGACACCGTTAAAAATTAATTTACATTTTCAAAAAAAAATAATTTTTAAAATAAATATTTTTTACAGTGTCCTAAGGGGTAACTCGGCGAGTTGCGACCCTTTGGGCGAAAATTTCGTCCGTTTGGCCGTATCTCTTACCGTTTATCCGCTACCGCGTGACTAAAGGAAGAAAAGTCCAAAAAATGCATGTTAGGTGTCGTCATCGAGGTATTTCGACGAGTTGCGACCCTGTGGGCGGAAATTCCGTCCGTTTGGCCGTATCTCGCACCGTTAAGCCGTTAAGTTCGCTTCTCAGACTAGCATATCGCCGGAACCGTCTACACGAGTGAAATTTAATTGCGCCCACTGTTTTACTCAAAGCGTACTTTTTATGGCATCCAAATCCATACTGACAGCGCCGCAGGCCTAGGTAGATGTACGCAGGCGCGTCGCAGCGTAACAGTGTTTCGCGAGATATCGCGAAGCCTGTTACGCGAGACGTGGTCTGGCGTACATCTACCTAGTTTTTTTTAGGGGGTGAGGGAGCGGCGTGGCGTGGCGTGGCGGGGGCGAGAATGTTCTGCTGCGATGAGATACGTTTGCCCGGGCGGGGCGGGGCGGGGCGGGGCCACAGCCCCTTCCCTCCCCTCTCCCTCGGCTGGCGCGCCGCGCCGTGTGCCCTTGGGCTCAGGCTCAGGGTGGTGTTTACCTCCACGGGGCGCGGGGCCCTGCCGCCCTGCCCGGCTCCGCCCCCGCAGCGCGCCGCGCCGAGGCCCCGCGAGGGGTGCATGGCAACCGGCACTGTCGCGCCCCGCCACGCCCCGCCACGCCCCGCCACGCCCCGCCACGCCCCGCCCCGCCCCGCCACGCCCCGCCACGCCCCGCCACGCCCCGCCACGCCCCGCCACGCCCCGCCACGCCCCGCCACGCCCCGCCACGCCCCGCCACGCCCCGCCACGCCCCGCCACGCCCTGCCACGCCCCGCCACGCCCCGCCACGCCCCGCCACGCCCCGCCACGCCCCGCCACGCCCCGCCACGCCCCGCCACGCCCCGCCACGCCCCGCCACGCCCCGCCACGCCCCGCCGCGCCCCGCCGCGCCCCCGCCACGCCCCGCCGCGCCCCGCCACGCCCCGCCACGCCCCGCCACGCCCCGCCACGCCCCGCCACGCCCCGCCACGCCCCGCCACGCCCCGCCACGCCCCGCCACGCCCGGACCCCCGCGAGGGTGCGCGCCTGCCTGCCCGTGCCGAATCCCTGCAAGTGTCCTGCATCGATCTACCGGGACAGGGGAGTTGCGCCCCTCCCCGCTTCACTCGCCGTACGTCTGCCTCTCCTGTTGTGCTCCCCCCTCCCCTCCCCCACCGCCCCCCAGTCCCCACACCGCAATGCTAATAGCCACCAAGCACTGTAACGGTCGAACCCTTTGGCCTTCCTGCGTCAATTGCGCTTCAAGGAAAATGTACTTGATTCAAGTAGATACTAATTTTTCCGCGCGCGTCACACACACACGCAAACGACTTTTGCTCGGACAATTACTGTCTTGTCGGCTCTTTTTCCTGTTAATAGTCTTATCTTTCGCCGCCCCCGCCGCCACTACACACCTTGCCGAACGCCCAAAGTCACACAAGCAGTCGCCCAGCGTGACGTGAGCGGGAAATTAACTAAATTTGTCGGCGCGCTCCGCTGCGCTCCCCGGGGTGTCTTTGGCTATGAAGCTCGTTAGAAAGCCCTGCGCTGCGAGACTCAAAGGCCCCGCCGCCGCTTTATACCATTTTACAATTGGATTGGCTGCGGTTCGGCCGTGCGATTGTGACTGATTTTTGGCGCTTCGTCGGCAGAACGCGGCGGCCGGGGCCGGGCGGGGGCGGGCGGGGGCGGGCGGGCGCGGTCACCCTTTGAAGCTGCTGGCCCGCCCCCGCCCCGGCCGGGAGGAGAGGGGGCGGGGCGGGGCGGGGCGGGGTGGACAGAGTCCTCGAGAGCCCGCCTGCCGCCGTGCTCGTCCCGTCCCGTATCTGTGGTCAGCGCAGCGCGTCCAGCGGACCGTGCTCGTGCTTCGAGAGGCCCCCATTCATGGCGGCGAGGCTGACCATTTGGCGCCCCTTGAGGCGCACCGGGACGCCGCAAGGTAACGCCGGGGGGTGGCCGCCGGCCCGGCCCGGCCCGGCCCGTGGCCAGGCTGCCCGCCAGCGCCTAGTGGCCCGCTGGACCGGCCGCGGCCGCGCACTATTGGTCCTCCTTACATCGTTTGCACGCTTTATCAGCTGCCGTAGTTTTTGCTCAATATCACGATGCTGGAAATCGATGGCTAGCGAGATGTTCGGTTTAAACAGCACCGCGCGAACCTGCGAGGCGGATGCTCTTTTCTCTCTGCCGCCAAGCGATTACAGTGAGCGCCTCCGTTTCACTTTGACACGCACCCACCACCACGTGGCGTTTGCCGAGCGATCGGCGAATAATTACCAGAGCGATGCGAGCTGGCGCGGCCACGCTGGCCACACTGTTTGCCCCCGGCCGCTCCCCTCTCTGTTTGTAATACTTTGTCCAAACGGGGCCGCAGCCGCCCCCGCGCCGCCCCCGCGCCGCCCCCGCGCCGCGCGCCCTCACCACCCCCGAGCCCAGGAGCTCCTCCTGCTGGCCTGGGCCTTTCACTCGACGAGCTTCATATCGCCGCCACCCGCGGCGCTAGTGGCGTTTAGCGGCGGCACGGCGCGGCGCGGCGCGCCCAGGCCCAGCGGGGAGTGTTCATTTGAGCGTCCCGGCCAGACCGCTACCCCCGCCCTGCGTGTTTACAATGCGGCTAGTCACTTCCACCAGGCTGCGCGCTCGAGAGTGTGTCATATCGAGAGTATCGAACACGGCGCGGGGCCGGGCCGGTGCACTGTGGTGCCCCAAGCCCAAAACAAGCAGCGAAAACCTGCCGACCGCTTCCGAGAAAGGAATAAAACGCGTTTTGAAAAATCTCGCGCGCCGGGTGGTGGTGGAAGAAGGCCGTCCGGCCGGGCGGGCCGGGGAGGCTGCGGTCGCCATACGGCGGGTCGGGTCGGGGCCCACAGGCCGGGCCGCCCCCCCCGGCCGGAGCGCCGCCGCCACTCGAACCATTCCGCCCCGCTGCGTCCCAATGGCCACGGCTGTGTTCCCTTTTCATTAACCCTTTTCCATTGGGCGGTCAAATTTCACTGCCACTTCGATGCAAATGTTGTCGCGGTGGCGCTATTGCCCGAACCCTCTTTGAATCATTTTACTCGCGCCCGATATTTATGGACCACCGCAATCTTGACATTTTTTTTTCAGTGCAAAATTGTACGTGGAAAATTTAGGTGCGTGTAGTTGTGCGGTTCGCGGTGTTTGCCGCTCCCGCCCTATGCAAAGCGCATACCTCTGGCGCCAGAAAGTCAGTCGGCCGAGATGTGTGCGTTTCTCGGTACGTGCCCTGCTAGCGGTTGGATAATCCAGTAGCTTGAGGCGCCCCCTTGTCAACGCCCTCTTTCTCGCTCGTTCGTCTCCCCCCACCCCACCCCCCACCCCGCCCCGTCCGTCCCCGGGGGCATGCCGCGGCCCCAGAGCGCATACGCTTAGAGCAGCGCGTGTTGTTTGCGACGGACTATCGCCATCTCTCATCAAACGCAGCGGTCTGCTCATCAGCCGCTGAAGCTATGGGACCAGGGCGGGGTGGGGCTGAAGCGTTATTTGCAGGTTAGGGCGAGCCGTCTACCCCCTGCAGTAGCGTGATAAAGACATCACCCGGGTGCGAGTCTCTAAAGTTCCTAAGTTGCATACATATCGTTGGCCATTTTCAGTCTCATAAACAGCCCGGCAACGAGAAGTAGAATAACAGAATTGGACTGCAAAAGTGCATATTAGACTATGAGAGTCAATTCTGCGGTACAAGCAGAGGAATTCCATTAAGACTATCATCCCCTGCCAGAGAGTGCGCGCGCGGAGCACAGCGGCGAGGGGTGTGCCCGCCCGTAAAATGGTTTATTCCGGTATTCGGGCCGCCCGGCCCGGCCCTGCGCAGCCACCCCCGTCCCGCCCTGCCCCTCACTACACAACCCCCTACTCTCTCTCTCTCTCTCTCTCTCCCTCTCGCTCTCTCTCTCTGCACTTGTGCACTCCATCAGCGGACACGCGGCCGCCGCGGCCGCAGTGTTGACGTTTGGCCCTCTCCGGGCGCCGCGGCGTCGTCCCGTAGCCGCCTGCACGCTCTCACGCCTCCGTGTATTATCGCAACAAACAGGCCCAAATGTATTCACCCTTGCCTCCTGCGCCCCCCCCCTCTCTCTCTCTCTCTCTCTCTCTCTCTCTCTCTCTCTCTCTCTCTCTCTCTCTCTCTCTCTCTCCTCCTCTCTCATCTTCACATCCGCAGGCAAACACTTTGCTACTCCCCTTTACAAAACCTGCTCTCTGTCTCGCTCTCCCTGTAACCTCACCGCGGTCATGGAGGTCCAGTTTGAACTCTACTCGGTATGACTCAGAGGTCGTGGTGGCCCCCTGGCTCACCCCCAGCCGGGCGTGCAGGCAGCCCCAGCCTCGGCCCCGGCCTCGGCCCCGGCCCTGGCCCCGGCCCCGGCCGGATACGCGGAACAAAAACCGACTGTAATCGCGGCTAAGCTGTGCGCCGCGCTCTGCGCGCAGAACTCCGATTCATTGACTCGACCAAAAATGCAGCAAAAGTACGGAGTAGGTGACTGAGTAAGTTTGCAACAAGGGATATTCTTCTCCTCGCCTGCCTCCCTTTTCGGGGCGCGCGCGTGATCCGGGATCATACCATTGATCGCAAATAGGATTAATTGCTTAATTGTGGACAATCCCCGGTGTGGCTTCCTGTGCCTTGTGCCGTGGCCAGCGGGCCGTGAGGAGTCCTTCCTCTTGTCGCTGTGTTGTGCGCGCGCCCGGGGCCTGCTGCCCGGGGCAGAACCTGGACCAGTCACTTGCACAGTCACAGTCAGTCAGGGTACGACAACTTGCCACCAAATTAATATGGCACTTGAATAGTTCCCAAATTGTAAAGGATTAAAAAAGATTCGCATGTAGGCAATGCTGCCACCCTCATCCAATTTTATTACACACAGCTTGAGGCACTAAACTTCTAGCAAAACTAAACCGTATCGTGCAGTTGCACAGTGATGCGACATAGTGGAACACCCCAACCCAGAAATACCTTTGAGAAAGAAATAGATGGAGGAGGTGTCAAGGTATAAAGTCCTTGACGGCGCCCCTCGGTGCAGGTGTCCAAAGCGTCGAGAAGGGCTTGTGCGCGAGCACGTCAAGAGGGAAATGTGCGCCATTTGGCTCGGCCGGGCGGGGCGGGGCGGGGCGGGGCGGGGCGGGGCGGGGCGGAGCACGGCCTGCTGCACTCTGGAGAGAGCAGCTCAGGCGAGCTCGGAGAGGACTTGACTTCTGCCTCACTGCTCTCCTTGGTGATCCCGCCGAGCGTGTGTGAGCCCAAAGGATGTGTGTGTGTGTGTGTGTGTGTGTGCGGGGGAGGCAGCCGCTCCAGGTGCAGTGCAGTTGCCTATACCCGCCCCTGATTTGAATACTGCATGGAGCCTTTGTGCCCCGCCTGCTGGTCCGCCTAGCCTGGCTTTTATCTGCTGCTCCGCGCTCCTTATTAATTCACGTATGTCGGGCCACCTTTCCGTAATGACAACTGAGCGTGTGTGTGTGTGTGTGTGTGTGTGTGTGTGAGACTGCTGTCAGAGCGCCCCGCCCCGCCCCGCTCCGCCCTGCGGTGGCCCCGTGCGGAGCCGCTGCTGGCCGGACCGGGCCGGACCGGGCCACGCTCGGGCCAGGCGTTGCGGTGGGGCCTTAGTCATCTGATGAATGTCCTGAAGTCGCTTAGGGACACATTTTATAAGATCGAGCAGCAAAGGCATTTCCTTATTACTCTCAATTTGACGGGCCGCCCCGCGTCGTACTATTTTTCGGATTTTCTTTTTCTTGTAAATGTTCACTGCAAAGTAAGGCGGTCTTTCGACTGAAAATCCCTGTACGGATTTTCCACCTTGCTTCAATTTCGAGTCATATTTTTAAGACTTATTTGAATGTACATGTGTGTAATACACTAGTTGTCATTTGTGATTACTAAACTTTTTTCCCTGCTCTTTTTTCCAGCGTACCGGGTTGCGGAATGTGGCCGAATTCTCTCTCCGGCGGGTGAGTTCGACAAGACATCATCCCCCCCCCCAACACCTAAATGTCGTCGTGAATGTCCCCGTTCTGCATCTCCTTTCCCCTTTCTCAACCAAAAAAAAAGGCGATAAGTCAGCCAATCTCATTGGCGAGGTGGCCGGGGCCGTCAGGCTGCTACCGCTGCGGGTCCTGAGACACTCGGACAGGGAGGAGGTGGGGGGGGGGGGGGGGGTACGCGTTGTGGAGCAGGGGGAGGGGGAGGGGGGGCGCGTGGCGCGCGCGTCCTAAGCGCCCGGGGATAATTGTGTTGATTAATGCGAGGGCATATTTTGAGATTTTCGACTCACCTCTTTGAAGTGCGTCGTCGGCCGCAGGTCGTCGTCGTCGTCGGGCTACGTATCGCGGTAGCAGCGCCCCTGCTGTTTTATGACCGATATTTGTGTCGCCTCGAATAAGCCTTTCCTTCTTAGGGCCTCCCGGTCCTGTTGTTGTTGTTGTTGTTATTGTTACTACCGTATCGCACCGGACCAGCGGGCCGGCAGGTACATTCGAGGGGGCATCCACTCCCCATCCTAGTGTACACGGGATTTCTACAGATTTCACAAGATTTCTCTGAGATTTCATGAGATTTCTCTGAGATTTCATGAGATTTCTCTGAAATTTCATGAGATTTCATAAGATTTCTCTGAGATTTCATGAGATTTCACAAGATTTCAATGAGATTTCATGAGATTCCTCAGTTAGATTTCCAAGGATTCCATCGAGATTTCCGAGGATTTCATCGAGATTTCCGAAGATTTCATCGAGATTTCTGAGGATTTCATCGGGATTTCCGCAGGTTTGTACACAGGATTTCTCGAGTGGTGGCCCCCTCGGGTACATTTCTTACACGACAGCGCAGCGCTGTCTGTCCGCCTGGTCCGCCTCACTTCCGCCTATGTGCGCTGGCCTATCAGTGTTTGTGCAGCACTACAGGTGGCCGCGGCTAATGAAGATAAACCGTGTCTGGTCCGGCTGGCTGCGCGGGCCACGCGGCCGGGCCACGCCAGTTGCCGCTAAACGCTATAACAGCGCGAGGAGAGGACGCGGCGCGGGCCCGGCCCCGCGACTACACAGCGAAAATTCAATAATGACCCCGCGAAAAGAGCAATATCTTAAAGGAAGTTTGGCTTTGCTTTCATTTTGAGATCACTGGAAAAACAAAGGTGCTAAGTCCTACCTTTAAAAGGCACTAACAAAATTTAGTGCCTTTGGAAAGGCACTAAGATTTAGTGCCCCAGGAAAGGCACTAATTTTTGTTAGTGCCTTTTAAAGGTAGGACTTAGCACCTTTAGCTGACAAGCTGCGCATACTCCATACAACTTTAGTGCCTTTGCAAAGGCACTAAGATTTAGTGCCCCAGGAAAGGCACTAAACTTAGCACTCGATTTTAGCGCCCCAGGAAAGGCGTTACTTAGCACCTTTGTTTTTCCGGTGATAATAGTTGACGACTAAGTTTTTTGTAACAAGTTGGCGTACCACTATGCATGGTGCAGACGATAATTCGCTTCGTGGAAATGAGAAAAAAAAGGCCGTCTGTCTAGGAAGGTTCACAGCAGCGGTGCAGTGCCGGTTCGCCTCTCAAATATTTATCGTTCCCTCTCGACTAATCAACTCGCAATAAATTTGATTCGGAAAGCAATTTGACGACCGGCTCCAGCTGGGTCACTGTCGCCCAGGGACCACATCGTCCACTATCCCGGTCCAGACCCGCGGCGGTTTAGAAAACACTTTGCGTCTGTTTGAAATACTGCAGTGACGCAGAAGGCAAATACTTTGCAAAACTAAAATTTAAATAGATGAAATACTTAGTTGCGTTCAGTCTCCTGCCATACCTGCGGGGCGGGGTCGTCGCGGATGTCTTAGACTCACTGGCGCCCCAAGCCCCACGACTTCGCTTGATAGGTCCGAGGTGCAGTCAAGGGGAAGGGAGCCCAGCTGATCAAACCTTGAAGGTAGTGCCCCCCCCCCCCCTCCACCCCCACCCGGACCCATGCGGCTCCACAGTGTCTGAAAAGGACCTGGGCAATCCCGGGGTCGACTTACTCACAGGTGAGCGGACTCCTTGTATGCGACCCGCCGACATCCCACGCGTTTTAGAAGTATCTAGTCGTTTGATTGTGGAGAAAAAATGTGATGTATCTCACACATGTGTAGGAAAAGAACTAGGAAGTCTACTAAAGTAAGAGATATGAAACTTGCCAAAACTATGTGCAGTTTGTAATGGATACTGATGTAAAAATGTTGAAAAAATTTACATTTATATCAACAAAAAATTCTTCCAACAGAACCGAGGTAAATTTTGGCGGTGTAGGTCCCGTGCTCATGGTTCGATACACCGTGTTTCATTCCATTCTCATTCGTTTCTTCCCCTCCAGTTACTGAGGCTAGGCTGGGCCCCGTAACATGCATTGTCCCGCCCTCCGCGTTCTGTTAAAAATCTTTCACTCGTCGTGAAATGCTTCATCGTAAAAAAAAAAAAAAAAAAATGGAACAAAAAACATTATGAGACATAGATTCCATCTCAGCAGTAGAGGTCGGCTGGGCTGGCCGCAGGTACAATCTACCACGCATAGGGTCGCTCGCTCACGCGCCGCCACCACCACCCACCGATCGCATCGCTCCTCTGGAATGTAATTTTCTGAATTTGGGGGGGCCAACACTGCTGACAGCGGCCGGGGATTGAGTCAGCCGTTTGAATGGGACGTATGAATGAAACGGGGCGTGGCGTGGCGGGGCGTGGCGTGGTGCGGTGCAGACAACCTCGTTAGCACCTGCGGCGCGGGCTGTCCGTCAGGGATACCAACCTACGCCCGCCGGCCCGGCCCAGCCCAGCAGGGACAGTTCCGTCCTGAAGCCAACTGGTGCCGGCAGCGATAGCGAAGCCCACCCCTCCCCCCACCCCCGCGCAATGAGGGACAGCTTGCGTGCGCGATGACTGCGAAATCAAAGGGATGTGGTCGCGTTGCGCTCCGGAGTGACACATGATTCGGGGAAACCTCAGCGTGCAGCACACCCCCGCTATCTCTCTGCCCGCTCCCTAGAGGCCGGAGGAACCTAATGAAATATCAATTATCATATTGGTTACCCCGCATTGTAATCTTACACAAAAGGGGAGGCTGGCCGAGGGGAACGGCGCGGGCCGGCTCCCCGCGAGGCCCCGCCCCGCCCCACCCCACCCCGCCCCACCCCGCCTTGCCCCGCCCCACCACGCCCCCATAACAAACAACCCATCCCGGGCTGCCCCGCCCCGCCACGCCCCGCCACGCCCCGCCACGCCCCGCTGCCACAATGTTGCTATTCATGTCAAAGCAATGACGGCGACTACACCATTTCTGTGATTGCAACGCTGTGCCGGGCCGGGCCGGGCCGGGCCCAGCGGGACGGCTGATGACATTGCCAGTCTCGGGGCTGAGATCAATTTCCGGGATGGCGACGGCATCGTCACCTTCCTGAGACGCTGGTCACCGCTCGCGACTTTTCAGACAGTTTTATTCAAGGGCTGAAGTTTTAGGAGAAAGTGCATGCAGTGCGTCGCGCCCGCAGGTCCTTCCCTCTAGACTTGGCCGCGTGCACTGACTGCCTGCCATGCCTGCGGTGCGCACTTGTCGGCGAGCTGCACTAGACTGCGCGGCGCTGCCCCGCCCCGCCCCACCCCGCCCCGCCCCGCCCCGCCCCGCCCCGCCCCGCCCCGCCCCGCCCCGCCTCCCGAGAGACTCTCTGCTCTGCCCTGGCCGTACCACAATGGAACCTATTACGGCGGGTAATCAGGGGGAAAAGTGGCGGGCGCGCCGCGGCCCGGCGGCCTGTCGCTCTGCCGGACGGTGTTCTGTTACTCTTGCATATTTTATCAGCGCGACTGGCGCGGCGCAGGCCAGGCCATCTCTCGTTGTCCGTCTTTTTTCTGTTTTTCTCTGTTCAATGAAATTTTTTTTGGCAAAATTTTGTTTAACCCCACTACTTTTTTTTTTTTGTGCGACGCATGCAAATATTATTATGACTTTTTGATATCTTTAAAGATTTTGTATTCGGCTTAGAAAGAGTTTCTTTTTCGAACATGATTCAATCTCTTCCTCGCACACGCACCCGCCCCTCCGCGTTAATCCGGCCAACAAAGCAGCCTGCGGAGCAGCGCAGCGCGGCGCGGCCTGGCCCGCCCAACTTATTTCTGCCCGCCCCGCCCCGCCCCGCCCCGCCCCGCCCCGCCCCGCCCCGCCCCGCCCCGCCCCGCCCCGCCCGGCGTGTTGGGCAACTCCTTTTGTGCCTGCAGTTGTCACGCCGCCGACGCTGTCGTCTCCCCGCGTCACACCAGAGTCTTCTTATAGTTTCCTTTATGGGCCCTTTTCCATCTTTTTCATTTACAATAGTTCGTGAAACTTTCTTTTCTATTCATAATTTTTTCCTCTTTGATTTAGGTCTATTAGAAAATATTGTCTTCCAATATTTTTGCTTTTGCCTTGCACTTGCACGTATTATTTTTTTTTTTTCAATTTAAAGGCACTTTTGAGTTTTACGTGTGATATCCTGTTAAATGCGAGGCCAACATCAGTAAGTGTAGGAACCGTCTGCCAAGCGTTTGCTCTAAGGAGAGACAACTTCATCGCTCACTCCCCCGTGTAGTGGTCACGGGGGAGGGCTGACCCCTGAGCTCCGGAGGGGGCAGAGAGACCGGGGTGAGGGGGGTCAGCATCGTTAATTTGGACGCCAATATTTGATATTTCCGCAGCCGTCCGCAAACGCGCGGGGCGGGGGTCCACAATGCTCCTGGTCCCCTGTCACACACGTATGCGGCTCGTTGTCACCTCGTGTGTCGCTATTTATTGTGTGTGTGTCTGTGTGTATTGCCGACGCTCTGCGATATTGTGACGGGTCGCGCGCCATTGTGAGCGCGCCGAGGTGCGGACAGGACTGGCCGGGCCGGGCCGGGCCGGGCCGGCGCGACAGTAGCGCTGAACAACTTCCGGGGGAGGAGAACCACCGCGATGACGCATCTTCCCACCCTAAAGATTCCATCCACATATCCTTCCCCAAATTTACAATCATGCACGCTGAAAGTTTGCACCCGCTCCTGCTATTAGTTTTCCCCAACGCAGTCGTACATTAACGAGACCGCCAGACAATTTGCGTCTGTAACCGTTCCGCTGAGTGTACGTCGATTGCGGACATACCTGAGGGGGAAGGAACCTGGACTGTCGATTGCGGACATCGAGGGGGAAAAAGGGAGGATTATGCGGGAAAAAAGGGATATTGTCGATTGCGGACATCCCCGACGGGCGCGTTGTGCTGCCTACTTCCCCGGGGCTAGTGTTGTATGTAGAAGGGAATTGTTTAGTGACTAATGGTAGTGGATGCATCAACCTTACCTTATCTTATTTTAACTTACCTTACCTTAGCTACCAATACATTCACCCAGCAGAAAGGAAGGGGAAACAGTAGGATCTGGAGTTGAGTTCTGCTTTTCGTTTTGTCTTCTCATCGTTCCGTATTTTTCTAGCTGTACCGCTAAATCTTGTAAATGCAAAGTGATACTGGACGGGAACATTATTGTGAGGCTTGACAACGACCACAGTGTGAAGTGCTCGTTGTCGGAAGTCGATCAGGAATATAAATACAGTGTGTATTTTAGACACGATTCTTTCACTTCCCGCCCTCTTTCCCTTTTTTCCCTTTAATTAAGATATTTGTTTTAAAATGGGATCTGCGGTGCCTCGCGCTCTTCCTGGCTACTTTTCCGGAGTGGAGAGTGACCAGCACCCGGTAAGGTAGGCAACCCAACGCACCCACCCGGGGTTGTCCGCAATCAACAATTTCCCTTTTTTCCCGCATAATCCCCCCTTTCTTCCCTCGATGTCCGCAATCGACCAGACCCGAGCCTCGGCTACCCAGGTATGTCCGCAATCGACGGGACCCCGTTCCGCTTTGGGAACACTCATGAGTGATTTTCCCAACCACTGGGCCGGGGATTTCCTCGCTATTTGGGTTTGTAAATTAACAAAAGACTAGCTGGCAAGGGAGCGCTGCTAACTTTTTTTGCAGTGGCCGCCTGCACAGGGACTTGACCGGGCCGGCGGGGCCTCCTGTTCGCAGGTGCGGGGCCGAGGGCGAGCTGCTGGGCTTCGGCGGCTCGTGCGGCTCGGGCCCGCCGCCCATGGCCGCGTACCTCAAGTCGCCGCCCTACAACAGCATCGGCCTGTCCATGGGCGCCGCCATGGACTCGCTGCACCACAGCCCCATGGGCTTCCCGTCGGGCCCGCTGCTGGGCGCGGCCAACGCGCGCAAGCAGCGGCGCGAGCGCACCACCTTCACGCGCGCCCAGCTCGACGTGCTCGAGGCGCTGTTCGGCAAGACGCGCTACCCGGACATCTTCATGAGGGAGGAGGTGGCGCTCAAGATCAACCTGCCCGAGTCCAGGGTGCAGGTGGGACCTCCTTGTTCTCTCCCCGGCCCTGGTGGGCGTGGCGAGGGGGAAACAACTCTGAATTTTGGTGTACAAGTGTCGTGAATTTTTGTGAATTATTGTGAATTTTTATTGAATTTTTGTGAATTTTTGCTCGAATTTTCCCTAAATTTTTGTGAATTTTTGTGAAATTTTCTGAATTTTTCTGAATTATTCTGAATTTTATTGAATTTCTCTGAACTTTTCTGAAGTTTTACTGAATTTTTTTGCATTTCTCTGAATTTTTCTGAATTACTAGGTGTACAGAAATTTTAGAGTTGTTTCCCCCTCGGGGCGTGGTGGGGGCGTTTATGATATTGTTATTGTTTCTCCTTTCCCCCCGTTTTTACGACACGTGCGCTGCTGGTGGGGGGGAATTGCGCCGCCGTGGCGGAGGCTGTTGTCTGATGATTATTATGGTAATCTCGCGCTCATTATCATAATCGTAATCACCTCATGGCCGCTCCTCAATTAATTATCGGAATCGGAAACCCGCTGTAGTTTCCGCGCGTTATATCGAGCTGCGGGACAGTTTAACACCACCGCGTTGCTCTGCTTTGTAATTTATTTTTAAAGTTTTAACTTTAAACGTCGGTCTAAATCGTAGACAATCTTGGACGCCCTATCAACACGGCGGGAGTTAGGGTTATTTTTAACCATATTGACCCTCGGTGAAGTTATCGTGGTGCTCGCTTATTTTTGCTGTGTGGATGGAGACAAATTGATACCCACAGCAATTTCTCATATCACTCCTTCCCGCAGACCGTTGGGGAGGAACGGTAGTGCGGGGGACACTGACTTTGTTTATTTTAGAAGTGCAAACAAGGGTGGGTCACCCCTAGCTCCGACCGCGCCGCGCCGCGCCCTCCCCGCCCCTCAGATCAGCTGGCAGGAAGTGACACTTTAGCGGGGGTTTGTAACGAATGGCCCGCCAATTACATTTGATCAACGAGCAGAGAGCCTTGCGAGACGTTTTGCTCTTTTTTGTCCGTCGTTTTATAAAATAACCTTTTAAAATGTGTTTGTATTTACATACAATAACTGCTCAATAATGTAGTTACGAATTCAATTCAAAAGAGGCGTCGACATAAAGATTGTTTTTTGCCGCTGCTGAAAGTTCTTCCTAATCGAGTAGATTGATTGGAGAAGCCACTGTTAAACATACGGTATCTCCTAGTAAGAAAATGGTCAGTTTATTTACGGCAGTGTACCGTCAGCGTGCGTGCGAGCGCATACGGAGACACCATTGGTCGGGCATGGAGTCATTGTAGCGAGGCCAAAAGTCATTCTTCTTTTCTTCTTCCAGCACCCTCTTTTAACGCGCCCCTCCCGTCTCTGCCCCTGACTCTCGTTCGTGTGTCTTCTCTTTTTTTCTCTACACTTCGCGCAGACAGAATTTTCTAAAGCAAATGCATAGAAATATCCCGCCCCATTTATCCGATAATACAGACCTTGCCTATCATGCCAGGAATTTTTGAAGATACTAGAATCGGGATTCGACGAAATTTTTTGTCCTGTTTATTTCGGGAAAAGTTTTCTATGCCGCGGGAAAATAAAAATTTAAGAACAATCAATGAGATAGCTAGGCCCTCAAAAAGCCATGCAGCAGCAGCGTTTGTTCGCCTGCATGTCTGTCTGTTGGCCTGCCCGCCTGTCTCCGCCGCACTCTTATCCCTCCTCCCCGTTGTTCACTAATGAGGTCCCCTCCCCTCCCCTCTCTCTCCCGCTCCCCCTCTCCTCTCTTGCTACATCTCTTGAGGATTTGCCTGCTCTTGTACCTCTCGTAGTACTATCGGAACTTGCTCCCGCCTCTCTTCCGTTTCTCCCTTTCCCCTTGCTTCCCATTTCTCTTTCTCCCTCTCCCTTCTTTCCTCTTACCCCACGCTATCTCTCTCCCTTCTACCAATCCCCCCTCTCTCTCTCTCTCTCTCTCTCTCTCTCTCTCTCTCTCTCTCTCTCTCTCTCTCTCTCTCTCTCTCTCTCTCCAGCTCTCCCGCCCCATCTACAGCCCATTCGAATATCGACCAGGGTCCACTCGGACCTACGCGAGGGAGGGGGAGGGAGATGTATCGCGACACTGGTGAATGAAAAATCCTCGTGTGGCACTGTCACACACAACATTTCTTCTGAAATAAACTAACCGAAATCAGGTGTTAAAAAAAAATATGTCAGCGGCATTGGTGCCATGATGTACAAAATGCTGTCAGGTTGTGCACAATCTGAAGCCAGCGTGTTTCCCGCGACGGTTTCTCCCACCAAGTGTCTCGGTCCGGCCTCCATTTTACCACTTTTGAAGCCCATTGCCATCCCCCTCACTCCTGAAGAAAAGTTTCGAGCGCCAAAAGCGTTGGGGGAAAAGTTCGCGCCGCGAACGAAACTGCGAGGAGTCTCCTACCAACATGGCGGGGCCGTGTGATGCGGCGCGGCGCGCAGGCGTGGGGCGGGGCGGGGCGGGGCGGGGCGGGGCGGGGCGGGGCGAGAGAGTGGGGAGGGGCTGCTGGCCGGTCCAACGTCTAGTCGCTCTGTTGTTTCCCGAGACAGTTTCGTGATGCCCCCCCAAAAAATTACACGAAGGGAAACATACGACCGATAGAAAGAACAAAACGACCGTAATTTAAACCGTCCAGCTTGACTTTTCCGCGCCGTTGTATCGCAACAGCGACAAGGTAACCCGGCGCCATTTTCCCGGCGGAGGGGCGGATGCTGATGCTGGGCCCATTCCACCCCAGCCTCGCCGCCCTCGCCGCCAGTGCAAGAGGAGGAACAGGGGTGGGGGGTGGAATTCTATCCCCGTCAGGTCAACTGCTCGACGTTTCGGACGTAGCCCGGCCCAACCCCGGGGGGAATGGGGTGGGGAGGGGGGGGGGGTGGAAGGGGGATCAATAGGCTAGCTTGTGATGGACGACTACCCCCCTTCTCTACCGCAAACCCTGCTCCCCACCCCCCGTGTTGAAGGCCCCGCGGAGCTCCTTGCGGGATCACAGTCGTTATCCCAATGATCTGCCTCCGCTCGATCTAGTAGTTCTGATCGTATAGTTTTTTTTCTCTTCGCTCACCGTGGCCTTGCTCGCGCTCCGTGCGCAGCATTACTTTATGATGAGCAGTGCAGGGGAGGAGAGGGAGTGTCATAGCGTTCGCGTTGCAGTCATGCGATACGCCTCGCCCGGCCCGACCCGGCCCCGGCCCGGCTCGGCCCGCGCTATACTTGGTCCGGCTTCTTGTTTTAAAGGGGTGAGGCGGGGGCGAGGAGCGAGGTCATCAACCTGCCCACCCGCTCTGCTAGAATGTCCCCACTTCGACTCGAAACTCTAATTTTTTAGACGATGCGTTAGTTGTGTGCACCTCTTTTGGGTATGAAAAAGGATTCGTGGAATTTCAATTCAACCAGGACATTCTGAATGAAAAATTTTGACTGGCGCTCGGAAATTTATCCAATTGCAGAATGCGGCAAACAACTTTTCGTGCGCGGGAATACATGAACTACTTTTCTGCAAATACCGTGTTGTATGTAGCCACCCTCTGCTACGATTATTACTAAGTCGAAGTGGATATACTCCGCGCGCAACCTGGGTCCCGCCGACCGTCGCTACCCCCGGCGCGCCCGCCTGGAGTATACGCATCGTCAAAGACCTCCACCCCCAGTAGCAACCATCTCGTACTTTAACCGAGGGGGAAACAACTCTAAAATTTTTGTACACCTAGTAATTCAGAAAAATTCAGGAAAATTCACAAAAAGTCAGAGAAATTCAGAAAAATTCAGAAAATTCCATAAAAATTAACAAAAATTCACAAAAATTCACAAAAAAATGATGAAAAATTCGAGCAAAAATTCACAAAAATTCAATAAAAATTCACAAAAATTCAAAAAAATTCACAAAAATTCAAAACAATTCACGACATTTGTACACTAAAATTCAGAGTTGTTTCCCCCTCGACTTTAACTCACGGCTGCTTTCACAGGTGTGGTTTAAGAACCGGCGCGCCAAGTGCCGGCAGCAGCAGAAGCAGCAGCAGCACAGTGGCGGCGACTCGAAGCGCTCGTCGGCGTCCTCGCTGAGCAGCGGCGCCTCGAAGAAGGCGTCCTCGTCGTCGACGCCGACCTCGCATCAGCTGTCCGGCGGCGGGGGCAGCCTTCCGGGTGCGCTGCCGGGCTCCGGGGGCTGCAAGTCCGGCCTGAACGGCACAACCGTGGCGTCCATGGTGGGGCAGAGGGACGCGTCGTACCTCAAGCCCGTCATCGGGAACGGGTGAGCACGGGGAGGAGCCGGGCGCGCAGGCGACCAGCGCGGCACGGGAGTTGAATGGGTTGCCTAGCTCTCAGGCGGCCCGTGCTCACTGCCCGTTTCTGTCTTGCCAGCAGCCCCAACCCCCCTGCCATCAGCTCGCCGTACGGTGGCTCGTCCATCTGGAGTCCAGCAGCCATTGACGGCTGCCTGGAGTCGAGAAACTACCCCGCGGCTAGCATACCTGCGCCGCCCGTGCCGCCCCCGCCCCCGGGCTCTGCGGCCTCCGGCACGGGGGGTGGCGCAGGGGGCGGTGGAGGGGGCGGGAATGCCCCTGGTGGGGGTGGCGGGACCAGCGGGGGCGGTGGACAACCCTCATGGGGACAGGGGTACTACTATTCGAATATGGACTACCTAGGACCCGGCGCTGCACAGCTCAACGTTGTCCAGGTAGGAGCTTACTCTGTTGAGGGTGCTTAATATTCTAAATTTACATTTGAGAATCTTAGATTCAACACATACTTTTTGATATATTTCAGGACAACAACCTTGACTCTGTTTGGCCAAAGCGGGAGGATCCAACATGGTTTTACAATTCAAGTAGCTGGGAAAGAAAGTAGTCTTAAATCTTATTTTAAATTATTAGTGAAATGAAATTGTGAAACTGCTTATAATCTTTTCCATGGACGCTAACAACTTCAGTTACCTTATGATAGTCACAGGAAGGCTAATATCTCTCATTTAGACTTATGAAGAAATCTGCACAAAAGTAAAATATCTTTTCAAATTTTTTATAAGCAATGAAGTCATGCTCTTTGTCACAGATTGAAACAATGAAAACTTGAATATGATTGCTGTTACTGTTTGTCACAAATTGCAACAGACTTTGTCCAAAAGTCAAAATTTAACTAGTTGGTATACGCTCGACAATGGCATATGCGCTCAGCTCAGAAAAAAAATCTTCAACTGGACTTTTTTACGAACAAGTCTTTTTAATGGACTTTCAGGCGATTATTGACTCGCTGTTTTTTCCCAACTTAATCAGTTCGGATTACACATTTTTTCTATCATTTACGAAAAATGTTTGATCAAATACAAATCAAATTCATAGGCATGCAGAAGTCAGGTAGAGTCTCAATTTTGTTTTTACTTTTCTCCGCTGTTTTTATTTTGCTTTAGAGGGTCTCTGGCGCTCATAGTATTTTGATTTTTAATCTAAAATCATATTTTAATTTTTCTTACATATCTGTTGGTTTTTCAATCTAGTATAGATACAATTAAAAGTAAGATTATATAAATACTTATCATACAAATTATTTTCAGACATTTCAACACAAGTTTTTTCCATGTGATTTTATTGTTTAAGAGGCAAGTTTTGTAAAGGGACGCATCAGACAATTAGATATTAAATTGGTAGGTAAGTTCGCTTCTCATTACTTGGAATTTGTTAAATTGTCATATTTATTACATTCTGTTCCAAAAATTCAGAAGTGTTCAGGAATATTTATAAAAGAACCTGTTTGTTGTAGATATTTATTGTATGGGTCATATTATTAATATAAAATGTGCTGTTTTACTGTTTGGCTGCACCTTTACATCATTTTGTCCACTCGAAGAATTTTGACACAACAGACAGCTAGCTAGTGGGTGGGACAGACCTAACCTTGGCACTACTCCACGGCGCTATCGCCAGCATGATGCGCTGCACGGGGTATCGACTCTCACTGGGGTTACCCCGTCCATATAAATGCCGTGCGATTAAAGTTGAATCCTTCTGCAGAGCAAGACATTAATGAAACTTTTAATATCACCGGTTGTATTGGTGTTTTAAAATACCACTTACACCAACGAATGATTGCAGAGCTCTTAGTCGTTCCGACAAAAGTATGGTGCTGTAGAGAAAGGCAAGGATAGGGTGAACAGTGCCGTTCTTATGTCAGTTCGACTATACCGGCTACATTGTGAACAAGCACTCAATCCTCTTGGTGGGGTCGAACGCAGGGGCGGGGGTGGGGCTCACCCTCCCGACCGCTCAGGGCCTCGGCCTGGGCCTGGGCCTCGGCCTCGGCCTGGGCCTCGGGGGGCTAGTTCCCTGCCTCCTATCTATTTACGCGCGCCATGTACTCGGGCAATGTTCTATTGTCGGGGCCTGCATCTGCGCCTAGTGGGGGCGGCGCGGGGGCGGCTCGAGGGCGGCTCGAGGGCGGCGCGGGGGCGGCGCGGGGGCGGCAGGCCACCATTAGCCCCCGCTCCCGCTCCCGAGCCGGACGCGAGGCCCCGCATACCTCGGACCCACGGGAGGACCCACCACCCCGCCCCCACCGCACCCCTCTATCCATTCAGCCCGACCCCGGCCCGGGCCCCTGTCCCGTCCCATTCATATCGCTATTCATATTGCAAGTGATTAATAATTGTGCAGCTAAATACGTTGATGCACGGAATGCGGCGGGGCGGGGCCAGCCCACCCCACCCCTCCTCTCTCTCTCTGAGGCTGCTGAATGCAGACACGGCGCGGCGCGGAGGACTCAGACGTGCCTCGCGATTGAGACTGGAAACTTCTCGCGTTTACTTGGAAGCGGCCGACAACCGTGCCTGAAGCCGCGAGTAATGGTTCCCCGTGATGAAGGTTAGGGGGTGGTCACGTGCTCCTCTGCTGCCCTGAGGGACTGGGGCCATGCAGGCTGATTCCGCAAACGCGTTTCGTCGCTCTGTCTCTCTCGCACTCAGGGAACTTTCCGTATAGGTGGGAGCGAGACAGAGCGACGAAACGCGTTTGCGGAATCAGCCTACTGGCCGCACCCCGCACCGTGGCGGGCGTGCGTGGCACGGGGTAACGCCAAGCTGCGAAGCGCCCCGTCCCCGTCTTTCCTAGGCCGTGTTGGGCCGGGCGGGGCGGGCGGGGGGCTGGTGCTGGGGCTGGGGCTGGGGCTGGCTGGCCCCCAACAGCAGCAGCTGACACCTCATGTTTATGCAAACGAACGAACAGGAGTGCAGGGCGGGGCGGGGCGGGGCGGGGCGGGGCGGGGCTGTGGGTGGGGGCTGCCGGCCGGGGCCAGAGCACTATGGAGGCTGGAGACGTAGTGGCTGCGACTGGCTACGACCAGAAGCACACCACCTCCCCTTCCTGTACCCCCGCCCCCGCCCCACCTGCCCTCTAGCCCGACTCGTGTAGTGCCTCCCCCCCCCCTTACCCCTCACGCCCCAGCGACAATGGGAGGGCAACAATTGTCTTGGAGCCTACACCCGGTCGGCCCAACCCTTGCGTTAAACGCAGACCAGGTCCAGATTCCAGGTTTCCAGAGGCCGTGAGTCGAACAGCACGGATTCACTTTGCGGCCCAGGTTCAGGCACCGCCGGCCGCGTTGGCTGCTAACGCTTTAGCCAGGATAAACCCTCGCAAATCCCGCGCTTGTGCGGCTGCGCAGCCGGGCGCGCCACATTTGTGCCACGTTTATTACATTTTGTTAAGATGCCTGGGGCTCGTTTGATGTGGATGTCAGACTCCTATGAGTGGTTCCGCAGCCGGTCGCGGTTTCTTTTCTCTCCTGTCGTCTGTTTCCCTCCTCCTCCCCCGGCCCCGAAGGCTTCTCGCGCTCGCATGATTGCAGTGCTTATTACAGAGCGGCGCGCACCTGTGGCGTCACATTTGCAAACAGAACCGCGTACGCACACGCGCGCACGCACGCACGCACGAGTCGCGGGCACTCAGCAGCCGCCTACGCTCGCACGCTCGCACGCACGCTGCACGCCCGTACGGCCCAGGCGTGCGCTGTTTATTCAGCCCTAATTAGGCACCTGGCCTGAGCCGGGCCGAGCCCAGGCCCAGCTGCTGCTGCTCGTACGGCCCGGCCCGGCCCGGCCCACCTGTATCGTATCGGCAAGAAAAATTGGAAAGAAAAGGGCCGCGTAACTTTACGACGAGGGCAGCTGACGTAACAGCGGGGCTCATGCCTTAAAAGTGACTTCCGCAATTATCGCCGCGCACCGCAGAAGCGTGTTCATTACCTGTTGCAAAATGGAGAAAATTGAAAAGTATATAAATGATAATTGGTGGCTCTGGCGGGCGCGGCTACGGCTACGCGCTGAGGCTGGGCGGCGCCCACCCGCCTGCCCGCCCGGCCCGGCCTGGACCTGGCCGCGAAACTAGTATCATAATTTATAGCCCCGGCTACCCCTCCCCTTCCCCCACCCCCACCGCCACACCACGGTATTGGAGCGCGGAGGCGAACGCGCGGTTGGGCCGGTTGCCCGCAAGGGTGGCTTTTGATATGCGGGAATATGTATTTTTTTTTTGTTCACCCGCCCGCTCGAATGTCTGTATGCGCGCGCGTGTGCGCGTGTGTGAGTGAGTGCACATGTAGGGGATGTTGGTAATTAGCCTGAACCATTAATCCGAGCCTGACCGGGCCGGCCTGATGTATGGCGTGATGCTCACATGCTTCTGACAGCCTCACCCCGCGCGGCCGCTGGGCCCCGCCCGGCCCGGCCCGCCCCGCCCCTACCCGCGCTGGTGACGGCCGGGCGGGGCAGGGGGCCCCACAGGCGGGGCGGGGCGGGGCGGGGCGGGGCGGGGCGGGCCTCAGCACCCCGACCCCAATTGGGGACCAAGTTATGCGCTGGACGCCGGGGGAATCCCCAATGCCCAGGCGACGGGATCATTTCTTTTCCCATTTTTTTTTTTTGAAAATATTTTCTGCGCGCTTGTTTTTTTTTTTACTACGAATGCAAGAGAAAGGCGGGCAGTGGCGAGGAGTTCCCTTTGGCCCGTCCGGCCACTGCTCACTCCTTGCGCTCCGGAAAGTTGGTAATTGGGAGTCCGAACGAGAGAGGGCCGGTCCCCCGCCCCCTCCCCCGCAGCGGCCGCCCCGCCGCCCAGAGGTGAAATAATTATATTCGGCTAATATTAAATCCTCCACTGACGCTGGCAGCCGTTTGGCTAATGATCTTCCAAGTGGTACCTACCTCCTCTCTTACGGCTGTCGGAAGGGCCGTGCTCACCGGGGCGGGCGACTGCGCCCGCTCGACAGCCGCGCGGGGCGGGTTGCCTACCCCGGAGTGCGCAGGCGCGCACCGGTGGACATGCGATTGAAGGCAGTGTCGTCGGAAAAGTGGGCGATCATCAGTCGTCCAAACCTTTTCGTTTTCTTTGGTAATGCTCTCGGCAGCTGGGACACGCATACGTGACGCCCCGCCCCTCACCCTGCCCGCCCCGCCCCGCCCCGCCCCGCCCCGCCCCGCCCCGCCCCGCCCCGCTGCTCGCCCTGGGCGATCTGCATCAGGCTGAGTGGCTATGGACTGTGTGCTCCTAATGGGCTGGACCGCGCCGGCCGGCCGGCCGGCCGGGGTGTGGCCGCTTAGTGGTCGTCTGGTCGCCCCCGCCCCGCCCCGCCCCGCCTCGCCACGCCACAGCGCCCCTTACAGCCTGCTACGGTGCCACCGCCGCCTCGCACGGCACGCTAGAGAGACTTTCTCAGCGCGTCCTCTGGATTTAGGTCCAAATTTCCTTAATAAGGCGAGCGAGGGGGTATGCTCTCTCAAAACCTGTGACCCGACTATTACGTCTATTACGCTCTACTACGCCTCTAAAGTACCGGGATTCAGCTAAAACAGCCCAAAACAACCCAAAAAATAGGTAAATTTCGCAGAATTTCGGCTATTACGCCACTATTACGCATACTAATCCGCGTGCTATTACTGACAGAGTGACCCGACTATTGCGCGGGTGCATACCCCCTCGAAGGCGAGGAAGTGGGCGCCGCGCGCCGCACTAGCTTGAGCAGCAGGGCTGGCCGCCCCATGCGAGCTGCCGATAGTGACGACACTGCAGGTACACAGGGGCGGCCGTGGCTGCGTGACTTATCAGCCGTGCGGAGCGCACCCCTCGCTCCCGTGCCCCTCTCTGACGCTCCCTTGTAATGATCCCGTTTGGATGCGCCTGGCCCGGCCTGACCGCACACGGGTCACGTGACGAGACTCGCAAATTAATCGGGACCATAGACCCTTTTTATTATTTTTTTAATTTTTTTTTACCGCAAATTGGCCGTGTGACAAATGAGGCGCCTGCACGAGACGTCCGGAATACCCGGGATTTGTGTGGGTTAGGCAAACCTTCCGTATGACTCTTGCTGTGTGGTATTGGTCGGGGTGGTGGGGTCGTTTCAGCCGCTCTGGCGTCCTCTTTGGCACTTTGACCGGGCAAAGCTAGCCGAGCCAGTCGGGCCCGAGCCGGGCCTGGGCCTGTTCGATACACGTCCACACAAAAGTTTCACCTTTTTGTCCGCCAAGATGGCGCTGTCTGCCGCAGCGCATAGGGGCATGAGCGATGGTGGGCAAGAAGTGTGGATAAGTTTGGAGGGGGGAAGGGGGTGATGTCGTTTGGCCGCCGCGGGGGTAGGGGGTGGGGGTAGAGTGTGGAGCCAAAGGGCTGCGAGGAGAACCTCGAGTCGAGGGCGAGAGAGCATACGCACTTCCAAAGTTTCACCTAGGTCACATTCCGCGGAATTTAGTCAACGATAATAATATTAAATCGAAAAATTACTGACCAAAGAAAAATCTATTTTACTGGTCACCTGGCAAATATTAGTTTCACTGTGATAAATAATTATTTCCTGCAAAAAATTAAAACGAAGAACTCTCTTGCCTTCACGCGCAAGCACTTTTGTGTTGGCGCAATAAATGCAGAAAGTGGGTAAACAAATGACGGCAAGCTTCGTGTAGATTGACCTCCCAGGCTGTAAAGGGATGAAGGTAAGTTTTAAAGCGACAGAGGGGTTGGTGGAGGGGGTGGGGGGCGGCTGCGACACGAGCCCGGCCCGCCCCGAGCTCAGCCACATCATATATTAAACACATAAATCACAGGCATTGCGAGGCCTGCTCGGCTCGGCTCGGTCAGTTGCAGCCTCCTTCCCCCTCCCACCCCGCACGGGAAAGTGAGTGAGTTACTCTCTCTCTCTCTCTCTCTCTCTCTCCATCTCCCTCCCTCCCTCCCTCCCTTTCTCTCACTCTGTCGCTTTTTCCTTTGTACAAGGTAGGAGGTTGGATTTATCGGGGTTGGGAAAAAAACCGAAGGTTTGTTAGGTTAGCCATACTGGATCGGCCATTCCGACAGTCCAGCGGTAGCATCGCCTGTTCATATCCGGGTGGGGAATGGCGATCTTTCTGCCGAGTTGATTACACTCAATACTTCAATAATTTACAGTCGTGATTATTTATCCCTGGTCGACGAACCCGTCCGGGACTGATGACGACTGACTTTCCAAATTGCATTTCATATTTGCAAAATAACTCCCATCCGAATTAAATTTCATGCAATTTTAACCAATACAACAGATCCTCCTATTTGAACTGTATAATTTACAAGATAACTCCCCCTTCTTGGTGCCCACGAGCAGGGAGGAAGTCAGGGCGGTTCCAGGGCCTGGCAGGGTGTGGCGGGGCGTGGCGGGGCGTGGCGGGGCGGGGCGGGGCGGGGCGGGGCGGGGCGGGGTGGGGCGGGGCGGGCCGAGGAAAAGGGAACGGGACGAGCGGCGTGTCACTCTCAAATCCCCGTGTTTTTTGTTGTTCCCCGCTGCCGCCAGCTGTCGCCACCGTCTCCCTGAGCGCGGCGCCCGGCCCGGCCCCGGCCCCGGGCCCGGCCCGGCCTCTGCCCGGCCTCTGCCCGGCCTCTGCCCGGCCTCTGCCCGGCCTCTGTTTTGCTCGTCCTTACACCCCTTGCTGCCTGGCTGGCGGTGGTGGTGTAGTTCCGCCTCCTCCCCAAGACGCCCGTCCTCGTCTTCGTCGTCGTGTCTTTGGTGAAACTTCACCACTACTACCCCCTTCCCCTGGCCGGGCCGGGCCGGGCCGGGCCTTTCCCTTCCGCCCCGCCCTTCCTCCAAATCTGTGTTGCTGTGTGCATGAGGAGAATGGCCAACAGTACACGGCAAAAACAAAGCGATCGTGGGAAAGTCTGCGGCGGCGGCGGTGGCTTTAGCCCTGCTGGCACGGCTGCCTCTCCTCTCCCTCCTCTCTTTTTCTCTCCTCCCTCTCCCTCTCCTCCCTCCCCCTCTCCTCCCTCTCCTCCCTCGCCTCCCTCTCCTCCCTCTCTCTCTCCTCTCTGCTATCCACCGGGAGCCGCATGCCGTTGTTAGCAGCCCTTCCTCGGGGGGAGGTGAGGGCGGTGCGGGGTGCCCCCCCCTCTCTCTCTCTCTCTCTCTCTCTCTCTCTCTCTCTCTCTCTCTCTCTCTCTCGCTCTGTCGCCGTCCCTCTCTCCGTGGCGGCGGTAATCCGACACGAGCTACGACAGAATGGCACAGCACTGCTCCCGCGCACAGTCGTCCGCACGGCCCCGGACTCTCTTCCAGAGCGGCCGAATGAGGAAAACTTAAACACGGCGGGTGGATCGTTTCACACGGTTATCCGCCTACCTGTGCGGCCTCTGCACTGCACACGGGCCGTTCCGTGTAACCAGCGACCCCCACCTCTGCCGCCCCGCCCCGCCCCGCCCCGCCCCGCCCCACCCCGCCCCGCCGCTGTCGCCTTCCAGCCCACTGGGTCGAGCTGATACTCGGAAGGTGCAGGGCGGTGCGGCACTGCGCGGGGGTGTGCGTGCGATTAGGCTATCGCGGCCTTCCGGGCGAGGAAGCACCAGCCTGGTCATTGTGCCTGCGCAGGCACACCGCTTTTTTTTTATTATCACTTATCACTTCTATCTGCATGCCCCTGATTTTTTTTCTGTTAGCAGTGTGTCCGACCGCTTCTTGTTTGGGGAATGAAGCTGATTAGGATAAAAACTTCGCGCGCGCGAATACCGTCTTTTTCTCTCAGTCTCATTAAGGCGTTCATTGAGTGGGTTTGTGATCTCCCCCGCTCCTCTCTCTCTCTCTCTCTCTCTCTCTCTCTCTCTCTCTCTCTCTCTCTCTCTCTCTCTCTCTCTCTCTCTCTCTCTCTCTCCCTCTCCCTCTCTCGCTCGCTCCGCGTGGATCATCAATGCGTGGAGCTGCTCTCAAAAGGATGAGAAACTTTGCTGCGCTGCGCGGCGGTGGGAATGTGCGGTGAGGCGGATCCTCCCGCGGACAAAACGTCGAATAAGTAATCGTGTCGGCCAACTATCTGGCGAGCGTCGTCTCCCTCCGGCCGGCAAGCTACTTAAGCTGCACAACAAGCTCCCGAGCCGAGCCGCACAAACGATGATCCCTTTGGCTGCTCCGCCCCGCCCCACTCCGCTCCGCGAATAGCGCTGCACATGACGTTCATGGCGGTCTGGGCCGTAAAAAAATAAATCATATCACGCGGGTTACCCGCGGTCTGCCTGCCGGGCCGCGGGGGTAGCCGAGCCGAGCCGGACCCAGCTATTCTCCTCCCGTTTATAGTTGTGGCACTTGAAGTCAACCCGGCGAGGAAAGACATTCAATCTATGACGTCTGCAGGCAAGGGCCTCCCTTGTGGTGGGCGGGGCCCGCGGGCCCGGGCCGGGGCACCCAGGCCCAGGACCCGGGGAGGCTGAGCGAGTCGAGAAAGATCTCCAAGGGCCGACGCAGACAACACTACGGAGAACTAACTGATGTGAAAAACTTCAATTCATTTAAACAAACATTCGAGACCCTGAAAGAGAAACCCTCCGTATTTGTGCAAATTCCAAGAAATTTATTCGCTCATCGTGGTTTTTTAGGCAGTCCCTTGTTTTTTTTTTTTTTTTTTAAATCCTGTCGCCTGCTTATTTGTTCCTCCCCTCAACTACCCCAGCGGGCCCGGGCCCGGCTATAGCGGAGTAATTTGCCGCAGCTTTTTGCGAGCCAGACAATCATCCGCACATTAAGAGGGGCCCAAATGACGATCGAACGGCCCCGTGAAAATCTTCTGTGGCGTCGTAAGCCGCGCTGCTCCACTCCCCGGCGTAAGTCGGGGGTGCTCGCCTGCAGACATCGCCACGCCACGCCACGCCACGCCACGCCACGCCACGCCACGCCACGCCACGCCACGCCACGCCGGGCCACACTGCACCACTCCCCTTCTCACCGCCATAACGCCACAAACCACGCTTCTGAAACGCCCCGCTGAATTTTTGTGCGTGGAATACCAACGGGCGAACTCTTTACTGTCTTTTGAAGGCGTCTTTCAGAGAACACGTGACACTGTTGCGAGTGCCTACCCTGAGGGCCTTCCCGCGGGTAGGCACGGGTAGGCAAACCCGCTTCCTGTCACGTGTGTTCTCTGAAACACTTTCCTCACTCTCGCCTCCCTTCTCCGTGCCCTGCCCGCCCCCGCTACTCCTGCCTGCGTCCCTCCCTTTTGCCACAGCGCTCTCCCCTGCGGCCGGTTTCTGGGTCACCTGGCCCATTCGGCGCGGTGTCTCATCACCCTAAAACCGCAGCGCGGCCCGGCCCAGCACAGCCCAGAGGATGCACCGAAGCAAGCTCTGTGTTTTGTTCCCCCGGCAGCGCGGCAGCAGACAGCAGACGACAGTAAGCCACGCCGCTCGCCTGCGAATAGACGGCCCACGTTATTAACAGTCGTCCTGACGAGGCAGCCGTCTGCCGCTCCAATATTTCCGAGGGCTGACACATTCCGCTGATTGTTCTTTTCTTTCTCCTTTTTCCGCCCCAATTTTTTTTTTGTTTTTTTTTTTTGTCCATATCTTGGCGCGGTCGGGGGCGTCGTTGCATATTTTGGAGCAGCTGCTTTTCCGCGCGGCCGTGTCAAGTTCTCATTCCAGCCGTGGGCAGAGGCGACGGGAATTTTTCCCTTCGCGCCCCCGCCACGCTGAAGCCCTTAATAAAACGCATGGTGGGTAGGCAAAAGACGCCTGGAGGTAAGTAGGCAAAGAGCGCAGCTTTGCCGCGCCCGCGCTCCGGCCCGTAGGTTTGTTGTCGGGCGGGGCGGGGCGCGTCTGCTCCGCTCAGCGCCTGCGAGGTAGGCAGCGCCGAGACACGCGTGCATCGCTCCGTGGTGGTTGCCTATCGCCGGCTGGCAGGCGCCGTGGCAGGAGGCTCCCAATAAGTTGGCAGGTGAGATCTGAAATGTTGAAATTTTTGCTACTGAACTTGCTTTGAATTTTACCTCTCAGCGACCCAAGACCCAAGAGCCTCGTGCTAAACTTGTTAAACTTGCTAACTTTATCGCTTTCATTTTGCCGTTTTTGCCTCGCACGTCCCTCTAACGGTCTGGTAAGAATTTCTCCCTTTTTTTTCTCGCCGCCCAGCTCAGGCCCACCCTCTCCTTCCACTTCCACGGACTGTCCGACTTTTCGGCTGGTTTGTGAAGACCATAATCCCAGGCAGGCCTGCCCTCCTGCCACGCTGTTATGGGCGACTTACATAAATCAACAAACACAATTAGATTTCTTTTAATTACTTCTGAGCTGCCCAGCGGGTACACGCTTGCGACCAAATCCCAACTTTTTAAACTCCGTGGCGAAACTCGATAGCGTGAACCGACTAGGCCAGAAAAATGTGTGATATACTTATTTAAATAGTTTATTGAGCTACTTGAAAACGATTCCCTTCAACTCGATGATAAAAAAATGTTCAATAAATATTGACGGTTTCTGAAATTACGCAAACAAAGTAGTAGTCTGATGTTTCCGGAAATGGTTTTTGTCTCTTTACTCGAGTGGTCCGGGCCGAGTCCTGCTCTCGACATGGCATGATGCCTTCTCTTCCGGTTGACTCACTTTCTTCTTCCGGTTGGTTTCCTGCCCCGCTCCCGGTCCTTGGCAGGCCACCCGCACGTCACCGCCCCCTTCTCCCCCCCCTCCCCCCTCCTTCCCCCTCCCGCCCCTTCCCGCCGTTCGCACGACTGGAGCGAAAGAGAGGCCGGGTGGGGGTCAGGCACGATGACATGTTAAGGGAATTTCGGGAACGAAAAATGGTCGCCGCGAAAAACCAACTGGCCGTGCTGGTCGGTGATGGATGCCTCGGGCATTCTGCTGGAGCTCCCCCCCCCCCCCCCCTTATTTCTCCACTCTCCACTCTCCATCGGACCTACCCTATAAAAGCCCTTGTTGGCGGACGCATTCTGCGCCCTTCTTTTCTCTCATTCGCCGACGCCTTTTGGATTTCTCCGCATTCAGACTCGTGCCTCCCCTCTCTTTAACATCTCCCTTTTAGACGTGACAACGCCGCAAGCAGAGGCAGTGCTTCGTCTCTTCACAATGCCAATCTAGCTCCGCCCCCTTTCCCTTGCCCCCCTCTTCTCTCGTCTTTGTTTGCAGCAAAATGTTTTCTCCCTAGCAATTAATCGTGCACCGAGTCTTTTATCTCCCTTATTCATTATTGAACACACATATAATATATCGCAATATGTATTTCGCGTGCGCGCTTTAAAACCACGCCCGAGAGCGGCGGCGAACACCTGCAGCCCGAGCGAATCTCTTTGTCCGCGTAAACGGTGCCCTTGTTCACACTTTAACAATGGGTCTCGGTATAGAAGGGAATTGAAGGGGAATGGAATTTGGAAGCTTAGGGCCCCGAGAGGTAATTTGTGATTGGACAGATGGAGATGGCTTCGGCGCATGGGGAGAAAATTCGTAGCGCGCGGGAAGTCCGCCAAAAAGTGTGGAAAAAAAAACTCCTTGTTAACAGATAAAAATATAACTTTTGTAATAATTTAAGCTGTAACTTGGCAATTTTCGGGACTCGGGCCTGGTAAAAAAAAGAAGTATACCGGAGTGACACTGGGCCGGGGCCGGCGGGCTCTCTCGACAAGACTTTTTGCCGGGCCGGGCGCGTGGTGCGGCCGGTGTGGACCGCTTGGAGCAATTAGGAAATTCCTCCTCGGGCACGGGCATAACCACACACGGGCATGCCGCTTTGAGTGGGCCACATGCACCCACTACCCTTCTGTCTACCCCTTTCTTTCTCTCCTCGCACTCTCTCTCTCTCTCTCTCTCTCTCTCTCTCTCTCTCTCTCTCTCTCTCTCTCTCTCCCCGCCTCTCCTCCCTCCCTGCCCCTCTCTTTCTCTCTGTGGTTTCCTTCCTGGGCACAGCAGTCTTTCGGCCGCCAAGTGACTATGTATACCCCGTTTTGCATACCACCGCCGAGCCACAGAATTATTTTCCTCCGGCCGCGCAGCGCGGTGGTCGCCGTTTGTCCAGGATGTTGCCCCGCTATGCAGCGCCGCGTATTTTGTTTCCTCTGTTTGTTTTACTTTTTTATTTCCCGCATTTGACGCTGAATCTGCACGGGCATTACTCACTCACCCGCTCAACAAATAAATCTCGCCTCGTGTATCACGTTGCGCTTGCGTCGTGCGATAAAGTTTTTCTCTCACGATACCAATTATATATTTTTCAATGCCAAATTTTTTTGACAGAAAGGGTATAAAAAAACACGGGAGGTACTACGTTGGGCGGTGAAGAAGGCGGTTTTCTGAACAGGAGGCCTGAGGTCTGAGAATGCTTCTCTTCCATCTCATGGGGGACTGGAGCAGGGGGGGTGGGGGGCAGCTTTAGAGCCGTGTCGATGGGATTGAAACTCCAGCGTGCCGCCGACGCTGCTTCAGCCGCGCCTCGGAATTCATCTCCTTGAAAAAACAGGCATGAAATATTAAAGCAGAGACGTTGACGGCGGGTCAAGCCCGGCCCCGGCGAGGTGGAGGCCGGAGCCTGTTCTGTGGCGCCCCCCCCCACCCCCCACCCCGTAGCACACACCCTGATTACTCTCCGTTGCTACGCCACCTTACCCCGCATGGCTCCATTAATTTTTTTTCTTTCTGCAGCCAACGTCCCGAAAAGTTGAAACTAATAAGCCTATGTCCGGAAGCGGTGCGTACAGGCAGTGCGCAGTCGCAGTATGTGTGGTAAATTGTTTTGGCCGGCTGTCGGCCTGGGGAGGGGGGGCATCGGTCCGCTGCGGCTCTGCTCAGCTCGGAGTGACTTAGCGCCCGGGGGATATGCAACCCGCTCGCCCCGACTGTCGTGCGGTACAGGCTATCCCTGTGGACAAAGGCGCTGGGGGCTCGGCCCGGCCCGGCCCGGCCCGACCCGAACGCTTTGTACGCTCGTGTGTGTGTGTGTGTGTGTGTGTGTGTGTGTTTGCGTGTGTGTGAGTGTGTGTGTCGACCGGGGTGGGGGGGGGGGGGGGCGCCAGACAGTGATGAGAACGGAACACTTCCATCAATGTCTCCTCCTCTTTGCTCACTAAAAGGCACGGACGGCAGCGGACCGCGCACCGTATAACATTACAGTTTTAAATAGTATGTGAGACGTCCGGTACCGCCCAAACTCTCCCGGTCGATAACAACATGAATGTGGCAACGCTCATGGTGTTGTAGTTTTTGGCGCGTAAACGCCTCGTTCTCGCTTTCCTTGTCCTGGTTGTTTAGCGGCCGCACCCCGCCACCCACGTACGGGCTGAAATTTCAACCGCGCCAAAGTTTGTCGGGAGGCCGTCAGGTCAGGTGCCTCTGTGCGCCTAATGAGATGAAACTTGGGACTGTAACGCACCGCGGGCCGCCCCTCCTCGTCTCGTCCCGGACAGGCCGCTGCGTCACGCCGAGGAGTGACCGGTCGCAGTGACGTTACCTGTTCGTTATTGGAGTTAGGCAGACCCCGCGGCACGCCGAGGAGTGACCGGTCGCAGTGACGTTACCTGTTCGTTATTGGAGTTAGGCAGACCCCGCGGCACGCCGAGGAGTGACCGGTCGCAGTGACGTTACCTGTTCGTTATTGGAGTTAGGCAGACCCCGCGGCACGCCGAGGAGTGACCGGTCGCAGTGACGTTACCTGTTCGTTATTGGAGTTAGGCAGACCCCGCGGCACGCCGAGGAGTGACCGGTCGCAGTGACGTTACCTGTTCGTTATTGGAGTTAGGCAGACCCCGCGACACGGCGTTACACTCGTTTGCTCTGTTTCAAACGGCCGGCCGGCCGGCGGTTGACGCTTGTTTGCCGTGCAATTATTCCCATTACCAAACGCGGTGTTTTTCTTCCCCGCCCCCCGCGCGCTCTCCCCGGGCCGCCGTGGCCAGGGCAGGGCGGGCGGAGAGCACGGACGGAAACACAATTTGCCTACTGGAGCGAATTGCTAAGCGGACACCTAAAAGACGTCGTGAAGCAGAGAGGGGTGGAGTGTAGCGGAGCAGGGGAGTGTGGCGGAGGGGAGGGGGTGGGTCATAAAGGAGGCAGTCCCGTCTGACGCGACGAATCATAAAGTGGCCTTGGGAAGAAGTGGAGGGAGGAGGGGGTGGACGCCGTCAGACCGCGTGGAGCCGGTGCTCGGCCTGCAGTGACAGCCGTCTGTGCAGCGGAGGGGGGGGGGGGGGGAGTTAGGCCCGACCCCGCCAGGCTCCTCCGCCGTCGTACGCAGTCCTATTCCCCTGCTCGCTCTATTTCCGTATCTCTCTGCCTTACCCTCTTTTGCTCTGCTCTCTGTACATATTTTTTTCTCTCCTAATCTACACGCCTCAAGGTGCACGGCTCAACCCGCTGTTTCAAATAACACCTATAACGCGCCGTGGCGTCTATTATGTAGTGAAAAGTTTTGCGCTACATTTTCGTCTTTCCCAGGGGGAGGATGAGTTTACGAGAGGGATAGAGAAGGAGATGCGGGGGGGGCAGGATGGAAGAAGAGAGAGAGAGAGAGAGAGAGAGAGAGAGAGAGAGAGAGAGAGAGAGAGAGAGAGAGAGAGACTGTCGTGTTTGTGAGCACGGCACCACCGTCTGTAAGGATTACACCGACAAGTCTGGCGGAATCACTGCTCCGCTGGGCCGGGCCGGGGCGGGCCGGGCCGCAGGCCCTATACCGTGGAGTCTCCCCCGCGCCCCGCTAGGCTCACGCGGATTTCCCTCGTCGTCTTTCTGAATGACAGCGGGGAGTCATTCATTACCATGGGAGGTGCAGGCTGTGCGAGCAGGCTCGCGGGAGGGAGGGAGCAGCGGGCCGCCTCCCCTCCCCGCCCAGCCCAGCCGCACCGGAAGAACAACCCTTCCGCGCGGAGAGTAGCGTAGGCTTTCACTTTACTCTAACGTGAAATGCGCGGCAGAAGATTCTCTGTCAAGCAAAAGTGTTTATGTATTCACTAGTCTGCGGGTGAGGTGCGAGGTGATAGATGCACCCCGTGACAAAGGCACAAGGGGTGGTTTCATCACGGGATAAAACCACCCCCTTACGCCGATTGAGGAGGGGGGGTGTTATTATCCCGCGATAGAACCACGCCCTAGGATGTATCGGGCAGTGCTTCCATCCCGTGATAGAATCACAGGAGGGGTGGCTTTATCCAGGGGGCGGCAACGGCCTGGAGAGCGCATGAAGCCATGCTCCCCACTCCTGCAGGGGTTACGGACTTCTTCGAGATTATGAAAACTAAGCCATTGTTTGCAAAACCCTTTCCACAGATCGAAAGAGCATTAAATTTAGGGTTGCGTAGACCCATAGGCCAGTCCGAAACTTCCAATTGAACTCTAAACAAGAAAGGAAATGTTTACAGCAAGATAGCGCCATCAACGTACTTCCTGAATTGTTCAATTTTAGTATTTTTCGGTGAAAACACAATCTTTATTGTGGGAAGTTTCAGGAGGGGCAATTGGTCTAAGCAAACCCAAATTTCATGCTCTTTCGATCTGTGCAAAGCGTTTTTCAAACACCGGTCTAGTTTTAATAATCTCGAAGAAGTCCGTAACCCCTGTATTGAGGTGGGGAGCATGGGTTCATGCGCTACCCAGGGCCGTTTCCACACGCTGCTTTATCACGTGATGAAACCACCAGGGGGTGGATCTATCACGGGATTAAAAAAAACACCTCAGTCGGGGTGAGGGGGTGGTTTTGTCCCGTGATGAAACCACCCCCGGTGCATTTGTCGCGGGGGTGGATCTATGACCTCACACGCGCCGGGTGACACTATAGTCGCTGTGCTGTTGGTGGAGTTTGTTTTCCGGCCGCGCCGCGTTATGAATAAATTTCCGTGTGGCGTGGTGGGCTGCTTGTCGCGGTGTGAAGCTGCACAGAGTGCTGAGCCAGGCTGGGCTGGGCGGGGCAGGCAAG
Organism: Frankliniella intonsa; assembly: GCA_033675135.1. Lineage (NCBI taxonomy): Eukaryota > Metazoa > Arthropoda > Insecta > Thysanoptera > Thripidae > Frankliniella > Frankliniella intonsa. The sequence goes on from CM066256.1 coordinate 3,830,880, forward strand.
CAGGTCGGTCGGTACGGTACGGCCAGAGGTCGCCTCGCCGCACTAGTCGGTCTTCCGCCCTTGATCCCCCTGCCCGGCCCGGCCCGGCCCCGCGCTCGTCCTGCCCCCCCCCCTCCCCCCCCCCTCGCTACGCTGGCTTCCATGTGCCGCCCGAGGGAAGGGCACCTTGCCAGCCGAAGGTCCGCAGCACAGCACAGGCAGTGTATGTCTACTCTCATCATTTCATATTATCAGTTTTTGTCGTTTAGAATTTGTTTTCTATATGCTGCCCGAAACGGGGCTCTCGAGCCAAACGTGTGGCGCGGTTATGGTCCCCTGCCCCCCCTACGCGCTCCGCGGCGGCGGCGGCGGCAGCAGCGACCAGCGGCTCTCAAATTTATCTGCCTTACCCGTGCGCCTTTTGGCCGTTTTGTTTTAGGCGGGCGACATTTTATTCGGGACAAGAGGCAGTAGTGGCTCCCCTGGGGGAGCGCCGCCGCGCCGCGCCGCACCGCGCCGTTGGCTTTCCGGGCTCGTGGTCGCGGTGGCGGTGGTGGTGGATCGGTGGCTGCCCCCCCCCCCCCCTATCCAGAGAGTCATTTTCCAGCGGTGGGTTTGCCCAGCCCAGCGCAGCAGCCCCCGTTAAAAGCCCATTCAGGCGGAGCCTTGTGTGCGCCCGGCCCGGCCTGGCGTGCCGTCTTTACGCTGCACTGTGCAAGCAGGGCCATCACGTTATGAGGATCACAGCAAGCGCCCCCCGCCCCCCCCCCTCCCCTCCACCACCGCACCGGGGGGGGGGATCCCCGAGTCAGCAGCGGCGAGGCGAGGCGAGGCGAGGCGAGCCACCGCGTCATTTAAATATTGACGACGTGTTTGAAAAGCGAGGAGCAGCTCAGGAGGAGGAGGAGGACGATGCGCGCGTGGTGGGGCGGGGAGAGGCCGGGTGGGGCGGGGCGGGGCGGGGCGGGGCGGGGCTGGGCAGCTTTTCAAAAGAACGTACTAAACGCAGCGCTGCCCACCAACCGCTTAACACGAAAAAAAAATAAGAGTGGCTCGCAAGCGCTACGGGTCACAAGCGCTACAGCTCGGTGTTGCCACGGCACGGCGAGGCTAACGCTACGGGTCACAAGCGCTACAGCTCGGTGTTGCCACGGCACGGCGAGGCTAACGCTACGGGTCACAAGCGCTACAGCTCGGTGTTGCCACGGCACGGCGAGGCTAACGCTACGGGCCACAAGCGCAACAGCGAGAATCCTCGCGTTAGGCAGAGCCGACTATTGACGGGGTCCTCCACGCATTCGTTGGCCTGCAGCAGAGCGCGAACCGAATAGGGAAGTACAGTATGGAAAAAGTTGCGTTCGAGATATGGTTCAAAACTCGACGAAAATTCGAAAATTTACACTATATTGCCCCTAGCGTCTCTCCTATGCTGGCGTAACTTCTGAAAATCACATGGAAGGTGTATCTCGATGTCCTGAAGACGAAAAATCACCATTCGGAAGTTAAGCCAGCAATGGAAAAAAGTTGCGTTCGAGACATGGTTCAAAAGTCGACGAAACTTCGAAAATTCACACTATATCGCCTCTGGCGTCTCTCCTATGCTGGCTTAACTTCTGAAAATCACATGAGAGGTGTATCTCGATGTCCTGAAGACGAAAAAACACCATTCGGAAGTTAAGCCAGCAATGGAAAAAAGTTGCGTTCGAGACATCGTTCAAAACTCGACGAAACTTCGAAAATTCACACTATATCGCCTCTAGCGTCTCTCCTATGCTGGCTTAACTTCTGAAAATCACATGAGAGGTGTATCTCGATGTCCTGAAGACGAAAAACACCATTTGGAAGTTAAGCCAGCAATGGAAAAGAGTTGCTTTCGAGACATGGTTCAAAACTCGACGAAACTTCGAAAATTCACACTATATCGCCCCTAGCGTCTCTCCTATGCTGGCTTAACTTCTGAAAATCACATGGAGGGTGTATCTCGATGTCCTGAAGACGAAAAAACATCATTCGGAAGTTAAGCCAGCAATGGAAAAAAGTTGCGTTCGAGACATGGTTCAAAACTCGACGAAACTTCGAAAATTCACACTATATCGCCTCTAGCGTCTCTCCTATGCTGGCTTAACTTCTGAAAATCACATGAGAGGTGTATCTCGATGTCCTGAAGACGAAAAAACACCATTCGGAAGTTAAGCCAGCAATGGAAAAAAGTTGCGTTCGAGACATCGTTCAAAACTCGACGAAACTTCGAAAATTCACACTATATCGCCCCTAGCGTCTCTCCTATGCTGGCTTAACTTCTGAAAATCACATGGAGGGTGTATCTCGATGTCCTGAAGACGAAAAAACACCATTCGGAAGTTAAGCCAGCAATGGAAAAAAGTTGCGTTCATGACATGGTTCAAAACTCGACAAACCTTCGAAAATTCACACTATATCGCCTCTAGCGTCTCTCCTATGCTGGCTTAACTTTTGAAAATCACATGGAGGGTGTATCTCGATGTCCTGAAGACGGAAAACCATCATTCGGAAGTTAAGCCAGCAATGGAAAAAAGTTGCGTTCATGACATGGTTCAAAACTCGACAAACCTTCGAAAATTCACACTATATCGCCTCTAGCGTCTCTCCTATGCTGGCTTAACTTCTGAAAATCACATGAGAGGTGTATCTCGATGTCCTGAAGACGAAAAAACACCATTCGGAAGTTAAGCCAGCAATGGAAAAAAGTTGCGTTCGAGACATGGTTCAAAACTCGACGAAACTTCGAAAATTCACACTATATCGCCCCTAGCGTCTCTCCTATGCTGGCTTAACTTCTGAAAATCACAATAAAGGTGTATCTCGATGTTCTGAAGACGAAAAACCATGATTCGAAAGTTAAGCCAGCAATGGAAAAAGTTTCGTTCGAGACATCGTTCAAAACTCGACGAAACTTCGAAAATTCACACTATATCGCCCCTAGCGTCTCTCCTATGCTGGCTTAACTTCTGAAAATCACATGGAGGGTGTATCTCGATGTCCTGAAGACGGAAAAACATCATTCGGAAGTTAAGCCAGCAATGAAAAAAAGTTGCGATCGAGACATGGTTCAAAACTCGGCGAAACTTCGAAAATTCACACTATATCGCCTCTAGCCTCTCTCCTATGCTGGCTTAACTTCTGAAAATCACATGGAGGGTGTATCTCGATGTCCTGAAGACGGAAAACCATCATTCGGAAGTTAAGCCAGCAATGGAAAAAAGCTGCGTTCGAGAGATCGTTCAAAACTCGACGAAACTTCGAAAATTCACACTATATCGCCCCTAGCGTCTCTCCTATGCTGGCTTAACTTCTGAAAATCACATGAGAGGTGTATCTCGATGTCCTGAAGACGAAAAAACACCATTCGGAAGTTAAGCCAGCAATGGAAAAAAGTTGCGTTCGAGACATGGTTCAAAACTCGACGAAACTTCGAAAATTCACACTATATCGCCCCTAGCGTCTCTCCTATGCTGGCTTAACTTCTGAAAATCACATGAGAGGTGTATCTCGATGTCCTGAAGACGAAAAATCACCATTCGGAAGTTAAGCCAGCAATGGAAAAAAGTTGCGTTCGAGACATGGTTCAAAACTCGACGAAACTTCAAAAATTCACACTATATCGCCCCTAGCGTCTCTCCTATGCTGGCTTAACTTCTGAAAATCACATGGAGGGTGTATCTCGATGTCCTGAAGACGGAAAAACACCATTCGGAAGTTAAGCCAGCAGTGAAAAAAAGTTGCGTTCGAGACATGGTTCAAAAGTCGACGAAACTTCGAAAATTCACACTATATCGCCCCTAGCGTCTCTCCTATGCTGGCTTAACTTCTGAAAATCACATGAGAGGTGTATCTCGATGTCCTGAAGACGAAAAAACACCATTCGGAAGTTAAGCCAGCAATGGAAAAGAGTTGCGTTCGAGAAATCGTTCAAAACTCGACGAAACTTCGAAAATTCACACTATATCGCCCCTAGCGTCTCTCCTATGCTGGCTTAACTTCTGAAAATCACATGGAGGGTGTATCTCGATGTCCTGAAGACGGAAAAACATCATTCGGAAGTAAAGCCAGCAATGGAAAAAAGCTGCGTTCGAGAGATCGTTCAAAACTCGACGAAAATTGTAAAATTCACACTATATCGCCTCTAGCGTCTCTCCTATGCTGGCTTAACTTCTGAAAATCACATGGAGGGTGTATCTCGATGTCCTGAAGACGAAAAATCACCATTCGGAAGTTAAGCCAGCAATGGAAAAAAGTTGCGTTCGAGACATCGTTCAAAACTCGACGAAACTTCGAAAATTCACACTATATCGCCCCTAGCGTCTCTCCTATGCTGGCTTAACTTCTGAAAATCACATGAGAGGTGTATCTCGATGTCCTGAAGACGAAAAAACACCATTCGGAAGTTAAGCCAGCAATGGAAAAAAGTTGCGTTCGAGACATCGTTCAAAACTCGACGAAACTTCGAAAATTCACACTATATCGCCCCTAGCGTCTCTCCTATGCTGGCTTAACTTCTGAAAATCACATGAGAGGTGTATCTCGATGTCCTGAAGACGAAAAATCACCATTCGGAAGTTAAGCCAGCAATGGAAAAAAGTTGCGTTCGAGACATGGTTCAAAACTCGACGAAACTTCGAAAATTCACACTATATCGCCCCTAGCGTCTCTCCTATGCTGGCTTAACTTCTGAAAATCACATGGAGGGTGTATCTCGATGTCCTGAAGACGGAAAAACATCATTCGGAAGTAAAGCCAGCAATGGAAAAAAGTTGCGTTCATGACATGGTTCAAAACTCGACAAACCTTCGAAAATTCACACTATATCGCCTCTAGCGTCTCTCCTATGCTGGCTTAACTTCTGAAAATCACATGGAGGGTGTATCTCGATGTCCTGAAGACGAAAAAACACCATTCGGAAGTTAAGCCAGCAATGGAAAAAAGTTGCGTTCGAGACATGGTTCAAAACTCGACGAAACTTCGAAAATTCACACTATATCGCCCCTAGCGTCTCTCCTATGCTGGCTTAACTTCTGAAAATCACATGGAGGGTGTATCTCGATGTCCTGAAGACGGAAAACCATCATTCGGAAGTTAAGCCAGCAATGGAAAAAAGTTGCGTTCATGACATGGTTCAAAACTCGACGAAACTTCGAAAATTCACACTATATCGCCCCTAGCGTCTCTCCTATGCTGGCTTAACTTCTGAAAATCACATGAGAGGTGTATCTCGATGTCCTGAAGACGAAAAAACACCATTCGGAAGTTAAGCCAGCAATGGAAAAAAGTTGCGTTCGAGACATCGTTCAAAACTCGACGAAACTTCGAAAATTCACACTATATCGCCCCTAGCGTCTCTCCTATGCTGGCTTAACTTCTGAAAATCACATGAGAGGTGTATCTCGATGTCCTGAAGACGAAAAAACACCATTCGGAAGTTAAGCCAGCAATGGCAAAAGTTGCGTTCGAGACATCGTTCAAAACTCGACGAAACTTCGAAAATTCACACTATATCGCCCCTAGCGTCTCTCCTATGCTGGCTTAACTTCTGAAAATCACATGAGAGGTGTATCTCGATGTCCTGAAGACGAAAAAACACCATTCGGAAGTTAAGCCAGCAATGGAAAAAAGTTGCGTTCATGACATGGTTCAAAACTCGACAAACCTTCGAAAATTCACACTATATCGCCTCTAGCGTCTCTCCTATGCTGGCTTAACTTCTGAAAATCACATGGAGGGTGTATCTCGATGTCCTGATGACGAAAAACACCATTCGGAAGTTAAGCCAGCAATGGAAAAAGTTGCGTTCGAGACATGGTTCAAAAGTCGACGAAACTTCGAAAATTCACACTATATCGCCCCTAGCGTCTCTCCTATGCTGGCTTAACTTCTGAAAATCACATGAGAGGTGTATCTCGATGTCCTGAAGACGAAAAACATCATTCGGAAGTTAAGCCACCAATGGAAAAAAGTTGCGTTCATGACATGGTTCAAAACTCGACAAACCTTCGGAAATTCACACTATATCGCCTCTAGCGTCTCTCCTATGCTGGCTTAACTTCTGAAAATCACATGGAGAGGTGTATCTCGATGTCCTGAAGACGAAAAACACCATTCGGAAGTTAAGCCAGCAATGAAAAAATGTTGCGTTCGAGACATGGTTCAAAACTCGACGAAAATTCGAAAATTCACACTATATCGCCCCTAGCGTCTCTCCTATGCTGGCTTAACTTCTGAAAATCACATAGAGGGTGTATCTCGATGTCCTGAAGACGGAGAAAACACCATTCGGAAGTTAAGCCAGCAATGGAAAAAGTTGCGTTCGAGACATGGTTCAAAACTCGACGAAACTTCGAAAATTCACACTATATCGCCCCTAGCGTCTCTCCTATGCTGGCTTAACTTCTGAAAATCACATGGAGGGTGTATCTCGATGTCCTGAAGACGAAAAAACACCATTCGGAAGTTAAGCCAGCAATGGAAAAAAGTTGCGTTCGAGACATCGTTCAAAACTCGACGAAACTTCGAAAATTCACACTATATCGCCCCTAGCGTCTCTCCTATGCTGGCTTAACTTCTGAAAATCACATGGAGGGTGTATCTCGATGTCCTGAAGACGGAAAAACATCGCTCGGAAGTTAAGCCAGCAATGGAAAAAAGCTGCGTTCGAGACATCGTTCAAAACTCGACGAAACTTCGAAAATTCACACTATATCGCCTCTAGCGTCTCTCCTATGCTGGCTTAACTTCTGAAAATCACATGAGAGGTGTATCTCGATGTCCTGAAGACGAAAACACCATTCGGAAGTTAAGCCAGCAATGGAAAAAGTTGCGTTCGAGACATGGTTCAAAACTCGACGAAACTTCGAAAATTCACACTATATCGCCCTTAGCGTCTCTCCTATGCTGGCTTAACTTCTGAAAATCACATGGAGGGTGTATCTCGATGTCCTGAAGACGAAAAAACACCATTCGGAAGTTAAGCCAGCAATGGAAAAGAGTTGCGTTCGAGAAATCGTTCAAAACTCGACGAAACTTCGAAAATTCACACTATATCGCCTCTAGCGTCTCTCCTATGCTGGCTTAACTTCTGAAAATCACATGGAGGGTGTATCTCGATGTCCTGAAGACGGAAAAACACCATTCGGAAGTTAAGCCAGCAGTGAAAAAAAGTTGCGTTCGAGACATGGTTCAAAAGTCGACGAAACTTCGAAAATTCACACTATAGCGCCTCTGGCGTCTCTCCTATGCTGGCTTAACTTCTGAAAATCACATGGAAGGTGTATTTCGATGTCCTAAAGTCGAAAAAACACCATTCGGAAGTTAAGCCAGCAATGGAAAAAAGTTGCGTTCGAGAAATCGTTCAAAACTCGACGAAACTTCGAAAATTCACACTATATCGCCCCTAGCGTCTCTCCTATGCTGGCTTAACTTCTGAAAATCACATGGAAGGTGTATCTCGATGTCCTGAAGACGAAAAAACACCATTCGGAAGTTAAGCCAGCAATGAAAAAATGTTGCGTTCGAGACATGGTTCAAAACTCGACGAAAATTCGAAAATTCACACTATATCGCCTCTAGCGTCTCTCCTATGCTGGCTTAACTTCTGAAAATCACATGAGAGGTGTATCTTGATGTCCTTAAGACGAAAAAACACCATTCGGAAGTTAAGCCAGCAATGGGAAAAAGTTGCGTTCGAGACATCGTTCAAAACTCGACGAAACTTCGAAAATTCACACTATATCGCCCCTAGCGTCTCTCCTATGCTGGCTTAACTTCTGAAAATCACATGGAGGGTGTATCTCGATGTCCTGAAGACGGAAAAACACCATTCGGAAGTTAAGCCAGCAGTGAAAAAAAGTTGCGTTCGAGACATGGTTCAAAAGTCGACGAAACTTCGAAAATTCCCACTATATCGCCCCTAGCGTCTCTCCTATGCTGGCTTAACTTCAGAAAATCACATGAGAGGTGTATCTCGATGTCCTGAAGACGAAAAATCACCATTCGGAAGTTAAGCCAGCAATGGAAAAAAGCTGCGTTCGAGAGATCGTTCAAAACTCGACGAAAATTGTAAAATTCACACTATATCGCCTCTAGCGTCTCTCCTATGCTGGCTTAACTTCTGAAAATCACATGGAGGGTGTATCTCGATGTCCTGAAGACGAAAAATCACCATTCGGAAGTTAAGCCAGCAATGGAAATAGGTTGCGTTCGAGAAATCGTTCAAAACTCGACGAAACTTCGAAAATTCTCACTATATCGCCCCTAGCGTCTCTCCTATGCTGGCTTAACTTCAGAAAATCACATGAGAGGTGTATCTCGATGTCCTGAAGACGAAAAATCACCATTCGGAAGTTAAGCCAGCAATGGAAAAAAGTTGCGTTCGAGACATCGTTCAAAACTCGACGAAACCCTCGAAAATTCACACTATATCGCCCCTAGCGTCTCTCCTATGCTGGCTTAACTTCTGAAAATCACATGAGAGGTGTATCTCGATGTCCTGAAGACGAAAAAACACCATTCGGAAGTTAAGCCAGCAATGGAAAAAAGTTGCGTTCGAGACATCGTTCAAAACTCGACGAAACTTCGAAAATTCACACTATATCGCCCCTAGCGTCTCTCCTATGCTGGCTTAACTTCTGAAAATCACATGGAGGGTGTATCTCGATGTCCTGAAGACGGAAAACCATCATTCGGAAGTTAAGCCAGCAATGGAAAAAAGTTGCGTTCATGACATGGTTCAAAACTCGACAAACCTTCGAAAATTCACACTATATCGCCTCTAGCGTCTCTCCTATGCTGGCTTAACTTCTGAAAATCACATGAGAGGTGTATCTCGATGTCCTGAAGACGAAAAAACACCATTCGGAAGTTAAGCCAGCAATGGAAAAGAGTTGCGTTCGAGAAATCGTTCAAAACTCGACGAAACTTCGAAAATTCACACTATATCGCCCCTAGCGTCTCTCCTATGCTGGCTTAACTTCTGAAAATCACATGGAGGGTGTATCTCGATGTCCTGAAGACGGAAAAACATCATTCGGAAGTAAAGCCAGCAATGGAAAAAAGCTGCGTTCGAGAGATCGTTCAAAACTCGACGAAAATTGTAAAATTCACACTATATCGCCTCTAGCGTCTCTCCTATGCTGGCTTAACTTCTGAAAATCACATGAGAGGTGTATCTCGATGTCCTGAAGACGAAAAAACACCATTCGGAAGTTAAGCCAGCAATGGAAAAAAGTTGCGTTCGAGACATCGTTCAAAACTCGACGAAACTTCGAAAATTCACACTATATCGCCCCTAGCGTCTCTCCTATGCTGGCTTAACTTCTGAAAATCACATGGAGGGTGTATCTCGATGTCCTGAAGACGGAAAACCATCATTTGGACGTTAACCCAGCAATGGAAAAAGTTGCGTTCGGGAGATCGATCAAAACTCGACGAAAATTAACACTATCGCCCCTGGCGTCTCTCCGATGCTGGGTTAACTTCTGATAATCACATGGAAGGTGTGTCGCCATATCCTGATGACGAAAAAAACATCTATAGAATGCCCAGGGATCTTGTTCCCCCCCGTGGTGTACAGGGGGATATTTATTTTCTGGGCGATTAATACCCCCCCGGTATAGAACGCCCAGGGATCTTTTACCCCCCTCGGTATACAGGGGGGATTAATTTTCTGGTCGATTAATACTTCCCCCCTCTAGAAAGCCAAGGGATCTTGTTCCCCCGTCGGTATACAGGGGGTTATTAATTTTCTGGGCGATTAATACCCCCCCCCCCCCGGTATAGAACGCCCAGGGATCCCGTACCCCCCTCGGTCTACAGGCTGGTATTAATTTTTTGGGCGATTAATACCCCCCGGTATAGGACGCCCAGGGATCTTGTACCTCCCTTGGTATACAGGTGGGTATTAATTGTCTTGCCGATTAATCCCCCCCCCCCCCTTCGCCCCGGTTTTAATCGTCGAGACAATTAATACCCCCCTGTATACCGAGGGGGGGACAAGACTCTTGGGCGTCAAATACCGGGGGGATATTTATCGCCCAGTCAATTAATACCCCCCTTAGAAGTCTTTCCCTTAGAGGTACGGGACCCCTACCCATATCCCGCAGAGACGTGGACTCTATCCGTGTTCGGAAAAAAAATATCTGGAGGCCTTTTTTATGGAAGTTTTCTAGGGCTTTAAAGCCGTGCGGGTACTTTGTTGGCGCTAAGCTCTCCAGTGGAGGAACGGCAAGCAGGCAGGTGGTCGAGGATGGGAACATGGTCCTGTGCGGCAGACAGGCCAGCCGGGGTATGGCCTGGCCACTGGTCAGCTGGGTGACATACTGCGTAAGGGCGGAGCGCGCGAGGCGGGGCGTGGCGCGGGGCGGGGCGGGGCGTGGCGTGGCGCGGGGCGGGGCGGGGCGGGGCGGGGCGGGGCGTGGCGCGGGGTGTTGGAGCAGCCATTTACCTCGGGTCACATTGTGCGGGGCGAGCGGCTGCGCTGTGGCCGACATATGAGAGCACTTTCGCAGCCGAAGTGCGGTGAAATATGCGCGCTGTACCATTGTTCCGCCAGGGTGCGGCAGCGGCGCGAGAGAGATCCGATGAAGCGAACCGCGAACACTCTGCCCCGCCCCGCCCGCCCCGCCCCGCCCCGCCCCGCCGCGCCCCGCCCCCCGCCACGCCCCCCGCCACGCCCCGCCAACCCCTTGGGCCCGGGCGGCGGCGTGGCGCCCGGCCACGTGTGTTTCTGTTATGGTAGCTGGTGTTCCCTTCAGCGAAGTGATAGTCCGCGGCGAGGATGGGAGTGGTTGAGAGAGAGAGAGAGAGAGAGAGAGAGAGAGAGAGAGAGAGAGAGAGAGAGAGGGGGGGGGGGGAGGGGGGGCAGACACGTGGCGAGTCGATACGTCGATACAGTGCAGGTCAGTCCGCCTCTAGCCATCATCTGCGTATATTACGTTTCCTATTCTTATCGAATGTTACACGCTTTTTCTCTACTTTGGCATTTCGTCCGCGGCGTATTTGACAAGGTCGCGGGCCGTGAAACTCATCATTCATTCAATCATACTAAGTGGTAACCGAGCGGAAGCAGCGGGGGTGGCCCGGGGGGCCGGGCTGAGCGGCAAGCTGTGTCAAGTGAAGGGTAGATTAAAACTTTAAGCCCCCGCTGCGCTGCTCTGCCGCGCCCCGCCCCGCCCCGCCCCGCCCCGCCCCGCCCCGCCCCGCCCCCGCGCCGCATCTCCGGCGCTCTCTGGCTATGACGAGCAGCCCGAATCCCTGCATCTCACTCCCATCTTCTCTTCCTTCCTACGTCCCACTCTCCGCGTCTGCTATCTCCTCCTTGCCCTTCCAGGCCGTCTCTCTCTTCTTCTCTCTCTCTTCCTCTTTCCCCCCTGGGGATCTCTGGACTGTCCTTGTCCCCCAATAGTTTATTTGGTATGCCGATATCGGCTTTCGGCCAAGTTCGCAGCTGGGTCCTGGTATGTCTGCTGTGCGCCGGGTGGGGGCGGGGCGGGGCGGGGCGGGGCGGGGTGGGGCGCGCGGGGTGCGGCGCTGCCAACGAGGCCGGGCCTATGGCCCATTATTGTGCTCGGGGCGGGGCGGGGCGGGGCATTGTCGGACCGCCGCCGATTGTTTTACCGACCGAGTCGCGCCCCGCCCCGCCCCGCCCCGCCCCGCCCCGCCCCGCCAGTGTTGGCAGAGTGGTCCGCTGCTCCTGGAACGGTATGGCTCTTGAGTCGTGAGATGGGGATGCCGGTGCCGGTGGAGTAGCCTCTCTCCGGGTGCCGGCGCGGCGCGGGCGCGTCGGGTCGGATCGCACCCGTGGCGTTGGAGCTGTGGTTTCGGACGGAACCCTTACTTTATTTTTTCCACCGCTATTTGTTCACCTCCAGCTTGTTTTCTCTCAGGGTCCGCAAGGGCCGCCGCCCCGTCCCTCTGACTGGCTGCGGCGGGCCCGGGCCCGGCCGGGCTGAGGCTCTCCCCTGGGGCGGGAAAAACGAAAGAAATGGGGAGGTGATAATAGGAGGAATAACCCGCTGGCCGGCCGGGGGTTGTTCCGTACGTACTCTCCGCGCAGTTGAACCCGGCCGGGGCGGGGCCGGGTGCCCCCCTCCCCCCTGCCCCCCGACAGCATGCGTGTTGCCATTGACACGCCTCCAATGCACCGACGACCCGCCTCAAGGGCTTAACCGCACCGCCTCACTTCAGACCCTCTCCGCACGCCGCCAACCGCGCAGATCTTATTTTTAGTTTTATTTCCCCCTGTAGCGACTCCAGCCCAGCCTCGCGGCCCCAAGCAGGACAGGACATACTGAGCGGGGGAAAAAAATTACTCGAGAAAAAAAAAAAAGAAAAAGAAACAGCAGCGGAAACTAAACGCGTGGCATTTATATCGCCGTCTGCCGCAGACCTCCTTGAGCGGCCGCCTGCTGCTGCTGTTGCGCGTCGCGTCGTCTGCTAGAAGAAGTGTCCTCCAGTGACGCTGCTGACGTTGGCGGAGCGGGGCGGGGGTGCGGACACCGCGCCGCCCCCGGCACGGAGTCAAGACGTCACATTTTCCCTCCTCTTCTCCCGGAGTTTTTCATATTTTTTTTTTTCGTTTTATAAATATCGGTGATGTGCTGCTCTACGGGTAGGCCCGGCTAACCGGATCGCGCGCCGGACTGGCTAATGGGATTTGAATTTGGGGCGACCAATTACTTTGGCCCTGCTGCTGGTAAAGCCAGTGGCGCGGGGGCACACATCCAGCAGTGCCGGTGGAGGGGTGGGGGGCGCGGCGGTGTGAATATCAATTCCGCATTTGTCGGGCGGTGGACAGGGGGGGGGGGGGGGCAGGAAAAGGATTCCGCGCGACGAGGAGAGGAGACGGGAGGAGCAGGGCTGAGGGAAAATTAAAACATTGAAATGTAGGGGGTGTCCCGTCCCGCGATATCTCTGTCCGATGCACGTCCCTCTCTGCTACTGCCGCTGGTTTCATCATCCGCTATCTCTGCCCTTCTCTCTCTCTCTCTCTCTCTCTCTCTCTCTCTCTCTCTCTCTCTCTCTCTCTCTCTCTCTCTCTCTCTCTCTCCCTCTCACTGTCTTCCTCCCCTTCCCCCTCCCTCTCTCTCTCTCTCTCTCCCCAGAGCCCAGACCCATGCCGCTACGGCTGCTGCTCCGTCCCGCCCGTCTCTTGTGCTTCTTGAAGCACACTGGAGCTACACGCGAGGAAAAAATCGCTCGGCGAGAGACTACTTTTGGTCCGTCCCGCCCACCCGTGCCATTCCTCACGGAGGCTGCTGCCTGTCGTTAGCGCACTTCACCACCGGCGAGGACCCCCCCCCCCTCCCCCGCTGCCCCGCACTGTCCAAACCCCGTGGACGCTCTCTGTATGTAAGGGGTTAGGGGCTGAAGGTGGACAGAGTTGTGATGGATAAGCCCCTCTCCTCTCGCAGCCGCAGGTGTAGCCCAGATCGCGCTCTCGTACCTCCGTCCTCGTCGCACCTAGAGCGGTGCCCTATGTTGAGCGCGGCCTTGCCCCATGAGTGCGACAAGGACCGTGCGATCCTCGGAATCAGTCGGCAGCCCAGCCCAGCCCAGCCCTCCGCTGGACGTGCTGGAGGGCGGGGGCGCGGGCGGGGGCGCGGGCGGGGGCGCGGGCGGGGGCGCGGGCGGGAGGGGGCAGGTATTGTTACGCAGCTCCCCTCGTTTGCTCCAGCTCCAGCCCTCGGCCCTTGGCCCTCGGCCCCTCCCCCAACCCTTCCCCCTCTCCATCTCACTCCCTCGTTTCTTGACTGCTCCATTTGTTTGCCGTCCAGGCTTTCCGCTTGATTTCGCGTCGTGGAGTAGCGTGGCGTAGCGTGGCGTAGCGTGGCGTAGCGTGGCGTAGCGTGGCGTAGCGTGGCGTAGCGTGGCGTAGCGTGGCGTAGCGTGGCGTAGCGTGGCGTAGCGTGGCGTAGCGTGGCGTAGCGTGGCGTAGCGTGGCGGGGCGAGTCGTGGCGGAGGCGGGCGCGTGCGGGGGTGGTTGGGGACGTCGGGCACCCTCGACAAGCGATAGCCCCCCGCCCTGCCTCGCTCAGTGGAACTCTTTGCCTATATCGGTGTATTTAATTGCGCTACTCTAGCCCAACCCCCACTCTGCACTTAATGGCCACCTAACCTCTTGTTGGTTCACTCACAGCACGAGAAGGCGACCGCCCCGCCCCGCCCCGCCCCGCCCCGCCCCGCCCCACCCCGCCCCACCCCGCCGCGCCCCGCTCCGCCTCACCGCGCAGGCTAGCGGCAGCAGGAGTGGCTCGCAAGCGCTACAGATCGCAACCGCTACAGGTCACAAGCGCTACAGCTCGCTAACGCTACGGGTCGCAAGCGCTACGAGTCACAAGCGCTACAGCTCGGTAGCGCTACGGGTCACAAGCGCTACAGCGAGAATCCGCGCGTTAGGCGGAGCCGAGCCGAGCCGAGCTAAACCTTGAAAAATTACGCACGTGGCGTGAAAACATGGAAAATTTTGCGACAGTAAACCTCCCGAAGGAGGTTGCGGTTCCCGCCAGGCACAGGGCTTTACCCCCGTGGCAGCCAACTACTTCGGTGTTCTTATGGGAACCGGTGCTTTTCTGGCCGCGATCCTGTCGCGCAATTCGACAGATTTGATCCTGTACTGTCAGATTTAGTCGTACGGTGGTTAACCGAACTGCCCTGTCCCCAGAGCATGGAATAGCTATTTTGGAGCCAGATTCTGGGACTTATGACCCACGACCGACCACCAGTCGTGGGCATGGGACGGAACTTCCTGGCAACCCGCTGTCGCTACCAGTGAAGAACCTACCTGGGTTTGAACCAGGCCCCATGTGCCGAGTCTCACAGACACCCCACGGCACCACTAGACCACTAGACCGTCGGCTATTCCACGAGGAGCTCGGTTGAAATGGGGCTTGAATTCCACTCTCCAAATTGTTGTCCTCAGAAAAATTAAATGTGTTGGTAAGATTCGAACCTCCGTCCTGCGACTCTCCGCGCGGACACTATGCCGGCACGGCTACGACGCCACGGTACCAGATGCCGGACCACTAGGAGACATCCTGTGCGAGAAGCCACAGTCACCGAACAAACGAACCCGGTGTCATGAGTGCGTTTGCTCTCCGGTCAGGGCTCGGCCGGCCGCGTAGCGTCATTGGTATCGTCGCTGCTCGTAGCACTGGGTGGGAAGTGGTTCAAAAACCGCGTAAGTTTTTTTCTTTTTACTATTTTTTTTTGTTCGGACCAAGTGCTCTTTTCAGTGCCTTTTTTGCAGTTGCCCAAGTCAAAAGGACGGTATAGCTGGAAAGAGCACTTGGTCCGAACAAAACAAAAATAATAAAAAGAAAAAGACTTACGCGGTTTTTGAACCACTTCCCGCCCAGTTCTATGAGCAGCGACGATACCAATGACGCTACGCGGCCGGCCGAGCCCTGACCGGAGAGCAGGCGCACTCATGACACCGGGTTCGTTTGTTCGGTGACTGTGGCTTCTCGCGCAGCATGACTCCTAGTGGTCCGGCACCTGGTACCGTGGCGTCGTAGCCGTGCCGGCATAGTGTCCGCGCGGAGAGTCGCAGGACGGAGGTTCGAATCTTACCAACACATTTAATTTTTCTGAGGACAACAATTTGGAGAGTGGAATTCAAGCCCCCCATTTCAACCGAGCTCCCTCGTGGAATAGCCGACGGTCTAGTGGTCTAGTGGTGCCGCGAAAGCCGTGGGGTGTCTGTGAGACTCGGCACATGGGGCCTGGTTCAAACCCAGGTAGGTTCTTCACTGGTAGCGACAGCGGGTTGCCAGGAAGTTCCGTCCCGTGCCCACGACTGGTGGTCGGTCGTGGGGTCATAAGTCCTAGAATCTGGCTCCAAAAATAGCTATTCCATGCTCTGGGGACAGGGCAGTTCGGTTAACCACCGTACGACTAAATCTGACAGTACGGGGATCAAATCTGTCGAATTGCGCGACAGGATCGCGGCCAGAAAAGCACCGGTTCCCATAAGAACACCGAAGTAGTTGGCTGCCACGGGGGGTAAAAGCCCTGTGCCTGGCGGGAACCGCAACCTCCCTCGGGAGGTTTACTGTCGCAAAAATTTTCCATGTTTTCACGCCACGTGCGTAATTTTTCAAGGTTTAGCTCAACTTGACCTACGTCCGCGGCAGCGAGTGGCATTGCGTGGGCCCGTAGTGTGTTGCTCAAGTAGAATCTTGTTATATTTTTTTTTTTACTTTTTCGCTCCTCCCTGCTGCAGCATGCTGTAGCTCTAGTGTCTGCTAGGGCCCTCCGCCCGCCCCGCCCCGCCCTGCAGCGTCGATGCGGAGAACGTGTTTTATCGCCACGCTGGAGACGCACGCCCGCCGCCGGGCGCCAGGGAGAGGGCGGGCCCGGCGCGGCGCGGCGCGGCGTGCGGTATTTCACGGTGCCGGGCTGATTTGAATTCCGCGCGTCTTATTATGTGCCGATATAATGGGCTCTTTTAACGGCAGCAAACAGGGTCGCGGGTTTGCGTAAGCCCGAAAAGTGGTTTTCGCCCACTCGGTTCTCCTCTGCTACGCACAGTGCGGGCGGAGCGGGGCGCGCTGGTGCGGGGACAGGGCGGCGGGGCGGTGTCGCTGTATACAATGGCTCGGCGTTATTGGGCCCGTAATGTTCCCTGCAAACACACACACACACTTTAAACGTAACAACGCGTCAAAGTGTGATGGTGGTGAGAGGGGAGGGCTCGGATAACTTGTCATCAAACACTGAAAGTTTGTTTAAAAGCAGTGATTTTTTTGCTGTCGTTTTCTTGCTGGGCCGCTGATTGAACGCCTTAGGACCCTAAGTGGCGGTAGAGATGCCCCCCCCCCCCCGGCGCGCGGGGACATCACAAGGCGCCCGCCCCGCCGTCCCGCCGTGCAGCAACGCTATGGGGCTGATCCGTCGCTGAAGGGAAAAAAACGGATGTCTGCCGACGATGGGGTAATGGATTACCCGCCCCATACCGTCGCCCCGCCCCGCCCCGCCCCGCCCCGCGGTATTCGCCTTTCCGAAAACTGTTTTGACACGCGGAGCCAGTCGTTTATGAGTATTTATAGCGGGCGCCGAGCCTTGACCAGCGTCAATATAACTCTTCTCCCGGCTGCCACTGCCGTGTGGCGCTTCCGCGGCCACTCTCCACCCTCCCTTCTCTCTCTCTCTCTCTCTCTCTCTCTCTCTCTCTCTCTCTCTCTCTCTCTCTCTGACTCTCTCTCCCCCTCCCCCGCGCCCCTTTGGTCACTGCCCCGCTTCCTCTACGATGAATGAAGCGTGTTCGCGAAGAGGGTAACGGGCTGTGAAGGGGTGCGGGGTGGCGGGGCGTAGGGGAGGGGGGGGCGCTTCTGATCTGACAGGATGACACCCTTCTTATTCGCGTGTGTCGTGTGAAAGGGGAGGGGGAGGGGGAGGGCGCCCGGGTCGCGTCGGGCTGGCTCGCGGGCGGGGCGGGGCGGGGCGGGGCGGGGCGGGGCGGGGCGGGGCGGGGCGGGGCGGGGCGGGGCGAGGCGAGGCGAGGCTATCGGACCGTATTTTTTTCTTTTTTCGCGCTGTGCACGTTAAAACGTTGCCGCCTCATTTTCAAGGTTCACCTGCTTCATCTCGTCCTTGTCAGACAGACTGCTGACGCGTCCTCGCAGCACCAGCACCTGTCTTTCGTTCGCGGGCGCGCGAGGGAGAGGGAAGGGGGGATGGGGATGGGGAGGGGGAGGGGCAGGGAGAGGCTGCCGGCCAGCGAGGATCCATTCATACAAACATGCCATTCATATTTCCTGGCGCCTCACACACATGCGAGAGCATTACGCACGCACGCGGGCCGCACTCTCGCGCGCCGCGTAAGAATAACACGGCTGATACGTTGAGAGATGCAGCGACTATTTCGTAACCTCTAGTTACACTGCACAGCGTTACTCTGGCCGCTCCGGCTGCAGCTGGCGTCACGTCACGGTATGCGCATGCGTAGTTGACGCTGTCGCGTTGGGCCGGGCCGAAGGCTCGGTCGCGCCCCGCCGCGGGTTCGGTTTATAACGCGCCGGTGCCAGAATATGTTGCGATCAATCAGGGATGTTCCGCCCGCGGCCCGGTGCCCCCTCAGCCCAGGTGCCGCGTTTCCCCGCCCCACGCGTCTATTTCTGCCGGCCGGCCGGCGCGGTGAGGAGGCCCGGGCCCGGCCCGGCCCGGCACACCCGCGCTGCCAACTGTCCCCATTGAGAAAAAAAAACACTTGCGGCCTGTGACATATGTCTACATGTGTGCCTTATGTGCAGTGAGTGCCTGATGAATCGCGCTACGGCGGCGTGGTGGGGCGCGGCGGGGCGGGGCGGGGCGGGGCGGGGCGGGGCGGGGCGGGGCGGGGCGGGGCGGGGCGGGGCGGGGCGGGCGGCCGGGCCCGTTCGGGCGGAGCGGGGCGTCCAGCCCGCCGGTCAGTCCGAGCGGAACGGTATAAATTAGTGGTCCACACGCGGCCAGCCCCGGCCCGGGCCGCGTTAGAAGCTGACGGCCTCGGCCACACACGCGCGCGCACACACAGGCGCGACCTCGCCCCGCCCGCGCGCGGCGGCACTTCGGAGGCGGCCCGCTGTTGGGGCAGGGAGGGACCCGCGACGCCGAGAGCTACTCGCGGCACTGCTGAATATCTGCCGCCCGCGCGCTACCGTCAAAATTGTCTGATTTTGAACCAGCAGGTTGCCTCAGTTGTTACTAGCATCTCCTAGAACTTTTCACACCTGTCACTAATTATAAAAAAAAAATATATACAAATAGAGAAAGAACCGGCAAAATTTTTGTCCCATTTCGACGGTATTGCAGTTCTCTTGGTGTTGTGATAGTAGCGATTATACAATCATCATTCATCGAAATGTATCAATTATCATATCGCTTGCTGCCGCTGTTGTTGTGGGATGCTGTCGGGCCTTCCCGCTTATACCAATACCCACCCCACGCCGCGGCGTATTATGGAACCAATTAATTATTATGACAAGCTTCATATAGCGCGCGCGTGTCTTCAGGTAAGCGCTCTCTCTCCCTTCCCTTTCACCTCCCTCCCGCTCTCTCTCCCTCTCTCATCCTCCTCTGCCTTTCCCTCCCCCGCTCTCCGTTCTATTGTGGGTACGCTGGCCGCCCCACCACTCTGCTCATTCACGCGACGCTCATTCACATTGTCTCCTGGCCTGCCTGCGTGGGTCGGATCCCATTCACAAGTTGGCCACCTCGTGTCTTGGCGAGGCGGGGCGAGGCGGGGCGGGGATGGTTCGCCCCTCTTGGTTCCTCTCCCCCGCGCCACGCCCTGATCCAGGCCCAGTTAGTAGTGTTTGCGGGGCGCAGTCGTTCACCGCGTCCGTCCATCTTCTGGGTGGTGGGTGACGGCCCGGCCCGCTCCCTCCGCTGTGTGTGTGTGTGTGTGGCGGGAGTGCAGGTGTGCAGGTGTGCGCATGGTTGTGGGGACACCCCCCGCCGCACCAGGGGAGGGGAGGGGAGGGGCGGCCTGTGGCGCTGAGCGGCTGAGGGGCCTGGCCTACGGGGCAGGCGAGGCGGGGCGGGGCGGGGCGGGGCGGGGCGGGCCGCTGACGTCACTGCGGCCCACTCAGCCACCACCCTCAGAGCCTGCTCTTTGCGACCCCCCCCCCCTCCTCCCCGCCGCGGCACCACGTACCGCACAGCATCACGCTTCTGTCGGGGCGCCGTGCCCGTGCTGTCGCCATCAGCGTCGCCACCACCGCGGCGTCACTGTACCGTCACTACCGTCACCACCATCGCCTTGCCGCCCCAATAGGTCTCTCGCTACCTGCTGGGCGCCTCTCTACCGTCACCGCGCCGTCGGCATACGGTTTGGTTGTAAGTAGCTGTGACAATAAACTACATAGCTGAAACTGCAGACCGCTTTGCTGAGCCGCTGCAAAGCGATTTGCTTCACTACCATGAGTATGTTTGCTGTCCTAGCAAATGAAAAATTGTAGCAGCGAGGTTAGCAGCAAAGTCTTTTGTCTTTGTGCGGTGCGTTCTGCCTCTGTGCACAGTGTACAGCAGCCGCCCCTACTGGTGTTGTCCTTGTCGCTGGAATCCACTCTGCGCCCCGCCCAGCCCGCTTGTTTGCAATTCTCGGCTCCGTTCCGCGACACACGCACTCCCCCGTCCCGCCCCGCCCCGCCCCGTCCCGTCCCGCCCCGCCCCGTCCCGCCCCGTCCCGCCCCGCCCCGCCCCGCCCCGCCCCACTCCCACCACGCCACAACCCAAAACGACATGCCAAAAAGCAACAACGGGGAGGGAGGCAACAAAGAAGACGTTGCCGGCCGGCATTATACTGATGCGAAATGAGAAAAATGAACGAGAAATGAACGCTATTACACTCAGTCGCATACCGCCGCCGTTTCTCGGCCCCCGTCTCCCTGTCTCTCTCCCCCTTTCCACTCTCTACATTTTTCTCGCCTCTTTCCATCCCTCTTTTCTTCCCTTGTGCCATAGTTTCCATCCCCATATTGCAGGAGACGGCACAAAGACGTTGACACCAGCGTGGCAATGTCCCGTCCCCCCTCCCCTCCCCGTGCCCACCCCGCCAGTATATCCCTCCCTCTGCTGCCCCCATCGCCCCACCCTCATCTGGCAAAGTGAAATGCGTGCTATGCTCGCAATGCTGCAATACCTGACACACATTCGTTTTCCAGCCTCCCTCCCCGCCCCTTCCCTACTCTCCCTTCCACCCCGTTTATCTCCGAGTATTTTCTCACGTTTGCAGCGCGGGGTAATTTTTTTAAGTCCCGCCCTGACGCGCGGAGGGACGTTCCCTTTGCTGATACACGCTACATTTTCGATGTCGGTATGGACTGAATCGAGCGGGGCCAAGCGCTCCCGGGCCAGGCCGGGCCGGGCCGGGCCTGGCTCTGTGGTCGGGGCGTGCTCCCGGGTCGACCTAGGGGGCGCCCCGCCCCGCCCCGCCACGCCCCGCCACGCCACGCCCCGCCACCCCCCGCCACCCCCCGCCCGGTGGGTCGGTTCCGAGGTTTGTCCAATTAGGAATCGCTAGATTGCCTATCGAGGGAGGTGTGACAGCACGCTCGAGCCAGCCGGCCGGAGGTAGAGACGGCGAGGGCGGGGGAGGGGGAGGGGGAGGGGCGGGAGATATTGAAGTGGAGGGGTGAGTAAATGAACAGGTAGAATGGTACTGCGCCTCACGCGCTTTCACAATTAACCCTTCCCCGCCCCGCCCCGCCCCGCCCCGCCGTGTTTTACTCCGGCTGGGGCGTGCTCTGCAGTATCGCCGCTCTCAGACGTAATGAAGCGGTGGTGGTGCTGGAGCAGGCGGGTCTCGCCGGAGAGCAGGCCGGCCCGGGGGAGGGGGAGGGAGAGGTGCCGCGTATCATCAACAATAAGTAAATGCCGAAGTGTTTTTAGGAAAGTAATCAGCCAATTACAACTTTTTCTCCCCTTCTCCAGCCTGACTGGCTTCCCTCCACCCCTCTCTCTCTCTCTCTCTCTCGCTCTCTCTCTCTCTCTCTCTCTCTCTCTCTCGCTCTCTCTCTCTCTCTCGTCCTCGCTCACACCTGAGCCCCCGCCGCACAGACTGCGTTACACGGGACCGTTTCGTTCCTCGGCAATATATTTCTCCTTCCGACCAGAATTAGCCGCACACTTCCGCCAGGTGGTGCCTCTCCATTTTCCGAAAAGAAAAAAATAACATATCTTTCTTTTTTTAAGAAAAAAAAAAATACTTAGTCTCTAGTTTGATGCGCACCCCGCAAGTTTGAGCACGGCGGTCTTATCTCAGTGTCAGGGTTGGGAAAAATATTTATGCATCGAGTTTGACGCTGCGAAATGATGCGAATTTAGCTGTTGGCAGCTGTTTATGGGAAGATATGAGGTTTGCCGTGCGGGACAAGTAATTACTTATATGGATTAAGGAAAAAAATTCATGAAAACCAAACTCCCTGGTCCCTTTTAAAAATGTGTAGCGCACGGACGCATGGCGGGGAAGGTTGGCAAGCGTCCACGGTTTCTGTGATCGGATTAATGCGAACGAGCACGTACACACCCTCACACACACACACAAACTTAAACGTCAGAGAGCGACTTGCAGGCCTGCAGTGTGACATCTTGATGTACCGTAATGGGGGTGGACGGGCGTTCGTCGCCTCCGCCCGCCTCGCGGCTCAAAGTGCAAGCGGAATGGCGGATCCGGCCCGCCGCGCTCAACCCGACGTCCCAAACCCCTCGCCCAACCCCGCCACGCCACGCCCCGCCACGCCCCGCCACGCCCAGCCTCACCCCGCCCCGCCCCGCCTCACCCCGCCCCGCCCCGCCCGCCACGACCGCACACCTTTCGGTCGACTGCACCAATAGGCCCACCTAATGTTTGCACCACAATGCCGCTCTGTGATGCCACCAGTGGAGTGTGAGCAGATAGCGCCTTCCTGCCCAATCAGGGAGCGGGAGAGGCGGGGAGGGGGAGGAGAGAGGGCGGGCGGGCGGGCGGAGAGGGCTGGAAGCGGCTCATTAAATCGGGCTGTTGATAATGTTTCTCTCGATAAAAGCGTCAGGATAGGGGGAACTTTGACGAACGTGGCGCGGAGGTCAGAGTGGCAGCCCAATACGTCAAAAAACAAAAAAGGGAGAGTGGAAGAGGGTATAGTCGTTTGGGGTGTAGGGAGGGGCCGAGGACTTTGGGTGGCGTGTGAATTTGTTTTTGACTGCGCCGCCCGAGTGGAAGCAAAGCCCACAAGGGCTGCCGGTGGAGAGCGCGGGGCGGCGCGGCGCTTTGACACGAGGCCATCAGGAACAGGCTTCTTGACGGGCCGGCACTTTGGCTTTGCATCGGCGCGTCGAGGAAAGCGCGCGGGCGGGCGGGCTGCTGTAAAGTGCGGACCGCAATCTTACACTTGCGCGCGCCGCAGCAGCCTTCGCCGATTTTCGCGCCGCGCATTGCCGACCGCAAAACCCACCTTCTTTATTTTTTATATATATTTTTTTTTGGTAAGTGACAGGGTGCGCTCTACTTCATTTACTCCTCCGCGGCCGGATTGGCCGCACTTCATCAGTCTAATTGATGATCCCCGAGTCTCGCTGCGGTGCAGGCGCTATTGGCAGGCGTGGCGGCCCGCCCGGCGCCTCCTAGCCTCGCGAGCGAACCGCGCAGAGTGAACGTGAATACGCGCGTGGAAGTGGAAGTGGGAGGTTTCGGAGCGGGCGAGCAGGCGGAGAAGCGCATCAATAGACAGTCACCCTCGTTTCATATGTAGCATATACAGTGTCTCTTTTTCTCCCATCGCCCGTGCGCTATTTTCCTCGCTATTTCTCTCTCCCTCCCTCTCTCTCTCCCCCTCTCTCTCCCTCTCCCTCTCCCTCTCCCTCTCCCTCTCCCTCTCCCTCTCCCTCTCCCTCTCCCTCTCCCTCCCGTTGATTAATCCTCCCCCTGAGCGACTGCCCCTGATTGATCGTATCGCAGGACCCCTCGGCACATAGCCACGCGCACGGTATACTCCATCTTCGGATGAAAATTATCGTCCTAAATGCCGATTCCTTGTAATAGGTTTTGCCTATTCCTTTTTTAATATACCTTTTTTAAGATTTATGAATGTCTCATTTTTATTTTCACTTTCCCTGGCGCAGCGCTACATGTCGGCCCACTCCGGGGCAGGCGCGGCGCGCGCGGAGCGGTGGCGGTGGACTTCCCCGCGCCACATCTCGTCCCGCCCCGCCGACACCTGGTGTGCGATCACTCACGCCACCGGCCCCGCCCCGCCGCGCTATGACTTTCCGAAGTTTTGGGAGCGGATCAAGATTTATTTGAAGTAGTGCGGATATACCTCTAACGAGGAGCAGACTTTTCGCTCATATGTTGGCACCCCTGCCGCCTCCACCGCTGTCCCCGCCCCGCCCCGCCCCGCCCCGCCGCGGCTAAAGTCGGAGGAGTGGCTGTCCACTCCGCGCGGCGCGCGCTGAGAGGTGTGTTGGCATCGAGATGCATCGCTACATGCGCGATTTGCTCGCCCAAGCCGAGGCAAAAGGAGCAGGAAACTGATCCCATTCCCATTGGTTGTAGGTCTTATGCAGGGTGCATGCCTGCTTTTAAAACACTTTTCGCTGAGCGAAGCGAAGCTTACTCCTGCAGAGGATCAGAAGTGTACTTGGTCGTGAGTCTGTCTGTCTGTCTCTCTGTGTTAGCCGGTTCTCCTCTTAAAGTACAGAAGTAATCGTAAAAAGCGGTAGTGTTCCGTAATCTACTAACTTCAGCGCTATAATATTTGTCCAGACTTTTCCTATAAATGGAGTTTGAAATATCGAAACGTTTCATGTAAACTTCACTCCGGAAAGGTTGGCAGGCAACGAAAGGAGTTCACCGGTAAGCTAGCCCCACAATGAACTCATCGGGCAGTAACGCCGCGAAATTTGGGTTACCAGGAATTTAATTTCTGCCTCCCCCTGCGCTTGGGCTCTCCGGATAGGCCGCCACCTTCACATGATTGCTTGGCGGGTTGGCCTATCCAGTGTGTCGCAGGCGCTCTGCCTCGGTAACGTCCTTTGTGGGGACGCCAGTAGCGCCACCTAGCGGCAGCACGCGGAATATGTCACGACGGCCCAGCCAAGCCCGCCAAGCCTGGTGGGCCCGGTGTCCACCTTGACTCGACTGTTTACAACATCAAAATTAGACATTTAATTGTCAGTCCGACGAAATATGCGGTCTTAAATAGTTTTTTAGAGTGGTGGTAGTCGCCTCACGAAGTTTCAAGTGTCGTCATTTTGTAGAAGTGTGTGTGCGAGTGATTTGTCGTGTGTGCCTCAAGTTCTAATCATCATTTTGTAGAAGTGTGTGTGCGAGTGATTTGTCGTGTGTGCCTCAAGTTCTAATCAAAAATACCTTTGATTGTACTGGATTTGTGAAATGGACGTCACGGATTGCTGAAACGACAGCCAGGATCGCTTCAACTTACTTCCGAACTCATTATTTGGGTGAGTGACATAACCTAACAACATAAACAATGTTGTTTACAATAGAGTACACACAGTTCTGTCTGGGAGACAGCAGACTTTGGTCTGAGTATTAAAATCACTTAACACCTTGATCTGACAAGTGAGAGTTACTAGCTGTGACATTATTTTCTGATATTTAACTAAATTTTGTTTTAAACCTTTGCTCGGGACCCAAGTGTTGTGATTCCTTATTTAGCCGCCACAAATTACCAGCCAAACGGTTTCCCCAATACGGTATTGATGCTGTAGTAGAAGTGTGCTCCTTTTAGACATGAGCTAAGGGACATTTGTTATAAAAAAAAAGGTTATTAATTGATAAATATTAAATAGAAACATTTAGAGTCTCATTCTACTATAGAAGACACATCAAAGTGTGGTGAAAGTATTAAAATCTTATAACCTTTTAACCCAACTAGAAAAAGTAAATGGTATGGGTATTATTCAGAGAAATTTAGTAGGATTTTGTTCCGAACCTTTGCTGTTCTTCCCAGTGATACGATTTCTGATCAAGTTATCTTATGTATTAAACCAAACATACTGCTTAATCCGTTTTGGCTATGAATTTGAATGAGAGGAAAGCTGCTCTATAAAAGTAATGATACGGAGTAAATTCATTTCTAAAAAATGAATAGTTTATAGAAATTTGACTCTCACAAACACAAGGGGCGATACTGTAGATTGGATTTAGGTGAGAAACGGTACTTGTAATATAACAATTATGCTGAGAGTGTTTACACTAAATCAGTGTTGGTGTGAAGACAAACTTGTTTCAGAAGGATAGGAGGGGTTGAGGGAGGGGGCGGACAGCATATCATTCAGCTGCATTCGTATACTCATCATGTTAATGATACTTAGTGGCACTTATCTCACCTCCGGATGGGGAGGTTAAAAGTGGAGTGGAGGGGAGGGGGGAGGTTCTGGAAGTGTGTTCTAGAGGTCCCCGCTCAGGATAACCACATTTTGTGGCCACTGGCCACTGGGCCTCTAGCGTCGACCCCATAGGAGGGTGTCCGAGACTTTCGACCTGGGGACAGCTCAGAGGGGATGCTCAGCATGCCCCTGCCACAAAGGCGTCACACTCATAATGTCGTTCTGGGTTCGGGAAGGGTGTCACCGTCCCGCGTCTATGCCCCCCCCCCCCCCCCCCCCCCGTTGGGCACAGGAGTGGCACGAGGTTACCGCACAGGACAACCGCACATTGGAGGCCACAGCGCACTGCGCCTCTGGTGCCAATCACATTGGGTGTCCGGGACTTTCTACATCAGGATATCTGAGAGGGGATGCTCCCCTCTCTCGGTTGAGAGTACGAACGGTGATTGTTGGCCTGTTGTCCCTCCACCACCTCTCCTGCCCTTCTCCTCCCCTCCCCCCCTCCTCCTCTCCGAATTCTCAATTACTCCATGCTGACTGGCGCCATGTAGGTTGCTTATCTACACGGCGGAAGGATTAAACCCATCCTTTTGTTTTAACACTCACTTCGCTCAGCAACTACGTGCCTGCCGCACGTACTCCTAGTTTAAAAGTGTTAATATGGCTTTCTGCCTTTGCAAATGCATTCAAACTATGGCGTTAAAGTTCTAACATTCTTATAGAGTGAACTGGTGGGGTGCTGGTGTGCTGGTGGTGGGCGTGGTAGGCCGCGAGCGGTGGGTGCCGGGCGGGGCGGGGCGGGGGCGGGGCGGGGCGGGGCGGGGCGGGGCAGGTGCGCGCGCCTTTGCGCCGGTGCCATTGACGTGCACGATGGATGGCGGCGCCCTGACGCCCTGCACCTGCTGCGGTGGACGCGGCCCGTCACAGAGGCCCGTCACGCGGACGCGCCCGTCACATGGAAGGCGGCGCGGCGTGTGACAACGGCGGGGCGGGGCGGGGCGGGGCGGGGCGGGGCGGGGCGGGGCGTCACAACCACGGTGTCATAAATTATCTCGGGGATGCGCATTTCATTCAAGGGCACTCAACATGTGCCCTTTGTCTCGCCCTGCCACCTCCACACACTACCACCACCACCCCGTCCCCTATGGACCCGACATCATTTTTTTTCGTACATTGCAAGTTGCCATGGCGACGGTCGGGAGGCGCATGCCAGCGTCGGCGCCCCTCGGCGTCGCTCGGGCCGACGCTCGGCTCTGCTTCGGGCGGCCGCCGCGCGCCGCCCCCCCCCCCCCCTCCCCGCGCGCTCGGCTCGATGCGAAGCGCTCCGCTCCGCGCCGCCCGGCCCGGCGCGCCGCGACGCCCAGTCTGTGGTCGGCCGCTGTGGAGCCAACACGCCTGCCAGCACCAAGTCCCCCGTGAGCGTAGTGAGCTGTACCGGACCGGCATACACCCGCGCGCGCTAGCGTTAGCACCGGCAGCACCGGCCAGAGGCACCCGGCCGTGCCGCCCCCGCCGCCCCCGCAGCGTCTGTCGCCTGCGCCCCCCGCCGCCCCCGCCGCCCCCGCACGTCCCCGACGTGTGGCACCCCGGCGCCGTGCTGGCCGACTACCCCGCCGCCGGCTCCTTCTTCGAGGGGAGCCCGACGCTCCCGCTCGCAACGACGGCGTCGCTACCGGTGAGTGTCAGGTCGGAGGACAGGACAGGTCGGAGGAGAGGAGAGGCGCGGCCGCGGCGGGTCGGAGGGCAGGTCGCGAGGCACCTCCGCCCGCGGCCGGGTCGGGTAGGGTCGAGCCGCCGGGCACGGCCCGGTGGTGTCTGGTCGGCCCGGCCCGGCCCGGCCGCGGCGGGGGAGGTGCGGGCCGCCGCGCGCCGGCTGGAGGCGGAGGGGCTGGAGGGGCTGCCGTATTGCAGCCACCCGCTGCCGCCCCCGCGCCGCCCGCCCCGCCCCCGCCGCTCCCCTCGGCCAGCGCCGCCGCCGCGCGCCAAGGTTTTCACTTCTGGATTTTGCCGCGGCCGGGCCGGGCCGCGCGCGGCACCCTCACGCCTGCAGGGACCGCATTGACCTGCCAAGGAGAGCAGGCCGGGCCGGGCCGGGCCGGGCCGAGGAGTGGCGGGCGCGGCGGCGCGGTGGGGCCGCTGTCAATTGGGTATGGTGGGCAACCGCGACACACCACGGACCACGGCCCGGCCCCGGCCCCGGCCCCGGCCCCGGCCCCGGCCCCGGCCCCGGCCCCGGCCCCGGCCCCGGCGATACTGCGCCCGTCAACTTAATTGGCTGTTAATTGAACGGAGCCGCGCGCGCGTACGTGTTAGCCCATGCACGCGCGTGTGTGTGTGAGAGAGAGAGAGACGACCCTACTCGTGTGTGTGTGTGAGAGAGAGAGAGAGAGAGAGAGAGAGAGAGAGAGAGAGAGAGAGAGAGAGAGAGAGACGACCCTACTCGTGTGTGAGTGTGTGAGAGAGCCGACCCTACTCGTGTGGTGAAGGGAGCAAAGCGCCCGTCGCGCCGCGACTATAACACCCAATTGCGGGGGGACATAATCAAGTTGCTAACAAAGTTAAGAACGAAGTAGGTCTCCCTCCTCCTCCCCGCCTACTTGTCTTCCCTCTCCTCTCCTCTCCGGCTAGCTGGGCGCCGCGCCGGAGCACAGCCTCTCTCTCTCTCCTTTCTCTCTCGCTCTCTCGCTCTCCCTCTCCCCTCTCTCCCCTCTCCTCTCTCCTCTCTCCCGCCACCTGATTGTCTGGGGTCGTTTGCCGCGCGCTATTGGCAATCTTGGAAGTAATAATATCACCGCAGCCGTCGTGAGAGAGGGACATGTAGAGGGCGCTGGCGAGCGGACACGTGCTGACAGCACCTGGCCACGTGGGGACGAACCTCCTCTGGAGGTGTTACTGAGGGGGACATGTAGAGGGCGCTGGCGAGCGGACACGTGCTGACAGCACCTGGCCACGTGGGGACGAACCTCCTCTGGAGGTGTTACTGAGGGGGACATGTAGAGGGCGCTGGCGAGCGGACACGTGCTGACAGCACCTGGCCACGTGGGGACGAACCTCCTCTGGAGGGCGCTGGCGAGCGGACACGTGCTGACAGCACCTGGCCACGTGGGGACGAACCTCCTCTGGAGGTGTTACTGAGGGACATGTAGAGGGCGCTGGCGAGCGGACACGTGCTGACAGCACCTGGCCACGTGGGGACGAACCTCCTCTGGAGGTGTTACTGAGGGGGACATGTAGAGGGCGCTGGCGAGCGGACACGTGCTGACAGCACCTGGCCACGTGGGGACGAACCTCCTCTGGAGGTGTTACTGAGGGGGACATGTAGAGGGCGCTGGCGAGCGGACACGTGCTGACAGCACCTGGCCACGTGGGGCCGAACCTCCTCTGGAGGTGTTACTGAGGGACATGTAGAGGGCGCTGGCGAGCGGACACGTGCTGACAGCACCTGGCCACGTGGGGACGAACCTCCTCTGGAGGTGTTACTGAGGGGGACATGTAGAGGGCGCTGGCGAGCGGACACGTGCTGACAGCACCTGGCCACGTGGGGACGAACCTCCTCTGGAGGTGTTACTGAGGGGGACATGTAGAGGGCGCTGGCGAGCGGACACGTGCTGACAGCACCTGGCCACGTGGGGACGAACCTCCTCTGGAGGTGTTACTGAGGGGGACATGTAGAGGGCGCTGGCGAGCGGACACGTGCTGACAGCACCTGGCCACGTGGGGACGAACCTCCTCTGGAGGTGTTACTGAGGGGGAGGTGCCTCGCCTGACCGCTGGCGAGCAGACACGTGCTGACAGCACCTGGCCACGTGGGGCCGAACCTCCTCTGGAGGTGTTACTGAGGGGGAGGTGCCTCGCCTGACCGCTGGCGAGCAGACACGTGCTGACAGCACCTGGCCACGTGGGGACGAACCTCCTCTGGAGGTGTTACTGAGGGACATGTAGAGGGCGCTGGCGAGCGGACACGTGCTGACAGCACCTGGCCACGTGGGGACGAACCTCCTCTGGAGGTGTTACTGAGGGGGAGGTGCCTCGCCTGACCTCTGGAATTAAGGCTGTGGAAGTACAACACTTTCTTTGCGGCACACTTATTCCCGGCAAATGA
Source organism: Frankliniella intonsa (assembly GCA_033675135.1). Taxonomy (NCBI): domain Eukaryota; kingdom Metazoa; phylum Arthropoda; class Insecta; order Thysanoptera; family Thripidae; genus Frankliniella; species Frankliniella intonsa. The sequence continues at coordinate 3,860,803 of CM066256.1, forward strand.
GTTGAGGCCAGGGGACCTGGCTGGGCGTAGCGGCGCGCAGGGCGGGGCGGGGCGGGGCGGGGAGGGGCGGGGCGGGGCGGGGTGTTCAGTCGTGCGGCACGCCTCGCGCCGCTTTTCGGCGCCCGCGGAGTAGCAGTCGGCCGCGAGTACCACCGCGCCGTTCCAGCCCCGCCCCGCCACGCCCCGCCACGCCCCGCCACGCCCCGCCACGCCCCGCCACGCCCCGCCACGCCCCGCCACGCCCCGCCACGCCCCGCCACGCCCACAGAGACACCCAACGGTTTGACCTAGGAGCAGGCAGCCGTGGCCGACACTGCAAGTAGTTTAGTTGCGATAATCTTGGCGCCGTCTTTTAATGGAAAAGGAGGGTCCTTTTCTTGAAGAACTTTTGTACATTGGAAGTACCAACGCAGTATTGTTTCACAGCACCGAACAGGTGGTTTTATTGTACTTTGTTTTTTGAATGAAACCGTCTCAAAGCGTGTTTGCAAATACACAAACTCTTTAAAATTATTAATAATTAAAAGTGTAGCCACTTCTGCTGCCGCGTGCCCATTGGCCGGCCGGTCACAGTCACGTGTGTGACCGGCGAGCGCCCATTGGCTGGCGAGTGGTCACGTGAGGTGCCTGCAGGCGGTGCCTAACGACGCTGCTGTCATTAGCATGCGTGCGCTGTTACCACACATGCACGCGTCCTGACCATTATAAACATTACCCCTCCCCGCCTAAGTGCGCGCCGCGCGCTTAGCAAAATATTAATACTAGCGCTGTACCGGGATGAGGACTACTGTCATTCGCGTGAGCGTGAGGTTTGGAGAGGCAGGCTGGGTCCGGGCCGCTCTGGATGGAGATGATCTGGACGAGTGCAGAGAGCTTGATAGGGGACTCGTCGCCAAAAGCTTTTCACTTTCTACGCGCGGCGCGGCGCCCACACCGATCAAGCGAGAGATGTCTCGCGTAGCGCCGCCGTGCCGATGGCCTGGATGGCTCCGCCTCTTCGTTAGTCTCCTAGGGTCCCTTTTTTACGGTTTGTTTCTTATATTTTTTCCAATTTTTTTTTATTTTGCTCCTCTGCAAAGAAAACGCTGTCGGGCTGAGTTCATTACCTGTTTACACTCTCTCTTCCGAAGCGGCACGGATGAGCCAACCCCTATCGACCTTTCACCCCCCCCCCTCTCTCTCTCTCTCTCTCTCTCTCTCTCTCTCTCTCTCTCTCTCTCTCTCTCTCTCCGCCATATTTCACCCCGGCTCGCTCCCTTTTTCCTTTGCTGCCGGTACAGACAAAGGGGTACGTTGGCTAGGCACCCCGCCAAGTTAAGTTACGGCTGAAAGACGCTTAATAGACGCGGGAGGTGTCGGCATCCCCCCTTCCATTCTCCGCTCTTTCGCTCGCACAATTGTGTGCCATGCAGTATTTTTCCAACAGGCCGCCCAAATGTCGCGAGGAGGGCGACCGAATTCCAAAACGCCAATGCCCGATTGCCACTATTTCCTCGTGTCGTCCTCCACCAATTAGCGAAAGTGCGGTGGGCTTTCATTTAACTGTGTTGACGGGACGGCCTCTATTTGCGGGCGGCGATGGCCGGCCTGTGATAGGGGCATGCGTACGGCCCGTACGGGGGCGGCAGGGCACGCGAGAGAGCGAGAGGCGGACAGGCAGACGGACGGAAGGGGGGGGGGGGGGATGGAAGGGTGTCAGGAAGGACCCACAGCCCGATATCGGCGCATGACAGCTCGTCGGAAGGTATGGCGCGGCGCGTCCGCGGGGCCGGGGTGTCTGTCTGCGGCGTTGTCTCGGGAAAGGTATGAAGGGTGGGGGACACCCCTAGCAGTACACTCCTCGGGTTGGGCGTCGAACTAGACATAACAAAGGTGTGTCTTGTCGGTCCTTTTCACTAAGTCATTGAAAAAAATGGCGATGTCACTGAAAAAATCAAAAACAAACAAAGGTTCCACATAGCACCCGTTAAAGGGGTGCTTCTGCTGGTGTTAGGAATTCCTAGTAAATGCACAACTGACGCCACCAATTAACAGGCCTGGAATGTGCGTTACAAGCGGTTTGTAACTTGTCCTTTTCCAGAACAGGTTGTAAAGATACACTACATTTTTTGTAGTGAACCACCACGAACATTTTTTTAAAGCCATTCACTGAGATAAAAATATAGTAATGTGAACATAACTCTTGTCGCGCGGCGTTGTGGTTTGACGTTCGCCGTTTATACGTGAGGATGTCCTTTTCCTGCGGCCAGGCCGGGCCGGGCCGCCTCGCGCGGAACACAACCCCACCTCCGGTCCGGTGGCGCTAGCGCTGCTGCAGTAAAGTTTTTAGTGTGGACACTCTGCCACCTCCGCGAGGCGCACTTTTGTCCCCACCCCCTCACCTCTCTCTCTCTCCCTTTCTCTCTCGCTCTCTCTCTCTCTCTCTCCCTCGCACTCGAGCGCTGCGCGGAGACAGCGACGACGTGGCGCTATGAGTCGCTCGCTTCTGCGGCTTCTTCAAGTTGTGTTCTGGGGCGCGGGGCGGGGGGAGCAGCGGGGGCCGGGTGGAGGGGGGAGGAAGAGGGGCTGGGGTTGGGGGGTTGGGCCCACTCGACCAAAAGGAGGCGCGGTCGCGGTCGTTACAAGTAACCCAGGTGTAAGAAAGTGCGGGTGCGGGCGAGGAGGAGGCCGCGGCCGGGGCGGACGAGACGACCTTTTATTTGAAATCCCCGCGCGCAGGCCAGGCGCAGGCCGGCGAGGTGGCTCTCTTTTGTGCACAGGAGCCCCCGGCAGGCGGGCAGGCCCGGCGCGCGGCCGCGCTCTGCGGGTCTGCCTACCCCGCCCCTGCAGCCGGGCGCGGCGCAGGCCAGCCGGCCCGGCCCGGCCCGGCCTGCAGGCGGATCGGGCGGATCCGACTCGGATTTCGGATAGAAAGGCGCGGGGCAATCACGGCCCGGAGCGGAAAGGCGGAAAGTGAAATTAATTGGCTGAGCTGTGGAAGGTATCCCTCCCTTCCTCCCTGCAGGGGGGAATGGCCCGGCCCAGCAGGCCTGCAGCAGCCCATCCTGACGGCCGGTGGTGGTGGTGGTGCGGTGGCGGTGCGGTGCCGGGCCGTCCCTGCAGCTCCTTATCGCCGGCCATAACTTGCAGGGTGTCGCCCAGCTAATCATTTCCTACAGGGGGAGGGGCGAGGACAGAGAGAGGGCGCGGGACGGGCCGAGATGGGCTGAATCTTTGGCGACCACCCCACCCCGCCCCACCCCGCCCCACCCCGCCACGCCCCTCCACGCCTCGAGGGCTGCGTCTGAAACTGACACCGTCTCTGCGCGTCCCATTATGGCAATAAGCAGCGGCGCTTGCCGAGGACGCGGGAGGCCGCTCCGGAGGCGTCCTCGGCGTCCTCCTCGCAGAAAGGGTCGTTAGCGCCCCGTTCTGCCTCCTCGGTCAACCTCCCGTCTCCCTCCTCCACGCCCTGTCCCTCCGGAGCGAGAAGAAAAATGCGATGGCAACTCAAACAGAAAAGTCTGCCAGTGCGACAGGACGGGAGGGTTGCAAACAGTCTGCTGTGGCTCTTCCTGTGAAACCGCGCACCAAATGGACCACCGGGGACGCGGGGTCCTCCCGACAGTCTATACGTGTTGGCGTGCCGTGCGGCGGGGCGGGGCGGGGCGGGGCGGGGCGCGGCGGGGCGTGGCGCGGCGGAGTGCGCAGACATCCCCGATTTACCGCAGCTAATTTTGTCATCACACAAAACCGAAACTGAATCGACTGGCTGGCTGGGGGGACGTTCGGAAAGTGCTTTGTGAACGCGCACCGTTGGGCAGCGTCAGAGCCCCGCATACACTGCTGATTAATATTTATACTGTACAGGTATTTACTGGTCCTCCTCCCCCCTCTCTCTCCCCTCCCTCCTTCCATCTTTCTCTTTCTCTCCCTCCCACTCTCTCTCTCTCTCTCTCTCTCTCTCTCTCTCTCTCTCTCTCTCTCTCTCTCTCTCTCTCTCTCTCTCTCTCTCTCTCTCTCTCTCTTCCTCTCTCTACTGAGGCAATAAACGGGTCAGTGATTGGGGCGCCGTTCTCTGTGTGTGTATAGATAGGTAGCTAACGGCTTGTAATAATTATTGTCGTGAAGCGCCTTTGTTTTCTTTATTTTTTTATTCGTTTTAGAGAGCGGCGCGCCGCGCCGGGAGGGTGCGGGTATAGCTCTCGAAAATAATGATGTGGTCTTTGGCGCTAATGAGTGCGCGGCGCGAGAAAGAGGAGGCCGGGGGGGGGGGGGGGCATGTATCGTTCTTGCCTCCGAGGCGATAATTATCATATCGCGCGCAGCAGCCCGCCGCCCTTCCCTTCTGCTAGTACCCGCGTGCAGTTACACGCTATTTTTTTTTCTTCTTATATTTTCTCGTGAAGGAGAAGAAGAATAAAAGTAATTTTGGCCTTTCGCGCACGGCGTGTTGCGGCGCGGCGCGGGGCGCTGCCGCGTGATGTTAATCTCTCTCTCCTCTCTCTCTCTCTTTCTCTCCCTCCCTCCCTCTCCCAGCTGGCCCTGGCTACGTGCGTCCTGTCCCGGGCCGGGCCGCACTTCGTGCAAACTATGAGTAATAACCAGGCGCTGCGGCAGACAGGAGAGGAGGTTCTGCGCCCCGCCCCGCCCCGCCCCGCCCGGAGAGGGAAGGGATGGGAAGGGGGTTGTAAAAAGAAGGGGAGGGGAGCGAGAAAGGGGAGGGGGAAGATAAGAGAAAAACGATGCGGATCGTTTTTGCATGCGCCGAGCGGCACTCGGCTGCAGGTGTTCCGGCCCCCTCTCCATCCCCCCACCCCCTCCTCATCTCATCCGGTGCTGTTTCCTATCGCCGTCCCGGTCCCACGCGCTCCTCCCCTCAATGGAATGACGTTCTGGACATCTTACGCAGCGGGTAGGGCTTGTAGGGCGGGGTCCGACGTAGCCCGCTGTTCTCAGCGTTTCTTGTATGTTTTTTGCGAGCAAAGCGCTTTTCTTGTGGCTCGAAAACGCCATAATTATTATATATTTTGTTCCGTCCGTCCTCGTGGCCTGCCGTGTTCCGCCCGCGCTGTGCTCCGCCCCACTCCGCCCCGCCCCGCCCCATCCCACTCCGCCCCGCCCCACCCCACTCCGCCCCACTCCACTCCGATCACAACTTCCACGCCATTAAAGCCACACGCAAACTTATCAGGCATTCCGCCTCACTTGGCAGCGAATAAAGGGACAGTGAAACGGGTGGGGAGAGGGCAGGCCGGACGAGGCGGGGCGGGGCGGGGCGTGGCAGGGCGTTCGAAGGGCTGCATTGAAAGTGACAGACTTATTACCGATTAGCACCCTCTAGCTCTGCCCCCCCCCCCCCCCCTGCCTATTCGCAGGTTTATACCACCTGGGAAAGAAGATTCAAATCTCTTCTCACGAAGTCTGGGCTGAGCTGAGACCTCGCACCACACTCGCGGTACGCATTTCTTCCCGATCCCTTCCAACCCTTTCACCCCACGACCCCAGCCCCGCTCCCTCGCTCGGCCGCGATGGGCGAATAACCTGCCCTCCCCGGCGGCCGAGCCAGCGAAATGAAGAGGCTCTTTTCCTCTTTGCTAAACTCTCCAATGAGCGGCCTGCTCGCCCCGCCCCGCCCCGCCCCGCCCCGCCCCACCCCGCCCCGCCCCGCCCCCTAGGCGCCTAGCGGCCTGGCGGCCCTGCGGGTCTCCAGCAGCAGCAACTCTTGACCTCAACATCCGTCTTCCTCGCGCCGCGCGCTTTAGCTCCATCCCTCTGGGCTGGGCCCCCGCCCCCGCTCCTGCCCCCGCCCCCGCCCCCGCCCCCGCCCCCGCCCCTTCTCCGGGGAGCGCCGCGCCCGCCCGCCGGGCCGCCGGGCCCTGACAGACCAGTTGCTATGAAATAAAGCATACTGCCCCCGCTGGGAGCCCCGCCCCCGCTGCCCCCTGCCCCGCTTACCTAACTCCTTCCCCTGCCGCAGACAACCCCCCCCTCCACCCCCATCTGTTCCCAGCATCTTTCGATCCCACCTGCGAGGTCCCGCAGACTCTGTGGGACCAGATTACTCAGGAAAGATGGAGTGGCTGAGGGGTAGCGGCCGCACCTGGTACCATTAGCACCACACCACCGGGAGCGCAGCGCTGCTCCCATAGCCCAACCCCCGCTATGTGTAGTTTTTTTTTATTTTTCGGTCCGTACTCCCCCCCCCCTCTCCCCGGTCTGTATCCCACGGGCCGCCCCGCCCCGGCGGTAACCCCCGCACACACAGGAAAGGGTACCCTGCTGTGGTCCGAGAGTCCACGCCGCGCCGCGCCACGCCACGCCGCGCCACGCCACGCCACGCCAGGGCCGGCAGCTGAGAGGGCCATGAGTCAGCTTCAGTATGTGTAAGCACAGGGCTTGTGGCTCGGGGAATGGCCGGCCGGCCGGGCCTCGTGCATGGCCCCGCTCCTCCCCCACTCCCCCACCTCTTTGCCCCTTTCACTTCACCCCTACGATCCATTTCCCTGAGAAGTATGGTAGTATTTCACTCGGTGTTCCTGCTGCGCCGCGCGCCGCGCCCTGCGTCCTGCGGAGCGCGGTAGTAGCAGGAACACCGCCACCTGCTGCTTCCTGCTGCCACTGTCCCACACAGGGAAGCGCGCCGCGCCTTCGATGTCGGTCCCGGCGCGCGCCACACTATACGGCAAGCGTAAAGTGACTTTATGCGCCTTACTTCACCACTTTGCACCCCCCCCCCCCCCCGCCTCTCCCCGCGCACAGCGAGCACCAGCACTTTATATTTATTTCCTCGCTTTCCTCTCCTTCCTCGGGTTTCGTTCCCCCGTCGACAGTCAGGATATCAAACCCTCCCCCTTTTTAACGCCCCGCACTCGTGCGCGACTTCACCGCGCCCCACGCCCGCCCCGCCCCGCCCCGCCCCCGCCCCGCCCCCGCCCCGCTTCGCCTTCTGTCAGTGCCACCTCGTTCCCGTGTGTCGCCTCGCTTGAGCAAACTTCTTGCAATGTCATCATCCTGCTATTCTGTAACGTTTAAAAAATGTACCGCCAATTCAAAAGTCATGATAAGGCTATCAAATGCTAAACTTCGCGTTGGTCTTAATTCGGCTCGGAAATCCTCCACTCAGGTGTTTTTTGCAGTACCTTACCACAGGTCGGCAACGCCATCCATCTTGAGTCAAATGAATGCTCCCGGAGGAGCTCAACAACCGCCCGTTTGTGTGCCGGGGGGCGGGGGTGGGGGGTAGCGGCCCGGGGCACACCCCGGTGCAACACGTCTGGTCGACGTGCCCCGGGTCCCAAGGGGCGACCTGTGGGCGACCTGTGGGTGACGTGTGGGCGACGCGACCTGCCCGTCAGGAATACAGAATGCGGCGCCTTACCTGCATTCAGCCAAAACGAAAGGAAATCGTAATTTTCTCTCTTTTTCTGTTCAGAGATAAATCCTGCTTTTGAATTTCCCGCCGCTCGCCCGTTGCACGGTGCCATGGTGGGTGAGGCCTGGACACCAGAACACCATCACACCACGCGAATGCCTCACCGCTCCGTGTCCATGTACTCCCCTGTTCTCTTAATTTTATTTATTATTGTTAGCCGCGCAGTGTCCCACTCCCGGGGAGCCCTAGCAGCGCCAGAGAGAGAGAGAGAGAGAGTGAGAGAGAGAGAGAGAGACAAGGCATATAGGGCGGGAAGAGCCCGCGAGGAGAACTAGAAAGAACGAGGAGAGAGGAGCCTGACGTAGAGGCCTGGCCTGGCAGGTCAGAGGTCAGGTCCCACGTCAGGGACTCGTGCAGTTTTCCAAAAGCGGCTGCTGTTGCCTCCCCGCCGCCGACCCTATACATCTCTCTGGCCTGGCCGCCCCGCCCCGCCCCGCCCCGCCCCGCCGGGGGACCAAGGCCAGCAGGCAGGCAGCTCGGGGAGGGAAGACCAGACCGAAGCCCAAATTTCCGACCTGTATTTTTGATGAATGGGATGGCGCGGTGGCTGGAGCGAAGTTGGGTCTGCTCCCTGGAGGAGCGGTGTAGCGCCGCTGCCGGAGCTGGAGGCTGAGGGGGCGGCTGGCTGGAGGGCGGAGAGCTCCCCCCTGGCTGAGCCGCTCAGCGCTGTCGTGTCGTGTCCTTGGCTCAGCAGGCACTCAGCAGTGCGGGGCGGGGCGTCGCGTGGTGTGCATTACAGCCGCTATATAGAGCCCTGGAGCCGCTCAACTAGTAAGCGTTGCACTATACGCCGGCAGCGCAACGCAAACCCGCGAGCAGGTATAGCCAACTTGCGCCGCTCGCGGCCTGTCTGCGGCGAGCACCTGTCTGTGTGTGGGTGTGTGCGTGCGTGTGTGTGGATGAGGAAGTTTGGAAGAGCTAGAGAGAGAGAGGGAGAGAGAGAGGAAGAGAGAGGGATCCAGTCGGAACGAGGAGGGCAGCACGGCACGGCAGGGGCGCAAATCGTTAGAGCGGCAGGGCGGGAGCAGGAGGTGCGGCTGCGGCACGGCGCGGCACGGCGCACTGCGGCCAAACATTCGCAGAGGTGTGCTCAGACTGTGGAAGCGGAGCGGAGCAAAGCGGAGCAAAGCGGAGCAAAGCGGAGCAAAGCGGGGCCTCGGCCTCGGTCCGGGAGCTGGCGGGGCGGGGCGGGGCGGGGCGAGGCGGGGCGGGTCCGCGCCTCGCCGTCCGACTAACGAGAGGGTACCTCGAGTGGAAGGGAATCGAACAAGGGAGCGCGCGTGGAGCATATATGTAGGGAAGAGAGAGAGAGAGAGGGAGAGGGAGAGGGACAGGGACATGGAGAGGGAGAGAGAGAGAGAGAGAGAGAGAGAGAGAGAGAGAGAGAGGGGTCGTATCGTTTGAGTGAGGTGAGGTGGTTGCCCGCCCGTTCCCTTATGAAGGCGGGCAGAGGGAGGCTGGTGCTGTATGCCCGTGCCGTCTCCCCCCCCCCTCAGCAGAGCTACTGCGCGGACTGAAGACCTGTAGCCTAGCGGCCAGTACACGCGCGGACCATCCCCGGCTCGATGTAGAATCATATTCTCTCTCGAAGACGCTAACAGTTTTGGCATGCGTTGAGTACACAGAAGTTAAGCGATCATATCAACGGAAGAAACAATATTCTCTGGTACTTATTCTGCAAGGCATAAAGGGGGGGAAGGGCGCGTGGCACGCGAAACCTTTGGAACGCCGGAGAGGTTTAAGGCTCATGGAGTTCAGGAGGGAAGACAGATGATGCGGTCATGCCCGTGCGCCTGCCTCTGCCACAGCGCTCTCTCTCTCTCTCTCTCTCTCTCTCTCTCTCTCTCTCTCTCTCTCTCTCTCTCTCTCTCTCTCTCTCTCTCTCTCTCTCTCTCTCTTTCTCACCCCCTCTCACTTATGGTGCACGGTTAGAGTTAGGCGGGGAGCTCCTCCAAGTAGTGCCAGTGGCCCCCGCTTTTATCTTCGGCCCGCTGCCTCTGCCGCCCAGCGCGGCCCCGCCCCGCCCCGCCCCGCCCCGCCCCGCCCCGCCCCGCCCCGCCCCGCCTCCTCCGCGAGCCATCGATCGAACACTCCCGTGTCGGGCCGGGATCCGCCACGCCGCGCCACGTTTCGCTCGAAAACACGCCGTCCGTGCGGGGCGGGCGGTGCCACGTGTGTGTATGCACGGCCAAAAAAAGACTACTAGTTGTCAGAATCAGATATATTGGTTTGTTAAAGTCTCTGCTTTTGATAGACGTCCAGAGAATATTTATCGTTTGGTTTTTTTTTTGTCAGTCTACGGCGGGTTTCAGAAGTCAACCTATCAACCATATGATGTGTGTGAGTCGTGGGTAAAGTTGAGAGCGGTATGGCTGACGTTCCACCCCTCAAACATCTATCGACGTGCAGAGGACAAGGCCGCACAAAACTTTATACGCTCCCGTGCGACTGTTCTCGCAAAACTTTACCTTCCCTTCCGGCTGGTTTTATTGCGGTTAAACTCGACATCATATTCTGCGGGAGAGATTGTCATCCCCCCACCCTCCCAATAATGAGTTTTGAGGGTCGGGGGGAGGTGGTGTGGGGGCTTCAACTCTTCGAGACCACGCGACTGCCTCCATTAGTAGCCGAGCAAACGTCCCCCCGACACCTTTCCCGAGGCGATATACTATGCAAATATCACCCCTCATCACCCACCCTGGTTCTTTTTTCTCTATTCTTTCCTTTCATAATAAAGGAAAAAAAAAAACGAACCCTAACACCTCTCTCCTCTTGAAATCACTGCATGATTATAAGGGTCTGTTACTGACGTGCCATTTTTTTTCTCCACTGTTGCAGGTAAGTTTCGCGCCCTCTGGAATCTGCATGCGACGTCCATCGGGCCACGGGGTGGGCCTGCGCCGGCGCCCTGTTCCGGAGCCCCGCAGGGGGTGAGTCGCTCCCCGCTCCGCCCCGCCCCGCCCCGCCCCGCCCCGCCCCGCCCCGCCCCACTCCGCCCCGCCCCACTCCGCCCCGCGCCCCGCGCCACCCCACGGCGCATGAATCAGCAGCAGGGGCGTGAGCCTCGCGCGGTTTGGCCGCGACCGGGGCCCACCAGGGGCCCCCTCTGAGGGGGGCATCCATAGATCACGCCTCCAGCCGCTTGAAAAAGTTTTCATTTTGCATTAATTTTTGTGTGCGTTTGTGTGTGTGTGTGTGGGTTTAGTGGCGGGAAGTTTGTGAATTGCAAAAGAGAAAGGGATAAAAATAATGTACTGATTCGGGGGTAGAAAATTACTCATTATTATTTTTTTTTAATTTCCCAAAAATGGGTCAGAGGGGGTGGTAGGAATGTACACTCAGCTATTGGGGTAAATAACGTTGTCTCCCCACAGCGGCAGTGTTTTCTTAAGTCTGTAGGGCGGGCGGGAGGGAGGGAGAGCGGGCGCTCGCGGCAGTGGCGCGTAATTCAGAGAGTGGGGTGGAGATAAATTTGCCTGACCGGGACGGACGGGGCGGGGCGGGAGAAGCTCCCGTCCAGCGGGCGCGCCGGGCCCGGCCCAACCCGCGCCGCGTGGTCGCCGCGCCGAGGACGCCGTAAGAGAAAATAGAATTACCCGCTCGGAGGGGGCGGAGGGGGGGGGAGGCTCGGGTTCACGGCTGGAGGCTCCCGCCGAAGGCAGCCTCCTAGCCCAGCAGACCTTTTCGCATTCATCCCCGTGTGTTTTTATTTTCCTTGATTGCGAAAAAGAGACGGCGCCCGCCGACTCGAACAGCCCTGCCCACCCGGCCGGCCGTCGGCGCCGCGCCGGCCCGGGCCGCCCTGTCCCGCCCCGCCCCGCCCCGCCCCGCCCCGCCCCCCCCCGCTCCGGCTTCTAGGTGCCTTAATCTGCTTAGCATCCTATCTGCCGTTTCGACTGGGCCGTCGACCCGCCCCCGCCGCGGCCGCCGCCCCCCTGCCCGCCCCTGCCCGCCCCCTGCCCGCCCACTTCCCGCGGGGCTGTCCGAATGAAATGCGAGGAAGGGGGCCGCGGGCGGGGCGGGGCGGGGCGGGGCGGGGCGAGGCGCGGGCGGGAGCTGCCCAATAATTTATTCCAGGAATATATACTCGCGCCTCCGCCTGAGCGGAGCGGTCGCGCCGCGCCGCGCCGAGGTGGGGGGCAAATCCCCAGCAGCAAACTGCGCTGCACTTGCTGTGTGACAGTGTGACGACGTGACGGTCGCGTGGCTGATGATGATCGTGACGGTCACGCCGCGTGACGCCGCCGTCACGCCCGGTCGTGTGGCCATTATCCTCACCACACACACAGCCTCCGCTTTGGACCAAAACGCAGCCCGGTTATTGGACCATCATCACTTTGTACCCCGCCCCGCGGCAGAATAATTACAAATAAAGAGAGAGAGAGCGAGACTGTGAAAACGATGAGGGTATTGTTCCCGCATGGAACGTCGAAAATAGTCTGGAACTGGGCCGTATCTATTCCTGTCGCTATCGACCCGGCGCGGCGGGTACAAGGGCTTTGTGCGCGCCTGGCCTGGCCTGTCCCGTGGAGCTGGGCTCGTCGAGTTCCTCGTGCAGTCGCTTCGCTTTGAGAGGCTCTCGCACAGCTCGCGGCTGCGGGGCGGGGCGCGGGCGCGGGCGCCGCATGACGGTGCAGACAGACGCCAGCTTTGACAGTTTGGCAGTGGCGCTGTAGGGCGGAGGAATGCGAGAGGAGGACGGGGTGCAAGGTGTGGAGCAGGGGCGGGCCGGGGAGGCGCGCGGGGTGGCTGCGGCTGGGGCCCTAATGTCTCGCTTCAATTCCTCATTAGTGCCAAGTCTTCCTAAAGGATTAGACCCCGACGCCCCGCGCGCTCCAGCTCCCCCCCGCCCTCTGCTCATAGGATATCAATCACCCGCAAGACAGTGTTCTCGAGTACTTGATTGTTTTAAATCCATGAATTTCGTACCGCGGGTAAATCTAGTGCAGATTCGCTGTCCCGCGTGCGAGGGAGCGGAAAGTAGCTTTGAGGTAAGAACACGCGTAGCTTTGCTGAATTCTCTGCGGGGTTGCCAGTCCTTTGAAACAGACCAGGGTTTTTTTTTTTCGTTCACGGCGCGAAACGAGAAGAACCGAACAAATGGCCTGCTCCCCGTATGTCAGAGAGTAGTTGCGTCTGTCCGTCTGCCGCCCTGGCCGGGCCCGCGTGTGTTGTACCGTACCGGAGTGGCGGCGCGGCGCGGTGTAGCCTGTCAAAGCGCGCCTCTCAATCCGGCGAATAAACTCCCTCCGCTCACCCCGGGGGCGGAGCTACAGTGGAAATCCATCAGTGCGCCCGGCGCCTGCGCCCTGCGCGTCGTTCCGCGGGTTCAAATACTGCAAAGAGTTTTTTTTTTTTTTTTTTGCCTGGCACCTGTGGGGCAATTGCTTGGGGCTGTCTATGGGGAACAGCAGGAGAAAGAGACTAAGGCCAGCGTGCCTGGGCGCGCCGTGGCGTGATGTAGTGCGCGCCAATAACACGGTTAGCTCTCATAAACTGTGGGGTAAGTCAGGGGCCAGGCCGCGGGGGCGCCGGGGGCCCAACAGGGAGCAGAGCGCGAGCGGGAAAGGTCACGTGAGAGACCGCGAAACACAGAGAGAGAGAGAGAGGGGGGGAGGCGAGGCGAGGCGAGAGGCTGTCGCTGGCTGACCGCAGGCAGCCACAGAGAGGTATACCGGTGCATGAATACAGTAATGAGACGGCCACACCCATCAGAAACACAAGGCTGTGGGACACGGGCCGGCCTGGCGCGAGGCTGGCGCGAGGCTAGCGCGGGGCTGGCGCGAGGCTAGCGCGGGGCATTGCTGCCTACTGCCCGCCCCGCCCCGCCCCGCGGTGCTCGTGCACTGGGCTGCGGCTGCCGTTTTCTGCTGATCATTGTGTTTTGCAGAGTGTTGGTGGTGTGGCTGGAAAACATAGATCACCATACCACCCGAATTGTGCTGACACTGAGGGTCCGCGCGGCGCGCGGTGCAGTGGGATGCTGTGCGCCCGCGGCGCGTGGCGGGGCGGGGCGGGGCGTGGCGGGGCGGGGCGGGGCGTGGCGGGGCGTGGCGGGGCGTGGCGGGGCGTGGCGGGGCGTGACGGGGCGTGGCGGCATTAGGCAGACAAACTTGTTTTGTCTGAGCCAAGCGCAGCGCGCGCGCGCGCGCATGTGGCCACGGGCGTTATTGAGGTGGGTCAGAGATCCGCGACTCGTTTCCCCGACCCTGGCCCGGCCAGGCCCGGCTCGGCGCCGGATCCTTCGCGTCGCGTCACTATCCCCTCTCCTCCTCCTCCTCCTCCTCCTCCTCCTCCTCCTCCTCCTCCTCCTCCTCCTCCTCCTCCTCCTCCTCCTCTCTTCTCTTCTCTTCTCTGGCCGGTGCTCGCGCTTCGCCCAGCTCCAGAGACCAGCTGACACTGTCGGCGCGTGCCCCCCTTCCTCTCTCGTGTCCTTCCTGCTCCTGCTCGTCCGCGGGGCGGGGCGGGGCGGGGCGGGGCGGGGCGCGGTCAACTCTTCGCGAGATGTGGATTACACGCGGAGAGAGAGAAAGTTTGCGATGCAGTTGGCAGCCGTGGGCAGCGCGGCCCGGTGCACTGATCTGCTGCTGCTGCGGCGCGAGGCACAGGGGGGAGGGGGGGGGGCTGATCTGCTTTCGCACTGGCGCGCTGGCTCGCCTCCCCCGCTACAACGCGCGCCACGCACTGCGGAAAGGAAACTGCATTTCACTCTCGTCTCGTGCCGCCCGCCCGCCCGGCCGAGCTGATTTTGAATAAGTCCTCTGCCCGGCGCTGCGCGGAGTGCGTCTAGCGCAGTGCGCTGCGCTGCGGATTGTGTCTCGCAAATTGCCTACCCGCCAGGCGGTCCGGCGGGGCCGCTGTCATAGGATGACGATGGGGGAGGGGAAGGAGAGAAACAATCCCGGTGCTAGACGAGACCGGCTGAGCTGCGGCGAGAAATCTGCATCGCGCACGGAGCAATCTTGATCCTGGGCCCGGGGGGGGGGGGGGGGGGGGGTAGATGGGCGTTAGCTCGCCGCAGAACAATGTCCCTCGGCTGTCAAGACGCCTTATGCCGGAAATTTTTCATGACGCGCGACGCTCGCTAAACTGTTGGATCGCGCTATTGTGGGATGAAAATGCCTCCGATATTTTTTTCTTTTTTTGCCCAATAGGAGGCGAGGTGTTTGTTTTGCATCCCCAAACCATTAGACCCATGAACACTGGCTGTGGAACTTTTATAAAAATTATTTCTTGCGTGGTAAATTCACGAGCGGTGGCGTTGAGCTGAGAACAGCAGCAGCAGCAGCAGCAGCAGCAGCAGCGGGGTGAGAGAGTAGGGAGTAGTGACGCCGGCCGGGGATGCGCAGTAGTCGGGACCAGGGCGTTGTTGCGCGGGGTGGTGGCGCGCGCGGCGGGGCGTGGCGCGGCGTGGAATACCATAGTTGTGGAATGCTCCTCTGGGCCCTTGCCCGTCCCGTCCCGTGCCCTCCCTCCCTCCCTCCCTCCCTCCCTCCCTCCCTCCCTCGCTTCTCGCTTCCGCCCCGCTGTCCCTCGCCTCTCGACAACACACAATGGCATAGAGGAGCAAGCAAGCGACTCATCACGAAATTCATAGACACCCCCCAAGCGTGCCCCGCGCCCCGCCCCGTGCCCCGGCACTGCTGCGACCTGACGAGAGCGCGCGTGTTTCACGCCGCGCCGCGATATTTCGAATCTCGTCATTCTACATTTCTACATACACCACCGAAAAACGTCGTGGTTTTCTTTCAAGGATTTAATTATCTTATGCTTATATTTTTTAAACTTTAAACTATAATCAAAGGATGCAAAATTTAGGCATTTAAAAACAAACCTCAGTTGTTGTGAGAACGAAGGTCAAAGTTTTCCAGGTGACAATATTTTTTTTACGTCGGCGTCTTTGCCGCGGGCGTCGGTTCCCGGCCCGGCCTGCGCCTGCGGGGCGCCGTGGGCCGCGGTGCCTCGCCGGTGCCTAGGCGCGCTTTCTCCCGTCATTGTCGAGGCGGTCAAATCCAGCGCCGGTGCCGGTGCCGGTGCCGGGCTGGGCTGGACACGGCTCAGTGCTGGCTGGAGACTCCAGACTGACTGACTGGACTGATTGCGGCTTGCCGCTCCACTTGGCACTCTTGTCTCCGCGGAGTACGACGGGCCGCCGCCCCGCCGCGGCTATAGGTGCTACTTTTTGTCGTGTTTCGCGTTAACTCTGGAAAAGAAACTTGGATCCATCGACTTTTACTTTTTGTTTTTTTTTTGTCTGGGAGGAATACCTATACTACGGGCCGCGGCAAACGCCGTTGTTCCAGTGATTATTTTTCAGTGTCCAGCTTCCCACGCTGCCCCACGTGGGGCCCCGCGGTGGAGGGGGAGGTGGGGGTCATTGGGCTGGATGGCGGTGCTACTGGTTCTGTCCCCAGGGGGGCGTGGCGTGGCGTGGCGTGTGGCGGATTTGCGCTGTTTTATTATTTGGTTTTGCGCGGATTTCGCCGTCTGACGTGCAGCACAGCGCGTATACCATGTGACCTCATATTGTTATTTTCCGTTCATACCGGGTTCACAATTATTGGAAGCAAGACCGCCTATAGTATTACTTGGTTTTGCAAGTCAATAAGTATATTTTTATTACCGGTAAAAACAATTGTGTAAGTAATCTAAGGAAGGAAATCCGGATTCGGCGCGATGTGTCTT
Source organism: Frankliniella intonsa (assembly GCA_033675135.1). Lineage (NCBI taxonomy): Eukaryota > Metazoa > Arthropoda > Insecta > Thysanoptera > Thripidae > Frankliniella > Frankliniella intonsa. The sequence continues at coordinate 3,876,902 of CM066256.1, forward strand.
TCTCTTTACGAGGCAGTCGCTCTTTGACACACACACACACGCTCGCGTACGCGTACACTCGACGCGAGCACGCACGTTTCATTCATGGCGACCACACACGCGCGGCTCGTGTGGGTGGTGCCCCCCCCCCCTCTCCTCGAGCTGACAGCTGTGGTGAAAATAGTTCCGTACAAAACCAGTCCGACGGCGAATCTGACCGCAAGAAGACTGATCGGTAAATGCGGAGATGGCCCCTCGAACGAAAGGGAGAGGTTGAACAAGCTAGTTTGCATCGTCAGCTCGGGCGGGCGGGGCGGGGCGTGGCGGGGCGGGGCGGGGCGGGGCGGGGCAGGGCGGGGCGGGGCGGGGCGTGCCGGCGGGGCGATCTGGATCCAGCCTCACGCTATATAGGTCGCTGGCCGGCAGCGTGCTTTTGTTCTTGTTGTTGCGCTTACGCGCCGGGAGGTGGTCGTTAGTCGTGTGATTGTGGTTTTTGTTATTGCAACGCCCGCGCGGCGCGTGTCCTACACAGTAACAAACTCGGCCGTGTGTCATTCAATAATATCTTTATTTATATTTATGAATGGCGCGAGACTGCGAATAAGCTGAGCGTGCCTTTGCCGCGGAGCGGAGCGCTGCGGCGTGATGATTTCTGACGGTGTACCCCGCGGCCCTAATGACGCCCCGGGCGAGCTGCAGCGAGAGCCAGCCGAGGCGGGGCGGCCAGGCCAGCGGCATCGCGATTGAACGACGAGCCCCCCAAAAATACCACTCGCAATTTATGGCCAGCCCCCTTTTGCTAAAATTAGCGCGGCAGCGGCGAGAGAGAGACAGAGAGAGGGAGGCTCTGCACCGCCGCCTCTCGCCGCGCTAGCCACGGCGACGGTCTTATCCATGGTCATGATCGTCCTCAAGTGATTGCGATAGAAATCGTCTAATTTTTTTTTCCTTCTTATTTTAAAATTATGGTCTTTATTTTTATTTTTTAATTGCCCAAGGCGCAAAATTTTAGATTTATTATTGCGGCCACTGGCTTTCCGTCAATCACTTATTTGAAATTCTTTATGCGGTGCTATAAAATTCCCTCGAGGTGCTGAATGAGGGTGTTATATCGAAGAGATTTTTGCTTAGGCCCTGTCCTGTACTCTGCGAAAACCTTTATAAACCACTCGTTTATGTTTTCCCACGCTGGGCCGCGGGCCGCGGGCGATATGACGCATGGGTTCTCGCCTCGCGCGTCGCTCGCGGCATGCGGTGGTCGAAATGTGTTTCCCGGGGACGAACCAGTGCGGGGCGGGGCGGGGCGGGGCGGGGCGGGGCGGGGCGGGGCGGGGCGGGGCGGTGGAGAGGAAAGAGCGCGGGAAGAGGTATCCCGCGCGAGCGAGCCATTCCTCTGAAAATGGATCCTATATACACAGCGACATTTTATCGGAATCCGATTCTCCCTCCCCCTCCCGCCCCTCTCCTATTCTCTCTCCTCGCTGGCCTGCAGGCGGTGTGGCGAGCCTTTGGCGCGGACGACCGATCCGTACCAAAAGTCATTTCCATTTGCGCCTTTGCTTTCCGCGCTGTTTGGTTTTGTCCGCGCTGTTTGGGCGCGACCACAGGTAAGTCGCCCAGCCTCCTAGCCTCGCCCACAGTCACTCAGTCTGCACTAATATTAGGTCGGAGGCGCGTCGAGGGGGAGGGGGAGGGAGGGTGGAGGGGATGCGGTAACCGCGAGGAAGAATTTCGAGCGAGTGCCTTTAGTTTCACGGCACGCGGCCGCGGCCAGAAAACAGGAAATATTTTGAAAGAAGAAGAAGAAGAGGTTCGCTCCCGTAGGGAATGCGATGGAAAGAGAGGGAGGAGGGGGCGGCGGCTGTGCGGGCTCAGAATGATGAAGATCGTGCGTGCGCGAGCGGGCGCACGTGGCTGTGTTTGGGGAGAGAGAGAGAGGGAGAGAGAGAGAGAGAGAGAGAGAGAGAGAGAGAGAGAGAGAGAGAGAGAGAGAGAGAGAGAGGCTGTAGAGTGCGAGGCGTGAAGTCAGAAGCAATAGTCCAAAGTGGTTGCCCTGGGGCCACTATAGATAGTCTGCCCGGCTAGATCGGCTGGAGTTCCCGCCCCGCTCCGAGCCCTGCCGGGCCGCCCGGTAGGTAGGCACGCCCGCCAGACTGGCCGCCTCGCCGGGGCTGCCTATGCTGCAGGGGCTACAGGCGAGAGACCGGAATCTCGACGCCGCGCTGCTGCTATAGTTTTTTTTATTTTTTTATTTTTTATTCTGTTCTTGCCTTTATTTTTCCTTGCTGCTGCTCTGCGTCTTTTATGATACTCCCGCGTACTCCGCGGAACACTCGGTAGATTAAACGCGTTTACGCTCCGCCCCGCGCTGCTCTCGCGACGTGACGGCGCAAAACACAACAAAAACACGACGCGGCGCGGCGCGGAGCGGGTATCGCGTTCCTCTCCCCCGGAGAGAGGTATTTTGCACATTATGTTTCGTGTATGTTTGCGCGGGGGAACAGAGTGGCGGCGTACTTTTCCGCCGCAGCACCGCTACGCGCCCCGCCCCGCCCGCCCCGCCCCGCCCCGCCCCGCCCCGCCCCGCCCCGCCCCGCCCCGCCCCGCTCCGCCCGGCTCACACGCGACGCGGCCCTCCTATGCTCCGCGCTTTGAGTGCGCGCCCGACTGCATCTGCGAAAATGAAGCTGCACGGAGTGGGCGGCGCGGGGCGGCGCGGGGCGGGGCGGAGGATAGAACGGGAAGTGGCCACTAGAGCGACGCTGCAAGGGAGCCGCACAGGCAGGCAACCGCTAACCAGCCAGCAGCTCCAGCCACACAGCGTACAAACTACCTGCGGCCTGAGCCAGCCTCTCGCCCGCGCCCCCGCCCCAACCAGCTGCTCCACTCAGAACTTACATTTCACCGCCAGACTCTCCCCTTTCTCTCTCTGTCTCACTCGCTCGCTCTCTTCCACCCACTGTGCCTGTTAGTACAACAGATTGATCCGTAAATGTCTGTGCCGTGTCACCTGTCTCTCCGACTATCCTTACCCCTCGCCCCCCCCCCTCCCCCCCCCTCTCTCTCTCTCTCTCTCTCTCTCTCTCTCTCTCTCTCTCTCGCTCTCTCCGTCCCTCTTCACTAAGTCAGGGTGTCACGCGCTGCGTCCGAAATTAATGACAGCTCTAAAGTGCTCCCTCCCTCCCTCTCTCCCTCCCTCCCTCCCTCCTCCCTCCCTCCCCCCCTCCCTCCCTCCCTCCCTCCTCCTCGTTCTCCCCGCTGCAGCGGTAGCGGCAGCAGCAGCCAGCTTGGCTCCATCGAAAGACGGCAGCGCTCTCTTGCAAACGGCGGCGGCGGCGGCGCGCGTCAAGTTGTTCGAAACAAGCTGCGAGGCCGCTTGGGGCGTGGCGGGGTGGGGCAGGGCGTGGCGGGGTGGGGCGGGGCGTGGCGGGGCAAGTCGGGCGGGGCGAGTCGGGCGCGCCAGCAGCTCCAGCAATCACGACCCCCTAGCCCGGCGCCCCGCCCCGCCCCGCCCCGCCCCGCCCCGCCCCGCCCCGCCCCGCCCCGCCCCGCCCCGCCCCACGCGCTAGCCGGCCCAGGGCCCGGGCTCCATCTAGAGCCGCTTTGGTCTTTCCTTTTCGGCAGCGGCCTATATAAGCAGCGACAGGGAAGGACTATAGGCGCGCCCGCTCTCGCGCGTTTCGAGATGTGAAGGGGTTTTTCGCTTTTATTATTATTTGTGTTAGTTGTTCCAAACTACAAGCAGAATTGGCGGAGGGCAGCGCGGGACTCGCGTTATTCCTCTCTCTTTTTGCCGGTGCGAAAGGCGTATGGGGCCGCTCTGCTCTGCGCCGCTCTGCGCTGGCGAGGAATGATGATGGCGGCGTCTGGAAATCATCTTTCAATTTGGCACGTTCCCTGCGGGCGCCGTGGGGCGGGGCGGGGCGGGGCGGGTGTGGATCGTGTGGATACGCAGCACCGCGCCTGCACGGCCCCTCCCACATCATCGGGCGGAATGGGGAGGGAATCCCAAGCAGCAGCGCCGCGCCGCGCCGCGCCCGACGAGCACCTCTTTCCCACCCTGCTGCGGGCGCGCGCTGCGGGTTCGACTCCCGGCCGGGCCGCCGGGGCCTTCTTCGTTCCGTCCTTGTCGCACTCACCGGGCAGAGCAGGACTTCCCATCCGAGTGCGACAAGAACGGGGGATGGGGGGCCGTGGAGCAGGTCGGCAAGTGTGTGAGCGCGCCGTGTGGACGGAGGGGTGTGCGGGGCGGGGCGGGGCGGGGCGGGGCGGGGCGGGGCGGGGCGGGGCGGGGGCGTAGCGCTGCGCCACGGGAAGCGGAGGAAGTTTGGGACCGGCGGGCGGGGCCGCCTCGCCCGGGCTTTGGAAGTAGTAGCCGTGTAGTAGCAGGGGGCGGGGGCGGCGCAGGGCGGCGTGGGGGCGGCGCGGGGGCGGGCCCGAGCCGGCAGGTCCGCACTGTGGCTGGGCTGCTGGAGTTGGTCCCCGGGGCCTCCTTTCGGCTGCCTCCGCCGCGTATGCCGCGGTCCCCACAGAGGGCCGGGCGCTGCGCTGCATTCGCACGCGGCCCCGCTCGTCCTGCACCGCCGTGCTTAGCGGCGCGCAGCGGGCCGAGCGAGGACATGACGGAGGAGAAGGTGGTCCGGCCGGCAGTGCCTCCTCGAGACCAAGACGATGATGATCAGCCCCTCCAAACCCACCCCATCTACGCCCCCTCCCCCTCTCTCCTCTCCCTTCCCTCTGCTTTCCGGGACGCGACTCGGACGGTTATTGGAAAGTTCCTTGGAAAACGCTCCCTTTTTGCCTCTACACTCGTCCTATTGTCAAATTCGCAATATCGCCTCGGCGAGGAAAGTTTTCATTTAATAGGGAGAAATGAGCGTCCTTGGCTCTTGTTATTTTCTTGCCATTCCGTGTTGGGCCAGCGCAGAGGGAAAATGAGGGAGCTGGATTCCTTAGAAAAAAGTATTTATAATAGAAAGAAATCAGACTTTTTTATTACTATTATCATATTATTATTGCTATTTTTTTTTTCAATTAAAAATAAACCCTGGTTTTTTTTTGGGGTTCTTTGCTCTCGTTTTACCTAAAGACGGGGCTTACAAATTTCCTGCCTGTACCATTTTTACAACACGTGTATTTATGTAAATGGGAGCGAGATAAGACCTCCGTCCCGCCGGCTGCTGGGCCGACGTGCTGGCTGGAGGCTTCGGGGAGCACGGAGAGTAGAGTCTGCGCGCCCCGCCCCGCCTCAGGCTCAGGGGGCCGAAGATTATCGGGTGAAGGAGGCGGTGGAGGGCTCCTTCCTGCCTCGGGGGTGGGGGCGGGCCGGGGGCGGGCCGGGGGCGGCTAGTAGTGCATAGCGCTGGAATGACAACGGGACTGGTTTGAATCGCGGGTAGGCGGGGGGCGGAGGGTGGAGGCGATCTTTCCTCCTGGCTCTCATCTCTCCCGCTCCGCCCCCCTCCCCCTCTCTCTCTCCTCTCTCCCTTCTGCCGCTCTCCTTTCTTTTGTTCGGTCGGCGTCATTATATTTATCGTCCTACCTCCTGGTCCTCCTCCTCCTAGTCTCGGCACAGCCCGGCGCGGCTCTTCAGGGAAAAACTTACGAAGCGGCCGTCTTGAAATATATTTCTCGCTTTGTTTGACAAGACGCCACGCCACGCCGCACCACGCGGCGTCTTTCGTTGTTGTCGTGGCGGCGGCCTTAACGTCAGCCAGCCCAGCAGCCCAGCGCTGTCGCCGCGGGAGGCTGTGTGCATGCAATAATGTGTGTGCGTGTGTGCGTGTGCGGTGAGAGGGACGGGGAAGCAGGGGATGTGGAAGGGAAGATATCTTCGGGTGAACATCACCCAGGAAGCCTGTTGGGCCTGCCATCCCCATGCCATCCCATCCCAGGCCGCCCCGCCCCGCCCGCAGTACCCCACGTTCCCTCGTTGGCTGTTGTGGATTTTGGAGGCCGAGCCGTGCCGCACGGCGCGGTGACATAGTGTCATGGGACCTCGCAATGGATCCCCTGGCAGGGCGGGGCGGGGCGGGGCGGGGACCGTTCGGGGCTACTACTCTCGTACCCGCCCCCTCCTCCTCCTCTCTCTTCCACCTTCTCTCTCTTGCTCCGTGGCTCTCCTGATCCTGGACCCGATGGGATTCCAACCACCCGCGCGACCACCCCGACCTGTGGGAATCCGTGCACAGGCGAGGCGACGCGACGAGGGGGATCCCTGCTCCCCCACACAGCAGACGTCGGGATCGGGACTCTGCTGCTATATACCGGATCACGCCACGGACCAGCAGTATGGATGAAGCAAATTAATATTGAAACGCCAGTTTATTGCCTTGGGCCGAAGCCAGCTGCGCGGAGAGCCGGGGTGGGGTGAGGCGGGGTGGGGTGAGGCGGGGTAGGGTGAGGCGGGGCGGGGCGCCTTGCTGTGACAACCGACTGCGACTCGCCCGCCTCGCCTCGCGCCTAGCAGATTTCAGTTGTCTTCTTTTCGATCGCACATCGCGAACACCCTGCGTCACCCTCCTGCATTTTTATCGCGTGCCCGCCACTCTCTCTCTCTCTTTCTCTCTCTCTCTCTCTCTCTCTCTCTCTCTCTCTCTCTCTCTCTCTCTCTCTCTCTCTCTCTCTCTCTCTCTCTCTCGTCGATAGATACGCCCCTCGAAATCTCCTATCCTTCCCTACGTGGCCGGGGGGTTGTTTTGTGGCGGTCCGGGGAGTAACAGGTGAGGAAATAAAGAAGGCTTCGAGGGTGGGATTCCGACCCTATGTGCGGGCGGGGTGGGGCGGGGCGGGGCGGGGAGGGGCGGGGCGAGGTGTGGCCTGGCGACGACCACCGCCCCGGAATGGGGGCATCCCCTGCACATCAGAGCAGAAGCCATGTGAAGCCCCGGCAAAGCCCCGGCGCGGGCGGGGCGCGGGCGGGCGCGTTCGGGGCGCGGGCGGGGTGCGGGCGGGGCGCGGGCGGGGCGCGGGCGGGGCGCGGGCGGGGCGCGGGCGGGGCGCGGGCGGGGCCCCATACGTGCGACGCGGCCTTGCCGCCGGGGGGGCCACTACCTCCGGCCGTGCCGGGCCGGGCCGGCCGGGGCCCTGCGCAAACTAACTACCCCTCCACTCCATTCCGTGCTATTCGCCCCTTTTCTTTCCCTTTCACCCCCCCCCCCTCCGCCTATTTGAAACACAACAGCTTTACCTTCTTTAGAAAATGGCGTCGCCAACAGCAGTCTACTCTACTCCATGCGCCGTGGGCGTGTGTGCAGGCCTGCCGGGCCAGCGCCAGCGCCTGCTCTCCCTCTCCAACGCCCTTATGCTTGCTATCTCACAGCCTCTCTGTCTCTGCTCTCTCGCTCTCTCACGACACAGAGACTCTCTCTCTCGCTCTCTCACTCCGGCGTCAGGTCGCGATACTCTGACGGTGCCTTAAAGTTTCATGGCCCATCCACTGCACAGTTCATCTCCCCCCGCCACCCTTCCTGCTTCACTTTGCCCAATATCCTCTGCGCATAACCCCTACCCCTACCCCACCCTCCTCCGGTGCTGACGCTCATCCCCGACTGGGCACACATGGCCTGCATCTCTCTGCCCCCCGGAAAGTGAAAATTAAAAATTGATGGGGGACTTGCAGTGCCTCCGCCACGCCGCGTCACTCAACGCCCTCCTGCTGCCCCCTCCCTCTCTCTCTCTCTCTCTCTCTCTCTCTCTCTCTCTCTCTCTCTCTCTCTCTCTCTCTCTGACACAGAGGGTGGCCGCGGGGGCGTTCATACCGCCCTCCCTCACAATGGTGCCAGCACGCTGACCACCAGTCAGCCATCACGGCTCTCAGCGGCCGGAAAAAACAAAAACAACGCGCGCTTTGTGTTATGTACTACATGACTTTATCGAGGGGGTGAGCCGAGCCAGCCCGGCAAAGGCCAGCCCCTGCCCTGCGCCGCCGCTCTGCACATGGAGGGACGACTGCTGTCTTATAATGGGCCGGGGAGCGGAGGCGGGCCGGGGGCGGGGAGGGGCGGGGTTGGGGCGGGGGGCGGGAGGGGGCGGGGGGTGAGAGGGGACCGGGAATGACTTCCGCGGCTACAACCCCCATACCCATAGCGCTCACCCTTCCTCCCCCTCCCCTTCCCCCTCCCCTCTCCACTCCGTACCAGTCATAAGGGGACACATCGCGTCGTCCCCTCACCAACCCTCTCTCTCCCTCCCCAGCGGGCTCGCCTGATCGGATCGTAAATATCACAGGGCACTATCTGCGTTCCGTGATCCGCCGTACCAGTCCGCTTATACATACCCTCTCTCCCTCTTCCTTCTTCCCTCTCCCTCCTTCCCTCTCCCTCTACTCTCTCTAAAGTAGTTAGCATCAATGTGTAACAGGCAAAGCTAGAGTTCGTGAATTCCAAAGTTTCTTTGCCTCAGCATTGTGATGTGTTTCGTGAATTTGTCATTGTATTCGAAGTAATATACTCCACCCCGTCTCCGGTCCCTTCGCCGTTCGGACACAGGCATGTCTGCGTGTAGTCCCGGAACAGAGAACTGAAATCCAAGCACACGCTATATACCCCGTCACGGCCCGAGACCACGGCTCAAGACCAGCCATCCCTTTTCTGCCCTTCTCTCTCTCTCTCTCTCTCTCTCTCTCTCTCTCTCTCTCTCTCTCTCTCTCTCTCTCTCTCTCTCTCTCTCTCTCTCACCCTATCCCTTTCTTTTGTAAGCAGGCTAGCCCGCTGTCCCCGCGATGGACTCAGGAGAGAGAAGGGGGAAATTCCAGGGCTTTCCAAAGCAAGGCCCGGGCGCTACAGCGTGCAGTCCGCCCCGCCCCGCCCCGCCCCGCCCCGCCCCGCCCCGCCCCGCCCCGCCCCCGCCCCTGACCGGCTTCCACTCGGCCAACCGCAATAATTGAAAGAAGTTGCGAAAAATTCCCTGTTTTGTTCCAGACGACTTTTAGCAAGATTTTTAGACGGATCCTTGCGAGATGACTCCTTGTTGTTACAGTCATTTTTCACCCCAAAGGTTTCACTTGACACTTGACACACGCCGTTGTTGCCTGATGATAGTGATTCCTATTTTTTTTTTCGTGTCGCGGAAGCAGCGTCGGGTCCACAAGGGCGGGGCGGGGCGGGGCGGATCTGTTTGACCGCAGTGGTCGGTCGCGCCGCGCCGCCACGCCGCTGTGATCGATGCGATAAAGCGCCGCTTTATGAGATCAGTGACAAGCACTTTCCTTTCTGCCCTCGAGCGCTTTTATTCGCCGTCCTTCTTGTCACGTGACGCGGTGGCGCTAGCGAGCAGAGTGAGTAAGAGGGAAGCGCAAAAGTGGCTGCTGACCAGGCCCTCCTGCCCGGGCGTTGGTCGCTATCACTTCTTCTCCTCTCTCTCTCTCTCTCTCTCTCCTCTCTCTCCGTCTCTTCCTCTCAGTGACGCCAAGTGGCGACGTGGCGTTGTTGCTTCCGATGGCCTCCGTCGTGCAGCAAACACTCGACCAGGGGGATGGCGCTCAAGGACGCTAGGGTCGGGTTCGGTTGGGTTGGGGCGGGGGGGGGGGGGGGTTGCGCCCCCGTGCACAATCACAGGTAAGTCCACCCGTAGGAGCGGCGCGGCGGGGGCGGGGGCGGAGGGGGTGGGGGCAGGGCACCTACTGTAGATCCATTCGGAGCTTACTACGTTGTGCCAAGAAGCCACAGCAGCTAACATTGCCCTGCCGTTGGACGGGTGAAAACATTCTTTCCCCGAGGTAATTTTGTTTTTGTAACCCAACATTTTTTAAAAATATATTTTGGGTAAAAAGTTGGTTTAGCTTTAGGCATTTGTTTGGTGCGGGTGTGGAGTTTCTTACCCTTATTGCGAGAGGTCCTCCCTCCGGTCGGCGGGGCGGGGCGGGGCGGGGCGGGCGGGGCGTCGGGCAGGTGCTGTTGGGAGACTGCTTATTCACAGACACGCGGCCGTCACAGGACACGCCCTTATCGACCATCCGGAGGCCCGCGACATCGTGCGCTCCTCCTGGAGGCCGCACCAAATCGCGCTGCTACAGAATAAATTTAAAAACCAAATATATACAAGTAAAAACATAACTTTAACCATCTCCACCGCTACAAATGCAATATGAGAACAACAAAACGCTCACTGCGAAAAAGATGTGACGCAAACATTAACACACAGTAACTTTGCGCCCGCGCGCCCGCGCCCTGACCGCACACACAGGAGCACGCGCGCGGGACAAAGACGGCCCGTACTTTACATCTAAACAACAACACCAAACAACAACACCAAACAACAACAAGGCCAAAAAGGGAGGAGGAAGGCATCTCGTCGTTATTGTTTGTGGTGCACGTTTTAATTAAAAGCCAGGAAATTGAGACACCGGGGACAAAAGATGGGGTTGCGGGTGGAGAGCGACAAGGGCACGGAGGCCCCGGGGGGATGGGGGGGGGGGGGGGGGGAGGGCGTGCGCCATTGTGTGCTCTATCGCTCTGCGCTGTGTCTCCTCCCACGTCTCCCGCCCGACTGGCCCGCCCGGCCACCAGCCCCACGCAGCAGGTACAGCTCCCCTGAAAAATGCGGAGGAAATACCGTTGTGCAGCGAGTCGAGTCGGTGTGGTGGCGTGTCAACTCTTTATTTCCGGGAATGGGGGTTGGGGAGGAGGAGGAGGGGAAGACGACAGCGCGGCGAGGTTTTGCTGCCCGCCCCACCCCTATCTGCCCCGCCCCGCCCCACCCCGCCCCGCCCCGCAGCGCACCAGAGCTTCAAGTAGGTCGCCTTGCCGGCGATACTGTGCTACATTCCGCAAGGAAGTCTCTCTCCTTCCTCTCTCTCTCTCTCTCCACTCCCTTCAGCTCATCTGCCTGGGAATGTAAACTGCGCGCGCACAACTTTTCTGAATCTACGTAAACTGATGCGATGCCGCGGCGGGGCGGGGCGGGGCGGGGCGGGGCGGGGCGGGGCGGGGCGTATACTGTCGCCGTCTGCGCGCGGATGATTCCGCAGTTTTTCACCCCCGCCTCCCATATACCCCCTCCGCATAACCGCGCCGCCAGACCTCGCCGTACGTCGTACGTCTTTCGCTACGCGGCGTGGCGCGGCGCGGCGTGGCGTGGCGTGGCGCGGCGTGGCGTGGCGTGGCGTGGCGTGGCGTGGCGGCCCCGGGCCACCTGGCCATGCAGCCCCAGCCCGCCGCGCCCAGCCGTCCTGGGGCTTCTGCAATGCGCTTTACGCGCGCGCCCGCGCGCTGGTGGGGCTTCCCTCCCGGCGGGGCGGGAGGAGGGAAGGGGGCGCGGCACGTACCATCTGCACGACCATCAGGAAACAACTGCGCACCTGCGCATCTGCCACAGTGATGTAACTGCGGAGGAGTGCGGGCCCCGCCAGCAGCCCCTGCCGGAATAAGGGTGGGGCGGGGCGGGGACTCACGGAGCTCTCCGTCGTGGGCTCCGCGCTTTGGGCGGGCTCCTCCGTTGGAGGGTTTTAACCCGGGGACTTTCAAAACGCTCTCGAGACTCTGCCTGCGGCAGTTTAGGCCTCTGGCAGAGAGGCTCAGGGAGAGACAGGCCCAGCGGGGGGCGGGGCGGGGCGGGGCGGGGCGGGGCGGGGCGGGGCGGGGCGGGGGCCGTGGACCGCAGCCAAAGTGAATACAGGACCGAGTCATGTTTGCGCGCGAGGCGCCTCCATCTCGCCCGGCCATTTATCATACTCGTCTCTGGCGGGCATTTAGCGAGAGCATTATCCAATCCACGTGCAGGCCCGCCCGGCCCCGGCCCCGGCCCCGGCCCCGGCCCCGGCCCCGGCCCCGGCCCCGGCCCCGGCCTGTGTAACGGAGGCTGCTGAGGGCGGGCGGGTGGTCGCCAGCCTCACCACTCGTAGGGTAGCAAAAGCCTTATTTCAGTTTTCACTCACGGTGCATCCTTTCTTTCGTTTGTTGCAGGTTGCCACGATGATGGATCCTCAGATTCTCCCGGGATACGTGCGCAGGTAAGGTTTCGCAGTGGATCATGTCTATAAGGGGTGCTTGCGCGGACCGCCCGTGTGTCGGAGGAGGCGATGACCAGGAGAGAAAACCTCACACGAGACTCTCCTTGCACGGGCAGCAGCACGGGGTGGGCATAGCTCTTGCACGCCGAGGAGGCTCGGTCACGGCCACTCTCAGTGCGGTGGTGTGACGTAGGCAGAGAACCCCGCCCGCCCCACCACCGCCCCGCCCCGCCCTGCCCCGCCCCGCCCCGCCCCGCCCCGCCCCGCCCCGCCCCGCCCCGCCCCGCCCCGCCCCGTGCCTCCCGCGAACCCCAACACCCCGTAGGCTAGGCTCCTCCCTCAACTCGGCGTCCGTGTAGGCCGGTTAGGGGAAGCCCCGGGTCGCGCCGGCGCGGCGCGGCGGTCGGAAACGCCGTATCTGGACGCGAAGCCTCGTCCAGTTGCGGGGGTTTGTCCCCCCGGCCGGCGCGGTACGGCTCGGCCCCTCACACCCTGGGCCCGCGGCCCGGCACGGCACGGCACGGCACGGCACGGCACGGCACGGCACGGCCCCTCGGGGGCTTACCCGTGTGCAGCGCCCCTCGCCTGGCCAGGCCGGGCCGAGGCAGACCCACCAGACCCCACACGCAACCGGCTCATTGCCACCCCGCCCCCACCCCACCCCCACCCCTCAATCGGAGCCAGGCCGGAGCTACTGTTTTTGTTATTTGAAGTACCCCCTCACCCCCACACCCTCTCCCTCTGAGCCACGAGCTTCCTATCCGCTTGCAAGCCAAGTAACTGCACTATTCTGCGGGCTTGCAACTATCTCCTATTTTGTCTAGGTGAGCTGCTTAAAACAAATAGTACTTGATGTATATATCTGTACGTCTCCTTTTATATTCTGTTATTTTGTCTAGCCCAGCAGGGAATTACCTCTTACTACCCCTTGGTCCTTTTGTGCCCTCCCGGGGCCGTAATGAGCAAGGGAAGTGGAAGGGGGTCGGCGAGGGGTGGGTCGGAGGCTGGGGGTCGGGTAAGGCGGCAGGGGGCATGAAGGTGGCGGGGCCCAGGCCGCACACAGGAAGGAAAAGTTTTCGGAACACACTAACGCGAGTTACGACCCGACTTATTCCGTGGCACTTCTCGTGTGCTAATTCCTCACCCTCCCTCACCCCCTCAGCCCCCCAGCATCCACCCAGACATCTGTGCCCTCCACCACCCACCTCGCCCGATCCATCCGCGTTCGGCGCCATGCTTTATGCCTCTCGAGCCCCGAAATCATAAATCTTTCAACTCTCCGCCCGCACTTCCAATCGGAAGCGATTCGAAACACGCCATCCAGTCATGAGGCCTACCTTCGCGCTCGGTATAAAAAAAATGAAACAAAAATCTGTTGAAGGGACTGAATTGAGCTCAAGAGCCCTCAAAACAAGTTTTTGTAGCTTGATAAAATAGTCATATTTTTGTGAACAGAGGTCAGGATGCGACAATATAAAGACGACTCGAGGGAAGGACAAACGACAATATATGGCCACTGTTATGGATAGAGAGACGCGCGGGCGACTCTGCGATGGGCGGGGCGGGGGGAGAAGCGCGCTGTATTCTCACTTACATCCTCGTGGAAAAGGCGGTAAAAGGCGCGCGCGAGCGCAGTAAAACTGGAGTTGCAGCAGCGCGCAGCTGGAGAGCGGCCCCGGAATTTTCATTTTATGTTTCTACGTGCAAACAGGAAGGCGTCCCGGCGCCGCGGCGCGCCCCGACCTTTGGGCCGGCCCGGCCCGGCGCGTCACAGTGACGGCTCATTATGACCAGGGCGCGAGCAGCGCAGCGGCGGGGCGGGGCGGGGCGGGGACAGAGCTTTCTGCGAATATCAACCCTTCGCCGCGTTATTGACGGGAGAGAGAGAGAGAGAGAGAGAGAGAGAGAGAGAGAGAGAGAAAGGAAGAGATGGGGGAAGGCAAGCGTGAGGGCTGATAGCTGGAAAAAGTTTCGCCGCCGTATCAGATGCAGTCACGTCCGCCATGTTTATTGCGGTTCGCGAAAAGCTCTGGCCTCTGCTGGCGCTTTCCCTCGCATGTTCCGCGCGCAATTCATTTTTTTATGTAATATAACATCATCCAATTTTTAGCGGATGAAAATAACAAGATTATGTGTTGAGAACGATTGAGAACCTTTTCGATCGATAAACTGTGGGGCGCTATGTATTGTGGCGATCCGTGGATCAGACTCAATATTCTCGATAGGACCAAGCGTAATTTCTTATGAACTCTATCGATTTGAAAGAGACCGCTACTGGCCGGGGTTAATTTAGGGAGGAAGAGAGGGGGTCGAAATTGTGGATGAGGGGTGGCGGGTAGGGAGTGTGAGCATGGGGTTGATGGTTAGGGCGGCGTGCTTCCCAAGCGGGCGGGGAAGTGTGACGTGCGTGAGCTCGGCCCGGCTATGTCCCCCGGGGCCAGAGGTTCTGCTGCGGCCAGATTGTTATACAGGATGTGGGCCCGGCCCGGGCCCAGCCGTGTGAGGTGCGGTGGTCTCCCGCCCCGCCCCGCCCCGCCCCGCCTCCGGACATAACTTGCCGCCCTGGTTCGACCTGAGCGACGGGCGTGGCGCGGCGTGGCGCGCTGAGCTGCACGCCGGAGCCCTGCGCCCGTGTTGTGGAGCTGAGCGGAGCGCCTCGGCTCGGCGCCTGGAGCCCCTGCGGATAGACTGCCCCGCCCGACACGCGCGCGTTGAGTTGCCTACCCTCAGGGCGCCTGGGCCCCGGGCCGCCCGCTGCGAGGCGGGGCGAGCCAGCTACTCCACCCACTCTCCTTGCGCACGCAAAGACGTTCGCCCCGCCCGCCCCGCCCCGCCCCGCCCCGCCACGCCACGCCCCGCCCAGTCAGAGACGTCGCCGTGCTCCACCAGAGGTCATCCCCACGGCGACTCGATGCCGCCTGCCTCCAGACGCGCCGCGCCGCTCAAAGGAGGGCGGAAAAAGCGCCGCCCTCCTAACGCAGGCAGAGCCCACTCCCTGGAAGGCGCGCGCCTTAGGAAATGTTTTTCTTGACGTAGAAACCTTTTCCGATCCCCCGCCGGCTGACTTCAAAAGCCGCGCGCCGCGGGCAGAGTTAGGCTCCCGGGTTGTGCGGGTAGAGGAGACAGAGTCGTCCGCTGAGGCGAGTACCTGCAGAGAGAGAGAGAGAGAGAGAGAGAGAGAGAGAGAGAGAGAGAGAGAGAGAGAGAGAGAGAGAGAGAGAGGGGGGGGGCGGGGTCACGGGCCACTGCTGTGGTCGGTATGGCTTCATCCCGTGCCGGAAACTATGTAGCGAGCCCTTATGGTCCCGTGCCCCGTCCCCGCCCTGTGCTGCCGGGCTGGGCCGGGCCGGGCCCCCGTGCGAGAGTGCAGGTGTGTTGCGGGACTGGCTCGGGAGTACGCTCCGGGGGTACATTAGTATTTCGCGCGTATGGCGGCCCGGCCCGGCCCGGCCCGGGCGCACCGAGCGATGCGGACCTCGCTTGGATTACGCTCGGCGGTTATAAGTTAGATTTACGCGCTGGCGCTGCCTCTCGCGAGCAGCCGCCTCTGAACAGTATAGTCCACAGTCACCCGATCCACTTCCGGCCGGGGGCGCTGTGTGGGCGATGAGGAGGACGCGTGGGCGAGGATCAACAACAGCAGAGCAGAGCAGTGTATACGGGAGGGAGGGGACTTGGCTCCGCGTGCTTTGTGAAATTATGATAGTGCAATCCAGCCACGCTGTTAGCTCCTCTCCTCGCGGCTGACTGCTTCCCTCCTCTCCTCTCCTCTCCGCTGCCCTCTCGCACTATCGCTCTTGCTGAAGGGCGAGTAGTAGCGCCTCCCGCAGACTATGTGGAGTGCTCTGGTCTGGCTCCGGTCCGGGCGGCGAGGCGAGCGGCGAGCGGAGGCGCCCAGCGCGGCGCAGCGCAGCGCAGCGCAGATCGGCGGCTGTGGTGGTGGCGGGGCGGGGCGGGGGCGGCGGGGGAGGGTTACGCGGCGCCGTGGCCGGCACGGGGCGGGGACCAGGGGCGAGGGGGTTGGGAGAGACGCGAGAGTACGGAGAGGTAAAGAATTGAGGGAGAGGAGAGGAGAGGAGAGGAGAGGAGAGGAGAGGAGAGGAGAGGAGAGGAGAGGAGAGGAGAGGAGAGGGGACCTCCGGGTCGGTACGCGCCGCGCCGCGCCGCGCGCCAGTGGGGGTCGGCGACCGGGTCGGCGGCGGGGCCAGGCCGGGCCAGGGGCCGGGCCGGGCCGGGGGATGGGGCGCGATGGGCTGGGACGCTACTTCATGGAAATGGAGGGAATTAGAGGGGAGAGGGCGCAGCGCGACGCGACAGGTTGGCGACCAGGCCCGCGCCCCCCGCGCCGTCGCGCCGAGTTCACGGACGTGTCCTTTACCTCGAAGAAAAAATAAGGGATTCCAGTCGAGTGGCGTACCTCTCCTAGACTGGAATAAAAAGTCAGTGGTATGACAGTGAAAGCGTTAATTTTACACTCCCAGAGGCTTCAAACTTCTGGCTGTCCTCTACTTTTAATACGTTATTAAAAAATTTATGTCGAGTAAAATCCGTGATTGAACGGGGCATGCAGCCATCTGACAGGTGTGTCTCGCCCGGTTTCGCCCTGCGAACATTATTTAAGCTGAGCTCACCCCTCATAAATAATGTGAGGGAAAAGGGCTTCCCGGGGGCGGTGCGGGGGCCGGAGGGCGGCGGGCCGGGTGGATGCGACCGCACTAGTCGAGTTCGCGACTGAAATATGGAGGAGGACAGGTAAGGGGTAAGGCGGTCGCCCTTAAGCCGCAGGTAGGTCCCGGAGCCCAGCCCGGCCCGGCCCGAGCGGTGCTTCTGGTCTCACACGACGACCAATATTTTATTTATTCAAACCCAATTGGTCGTGTTTGCGGCGCCAGACTCGGCACGGCACGGCGCGCGTAATTTTGAGCTGCGCGTTAGACGGGGCGGGGCGGGGCGGGGCGGCCGCCGAGGCAGCCGGGACAAGAAACTTTTCGCGCGGCCGTCGTCGGAGTGTGGGAGGCAAGGCAGTGTAATAAGCTCGGGGGAGTGCGGGAGACGGGTAGCCTCGGGGAGAGGGGGTGCGCAGGGGAGGGGAAGGGCGAGTATGTGCAAGTGGCTCGGCGTGCGGCGGTGCATCGCGGCGCACGCCCCCGCCCCGCCCCGCCCCGCCCCGCCCGTCCCCGCGTCCTGGCACGGGCTGGTACTCCCCCTCGCCGCCCTCCCACCACGCGAGCCCTTCCGCCCCCATTTTCCCCAACCCCTCAACGACGACGTAGCTCCCACCTCCACCGCTCCCCCACAAAGCAATTGCGGACGCGCGCGCACGCGTAGCCCCTTTTGCTGCGAAAACTAGAATTCTGGGACTTTCCGGGACGCGCGGCTCGGCGCAAGCCCGCCGCCGTTGGAGTAATTCCGTGGAGGGAAATTCTTTGATAATGTATCATCGGAGGTTGCCGCCGCCCCCCTCTCTCCCTCTCTCTCTCTGTAGAACAAATTAATTCGGGACTCGGAAACAAGCAGTTTGTGGTCGGAGAGGCTTGTGCTGACGACGCGCGTGAGACGAGCGCCCCCCGGAGCCGCCCCCGGAGCCGCCCCCGGAGCCGCCCCCCGGAGCCGCCGCCGGAGCCGCCCCCGGAGCTGCCCCCCGGACCGGCCCCGGAGCCGCCCCCGGAGCCGCCCCCGGAGCGCGCATGTCCGGGGACCGGGCGCGGCCTTCTACTTTCCGGCCCCGCGCCCCCCGCCGCGCGCCACTTATTGGGTCCAGCAGCCAGTTTCTGTAATTCTGTTTGAATAGTCTCCTCCGCGCCCCAATCAGGACCGGGCCGGAGTAGCGCGGCCAAACTTGGGCGCTGCAGTTAATTCAAGAACCACACCGGGCCCGACCCGAACCCTTGCGGCCCCGCCGACTATTTTGCTGGCGACAACTTTTTTCTTGTTTTTTATTCCCCCACTAACGGAACGCTCGTTGGGAGAGCTTTCAATGATCGGAGCCACCTATTGCGGAACTAGAACTTCTAGAGTAGCGGCAGTCGCCTGACTGCGACAGGCAGGCGCAGGCGGGCGCAGGCGGGCGCGGCGCGACCAGGCATTTGCCGATCGGATGAGAGAATCAGACGCCCCGCTCACCTGGGCCCCGCCCCGCCCCGCCCCGCCCCGCCCCGCCCCGCCCCGCCCCGGCCCGGGCCGCGAGCGAGCTCGAGAGCCCTTACTCTTGTTTCTCATTGCTGCCGAACGGCTCAAAGAAGGCCGAGAGGACGGAGGGGTGGCGGGCGACCTCCTCGATCGCCCGATCCCTCGCTGCGACCCCCCGACCCTCTGGACTCAGCACCGTCTGTCTCCGACCCCCCCCCTCTCTCTCTCTCTCTCTCTCTCTCTCTCTCTTTTCTCGCCTCCGCAGTGTTCCCCTCCGTCCCCTACCCCCATTTTTCTTGCCGTCTCTTTATCGGAACCAATCACGCTGACAACGCTGGGCTACTTTTGATTACTGCGGAGGGGCGGGGCGGGGCGGGGCGGGGCGACCAGCTCGCGTCGAGTCGAGTCGAAGCGCCAGCAGTGCAACTTCTTCCTCTCGCCGCGTTACTCCTCTTCTATCTCCCCGCTCCCGCTTATGTGATACCGTATATATTTATTTTTATCTGACCTGTTGGACGTTCCTTTGAACGCTGTGTGTATATTTCTATAAATTAAATTCGCAGATACAATGGATGTGTGATTGAATTCGCTGTGGCTCCGCTCACGCCCCCGTGTGCGTTAATCCACAACGACACCCCTTCATCGCGCGATTGGCCCCGAATACCAATGTGAATGTGCGGCTAACCCTAACGACATGAATGGTCAGTGCAGGGGAGAGGGGAGGAGGGGCTGGTCGATTGGAAGCCTCGAACCCGAATGTAAATGTGCGCGTGGGGTGCATGTATTGGGCTGGCGCGGGGGGTGGGGGCGGCGAGAGGAGGGGTGTGTGGAAAGGTCTGGCCCGTCGAAATCCAATGTGAATGTGTGCTGCTACTCTGTTGGCCTTTTTGGGTCCAGAGGGGCTGCATGGCGCTGGAGCGAGGGAGTTAGGGGTGGGCGTGGTATGCAAAGCATAGTGCTTATCTCTCTAGCCAACTTTGCTGTGCGCGGCGCGGGCCAACCGCCCCGCCCCGCCCCGCCCCGCCCCGCCCCGCCCCGCCTCGCCCGGCCGGGCCCCCTCTAGCTTCGCCCATTAGAGCTGCTCGCGGGAATGGAGTATGAGTGGAAGGCCCACCACCCCCACCCCGCCCCCGCCCCCGCCCCGCCCCCGCCACCCACCTCTCTAGCACGAGAGACGCGCTCGCTTTGTCCGATGGAAAATTATTGTTAGTACTGAAAGGGTTGTGTTCCGGAGAGCTGTGTGCCGTTAACGATACCAGCGAGCGAGCTGCACGCCCAGAGACTAGCGAGCCAACCCTCGTCCAAAGGGGCGCGCCACGCGGGACAGTCTCAGAAAATTGGAGTAGTCTCACTTACGGAGGAAAGAGAGATGACACAGCGCCGCGCACCGCGCCACGGGGTAGGCTACCGTCGTGATCCCAAAAGAGTGGGCTATACATTTTTTTTATCTTTTTCGTTGTGTATTATATAAGCCCGGGAGCGCGGAGGCCATCCCCTCGATGTTTATCGTCCCCCGCCCGTCACTGCAGAGCCCTCCCCCTCCCCTCCTCCCGGCCCCCCTCCTGGTCCGGACGCTGGACGACAAGCCTGCGAGTCATCGGGGCTGACTGCCGCCCCGCCCCGCCCCGCCCCGCCCCGCCCCGCCTCGGCCCTGTGACAGGAGGCTGGGAGGAGGGTCGGTCCGAGGAAAAATTAAACGCGGAAGGAGAAAATGGAAAATCTTTGCGCGCGCGTGAGGCGGGCAAAGGGAAGGGGAGGGGGTGGGGGGAGGAGGAGGCCGTATAGGGTAGGGTGGGCCTTGCTGCTCGCTCGCTCGGACCCAATCTGCTCCATCGGACACATGCGGATAATGAAGGTGTATCGAACGGAACAGCGCAGCGCGCCTGGCGCCGCGCCAGCACTGCCGCCCTCCGCCGCCCCGCCCCGCCCCGCCCCGCCCCGCCCCGCCCCGCCAGGACTCTTAGCTTCATTGTGTCTGTCATTGTGTTGCAGGTGAGGAGGGCAGCAGATGCGAGCGATACGATAAGGGCCGCCAATCGAGGAGCGTCGTGTTGTAAGTCTGCTGCTCCGGAAGAGCCGAGAGGAGGGAAGGGGAGGGGTGGGATGCCACTGGAAAACACACCCCACTTGCTCGGCTCGGCTCGGCTCGGCTCGACCCCAGTGCCCCTCACCTCACATGTCCGGCGTCTTATGCTGCTTCATCTCCTCGCCGCGCCCGCGCCGCCCTAGCATTCTCATCCCTCCTTTGAGGAGGCCTTCTTTGTGTCGCTTTTACTGCAGCCCTGCGAACAATGCGCGCCTGCCCTGCCCTCGACCGCCGCCAACCCCCTGGCCGTCTGCCTACGCGCCGCCCCCGCGCCGCCCCCGCGCCGCCCCCGCGCCGCCCCCGCGCCGCCCCCGCGCCGCCCCCGCGCCGCTGCGAGAGGGAGGAAGACTTAGCTGGCAGCAAAATCTGATATGGACTCTCCATGTGAAGGGGCTGACCGAGGCTGGCTGGCACAATGTCACACGACGCTTGCACGACGCCACCCTCTCGGATACATCATCCATAACCATAAGCCGTGTTTGCCTTGCGCTCTTTCTTTTTTTTCAAGAGGATTTCCCGCCCTCTTCTCCCTGGGCCTCCCGCTCCCGTGGCCTCCAGGTCATTCTCACTCTGTTCGCGGTCCCTCTCATTACGGTACAAAGCCGATCCCCGAGCCACTCCCACACATTCAAGCCCTGCGCCTCTGCACTGTCGCGGCGGGGCGGGGCGGGGCGGGGCGGGGCGGGGCGTGACAGAGCGCCGCCAGGACCTGGCATGAGCGTGTTTACAAGGCTCTCAACGCGACTGGGCGCCCCTTGACGTCGCCCTTGTCGTCTGCTAGTCCCCCACCCCCACCCCATCTTCCATCCCCCCTGCCCTTCCACTCACATGGAGCGTTCCTTTCCTATCCTCTCCTTTCTGTCGCTTCAACTTCAACTTGCGTCTTTAAATTTTCCCTTTTCCGATCACCGCAGTAAGTCCCCCCCCCCCCCTTCGGTTTACACATTTTCTCGATAGCCTTCTCTTTTGTCGTTCGCTTTCTACCGGGAATTGAAGGTCGATGAGTATACCGGGTCGGTTAAGCATGAAATAAACCGTCTCCAAAATTTGATATCATTCCTTATCTATCTCTCTCTTCACCATAAATCTAATCAAGTGTGCCTCAGGGGAACCGCCTCTTCGACTGGACTGGCCGTAGCAGGGTGGCAAACTCCTACCACGTTCCCCAGCCCTACCCTTACGTGGAAACTATACCACCTTCCCCTCTTCCCTATTCTGTGGCCGATGCTCAATAGCCTGTAATTTGGCGAAGGTCCAATTTCCTGCCTCCACGCCACGCCACGCCACGCTGCGCCTCGCCGCGCCATACCCCACACATACACACGCCCCTTTCAGACTAACCGCGGGGCCACGCTACTGTATCGCCTAGGCCCTCCCTGGCCCCGGACACACCTCCCTGCAGCGAGGGCCCCAGGTCACCCCTGTCACGCACGTCATCGGCTTTCCACCTTCTTCTTCTTCTTCTTCTTCTTCTTCTTCTTCTTCCTCCTCTTCTTCTTCCTCCTGCGCTCACGTGATTTATACCCACCCCTCGACTCACCGCGCTTTTCGCCTTAAATGAAACTAAAATGCGCGCTTTTGCCACACCTCGGCCGGGTGGGGCGCCCACTCCCCCCAGCTGACGCCCCCCTCCCCCATTCCTCTTCGGGTCCTAGCCCTGGCTCCGTTACGGGTCATTAGAACGCTAGCCCCGCGGCGCGGCGCGGGGCCTGCTGAGCTGGGCGGGGCGCGGGCCGCCGCTGAATATCAAGAGTAATTCCAGTTAGAAGGGGCGGGGCGGGGTGGAGTGGGGCCAGGGCGTACCGGGGACGGCGTGGGGGCGGAGGAGGAGGAGGAGGAGGGGCGCTCTTCCTTTTTCGGCAGGCCGGCTGGGCTGGCGGCGGGGCGAGGGCGCGGTGCGCGGTGGCGCGTCCCGTTCCGTCCTTCTTATTGCTTTCCATTGGTCGTAATGTTCGCCCCCTCCCCTCCGGCCTGCTGGCGCCTCTAGCTCCCGCTAGCGCCACGGCCGCAGCCCCTCCCCTCCCCTCCCCGCTGCCTCCTCGCGGATGAATCTCGGAGGAAAACTGCGATAGGGCGCTGGCCCGGCCCGGCCCGGCAGCTTCGCGGCCCTTGCTGCTTCCCTGCTCTGTCCCGGGGAGTCGTCGCCGCCGAGATGACCGCACGACCCGGCCCGGCCCGACCCGACCTGACCCAACGATTGGTCAGCGGTTGTCCTTTAGCGTTACTCTGGCTCTGGCGCCCGTCCCCGATCCGCCAGGACCCGCCCCCTCTGGGGTCGGGTTAATTTGACTTGAGTGGATAGCTGGCCGAGAGGTGAGGTACCTTCCGGGGCGGCGGGGGGAGGGGGTGGGGGTGCGAGGATCCTCGGTTGGGTAGGCTAACGTGGGTATACGAGGTTAAGGGTACGCCCGGGCGGGGGGAGGATCGCAGTGCTCCTGTCCCTTGTCCTGCTCCTGCCCCTGCTGCCAGGCTGATCCAGGATTGCGGTAGCGCGGTCTGACTGTATGTCGCGTTTCTGTTGTCTACCCACGCCCACCCGCACCGTATATCCTCATCCGGTGCCCCCTCTCTCGCCTGTGTGAGGGTCTGTTGTGTCGGCCCTGCCCTCGGTGGTGGTGGTGGTGGTGGTGGTCAGCGCGCTGTATACACGGACAAACACTCGCGCGAGCGCGTGCACAGCCCCGTGCACAGCCCCGTGCACAGCCCCGTGCACAGCCCCGTGCACAGCCCCGTGCACAGCCCCGTGCACAGCCCCGTGCACAGCCCCGTGCACAGCCCCGTGCACAGCCCCGTGCACAGCCCCGTGCACAGCCCCGTGCACAGCCCCGTGCACAGCCCCGTGCACAGCCCCGTGCACAGCCCCGTGCACAGCCCCGTGCACAGCCCCGTGCACAGCCCCGTGCACAGCGGCCAGCGCTGATGCGAAAAACTGCGCAGCGTTGCGTTGCGTTTCCTGCGCCCCGGCCTGGCGCCTTTTGTCCGCCGCCCTGCCTGAGCGGCTCTCAGCGAGACCAGCACTTTTGCCGTGATGAAACAATGTAACCACGAGCACAACTTCATAAACTCGCGATAGTCGCAAATAGTAAACAAAATACTGGGCGCTGTGAGTCTGTTCTTTAAAAATTGTTTCTGTTATTTTATTATCGTCCAACTCCCAAACTAAGGGTACCGGAGGGTGTGTCTCCATGCTCTTTACCGATTTCTGATTCAAAACGAATTTTACTCGGCATAACTTGGGAAAAAGAAATCAAAAACTACATTATTCCCGTAATTTTGGGGGAAAACATTTTTCCGAAAAAATTAGTTGGGTTGGCCAACAAATGTTTGGTTGGCCAAGATTATGCCCGTTTTAGCCGTGCCCTCCTCTCCGCTGCTCTGGCGGGCTGCCGCTGGAGCCGCGCGCCGGCGGCGGCGAGACTGGCGGCCCTGACTGCGCGGGGTAGCGCCGCCGCCGCCCAGCCCGGCCCCTGCCGCCCGCTCCCCACCCCCACGGGGCTCCGTTCACCCGCACTCGGCGAAACTTTAGGGCACTGCTGGGGGCGGTTGGGCAGCGCGCGTGACGTGAAGCACCCTGTCGCGAGGGGTAGCGGCGCGCGGTGAGCTATGCCTCCGCCCCGCTCGCCGCGTGATGACTGGATGAGTCGCCTCGCCAGGGCTGCAGGAGGGTGGGTGACGCGACGCGCCATGCGTCATCCGCCCTGGAGCTGGAGAGGTTACCGTGGCGCGGCGCCGTCGCTGTCATCGCCGGCGACGCTGTGCAGGGATAGGGTAACTCCCCCCCCCCCCCACCGCCCCCGGGGCCACGCACGTGCTACCGCACCTGCGGCCATGGCTTCTCCTCCTCCTCCTACACCGCTTTTACTATCCCATTTCCACACTTTCTACCGCAGGATATCCGGAACAACGCCGAGTGTGTGTGGTTGAAACTTCGACAAAAGCGTGCGTGTCTATGTCTTGTCTGTAAAATAAGGCATATCTCGTGAGATAAAATTTTCAAAATTTTGTATCGCGCGTTCTATGAACGGGGCTCGGATCATTAGTACAAGAGAACTATCTCAGCAAGAATGCTAACGATATTACGATATTCTTCTTTCTCACGGGCCTTTTTAGTCTTTACATACTGACATTGAACCTACTGCGAGGCAAAGGTTCCTGTGAAAAAAAAATAATGCCCCAGGTGAGGCTCGAACTCACAACCCCGGCATCGCTCACGACTCACTGTCTATAAGTACCGTGCGCTAACCGATTGCGCCACTGGGGCTGGCAGGTAAAGCTGTGCCTCGAGCCAGTCCGGAGCTGCGAAGACCCCGGCGGGCAAGGCACGGCAGGGCAGGGCAGGGCCGGTAAGGCTCACCACGCTACGCCACGCCACGGCAGCGGTCACACCGCGCGGATGGGGTCAGGTTCGTAGCAGTACAGGACCCATGGCGGGGCGTGGCGGGGCGTGGCGGGGCGTGGCGGGGATCGGGCCCCGGGGCGAGGCGAGGTACTCTCGAGCCCGAGGGTCGCGTCCTCCTAAAATCCGTTTGTCCGTGTGGTCGTCGTGTCCGCGCCGATGGTGTATTCGTGTAGGCGGCCTACAGTACGTAGGCATGACTGGAGGTGGGACTTAAATACCCTGGACACCACCAAGCACTCCTCTATAATCCCTTTTTTCGGGTGTATAGGTATCCCCGTGAGGACCACGTGGTGGGCAAGGGGAAAAGAAGATCGGCGACAAGAGCGATGGCGACGCAAGGCATTTCTTAGCTCGAGACCGCGAGATAGAGAGGGATAGAGGGCGCGCGTGGGGCAGGTGAGGAGAGGAGAGACTTGGGGCGGGGCGGGGCGGAACGCAAGACATCCCTGCGGACAGCGGCCCAGCCCGGCCGGCCGGGCCCGGCAGAGAGAAATAGAGTAAAGACTTTACGATCTGACGTGCCCCGCCCCGCCCCGCCCCGCCCCGCCCCGCCCCGCTCTCCTCCTGCCCCGCTCCGCTCACCGTCCTCCCTTTTTACTCCCTTTTTGTTCCCCCTTTTGGCACTTCCCTCCTCTCTCTCGCTCTCTCTGGGGACGGCACGTTGCGGCGCCCGGCCCGCACTCTGCCCTGCGGCGCAGCACAGGCGTCCTCTCGCGGTCAGAGAGGTCCTGGGCCGAGGCCGGGCCGGGCCGGGCCGGGCCGGGAGGGGTTAGTGGGCCTTGACGGCGGCCGGTAAATTTCAAGAGCCGCGCGCCGACGTCTTCAAGTAAAGTGTAGCGCGTAGAAAGTGTAGCGAAAGGCGAGCAGGGGCGCGGAGAGGAGAGGAGAGGAGAGGAGAGGAGAGGAGAGGAGAGGAGAGGAGAGGAGAGGAGAGGAGAGGAGAGGAGAGGAGAGGAGAGGCGACAGTTTGATCGCCGTCGCCGTCGACGTAGCACCGCGCCGAGCAGGCTGGCCGCGCCCGCGCCCGCGCCGCGAGAGAAGAAGAAAGGTAAATGAAGGACATAAAACTGACAGGAAAAGTGGTATAAAAAAAATTCCAATCAGGATTGGAAATGAAAGCAGATGATATTGAAATCTTATACTAGCTGAAAATTTCTATGGTGTTATATTTATTTTGATTATTATAGTTTAGAAGTGACCGTTTTGAAGTCTTATGTAGTTGTATACACACGTCATCTTTTCATTTTATAACGTTTTCACCTCGAGCAATCACTTCTTCCACTTCTATTACACTCGGGAGAACCGCGCCGCCGGGCGCCGCAAGGCAACAATACCATGGGTAGGAGCCTCGCCTGGCTTCCCCTCCCCAGGCCTGCACACGCCGCCGCCGACGACTGTGACAGCCCGGCCCGCTCTATACTATTGCGAGAGTACAAGCCGATGAAACATCTCTTTAGTTTATTTTTATTTTATTTTTTTGCTAAGATGTAAGATGTATCATCTGCTAAAAACAGCGCCAGCCGCGATGTATTGATCAGTGACCGCGCGAAAGGCCGGGTGGACTTTTCTTTCTTTGGCACAGAGAGAGAGAGAGAGAGAGAGAGAGAGAGAGAGAGAGAGAGAGAGAGAGAGAGAGAGTGGTAAGGCGGCGGCGGCAGGGCGGGGCGGCGACAATGATGTAGTGTGGCCAATCTCGGCCCGTTCGGTTCGGTCGGGTCGGGTCGCTAAGTTTGTTGGCACCCCTGTAGTCTGTCTCACACACGCTCAAACGTATTGTAGTCGTAGTACTACCGGCTGGCACGCTTCCAGCTCATCGGCGGCGCGGTCCGCGTGCGAATCAGCGGGGCGGAGGCGGTGGACGGGAATGAGCCTCGCAGGAAAGGCGACAAATTGGGCGGCGCGAGCACCATGTGTGTGTGTGTGTGCGTGTGAGGGAGAGAGAGAGAGAGTGGGCGTTTCGGACGCGACCAGGCAGACGGTCTCGATCACAATTACTCGGTGAGACGTTCGAGTGGAGCGGACGGAGCGGAGGGGAGGGGCTGCAGCTGGCACGGAGCAGGAACAAATTCCTCGCGAAGCGGCAATGGGCCCAATCCCGATCGCTTACGGCCTGAGCCAAACTGTGCGCGGCCTCCGCTCCGCTGTAAGGACCCGCGTGTATCGCCTCTTGCACGATACATTTTCCGATCGAGAGTAAGTACAGTACATCGTGTGAGACACGGCCACGGCTCCGCTGAACCGCGCCTCTCTGATATTCCTCTTACGCAATGCGGGTCGGGTCGGGCAGCTAGGCCACAAGGTACTACTCTGTGTCGCACGCAGGCCGAGCCTGCTATCCCTCTCCCCCCGCCCGGCCCGGCTCGGCCCCTCTCACTGCCCGGATATCCTCTAAGGGTCTTCTCCTACTCGTGTTAGGTTTCTGCCGCTCGTGGCCGGGGCCGGGCGGGAGTGGCGTGACCCGGTAGGGCATGGCCTGGCGCGGCCTGGCCTGAGGGGGCCTGGTCTGAAGAGGTCCGGCGAGAGGCCCGCTGCTTCCTAGCGCTCCCTGCGTTCTAGGAGGCCGTCGCGCTGCTTGTGGGACTCGCTGGCAAGAGGCAGGGAAGGCGTCATACCGTACAGGCTGAGTCACCTCCGTCGCCCAGCCTCAGGCTGCATTGCCTACTTTACCTTCACTCACTATCTTACTACAAATTCTAAAACTATGATTGGGTGAAAATACAAATTGAGTACAAATTCAGCACAAATTTTGGTCGGCACTGGGCGGTGCGTCGCGGCGGTGCGCGCTTGATGGAGCTCGCCTGAGTTGGAGCGCCCGCAGAGTCGAGGGTAGGCAACGCCGCTCGCACGGGCGTGGGCAGTGACTCACCCTGTGCATACTTCTTGTCTGCGAGCCTGCCAGCCCAGTGCCAGTGCCAGTGCCAGCCAGGTCTGCGAGAAAACGTGAGGCCGGCCGCAGGAGATTCAGGAGAACCGCTGGACCGTGCCGTGCCGTGCTGTCTGAGGGGTTTCAAATGAGTCCTCTGGGGAGAGAGGCGAGGGCGAGAGCGTGTCTACTTGTCTGTCGGACCTGGGACCTGCGCTGCTAACCCCTGCTCCCGCCCCCACCCCCGCCCCCGCCCCCGCCCGCCCTCACCCTGTCGGGGATGTCGTCTCCTCGGAATGCTCCCGGGACTCCTTCATATCCCAGGCCAAGCTGCCCCTCACGGTGCATTTCGCATTTCGAGCGCAACGTGACGTGCGCCGTGCCGCCGGAAGGAATTAGTACCCTCTTCAGGAAAAGTTTGGTCGTCTGGAGAGGGGCGGCTAGTTGTAAGACTTTGAGTTCCCCTCTGCCTAAAAGTAGAAATACTGCTGGCGCAAGGACTCGCACCCACGCTTCTCACTTCCATCATCCAGACAGGGCGAAGCTTTCGGCGGGCGGCGAGCGGGGTAGCGGCGCTGGACAAGGACCAGAGTGTCGCTGGAGATACTCCGAGCGATACACGCTCATTGATCGGGCGCGGCGCGGCGCGGCGGCCGGGAGGGAGCGCGAGGGTGGCGGTGGAGCCGCGATACCCCGCGCGTCAGAGACCTCACCTCCGCGTCACGTAGACCCTCCCTTACGCTACCGTCAGCTGCGACCTCGGCCGGGCCGGAGTGCTCCGGAACGACGCACCACATACGCCACAGGGAGGCGCGTACTACATAAAATTTCAACTACAGGGAAAAAAAAATAGACGCAATGTGAACCCACGATTACGTTTCAAAATTTTGCCCATCTGTGCCTTTGTGGTAATCTGCGGAGGTCCGGGAGGAAAAGGGCGAGTCCATGCAGGCAGGGTCACGCGGGTTGCGGGCGAGATGCGATATTAGCTGTCATTTCCCCCGCAGTTCCGCCCCTGGAGGTCAGCACTGTCTACAGCTGATTTCATCTCGGTGCTCGCAACCCCTCGTGCGGCGATGGCAGGGGAGGGAAAGGGATGGTGACGAAGAGGGTGAGAGCGAGAGGGAGAAAGAAAGAGAGAGAGAGAAGGGGGAAGGGTGCGGGCGGTGTTGTCACGTAGATGCGGAGGCAGGCTGGCAGGCCAGGCTGGCCGCGCCTGCCAGCACCCTCTCCTGCTCCGCGGCGGCGGAACAAACCCCTCGCGAGAAGAGAGGGAGGGCGGGGGAAGGGGAAGGTGGTGTGAGTGACCTTTAATGCCCCCCCCCCCCCTTCCTTTAGTTTCTTCTGCGTCACCGCCATCCCCTTGGTGGCGAAATGCAAGTGAAGTTGTTGAACACTGCGCCGCTGTGCTCCGCGCTGCGCTGCGCCGCCGCGTTGCCGCTGCCGCGCCGTACCAACCCCTCGCGGACGCGACGGCGCGCTGCGGATTTACATTCATTCCCCATTCCCTCCCTCTCTCCCCCTGCCGACGGCCGCCCGCGGTCCGCACCACCTGAGGAGAACTAAAAATGAGGAAAGCGGTGGGGCGGTCAGGGCAGCCTCGGCCGGCCTCGGCACGCCGACGTTGCCACACGGCCGTAACGCGCCCCGCGCCGGTAAATACTTACTTTCCCTCCGGTCGAATGTCTTTTTATCGTCCGTGCGAACCTGACGTCACTTTGGCAACACTGTTCGGGCTCCCGGTGGCCGAGGCCCTCACCTCAAAGACCCTCTCGTTGCGACGTGCGTGACGTACCGGGGGAGGCTGCGCCGGGCTGGGCCGGGTCGGGCCGGGCCGGGCCCCGGGGCTCCTCACCTGGGGACCGACCTTTCAAGAGTCTTTCTCTGAACCCGTCGCCTCGCCGTACCGTCAACGACGGGGAAGGGGAAGCGGGACCAAGGGAACGTGTCCGTTTCCTTCCC
Organism: Frankliniella intonsa; assembly: GCA_033675135.1. Classification (NCBI taxonomy): domain Eukaryota; kingdom Metazoa; phylum Arthropoda; class Insecta; order Thysanoptera; family Thripidae; genus Frankliniella; species Frankliniella intonsa. The sequence continues at coordinate 3,906,270 of CM066256.1, forward strand.
TCGTACGTCTGCGGGCGGTTTTAGCGGTGTCCTCTCTCAGACTTTTTTTCCCTCCTTTCCCGGAACTCCTCTCTGGTCTCGGGGAATTCGGGCCACGCCAGCAGCAGCCCCCCAGCGATCCGCAGGGGGCAGAAAGGCGCCCGGGCTGTGTAGGCTGGGGGGAGGGGGGATGACCCGGGGCCCGGGGGGTGGGGCGAGCGCGCGGGGCGGGACGCGGCGCAGGGGAGGGAGATACGCCCTGGGGGAGAGAAAGGGCGAGAGGAGAGTGGGCGGGGCGGGGTGGGGCGGCGTGAGGCTGCGAAAACCAAAATACGCAGTGCAGTACTTGGTTCGAAGCGCCCCCGATGGCGAGCGCGGCGAGGTGGCGGCGCGTAGCTCGCGTGGGGTGGTGCGGAGGGCCTGGAGGGCGAGGGGCGGAGGGGGAGGGAGGGAGGAGAGAGGATTAGTTTCTCTGCCATGGTCACGACCCGTGGGCTGGAGCGGAGCAGAGTAGCAGCGGCGCTCTCTGACTCGGCTCAGGTCCCCGAGTAAAGAGCGTTTTGCTGGTTTTGCTCTCTTTTCCTTCCGTCCTTCTTGGCAAAAGAGAGAGAGAGAGAGTGCGCCTCGCCGGGCCACGACGCTCCGCGCCGCGCTGCTGCGGGTCGCGGTGGACCTGTACGCCTTCCTCTGCGTCCTCCTCCTCTCCCTCGCCACTGTCGCGCGCACAAGAGCGTGCTTAAACACTTTGCAAATCGTTAAAAGCGAGGTCGTGTACGCACACTGCGGTTGCCCCGCCCCGCGCGGGTCCCGTGGCGTGTGCGCTTGAGCTGCGCATCGCCCGCCCCGGGTTCGACACCCGCCCGGGGCGTGCGGTAATCGAAGAATTCCTTTTACGGCGGGGCGTCTGAAATAAAAACTCGGGAAGTGTCGGAGAGGGGTTCTGGTTGGGGTGCGTGGGGAGCCTGCCTGCTGTCTGGAGGAGAGGAAACCGAAGACCCCTTCCCTTCTCTCTACCCCGCGCCGCGCCAGGGCGAGGGGGAGGGGGAGGGCGTTCAGGAGAAGGGGAGGGAAGGGAAGGGGAGTGCGCCCCGGCCCCGGCCAGCCCCGGCCCGGCCGCCCCGACGCGGTGCTGCGGTGGTGGCGGCGGCGTCGGCGGCGGTGGTGGTAGCGGCAGCGGCGAGCGAACAGTTGAGCAGCGCGCTCCCCCCTCCCCCTCCCGTGCCGCCCCCTCCCCCTCCCCCACCCTCCCTACCGCCCGCCCGCCTCACTCCGCTCTGCGCCGCGCTCCGCTCCAGCTCGCCAGACTGGGAAAGAGCTCAGTTGGCGCGCGAAGCGAGTTTGGTGCTGATCTCTAGTGTGTCGCTCGGCGTCGTATTCTACTGCAAGTGTTGATCAGGCGAAAGTGTGAGTGTTCCCCTAGTGTCTAGTGACGGTGTTGGACGTCGGTGCGCGTCCCGGGGGCGTCCCGACGCCCGGGCGGGTGTTGCCGCGGCGCCGGTCGCCTTACCCGGCCGCGGCGCGCCGTACCGCCTTTGTTTGGCGCCCTGGTGCTAGGTTATGGTCGGCCTCGGCTGGCCCAGCAGCACCAGCGCCGCACTGCGCCGCCGCCGCTCATGGCCCCCGCCGGCACGGTCCGGCACGGCCTCCTATGTCGGCCTCGGCACGACAACGGTCTTGTCCACCACCGCGTTCAGAGGGGTGGAGTCGTGGGGGAGGGGGGGGGGGCGAGCGAGGGGAAATTGACGGCGCAGAAAAGGAGTTGTAGTGCAGACTGTGCTGTCTGGGCCTGCAGGTCGGGGCGGGCCGGCTGGCTGTCGGTGTCGCGACGCTGGCAGCCGGCAGCCCACCCCGCACTGCCTTTGTTTATGCCGGTTGATTGTTGTGGTGGGATTGGCGAACCTCCGGCCCCATGGTCGCCCCCCCCTCCCCACCGCCCCTCTGCCATGCCATGGGCGCCATGGGCAGCTGCCGCCTGCTGGTGACAGGGCGCCTCAAGCGTCCAGGATGAGGGCCATTTTCTACGTCCCTCTTTTATTTTATTTTTTGCGACTGCTCGTAATCGTCTCTGGGAATCAAGTGTTTTAAGGTTCTCGTCATCTGGGTTTCAATTTAAAAACAAAATTAAGGAATTTCCATCTGAGTCCGTCCGTGGACGGCCTTGAATTTTACAGGCATTTTGCTGCTTTTTGAGTGATTGTGGAGACATGTTGACCGAGGTCAGGCTTCATTTGCAATGTTAAGACTGCCATTACTTGCCATGTCAACTATTTCTGTGCGTTATTCTCGCCTTTTTTTTTCTTCGTCAGAGTTGTGGGTGGGTGGTTTTTTTGGGAGCCAGCGGGCCAGTCCAGGCCCGGGCCGGGATGTGTATTGGTGCGTAACGATTTGCCCCGGTGCTGTCTGCCCGGCTCGCGTTTCGTTTGTCGTCTCATTGTGTCGGACACACAGACCGGCAGACGGACGGACGCGACGCCCAGCGCTGGGCTCAATGTGATCTGCTGATGTGATCCTGACATTGCGCAACTCGCACTGGGGGTGGGCGCGGGGAGGGGTGGGAGCTCCGCGGGGGTGGCGGCGGGGCGGGGCGGGGCGAGCAGAGCGTCAGCGCCCTGGTGCTCGGGGAGGCCGCGTCTGGGAGAGAGAGGCAGGCTTACGCCTGCGCCAGGAAGGCAGTGCGGTGCGCTGGTGAGCGCGGCGAGGCGCGGGGCTTATGGTTCGTTCTTTTTATTATTTTCGCTGCCATTAAACTCTTGTTCCGTCTGGAAGCGTGGGCGGTTCGGAGGAGCTGGGGGCCTGGAGCTTGTCCAGAGCCGAGTCATCGGCCGGGCTGGTCCACGGTCCAGCGGGGAGCAGCGGCCGCGTCCGCGGAGCTCGGCGCAGCGGTGCCCGACTGGACCGGGGGCGGGGCTGGGCGGGGCGGGACTCTCCCTGGGCACACAGGAAGGCACGGTGCTCTCCGAACGTAGCCGCGGGGGCCGGAGGAAGAGGGTGGGGTGGGGGGCAGGTGAGACCACGGTCAGCGAGCACGCCGCGCCACCACCGGACAGTCGCCTCGCCGTGCTGCCCACCCCGCCCCACCGCGCCCCGCTAGCCGGCCGGCTGGGCTGCGAGGAAGCGGTCTTCTTCGTTTTGGAGTCCTCCTTTTGCCTGGCCGAGACGGGCGGGGCGGGGCGGCCGCACTCCTCTTGTTTCGCAAGGGGCGGGGCGGGGCGCTTCGGGGTCGCGGGGAGGTGAGGATTAGGAGCAGGAGGCCACCTGGGTCGGCCCTGGACTCTTACCGCTCAGGTCATCGGCGAGGTGCTACCCTCCTCCCCGCCCCGCCCCGCCCTGTCGCTTCCGGGGGGTCGACGGCCGTCAAGTGGCGTGCTGCTGGGCCCCCCGGTGTACAGGCAGCAGGCCTCCGAGGCGTGGGTGGGCGTGGCGGGGCTCAAGAGAAAGGTCCGCTGGTGCGGTGTCCCCGGCCCCGCCCCGCCCCGCCCCGCCCCGCCCCGCCCCGCCCCGCGTGCTGACTCGGCTCGGCCCAGCAGGTCGGCCGGGCCCGGGCGTAACCTTGACGCGCGTTGAACCGTCACGGTGCGCGGCGGCAGCCCGACCAGGGGCGTAACCGCCAGGGAAGGAAGAGGAAAAGGGGGAAACGAGGGATTAAAATAGCGTCTGTCGGAGGAGGCAAGAGCCTGCCTGGCCTGCCGCGGTGTCTGGACGGATGGCACCGGCGCCGCAGTCGTGTCTCTGAGGCCCGGCCTGGCCAGGCGCGGCCGCGGCACGGCGCTCGATGTACTTTTTATTGCCGCAACCCTAATTGACGGTCGGCTGCTTTACATTTTTTATGGCATTGCTGCCCTTTCACTGCAGCCTGCTGCGCTACGCGGGCGCGCGGCCGACTGAAATGGAAAGTGGTTCGCGGTCCGGCGGGCGGCGCGGCGGCGGCCGGGCGGGGCCGGCAGGGGCAGGGCCGATCAGCTGATTGAACTATCGCCTAGAGTCGCCGTGCGGGGCGGGCGCTGCGCCGTTGCGCCCCGCGGGGGGCCCGCCCGCCCGCGCGCCGTGCCCCGCCCCGGCCAGGAGGGCGATGTTGCCACTTTGCCCCCCTCCCTCTACACCTCCAATCCTGGCTGCGGATTGTCGCAGGCGGCAGTACGGATTCGCAATAAAAAAGAAATAAGGATCGGTGAGCTCTTTCCGCCAAAACTTAGTAGGTCGGACGGAGCAGTGTTCCACGTGCAAAGGGGCCACTGGCGAGACATTAGACCTCCCCTCCCCTCACCTCCAGCTCTCCCGCGGGTGTCTGGAGCGGCGTGGCGTGGCGTGGTCCGCAAGGATCTTTGGCACAGTACCCCGCCCCGCACTGCGCCCTGCCCTGCTGCCTGCCCACGTCGGTCTGTCCGCCTGCTCCGCGCCGTCCTGTCCGCTCGCCCGCACCGGGCCGGGGCCGGCTCGCCCGGCGCGGCCCGGCGTGGCCTGGGCTTTGTTCGGCGTGCAGTTGAGCAGAGATCGGCATGGCATGCCCTCCCGCTCCCTCCAGCATGCTGCGCTCCTTTGTCTCCAGCGGGCCTTATATCGGACAGATGCAGGGTTCTCCAGCCGGCCTGGCCCGCCCCGCCCCGCCCCGCCCCGCCCCGCCCGTCCGCCTGCCCCTTCTCCGTCTGTTTGTTCCTCGTGCACGTGCACCTTGGTCCTCCCGAGCACCTGGCTCTCTCCTTCTCTCTCTCGCACGAGCTCTCCTCGCGTCGCTCTCCTCGTCCTGTCCCCCGCGGCACCCGGCCTGTTTCTTTCGCTTCCTGGTTTTTCTCTCCCTCGTTTTCCGCTTGCTCCCCCGCCCCGCCCGGGCCGCCCTCGTCTGTCATCCCGGCCCAATCCGATACGTACCCGTCGTTTGCGTGGCGCGGAGCGGCGCGGGGTCCCTTAATCCCGTGATGACTGCAACGAATGTCGATTCCCGCAGGATTTGCGGTGCGGCTGTCGGGTCTCGTGGTCGGGCGGGGCAGGGCGGGGCGGGGCGGGGTGGGGTTGCCCATGGCTGGCTGGCTGCCGACTGTCCGGGCCTCTCTGGCCCGGCCCCGGCCCCGGCCCCCCGCACATGCCGGCGTCGCCGCGCCGCACGGCAGATGGTGCGTCTGGCGGTGCGCGCCGGGGATGCTCCCTGCTGTCGACAGCGCTGTCGGGATGCTCCCGTCTCCCCTCGATGCTCCCCTTTCCCCCGGCCGGTGTCCTCGCGACGCTCGCGCTCCCTCGCAGCCGTCGGGATGCTCCCGTTCCCCTTTCGTCGGGATGCTCCCGCTCTGGGCCCGGCCCGGCCATGTTCTGCTCACGGACAGTCTTACACCCAGCGCTCCTCAGATTGCTCTGTTATCGATTGGCGCCCGCTGACGTCACGCGGATCGCTTTGCGGGGCGCCGCGGCCCCGGGTTGGAGCGCCGCGCGCCCCTCCAGAGGGGGTAGGGGGCGCCGCGCCGCGCCGTCCGGCACCGCCCGAAACTTTTGCAAAAAATCGCAGGGATGGGCGGCGGCCCCGGGCTGTTCTCGTCTGCGTCTCTTATTTTTTTTTCCCCGGCTTAAGTTAAGCGCGTTTCGCGGGGCGTTGCCGGGTGGCCCCTGCGCCTCGCCTCGCCTCTCCTCGACGCGGTGCTAAGTGACTCGGTGAGGCGGAGGTCCTATCTGCTATTCCTTTGACGGGCAACACGAAGCGGCACTGTTAAAAATTGTAACATTTTTTTTTTTAAATAAAAGAGATAGAAAACTCTTAAACCTGTACGTTTGCCGGCCCCGCACGGTGATGTGCGTGGGCTGGGGCGCACCGCACCGAGTCGCTTATAGTCGGCGCTCTGCATATTTCACGATGAGGGTCCCCCGCCTCTTCTCCCCTCTCCCCTTCCCGCGACCCCAGGAACCTGACAAAAATTGATCTGTAACCAGCTGCCCTATTTCACAGTCCCCACTTATTGGCCTCAATCGGCGGGAGCAGTCGGTATACAGCTTTCAATTTTATTTTCGCTGTGCCCCGTTGTTTTTTTTTTAATGAGAGCGAGAGCGGGTGCGCGCCGGCGACTGACTGGGCGCACGAGTCCTGGCGATGCGTGCGGGGATCGATCGTCGAGGCGCGGTGCGGCGCGGCGCGGCGGCGCGGGAGGACCAATAAGACCCTCTCTCTCGCCGCGGCCGGCCGCCCGGCCCGACCCGACCCGACCTGGACGCCAGGCCTGGATCATTGCCCTCCGGCTGCGTTACCGCCCGCGCTCAGACGAGCGTCTTGTTCGAACGCAAAGCATTTTCTTTCCTTTAAAAAAAGTGTGAAAAAAGAAATATGTATTTCAATGTAACTCGTCGTGGACCAGGTGCTCGCTAGACGCCGGCCTGCCTGGTGGGGGATGTCTTGCGTCGCCGGCTGAGCCAATCAGCAGCAGCCAAAAATAATTTTGGTGCTCTAAGCGCTTCGCCGCGATAAGTCAAAAATACTAACGACTCTGCTGCCTGGTGCTCGCTGCGGCGCGGTGGCGTGGCGTGGCGTGGCGGCGGAGAGGCAGCGGCAGCGTCTCGCTTCATTCACCGCCTCGAGGGCAAAAAAAAAATTTTAAAAAACAAAATGAAATGGCGGGCGAGTTTTAAAACTGTTCGCTGCGTTATTTCAAAGTTTGTGCGCGGTGTAGTGCACCTGCCCTGCGCTGCCCCGCCCCGCCCCTGGGGCCCGAGGCACCTGCCCTGCCCTGCCCGGCGGCACGCGAGCACAGAGCGCCCGCATGGGCCGCGCGGAGCAGTGATTCACTGGGGGAGGGTGCGGGCGGGGCGGGGGTGACTCCCATCGCCATCCCCAATGAACTACGGGTCAGGTGGCGACAAGTGCAGCTGCACTGTAGTGCACATGAATCATGTAGGGGTGTTTGTAAAGACATCAACCACACCACGGCCGACTGGAACTGGAGGTGGCCCACCCGCACGCCGTGTGTGTGGGCGGGTTGAACCGTCGCACCTCCCCCCTCCGCCCCGCCCCCTTCTGCCGTCTGCGATGAGTTGCTCGGAGGTCATGAACCTTGCTCTCCTGGTTGCGAATCCGTACCGGAGCCAATGGCTGCCCCTCCTCCCCTCCGCCCCGCCCCGCTCGATCCAACAACGGGGCCCCGCGGGCGGGGAGGGGGGGGGGGGAGAGTGACGTTGACTAAAGTAGTCGAGCTAACATGGCGTGGCCGAGCGAGAGGTGGTGTACGTATCCAGTTACTCACGAGGCCCGGTTAAACGAGCCTGCAACCTGGTGTTTGTTGTTCAAACTGCGATGCAAACGTCGTCGCGGCGGGGCGGGGCGGCGCGGGGGCCGCGGGCTGCCGTTGCCGATACACATTCGCATTCTCTCTCTGCGCGGCGGCGCTGGTGTAGCCGCCTGGTCTCCTTTCCAATGCGCAGCGGACCGAAAACGTCGTCAAATGAGAAAAAGTTGAGCGCGCGCGCGCCCGCCTGGCCTGCCCGGCCCGCACCAGGCGCCATTACTTCTTTTTTAGTCGGGTGGGCGGAGGTGGTTTTGCTGTGTTGAACCACATGTAGGAGGAGGGGAGGGGTCGACGAGTCCGAAAGTTTAATTTTATTTCCCTGTAACCCTTGCGATACGGCTGTGTGGTTTGCGGACGCGCCCCGCTGTAGTGGTGTGGTGACTCAGCCCGGATGGGCTGGGCGTCGTGGTGCCTTTATGCAAAGTGCGCCTGGACCAGCCCCGCCCGTCTGCGCTCGCGCGGCTCCGCTCAGCTCGCCTACCCTCCGACCTGACTGACATTCAGCCCGGGCAGCTTACCGTCCCCAGAGCCCCCTTTTTGCTTTGAAACGTGCCCCAAATTTACCTCTTCGCCCCTCCCTCCCCGCCCACTCCGTTCCGGTCCCCGGCCCTGCGGGTCGAACTGGAGCCGAGCGCTTCCCCTCGCTGCCCTGGTCCGTGCCTGGCGGGGCCTGGCATCCCGCGCCACAGGGCACGTGGCACGTGGTCACCATGGCGACCTGTTTAGGGGGCGGGGGTAGGGGGGGGGGGGGTACCCACCCGCAGGGCGCTCCCTTCTCGTCAAGGTTGCTTGTTTTCCCCACCCCTTCCCACCCCGGCCGTTCTCCAGCGCGCGTTTTCTTCCTGCAGGGTGTCGCGGTTATGGCAGAGAGGGTAATTTTGAAATGGAGAGATGTGCCTACGTCACCGGTTCTACTCAGCCCCTGAGAGGCTCCGGAAGGGAGCGGAGCGCGCGAAGCGGGAGGGAAAAGGGGGGGGGGATCCTCTTACCACTTGAAGAGGTCGTCGTAGGCGGTACGGCGGGCCGGGCGCGGCGTGGAACCCGTCCCCGGCCGCTCTAACAACCCCCGAGCTTGCGTATGCGGGGCCTCGACCGGGTCCTGCCCGGCCTGGCCCGAGTGCCTGCAGGAGCGAAGGACGCCCTGATACGGCCCTCCCCCGCCCACGCCCCAGGGCGCTAAGGGAAGTGCAGCATTTCTGTCACGTTTGCGATCGGGTCGCCGTGCTCCCCCTCCAGGGGATGTGGTGCGGGACCAGGCACGCCACGGCTCTTCACTTTGAGGAGTCCTTGAGCCTTTGGGTTGAGTACCCGACGTGCGTTCGAATACCACTGACGGCAGCTGTTTTCTTTTTTGCTCTTTTGCGCCCCTGCCGTCGCCGCTGCATCGGCGTCCTCGCGGCAGGGGAGGGAACATTCTCATTGATCTGGCGGCGTCGCTTTGGCCGCGTGCCATGCCCCGCCCCGCCCCATCCCGGACTGCCTCTGGGGTTGGCTCGGCTAGACTGTTTTGGGGAGCGAAGCGCTGGGGTCCAGGATTCTGCACGGCTCTGGCGGGGAGGCTATAGATAGAGGGGGGAAAAAAGAGCGAGATGTGTGCGCTCGAAGCGTGCGGGGTCACACTGTTGAGGAAATTTGGGGAATTCCCGTAAATTACTTACGAGCCAAGCACGGGTTTGCTTTGCCATTGCTATTTCAAGGATTATCCACTCCGAAGATTATTTTGAAGACTATCAACCATGTTACTGTAATCTGTTTGGGGTTGGGGAATGGATGCAGGGCAGGCTTGGCTGTATCGACCAATGGTGGTGGGTGCGCTAGGCGAAGCCGTGGGCCAGGCGCGCGCCCAGCGTGCTGGGCTTGAGCCCGCGTAGATGGGGGTGGCCCTGGCGGGGCTGGCGGGTCGTCCTGCTTGCGGCATTCGCCGAGAGATGGCGCCTATCGCGGGCTGAGGAGGCGGTGTAGAACGGGGCAGTGGCGCACTTTCTAAACTGATCTCGACTTTGTCCGATGTGTATGCTCACTGATCGTAGCGAAAGAGCGATTCTGGCTTCCAGAATACGGGTATTTGTTTCGCTATTGCTGACTCCAATGACGAGTAGGCCATTGATTTGCTCAGCTGGGTGCGGGCCATGTGTTTTGTTAGCGTGTGGGATTGATCTGATATTGTCGTTCATGAGCGTCAGATACTTATACCATGTCCTTTTTTGTGTTGCAGGTAATGCTCAGTGGTGTCTCCCCTGGGATAGCAATGGCGCCTCCAAACACTCAACTCAGGTTAGCTTTCCCAGTGGAATCTTGTCTATTAAAATCAAATTATGTCGTATTAAAGTCAGACCCGTTTTCCAAAAACATCGGTGAAATTTTAAAGTATATAATTTTCGATTCACGTTAATCTACATATTGAGTGTAGAGGGGGTTTGGGGGAGGGGGGGGGGGGAAGGCACTTGGTGCTAATTATTTTTTTGAATAGTATATCGAATTTAAGCAGTTAAGAATGTGTCATGTTACTTTGTTCTCTCTCTCATATGTCTGCATGGCCATATGGTATACGGTAGCTAAACAGCAGAGTTCCGGCAATTGAAGCAGCTGTAGAACTTCAGAAGGTGACTTAATTTGATGTGTGGGATTCTAGATGTAGAGCATGATAATCTAACCATCTTACCGTGACTATGTATAAACTTCGTAAAATAACTGCAATGTATATTACTTGCTCCCACCTTTATAGATAAGCATGTATTTGTACCTTACTCTTACAGCAATCCGTCTTCTAATTTTGCTAGTACTTGTAGTCCCTCTCCATAGCAACCATCAATGTGTGAGTGGCTTTGTCTGCAATGTCTTTGAATTGATTTGTCTCCAAACACAATTTTTGTCAACGGTGTATCGCTGTTTTCCAAAATTATCAAAATCATATTTTAGTAATGTTTTGATTTTAAATCTGCTTTTATTTAATTAATTTTACTATAAATTCAACAAAACTAAGCTTTCATTAAAATTACTATATGCAAAAATCTCCCTACTTTTCTGCTGAAGAGAGAACTATATCAGCCATATTAAAGCCAACTTTTTTCATTCAAAGACTACTCATCTGTTTTTGGTGTACTTAGATTATTCACAGCTTTCAAGTGATTTGATTCAATGTGCAATGTACCATTTGCTCAGCTTACTAGCACTCAAGACGCGGGATTTGCGTAGCATCGTCTATCGCCGGTTCACTATGAAGCTAGCATTACTTGGGTTTTGATGCTGACTTTTTCTATTAGAAGGTACCTGGTATACTGAACTATTAGGTGTCTACTTGTGATTATTTCTGGAGGTTAATGTCTTTGGATTGGCTTGTTTTACTTTGCTAGTGCAACAGGATAAAGTGATTGTATTTTTCATGCAACTCATGAGATGTTTTATTTCCTATTTTGACTCCATGCCGTGATAGGCATGCCTTTGTCCTATGGTCCGAGTCCAGACCTCATGAAATGCATGGTTCGAGCTTTACCAAAATAATCTTTTGCTTGTTCTAGCTACAATATAATGTCAAACCCTGTCGTCCTAGACACCTTCTGAAGAGTCAGTAGAATAGATTTGCATTTCAGCGTTGGAGCCTCACCAGTGCTCTTTTTATTTCGTGGGTTGTAGATGTCTATTAGTAGTTCCATGTGCTTTGTGTGTTGGTTGGGATGGAGGGTGTCAAAATTTAACGCTTACTTTGCAATACTTTGTGCTTAAATAATGCCTCGAATTTTCACTAAAATTTAACTTGCAGTTATGCCTTTTGTAGTGGTACGGTTTTTTGTCACGTGTATCATAGCCATCTACATTTTAAATAGATGTTTAGTGCTCTCAAGTTTTCAGTCGGGTGTCTTAAAGTGGGATTAATTTTTTAACGTGCATGTGGTTTACCCCTTTTCTTCTTGGGCACAGCTTTTGTTTCACTTGGGCACACACATGCGTCAAATGCTTTTATTTTTTTACTCTTTAATTAATTAAATATTGTCGAGAACGTGGGCCGTGTCCTCGCGCGGTGATATCGGGCAAACCTTTAAAATCTGTAACAGAAAATCAAAATTTTTAGTCCACTTTCAGAATTTGCGCATAGTCATTTCATCACTACTCGTGGCAAAATCTTATTTATTTTTAACTCGTTCGATTAGACCCTCCATCCTTGACTGAAATATTTAGGTTCCAAGCGCGGGGCTCTTGTCTTTTCTCTTTCTCTCTCTCTCTCTCTTCCTCTCACTTTCACTGCATGCCGCTTTTTAGTTGGTGTCGGAACTCAAGATTCAGGATATGATGCTGATTCTCCAGGTGTCCAGCTGAAATCCACGGTGACCCTAACGATGTTTGTTGATGCAGCGTCGAGCCGGAGAACGAGAGGACAAGACAGATGAGTCTGCGGAGCGCCCCGTGGGGGTTTGGGGGCCCAAACAGGGTCGCCCCACGGGGCTCCAACGCCCGTCCGGGCACCCCCCAGGTAACCAGGTGCCTGAAGTAGTCGGACGTGCCGTAGCCTGCAGCGGTTGATTAATTTATCGATTGATTGTTTGGATTGATTGTTGTACCTTGCTAACACAGCGATCTGTTTACTAACCTCCTCTGACTGTACCGTACTGCTGTTGTGCACAGGATGTGAGGCTGAAATTGATTTTGTACTTGGTTTTGGTGTAGAAACCATAGCTTAAGTGTCAATTTGCTTAATGTAACCATAATTGGGATTGAGCTTCCTTTCTTAGTCAGTAGATGTATAATTAAAAGGCTCAGATAATGGTTTAAGATTATGGTTGTCCTTATGCAATTTGGCAATAAGTCATTTTCAGTCTCTCTTTCCTGTTTGTGTATGTGTTGCGTGGAAAACGGGGAATCTCCGGTCTGTATGTTGTCTGGCTGGCTGGCTGTCTAGGATGCATGGTTAGAGTACACCTCATTTTACTGAAATCTCTTGGAACAAACTAAATCACTCTTATGTTTTTGGCGTTGAACCACTAAGACGTGAGTGGTCTCTTGTGTTTCTTTGTGCTTATGGGCCGTTAGTGCCGCTACGGTCTGTTGAGATTTGTTGTAATTTGGGGTGGCTATGTATCAAGTAGGGGTGTACTAACAGATTGGACCCTCGGGACCTGTCCCCTATGTCGGTGTGTTTGAAAGAGATCTGTGGGCGTCCACAGTGACGAAAGCAACCGGGCATTATTCCGTGAACCATGCCCTACACGTAGTAAGGGCAGGCTCTTTCCCCATGACCTTGAGACTGAGGATGGATAGTCTCTGCTATGTGCAGGCCATGGTAAGTGGTTGGGTACTGTGTCCTGGCGCTCTTAGCATTTAGCACTAATAAATCTGTGATAGATTTTTCACCTCATTGTTGAAGACTTTAGGTAGTTAGCTGTAGTTTATCCAATGTCAAGGACAAATTGAGTGATTACACTTCAATTGATTGCAGTTTGTATCACAGAGGTTTTCAGAATTATTTATCAATACCTTTTCCCGGAGTGCTGTTTTTACTATTGATTTTGATGAGATCCAAACATCCTGTTAAAGTAGAACCAAACCAAGTGCCTAGGCTAGACCCAGTCGGACATGCATGTCTTTTTGGGCAGTAGCGCCGAGTCTCAATTGGGTTTTTTCTCTCTGGAATAAATCAATGACTCTGTTCTTTCGAAAATTTAACTTTGCAATATTTTCTGCACACAAAGGATTAAGTAGTTCTTGTGAGGGCCTATTTCGGGCGGCTGGGCTCTTGTTGAACACCTTCCAATTCTATTTGCTTTTCTGTGTATCTTTTATAGAACTGTACTGTAATCGTATAAGATTTTGAGCAAAGCACGATCTTGGCTAAATCTGCTAAATGCCTCTGTACACGTTGGATTGTCTAAATTTCCGTTTACTTAATATTTCATATGCTTCGCCGGAAGCTTCTTCATTCGTCCAAAAATACGTATCCCACCTCAAATACAAAAATTCATTCGGTTTCTAGTCATTGGCTGTGCTTTACCGTTTTACATTTTTAACCATGCCACTATTTTAGACTTGCATTTTGCTTGGCGCCACAATCATTCTGATTGACTTATATGCTGAGCACGTCTCTTGCCAGATAAATTCGTAAACTAGCAGTTTCTCGTCTACTAGAGATTTCTATGTTTTTAACCCTAAAAATCACTCAGGAGATCCCACATATGTGAGTAAACGGAATATCCCGACTCTCCAGTGTACTTGGCAATGTACAGAAAGCAAATAATCGATCTCGAGGAATTCTGAGCTGTTAAAACTTGGCCTCTATTTTCTGTAGACTAAGGAGGTTAAATGGGCTTATTGTGGATCACAAATTCTAAAAGTGCACTTTTATTTTAGTCTTCTGCATGTCAGGCCAAGGCACTGCACTTTTCAACTGTAACAGTTTGTTGTGTCGAATTTTTCACTATGTATGCTTAGGAATCAATTCTCTAACAGTGTTTTTGTACCGAAGCGGTAGGTTTTTTATTTAAAACGGGAATGTTTCGCGCCCTAGTAAAGTGAATTCGCGCACAGAAACTGTTGTTCGCGTGGCAGTGCTTTGCCGCCCAGAGGTTGGTAGACTCGTTCTCAGTTGGCAGTGCTGGAGGGTGGGTAGTCTTGTTTTGACGTTGGCAGCCGCGGGGTGCAGCCGGGTGGCAGCCCTTGGCGTCATGTGGGCGAGTGCTTCCCCTCCCGTCCCTCGCCGCGAATCGATAGCAGCGGGGGTGGGCTGGGGAAGAGGGAGGGGATGGGGAGGAAGAGAAAGAGAGAAGGGGTGGATGATCCGAGTTGGGGTTGCTCTGTGCAGTGCAGGCCGCCTGTACTCACTGAGGCTGTCTGCCCGGGGGGTGGGGGTGGGTGGGTTGCCGGGCGGGGTAGAGCACCTCTTGCTGGGTAGGTTACGTGTAACGTACTGTGGACAGTCCAGACAGCATTGTAGGGTGGCGTTGTACTTCTATTTATCTATCCCTGTTCGTACGATATTATTTAAAGAAAACTTGTTTTGGTCCCCTCTAGCATCTTTTCAGTCTTGTAGAGAAAATGATAACCTGCAGAAGTATGTGGTACTTCTTCTAAGTCTTTCTGTTGTTGCAAATAATTTATTATGTAGTACGTTTATTTTTGTGACAGGATGGTCCATCCTATTTTTGACTAATAACTAGTTCTCTACTAACTTGTGTACCTGGTAAAAACTACCTTAGATTGTGATTATAGTCTAAACGTTGATGGTTTATCTCGATGAAGTTGTAGGATCAAGTCCTTTTGTGCTGTACATATGGTAATGGTAGCATTGGTGGTGTGATACTCCCTACCCCGTACCCCCTTACGTATTCCCCTCAGACTCGGACCCAGATTCTTACCTTTGCCTCCGTGAGGCATGACGGGACGAGTGTTGTAGGACATCCCCACCCCAACCCCCACCCCAACCCCCACCCCAACCCCCACCCCGTTCCCTTCGCTCCTCCCCCTCTTCTCGCCGCTCCTCGAAGCGGGGATCTTCATACTTACCCTAGAAATTTTTTGTAAGAGCCTAGGGTCCTTCCCTTCCATCTCCACATCACCCGCCCCGCCCTGCTGTCGCATGCAGACGAACAAGTCGTGTTTACTTTCCCCTTCCATTCATTTTCTGAATCCAGTTCGCCACGGGTTGTACAGCGCCAGGCTGTCTGCGCGCGGCAGCATCCCCCACCCCCGCCCCTCCCTCCCTCCCTCCCCCTCGCCATGCCCTGAGGGTTCCTCCCCCGGGACCCTAGGGTTGCCGCCCTCAGCCGGCAACATGGCCAGTGGTCCACTTTCTCCCCCACCCACCCCCTCCCCGCCCCCAGTCCTCGTCACCTGCCCGTGTCAGCATCCCGTGCACCGCTCGCTACCCGTTTCTTGTTCCACTATTGATTTTCCGGTCCGCCTCCGAGCCGCCCTCTTGTGCGCGCCGGGGACCGCCCCGATAAATCTGTATGGGGATGCCAGCGGTATCGATTGGGCAGCCCCCTGGCGCAGGCAATCGATAAGGAGCGGATTAGCGCCCCGTCGCGTCCGTCGGCCCGCGGGGGCGGGTACCTCTCACCCCCTCGACGTCCACCAGTCTCCGTTGCGGCTCCGTGCTGGGGGCTGCGTCGTAGCTATCGGTAGTAAACAGTCTCCATGTTGCGTTTGCCACCCTCCGTTTGCCCGGGCCGGGGCTGGCTGGGCTCGAGCCTCCCCCTTGAGGCCGACACGGCCCGGCCCAGCACAGCGGGCGCGCCCCGTGCCGTCCCGGCCCAGCCCAGCCCAGCCCGGCCTCAAGCCCGTCCCGTCCTAAAGCCCAGCCCTTGGCTTGACATCGCGATTAGGGGCGTGGCTGCGTATTGATCCTGCGGGTACCACCGCGGCGGGCGCGGCGCGGAGCTGGTGCAGCGGGCGGCCTGGTCCTCGGCGAGGCGACGAAGGGCCCGGGGCTGAGGCTATGTCCCATAACAGCAGTAGGCTTTAAGTCAGTACTGCTGTGACAGGACAATATCACAGACCCGGGCCGCGGCGGCGGTGCTGCTGGTGCAGCGGGCGCTGGTCGCAGGGCCCCCGCGCGGTGGCTGGACGCGCAGCAGCTCGGCGACTCACCTCGTAGCTCCGGGGGCGGCCAGGGCTACCGTGCCGTCGCGCAGGGCCAGCCTGCCGGACCGGGCCGGGCCCGGGCCCGGGCGGACCTGAACAAGAGCACGGTGGAGCAAGGCCAGGCCAGGGCTGGTGGAGCGGGCGGACTGCGTCGGGGCGAACTGAGCGGTGGACTGGGAGCGGCCCGGCCCAGCCCAGCCCAGCGCCACCGCCCTGCCGCGCGGGGCGGGGCGGGGTAGCGCAGGCAGCGCCACCCTCGGCCCACCCCCACCCCGCCGCGCCTCAACCCCCGCGCCGCACAGCGCCTGCGCGCCGCACCCCGCGATCAATCCCACCATTGTCCTGGCCTCCTGCATCCCCTCCACCCGCCACCCTCCCCGCGCTGACGGCCTCTCCTCCCTTCCCTCCCCTCACCCCGCCGCGCACCGCCCCGCACCGCCCCGCGCCCTCCCATCGCGGCGGCAGGCAGCGGGCGGCAGGCTCGGAAATTGATTTCGAAAAACATTATTTGAGCACGGGGAGAGGCAGGGGGAGAGGGGAGAGTTATCATGGCGTTGTGCACTTTGCCGTCCCAGGGGCGCGCCCGGAGGTTTTCGCCCCCTTCCCCCGCCGCAGCTCCACCTGGGCCCACCCCTGGGCAGCTGGCGCTGGGTTTGGTGAAGGCGGAGAGCGCGCTCCGCAGGCTGCGCGGGCGGGGCGGGGCGGGGCGGGGCGGGGCCCCGCGGTGGCTTTGCGCTGTGGGGGTGGGGGAGTCGAGTTCGCTGCCCCGCCCCGGCGCTGCCCGGGCAGATCAGCGGGTGCGGGGCGGGTGGGCGGGAATTTTACCATCGCTGTAGCGAAAGGGTTTTCTGCAACCCCCCAGCCTCCGCCCCCTACTTTCAGCTCGTACACTACCGTTACTTGCGGTTTTCTCCTGCACCCCCTGCCCTCCCCTCCCCTCCCCTCCTCAACCCCTTTCTTCACATCGCGTTTCTACCACCACGTCCCAAGATTCAACAAGGGAAATCATTTTTCCAGCGTGTCTGGCCGTTTATTTACGCCGGAAGGGGTGGGTATAAGGGGTTGCCAGGGCATTGGTCTGCGGTACCTCACCCGGCCGTGGGATTCATTTCAACCATAAGCCAACTGAAACGTGGGCTCTTCCTCTGGTCGGTAGTGAATGAGTTGAGGTATTCTGTCATTCGGGTCATGATCTTTGACAGTCGCGCTGAATAGCACAGGGCCAGCCACACCTGTGGCGGAGCGGAATGTGATTGGATGGCAAGAAAGGGGCGGGAAGGGGAAGGGGGTTAAGGATAGTGGATCAGGTCAGCCAACTAGAGACTGGTTTGAATGTGTCCAACTCACAGATGTATCGCAGTGCTGGAGTTTCCGAGTGAAAAATCAGTTGGTACGGTCGCTTCTCGCCGGAGGAGGCAACGTCCAAGTTCTCTCTCGAGAGTCGAGTAGCGACTGCCCGCTTGGAAACTGCTGTACTGCACCTGTGCAGCGGGCTAAGAAACACTACAAAGCAGCTCGACAGGCAAGCGGAAAACAAAAGATTCGCCATTGCAAACGTTTAGACGACAGCTGCAACAAGATGTCCGTTTGTCGGGACTAATGGGCTCCTCGATTCTCCTCGTCTCTAATCATGTTAGCCATTCGGAGGATGTGCTGCGACCCAGATTATTTTTTTGTCTATTTTCCGCCCCCACTTCTCCGACCACCAAACCAACCATCCACCAACCACTACCAACTACTACTACCACCACCACCACCACCTTCGCCACCTTCACCAGTACGCGTTGCTCGCGCACACCGCTCCACGCATACTAACGGCCCTTCCTTGTGTCTGTTGCAGTTTGGGTATGGATAGTATGGCCCTGGCGGAGCATACGCGCTTCAACGGCCTGATGGCCCACCCCGGCGTCAACGTGATGGCCAACGGCCTTGCCAACGGCCTCGCCAACGGCACCTCGCACGCGGGGCTGGTGCCCACCGTGCCGACCGTGCCCGCGGGCTCCATGGTGCCCGTGCAGGCCAACGGCCACGCCAGGATGCAGATCAAGATGGAGAGCTCTCCGTCTGCACAGCAGCAGCAGCAGGCGCAGCAGCAGCAAGCTCAACAGCAGCAGGCGCAGCAGCAGGCTCAACAGCAGCAGGCTGCCATGATGAACGGGGGTGGCCAGTCCAGCAGCGCCTCTAACGGCAGCACGTCACCCGGGAGGGTGTCCCCCTCTGCCGCGGACCCCGCGCCAGGCAAACTGTTTGTCGGTGGGCTCAGCTGGCAGACCTCATCGGAGAGGCTCAAGGAGTACTTCGGCATGTTCGGCACGGTCACTGATGTTCTCATCATGAAGGACCCCATGACGCAGGTTTGTTGTCACTGATTATTATACGTATCTTTTTTTTTTTTTTTTTTTTTTTGTTCCTTTTTTTTTCTTTTTTTTTTTTTTTTTTTTTTTGTTTGTTTTTGTTTTGCGTGTGATATCTGGATGATTCCTTTTAAAATATTTGAACTACTTGCAATGTTTCTGCTAAAGTATGTACTTTGTCATGTATGGACTGCAGATCATTCTTAAAAAGAAAAGAAAAAAAAAGTCATGTATACGAATCTGTCCTTTACTTTTAAGAAAACTGTGTCCACCTTGTAGGTTTTTCTTTCTATACAGTACTTGTGTTTCTGTTTTGCAGAGAAATCGTGGGTTTGGTTTCATCACATTTCAAGATGCTGACACAGTAGAGAAGGTCCTTAAGGTACCGGTTCACACACTCGATGGAAAGAAGATCGACCCTAAACATGCCACTCCCAAAAATAGAGGACGAGTTGCTAACCGAACTAAGAAAATTTTTGTTGGTGGAGTAAGCCAAGACACAACAACTGAAGAAGTGAAAGCATACTTTAATC
This sequence comes from Frankliniella intonsa, assembly GCA_033675135.1. Classification (NCBI taxonomy): domain Eukaryota; kingdom Metazoa; phylum Arthropoda; class Insecta; order Thysanoptera; family Thripidae; genus Frankliniella; species Frankliniella intonsa. The sequence continues at coordinate 3,924,963 of CM066256.1, forward strand.
AATTTGGAAAGGTATTGATAATGTAGTCTGTGCCTAATACCTACTCAAGTTTCTTCTGGAAAATTCATTTCCCTTTCATCAGAGCTAATTTTACATATATTGTTTTCTCAGGTTGAGGAAACTGTTATGCTGATGGACCAGCACACCAAGCGTCATCGAGGCTTTGGTTTTGTGACATTCGAGCAGGAAGACGTGGTTGACCGTGTGTGTGAAATTCACTTCCACACCATCAAGAACAAGAAGGTAGAGTGCAAAAAGGCTCAGCCCAAGGAGTCAGTGGCTGCTGCCAACCTGGGCGTCAATGGCTTGCTGTTAGGCAAGAGGATGTTGATGCGGGTGGGCCCTACAGCCGCTCCCACAGCGGCCACCCAGCTGGCCGCTGTCCAGGCCCAGGCCGCGGCTCACGCGCAGGTGGCGGCGACCCAGCTGGCCGCACAGGCTCAAGCACAGGCCGGCTATGGCAAGCTGTTCAGCGCCTACCCCTTGGCGTCTTACCGTTATTCACCTTACCCCCTGCAGGCCATGCCTTCAGCAAACCCCACACCTGCTGCCACCCCTGCAGCGGTACCACCTGTACCCGCCCCTGCCAACCCCTACCAGGGCTATTCACTTACAAATGTGGACATGTCAAGCTTCCAGGGCGTAGACTGGAGTTCAATGTATGGGATGGGTATGTACGTGTAGGAGTTCACGTACCAGGAGTTAGGGGAAGAGGAGTGTTTGGGGAAGCAATAATTGGCAATAACCAGTATTATCACGTAATGGTACTTGCATCTTCCATGTTTTTGAAGTTTTTTTTTCATGTCCTTTCATTTTCTGTTTCCTTACATTTCATACGTCTAGTTTTTCCTCTAAGTAACGATATATTTCTCATTGCGTAGGGAAACTACCCACTGTAAACCTGTAAATGTAAGCATAAGGAATATTCTCTAGAAAAAGAAAATTGAATATTCATCATATTTTCTTTGGAGCCTTTTCTTATCTTATCAGTTTTTGAAAGTGATAATTGTTTGTCTATGGCTAACTTTTGTTTAAGTATTATCCATTCAAGTTTGTATTGTTCTGTCAGTCTATTGCTTTGAAGAAAACAAATGCAGTTCAAAGTTGACAAAGCTTCACTGCTGCTCCAAGTGTTTGTCTACAATAGTTTTCTAAACTAACAATATGTTGTATATTGTGCTGAATTTTAAGCCAGCAAAATTTATCAAGATAGAATTATTTACTTCTTTGCTTTATCATCAAATTTTTCATCTGAAGGTTTATTGTTGTGTAAATTGGGTGCCATATGAAAATGATTAGTGAGCATTGTTATGAGAGTATTATCAAGAAAATGTTTCTTGGATCTCAAAGATAGCATACCTAGGTGTCAAGTTCCGCTAGTAATCGTACAGTATCCTAGTGTTTATTCAATGGAAGGTGCAGAGGGGCTTGTTGTCTAGTCATTAGCCTTATAAGGCTACCTAATCCCTCTGTACTGCCCCTGCCAAGACTGACAACAACACTACATGTTTTTCTCAGTGGAGTCACGTTCAGGATATTTTAGCTATGGTTACAGCGCATTATAAGGGATCCAGTTTTCATTAAGTTCCCTCTCAATTTGTGAAAACAAAATCTCTGGTTAATAACATTCCATAGAAGTCATGAAGGGGGAGGGGGGGAATGCCTACTGTTTTAAAAGGCTCCTAAACAGGTCATCTTGGTTTTAATACTTTCTAATATAATTTCATCTTCTTATTTATTAGTAAGTGATCATAACTTGCTGGTAATATTTTCTCTCCTCCCCTTTTGTTTAATTTTTCTTTAGGGTTGTGTTCAATTATTTATGTGGTTTTACCTATGGTTTAACCAAGACCATTTGTTTTGTTACTATTTATGATTAGATTAGTTCTCTGCATGATATTTATCTCCAATATGTGGACATGAGCATTGGAGTTCAATCCTTGTCTGTAAAGATTTAAAAAAAAAATCCACGTAAGCTGTGATCATAAGTATTTTATTTTGTTTTAAAGGTTAAAATAGTACAAATTGGCAAGTGTTCTTATTTATTTCTTTTTGTTTCCCACTTTTAAAATCCTCTACTAAAGAGGTATGCAGGCTAGTTACTTAATTTATTTATTTTCACTCAGCAATCTTTGAGATTTTTTTCCCCAGTGAAATTGCTGATATATATTTATTAGGTCATGATCCTCTTTTTTGTGTTGGATGTTAATGACCAATACCAGTGTTCTCTTTCAGCCCTTGAACATTAATGGGCAGACTATTTTATTAAATAGTTTGAGGTGTTTTCCTTAGCTTTGCTATCTCTTCATTATATCTACTTGTGCATTTGTCTTGCACCCAATTTTGATGAACTTGTGTGCAGGCAACTCTTTTCTGAACTACTTCAGATCAATTGTTATTCATTGATAGTCATTTTGTATTAGGTATGTAAGTCAAAGAATGGTCATGATGTATTAGGAAGATATAATGATACAATACTCTTTCTGATATCAATAGTAGTGCCAGCACCATTCTCTGCAAAACCTTCAAACTTTGAATCTATTTATTGAAACTTCTCGATAGAGCTATTGGAGTGGATGGAAAATGGATAGGAGAGGCGAAACAAACTTTCTGCTTAATATTATTTGAAGTGTGCTAGGCTTAAGGTAAGATGCTTTTTCTTGTACTTAACACACTATAGTGTGAATGTATATTAATTCCAAAGAGGGTTTTAGCAGAGAATTTCCATGAGTGATGTGGTAATCACTTTCCGACCACCCATATGCCACACTCTGAAGACAAAAACTTTATACTGAAAGCTTTAAAGTTTGAATCACTGTACCCTTGGGTTATTGTCTCTGTATTCATTTTCCTTGTTCATTTTCCCATTTGTATGTGGGTGACAATATACTATAAACAATATTGAACAGCAATAAGTGTTTAAAAAAGATCGCAGATGTGAAAACCCTCTATTTTTGTATTTAATTCAAGATAAGCAAATAAAGTTTGTCTTATTTCTTTAATGCTCCTGTGGTGTTAAATTGCACCAGTAATGATTATTCTGAAGTTGGTGCAGACAATGTCTTGTCTTATCAATTTGCCATTCGGCCTTCTCCCATGACTGTTTTTAGTTTAGCTCCAATATATGGTGGTTTGTTGGATTTTAAGGTTGTAGAGACAAATTACATCTGATAAATAGTTACTTTAGAGTTAGATGTTCTTTTGTAGTTATGTGTGTAGAAATAGGCTGGAGCTGGATGGCTCGGACATTTGCCATCTAGCTGAGGAAAATTATGCACATGTAGATGGTTTCAAAATAAATGTAGTTTGAGTAGAAATGCTTGATGGTAATATTTATTACATTTATTTCCTACTTGCTTGTTTGGCCTAGCCTGGGGTTTAAGGTGGCTGCTGGTGCTGTAAGTAACAAAAGCTTACTCTGTTTATATCCAGGAATGAGAATGCAGATTGTATATATATGTATATATGCATATATTTTTTTTTCCATTGGAACCGTTTTTGGATTAAGGGGTACATGTCTCTTCATTTTCACAAATTTCCAACTAAACACCATGTTTTTCGATCTGCATTTTCATGTCCCCCATCAACCCCAACAATTGAGTGTTCTAGTTTGGTTTGGCATAAGTCTGGCTTTCTCCTTGTGTTACTAATTCACCTGCACTCTTAGTCACCTTAAGATAAGCTTACTCTATAGCGGTATTGTATGCACAAAGTGCTTTTCTTAAATCATAACTTGCAAATATGGGAAGTCTCAGTTTGTCTTGATGTGACTATGAGTTGTGTGAATAAATTCTTATAAGATAATATCTAACATGCACATACGTATATATATTTATATATAATACAGTACATATATACACATATATGTACAAATATATATACATATATTGTTGAGTAGTGGTTGGTTCTTTACATGTCAGCATAGTATTTTGGCATAGGTTGATTTGGATGTGTTACCAAATACCTCAAGTGCCACAACCTCATGATCAATTTTCTTTGAATTCTATTGTTTCCTCTCTCAGTAGCTTATGCTCATTTTGTCTTTGATGTTTTTGGAATGTTGTTACAAATACTCAAATGGTGGTGGACTTGTGTATATTTCCTCATCTCCATAGAAATTTTATAAATTCTTACTGAAGTTCTGTAAATTGATCAAACTCAGAGGTTGGTATTCCCTACTGCAACACTTCCCTTTTCATCCTCTCAATATCATCTTTCTTAACTCTTATGGCTATTTAACATGATTCTGATGACTTCAACTGTATGTTTCAAATATGTTTTAGGCCCATGGAATCTACTGTGGAACTCCCAAATTTATTTTGTACAAAATATCTCAAGATCATGTGTTAATACTACTTTTGAGTTCCTTTGAAACCTAGACTTGCTGAATGGTGTTTTGGAATAAAAGTGCATTCTTCAGAATTGGGTAGATTAAACCAGTTCCCCTAACTTTGATCCAGAGGCACCATACTTTGATTCTCTTAGAACGTGTTTGTCAGAATACCATTCTCTTAAGTCTACTCACATGAGACTTGAGCTTGCTGTGTCACAATACTTTCTTCTCTCAATTTTTTTTTTAAAGACAAGTGAATGTACATATGTGACATACAGCTGCACATTCTTGTAATCTGTGCACATCTCACATTTCCCGTAGAGCCTCGTGCAAATTCCTTGCTCGTGTTATGTATGGTCATGTGGTGCCACAAGGTGCAAGGTTGTAGAACATGTTGCATCGCTTTCACAAGGCTAGTGGATTTCTTTAGCACTTACAACCAGACATCTTCATTGTCTGAGGGCCATTTACTGTATTTTTCTAGTTCAAACAGGTGAGGGGTGAGAAAAATTAAGTCTGTCGGTTCTGTGACCAAATTTGTTATAGATCACAATTTGCATCAAAATTTCTGTTTCCCCTGGTAATTTTCAATAGGCTTCTGCTCTGTCTAAATTATCACACCTCTATAATTAAGAATACAATGCCTATCTTAGATTTGTTTCTTGTTGTAGTCGTACTGGTGTATGGTGTGAATTTTCTTATCAATTTGAGTGCTAAAGTGTTTGGTGCTTTTTTATACTGAAAGCAATTGAACTGTTTTATTTGCCTTATCGTGGGAGGGGCTAGAGTATTTTTGATTTATACAAACATTCAAATCGTATTCAGCACCTAGTTTTCGTTCTGTGTGTTAGTTTTACTCTTGCTAAACTGATGGTGATGGTATTTAGAGTAGTATATCAGTGAGAGACTACTTTTATCTGGGCTCCCTCTTTCAAAATCCAAATTCTACTTTGTGTTTGAAATGCATGGTCCCCTTACTTCAATAGATGTGTTCTATGACTAGGCTCAATTATTCAATGATTGACTTAGATATATCCCATTTGATTTTCCCTTTGCAAAATTTTATTTCTTTGAAAGCAAATTTTATCAGTATCATAAAAGGCATGAGTTCATTTTAAATCACAAAATGAAGGCATATATCTGGCATGTTTCAAGAAGAACTCCAACAAAAGTGTAAGTCGTTAAACTACTTAATTGGATGAGACTATAACATCAGACCAATAGATTGAACAACAGTCCTAGGTAGCAGATCTGCTTTAAAACTGTCCCATTATAATTGCACATAAAATGCACTAAAGTGCATAATATATGCATTTTAGATGAGACAAAATGCAATATCAATGCAGATTGCTACCTGGGGTAGAAGATAGTCAGAGTCAGTTTTGTACCGGGCGTTTCAGAGAACACGTAAGAGTATTGCGGGCCTGCTTACCCAAGGGGCCACAGCGCCTAACGGCTGGTGTGGTAAGAAAGAGATATACCGGTTGCAGAATGCAAAGTGCTATTCTCATTGAAAAGGGAACCAACTTTGAACAACAAAGAACTAATAATAAATTGCCAACAGACATTAGGCGATATTGGATTTTTAAAATACTTACAATGCATATCCTGCATTTCACAGAAGACAGCCGTACTCAAGGAGAATAGGGAAATCATTCTGACGTCAAACTGAGGACTTTAAAGGGAACAAAATTGACATCACGGAGCCTTCCAAATGGTCCCTAATATTGACCTAAAATGTAATTTTGATATTATTTTCATGTCAAAATGGCTTCGCTGTCCTCCCTGGGTATAGCACTTAACGAGAGCTGAGATGTGAACTATCTGAGGACAAGGGATTAATCACAACCACATCATCAAACACGTTTAATACAGTGTTCCTCCTCGGCGGTTTTCTTCAACTCAGTAATTCGCCCCTCTGATCAAGGGGTAGGCCAGCGAGAAACTCAGGAAGAAAACACTGTGTCCACGAATACCAAGGCGAAAAGGTATTGCAGATTGCCTACCTACAGGCGCGGATCCGGAAAAAATAGCGGGGTTTCCGACCCCGATCACCCCGATGTACTCAACACTACCCTGAAAAAAAAAAAACGGGAACTACTTCGGTCTAGGGGTACATTATAGTTTGTCAGCTTTTCCTCCGCGTCGTCGTAACGTCGCATTTCTCTGCAGCAACACTCGGTTTTCGGACAAACCACCCATCGGGGGTTGGTCTAGAGGTACAGTAGAGTCCCCCTGAAAAACCCCCGTCATTTTTAACGATTTTCGTCCGCAAACGAATTTGCTCCAAAATGACGGGGGTTGTGCAGGGGGACTCAAACGTACCCCTAGACCAACCCCCATGGGTCAGTTCGTCCGAAACCCCGGTTTGTCTGCGAGGCAATGCAGTATTCCTGATAGCGCGCAATGTGTGCGGGCGAGGTGACTTAGGGGCCTATTTTCTCACTAACGAAGTCCGGTATAGGACTCCTAGGACTTGCTATGTGTTTCTTGGTCCCAGAAGGAGGTAACCTGTGAGTTTAGTCGAAATCCGAGACAATTTATTTTCGACCGAAAATCGCAAAAAACGCAAAGGCTATAGCCTTTGCATTTTTATGATTTTGGGTCGAATTTTTTTTTGCTCTCCAAAATGACGGGGGTTGTACAGGGGGACTATAACGTACCCCTAGACCAACCCCCAAGGGTCAGTTCGTCCGAAACCTGGTTTGTCTGCGAAGGAATGCAGTATTCCTAATAGCGCGCAATGTGTTCGGGCGAGGTGGCTTAGGGTCCTATTTTCTCACTAACAAAGTCCGGTATAGGACTCCTAGGACTTGCTATGTGTTTTTTGGTCCCAGAAGAATGTAACCTATGAGTTTCTTTGAAATCGGAGTCAATTTTTTTTCGACCGAAAATAGCAAAAAACGCAAAGGCTATGGCCTTTGCATTTTACGATTTTCGGCCAGAAAGTTGTGGCTACAATAGGCGCCCTAACAGATAGCTAATTTCGAACCGACTATATAGGATGAGGAGGTCAGCGGGCAAGGAAGGAAAGCCGCGCTGGTTGAACGTCGCGGCAGTGGGAGCGGGGAGGGAAAGGGAAGTCACGGTGTTTGAACGTGCCGCTTGCCACTTTCGCGCCTGAGAGGTAGGCAGACCATTTGACGCTTCAACGAGACGGAAGTTTGACCCGGAGGGAGCGCCTTCTGCCCTGTACGGCGTGCATCTAGGCGTGCATCGAGGAAACACGTAAAGTCGGAGGTGAGTTCCCTAATATGTTAAGTAAGTGTAATAGTGAATTTTTAAATTTGTTTTCCATGTGATGTCGTGTGAATCACTTATTGGGAGAAGAAGGATTTGTTTTATTTATTGTGTAAATGTCATACATTTACATTTTATTTTGCTCGCGATTGGAAATTGAACGGCCTTTCTTCCTACATGTTCTTCATTTTCCTGAGAGCTTTGAATTAATCGACAGTTTTGGGTGTAACTCTTTAATGAAATTAATGGAATCGACATTTTATAATTTCCTTAGAACGGTAGACGGTGGTGGCCAATAGTGGCTGGGCGTAATGCAAAGTTAAACCAAACGACATAACCTGATCGTGTAACCCTCCCATAAGTTTCTGAGCTATTGTCGAATACATTTCCGTTGATTGCACGCATATTGTAAGATTAAAATTAATTTAAAATATACTTCTTCGAATGTCAACGAAATTTTTCCATGCAGCTTTCTGCTGTTGTGTAAAATTCATGTTTGCAGCCAGATTTTCTATTTCTCTTTAAGTTCCTTTGTATAAAATAACCTTTGATACAGTGTGTTGTAAGTTTTGATCGGCTTTGTGCTGCTTGCTTGTTTGAAGTAGTGTCAAGTTTTGAACCAACACATTTCTTTTTCTTCCCAGTTGTAAATGCTGTCTGTATTATGCGCACTTCTGTGAGAGAAAAATATGGTTACGGATCCTTCAAAGTTTTCACCTTTCTTCTGTTTCAGATTCTACAGAAAGAGTATTTGAGGGAAAATCCACTTGCTACTCGAGCTCCCAAGTTATTGTGTCACCTCTACCAGGGTCTGAATCTCGATGGATCCCTACCTTCTCTGGTAAGTTTACATTAGTATAGATAGCATAAAGTAATTTAATTAGTCAAATGTGTTTTCTTCTTCTCACACATGTCTTTATATATTAGTTGTTCTTGATTTTACAGTGTAAATCCAAACAGGAAACCCAAATGCTTCTTCAGTGGCCAAGTGGAAAATCTAACAGATTAGTTAGCAGTCGTGACTGACAATAAAATCGGCCCAATGTTTATAACCCCAGATTTTGCTGAGTCAGTCTTCAAGGGAAAATCCAGTTGGCGCCACAGCTTCTATTTTTCTTCAAAGTGTGACTTTTCAATTTCAACTCTGCATCAGGTATGTTTGCTGAGCACAATAGACTTTTCCACCGAATGTGGAGGAAGAACAGACATAATCAAAATGTGCCGGAAGCAGATACTATTAAAAAGAGCTCGTATGTCAAACTTTACTTTCTTCAAAGAAAAAAAAAATTAAAAAAATTAAGAATTTGTGTTTTTGTCACAAAAGTAATGAAATGTGGTTTACAAGCTGTTTTTAGTATCTGTTTCCGGCAGTTTTTGATTATTTCTGTTCCTCTTCCTCATTTGGTGGAATGGTCTATTAGACTTACATGTTCTGTGAGTAGCCAGATACTTGATATGTATCTGCACTTGGTATGGTTTGAGTCCTATTGTACTATTGTCACTTATAGAAGGGGGTAAAAAAAAATTTTGCAAAGATAAGTGGGTATTGCCTTAACAATAATAAACATTCAACTCTGGTCTTTGAGATAAAATAAATAAATATTCTATTATCAACCTTTGTGTCAAAAATTCTTATTGAAGCCAACAGTACAGAAATTGGAAGGTACAAATGTAAGGAAGAAAGAAACTGATAAATGATATTTTTCTTGCTGGAGTTAATAGCAGGCTTGTTACAGTAGCTCTTCCTGTGTACTAAGCCTCATAAGAAGTATGTTGACTTGAGCCAACCATGGAGACAAATTGCTTCATTCACGAATTCCAATTATTTACTATCAATCAACTGTCCTGTGATGAATCACAGACTTTCCGTCCTCAAAATTCTTCCCGTTCAGTGAAGTGGTTAAGCTAGTTTCCTTGTTGTCTTAGTCCTATCAAGCTGAGTAAATTACATAGTGTAACATGGATTTACTTTTACTTTGCCTGAAACCCTTGTGTAGCCTATTGATGTGAGAAGTGGTAGAATGAGCCTTTATAACTCATCACTTTGAAACCTTAGATGCTTTTGAGGGTTAACGTTTCCCCGCCAAATATGTCCTTCAAAGTTTTCACCTTTTTTCTTTTATTTTGTTTCTGTTTCAGATACTACTGAAAGAGTATTTGAGGGAAAATCCACTTGCTACTCGAGCTCCCAAGTTATTGCCTCACGTCCACCAGTATATGAATCTCGATGGATCCCTTCCCCTTCCACCTTCTGCGGTAAGTTTACATTAGTAATTATTTAATTAGTCAACTGTGCTTTCTTCTTTTCACACATGTCACTATATATTAGTTGTTCTTGATTTCATAGTATGAATCCAAAATCCAAACTTGAAAAGAGAAGTTGGTGTTGCCTTGTCAATAAACATTCAACTCTGGTCTTTGAGATAAGTTAAATAAATAAATATTGTATGATCAACCTTTGTGTCAGAAATTAATATTGAAGCCAAAAGTACAAAGCTTGAAAGGTACAAATGAAAGAAACTTAGTATCAGACAAATGATTTTCTTGCCCGAGTTACTAAGCCTCTTAATTAAAGAAGTCTGTTGACTTAAGCCAACCATGGAGACAAATGGCTTCATTCACAAATTCTGATTATTTGATATCAATCAAATGCCTTGTGATGTATCACAGACTTTGTCCTCAAAATTCTTCCTGTTGAGTGAAGTGCCCTTCTCTAAGCTAGTTTTCATGTATTTGTCCTATCAAGCTGAGGTTATTACAGTACATAGTGTAACATGGATTTACGTTTACTCTGCCTGAAACCCTTGTGTAGCCTATTGATGTGAGAAGTGGTAGAAGGAGCTTTGATGACTCATCACTTTGAAACCTTAGATGCTTTTGAGGGTTAGCATTTCCCTGCCAAATATGTCTGCCATCTGTTGACATTCACGTGGGACTCTGTCTTGCTATTCAGGATTTAAACTATCTGACCCTTAACAAGTACTTTGCATGTGCATATGTTGGCAAGTTCCTGAGAGTTTAGCAACACCTCTCGTGACTTTTAGGAGTTGCAAGGATTATTTACGGAAACATGTTGTTTCAGAGGTGGTACAAATTCTCTTTATTGATACGAATGTATACAACTATTCAGCTGCGTGTCACTATCCACATTACTCACATGGTCCTAGATAACAGCAATGGGACAAACTGTTTGTTGGTTCCAGCATGCCATCCCGAAGACTGCTCTTCTCTAAACGTACCCTCTGTTGAGCTTTTGTGGTGTCCAGCTGACCTGGAACATCGAAGTAAGAAATTACATTTTGTTGCAGATCATCCTCGGCAATGAACAAGTTTGAGGACAAAGCCAACTGAATTCAGCCACACATCCAAACAAAAGCTATATGCTCCTGATTGTTGCTATGAGGTAAGAAACAATCCTGTTCATGTCTATCACTTTTCTTGGTTCTCCCCTCGGCATAATACAGTTCTAACCCTTCCAACACGTGGCTAGCAGACACGTGCTGCCATTTCCGCGTCGCTTGGCACGTTTCTAACCCTGCCAACACGTGGCCGGCGATTAAGAAAAGGACAATTCTGAACAGTACTTACCTCTGCTTGATTCCTGTTGCCCGCAGCCCGACGTCGTTCTCGTCAGCATCCAGAAACGTGCAATGGGGGCCCGACAACAAGTGCATGGCGACCAAGCGTGTGAAATCCTGCAATATCCAAGATTTAGTGCTACAAACGAGTGGCACGACCTGGCGATGGGCGTCACAGAACGACAGCAGGACAAAACGTACGTACCTTGTTTACTGGACGATCGCTGAGGTGCTTTGCTGGGCTGGCCCTGCTGGTCGATGGTGAGGTCGGTGGCGAGGAGCGAGGCTAAAGCTAGGACAATGCTGAAACGAAAAGCCAGGCTGGAAATTTACCTTTTGAATAAAAATGTGAACGCCGATGCGATGCGGGGCGGGGCGGGGCGGGGCGAGGCGTGCGGAGCAGCAATACGGGCAGGAGCGGGCGCGCACGCCGGAGCTGGCCGCACCGCGCCACCGTCACCGAGACAACACGTCCTGCTCGGCTGCCTGCCCGCCCTCCACTGACGCTCCGGGCGGGCAGGCAGCCGCGCAGGACGTGTTGTCTCGGTGACGGTGGCGCGGTGCGGCCAGCTCCGGCGTGCGCGCCCCGCTCCTGCCCGTATTGCTGCTCCGCACGCCTCGCCCCGCCCCGCCCCGCCCCGCATCGCATCGGCGTCCACATTTTTTATTCAAAAAAGGTAAATTTCCAGCCTGGCTTTTCGTTTCAGCATTGTCCTAGCTTAAAAATATTTCCCTCTATCATATTAATAATAACAAATTAACAGCTTCTCTTGCCCGATATTCTGCTGCACATAATTTTTGTCAATGTTAGCACATGTTTACTCTAACCTAATGTTTGCTTTAGGTTACCGAGATCATAATACTCCTGGTACAGTATCAACATGGGAGGTCCTCTTGAGTTGAATGGTCAGGAAAGAAGCTTCTGCCCTCAGCCTTTTATCAGTTGTCCTTGGACGCACCAGCCTTCAAAAGTGTACCATGTAAGTTATTTCTCTAACAATTTACGAGTCTCTTTCAGTTTGACGTGCAAACTTTACATATTCTTTTCTTTTCCAGTTGGTTGTGTTCATGCGACGACTATCCTGCTTACTGGAGATGGATAATAGGAAACCTGGTCTACGAGATTCCTCAGGTATGTCATGTTGTTCAATATTTCTAAATTTCACATTCCATGGCATCAAAAAATAATGAGACATTTGATACTGCTGGTCAAAGATTCACTCTTATTTATTTATTTTTTTCTTTATTTTTCATCCAGGATTGCTGCAATGCTTTGAGACCCGTCACCAGCCAGAATCTAGTGCTCCTCGATGTTTCAAGAACATTTTATAGCAGAAGCCCTTGTCATTGCAAAGGAAACTGGTGTGCATAGGGCGTATAAAGATTTAGTCCACCTGAAGCGTGCTTGTGCTAATTTGCAGACCTGTGGAAATCACCCAACTGTTCACGCAGTAAGTTATATCTCTGTCATCTTAGAACTGTAATTCAATGCATAATCAGATGTTAATTGATAATATTTCCCCACTGGGGTATGGCATTAGTCTGTTCAGACTGTCCCAGTAGATTTCTGTTATTGAACAGCTGTGGTTGAGAGGACCCTATGAGCGATGCGATGATGCTTTTGTAAATTGAAATGGTGTCTGCCTTTTTGTTTTGGGGTATTTTTCCTATTTTGATATGGGGCTTGAATTTACTATGTTGCCAAAATTGTTGAGATGGAAAGTTTGATTGGCTAACTGAAATATTGCTTTGTGCTATTCTAAACACAATGTCTGTTTTCTCTTTTATGGCTTGAATAATCTAAAAAGCCCAAATTACATGGGCTGGCCTGCTAGTTTGTGTGAGTAGTGTTAAACAGGAAGCTCGCCTCTATCATTGTTTAGATCAGAAAAATAGCAGGCAAAGTGGTTTTGATGATGGGACATATGATGAATCTGCTGGCAGGCATAATATTTTGTAACTATTTTGTAATGAGTGGCTCAATGTAGGGAACTGAATGAAATTGGCGAGGTGCACAAGTTGTTGGGCACAAGAAGCTAAAAAAGAAAGTGTTGAGTCTTTTCCATGGTTACACTGTTTATCATTTATCTACTCTTATGACGCTTGTCCCACTATTCATGGTAAGATTCTATGAAGGACTTTTTAACTTGTTATTTTGTATGTAATTTTAAGTAGCCATTTCAAAACACTGCCTTTCCGGTTATGACGTTGACAAAACAACAACCATGTTAATTTTTCCATCATGTTTTGTTTCTCATCAACTTCTTCTAATGGCAACTAGTTCGGTACATAATTTCTAGCTTCTGCTAGTAAAATTATGGTCTAAAGTAATCCTTATGTATTTAGATATAAGAATTGTAAATATTGTGTTTGCGGCTGTAACCTGTATACAATGGTATGATCTGATAAACCGTCTGAATTTTATCCTGATGAAAATAATAAAAAATAAATAGCCCTCTTCACATTGTCAACTGAATACTTTATTTAGTCTTCGACAATATGTTGTTCCCTAATGATCGGGACTTAAGAAAAATATACTCGGTTGGGACTTAACCTAACCAGCACAACGTCTCGCCAGGCGAGATTATTTGGGACGGGGGAAGGTGCGTTAACCATCTCGGCTGTCGGACACACATTTGAAAATTGGCGGGGCGGAAACGGAAATGGCAACAATAGTTCCGACTTTGGCCGCCCCCGAAGCAGCACCGTCGCCAAATGTTCGATTTTTGCGTTTTTCGAAGGTTTTGCGACGGTGCTGCTTCGGTGGCGGCGAAAGTCGGAACTAAAGTGACGAATTGCACATTTGAAAATTGGCGGGCCGGAACCGGAAATGGCAACACTAGTTCCAACTTTCGCCGCCCCCCGAAGCAGCACCGTCGCAAAACCTTCGAAAAACGCACAAAACGAGCATTTGGCGACGGTGCTGCTTCGGGGGGCGGCGAAAGTTGGAACTAGTGTTGCCATTTCCGGTTCCGGCCCGCCAATTTTCAAATGTGCAATTCGTCACTTTAGTTCCGACTTTCGCCGCCACCGAAGCAGCACCGTCGCAAAACCTTCGAAAAACGCAAAAATCGAACATTTGGCGACGGTGCTGCTTCGGGGGCGGCCAAAGTCGGAACTATTGTTGCCATTTCCGTTTCCGCCCCGCCAATTTTCAAATGTGTGTCCGACAGCCGAGATGGTTAACGCACCTTCCCCTGTCCCAAATAATCTCGCCTGGCGAGACGTTGTGCTGGTTAGGTTAAGTCCCAACCGAGTATATTTTTCTTAAGTCCCGATCATTAGGGAACAACATATTGTCGAAGACTAAATAAAGTATTCAGTTGACAATGTGGAGAGGGCTATTTATTTTTATTATTTTCATCAGGATAAAATTCAGACGGTTTATCAGATCATACCATTGTATACAGGTTACAGCCGCAAACACAATATTTACAATTCTTATATCTAAATACATAAGGATTACTTTAGACCATAATTTTACTAGCAGAAGCTAGAAATTATGTACCGAACTAGTTGCCATTAGAAGAAGTTGATGAGAAACAAAACATGATGGAAAAAGTAAAATTAACATGGTTGTTGTCTTGTCAACGTCATAACCGGAAAGGCAGTGTTTTGAAATGGCTACTTAAAATTACATACAAAATAACAAGTTAAAAGTCCTTCATAGAATCTTACCATGAATAGTGGGACAAGCGTCATAAGAGTAGATAAATGATAAACAGTGTAACCATGGAAAAGACTCAACACTTTCTTTTTTTAGCTTCTTGTGCCCAACAACTTGTGCACCTCGCCAATTTCATTCAGTTCCCTACCTTGAGCCACTCATTAGAAAATAGTTACAAAATATTATGCCTGCCAGCAGATTCATCATATGTCCCATCATTAAAAAGTGTCTACCACTTTGCCTGCTATTTTTCTGATCTAAACAATGATAGAGGCGAGCTTCCTGTTTAACACTACTCACACAAACTAGCAGGCCAGCCCATGTAATTTGGGCTTTTTAGATTATTCAAGCCATAAAAGAGAAAACAGACATTGTGTTTAGAATAGCACAAAGCAATATTTCAGTTAGCCAATCAAACTTTCCATCTCAACAATTTTGGCAACATAGTAAATTCAAGCCCCATATCAAAATAGGAAAAATACCCCAAAACAAAAAGGCAGACACCATTTCAATTTACAAAAGCATCATCGCATCGCTCATAGGGTCCTCTCAACCACAGCTGTTCAATAACAGAAATCTACTGGGACAGTCTGAACAGACTAATGCCATACCCCAGTGGGGAAATATTATCAATTAACATCTGATTATGCATTGAATTACAGTTCTAAGATGACAGAGATATAACTTACTGCGTGAACAGTTGGGTGATTTCCACAGGTCTGCAAATTAGCACAAGCACGCTTCAGGTGGACTAAATCTTTATACGCCCTATGCACACCAGTTTCCTTTTGCAATGACAAGGGCTTCTGCTATGAAATGTTCTTGAAACATCGAGGGGCACTAGATTCTGGCTGGTGACGGGTCTCAAAGCATTGCAGCAATCCTGGATGAAAAATAAAAGAAAAAAAATAAATAAATAAGAGTGAATCTTTGACCAGCAGTATCAAATGTCTCATTATTTTTTGATGCCATGGAATGTGAAATTTAGAAATATTGAACAACATGACATACCTGAGGAATCTCGTAGACCAGGTTTCCTATTATCCATCTCCAGTAAGCAGGATAGTCGTCGCATGAACACAACCAACTGGAAAAGAAAAGAATATGTAAAGTTTGCACGTCAAACTGAAAGAGACTCGTAAATTGTTAGAGAAATAACTTACATGGTACACTTTTGAAGGCTGGTGCGTCCAAGGACAACTGATAATAAAAGACTGAGGGCAGAAGCTTCTTTCCTGACCATTCAACTCAAGAGGACCTCCCATGTTGATACTGTACCAGGAGTATTATGATCTCGGTAACCTAAAGCAAACATTAGGTTAGAGTAAACATGTGCTAACATTGACAAAAATTATGTGCAGCAGAATATCGGGCAAGAGAAGCTGTTAATTTGTTATTATTAATATGATAGAGGGAAATATTTTTAAGCTAGGACAATGCTGAAACGAAAAGCCAGGCTGGAAATTTACCTTTTTTGAATAAAAAATGTGGACGCCGATGCGATGCGGGGCGGGGCGGGGCGGGGCGAGGCGTGCGGAGCAGCAATACGGGCAGGAGCGGGGCGCGCACGCCGGAGCTGGCCGCACCGCGCCACCGTCACCGAGACAACACGTCCTGCGCGGCTGCCTGCCCGCCCGGAGCGTCAGTGGAGGGCGGGCAGGCAGCCGAGCAGGACGTGTTGTCTCGGTGACGGTGGCGCGGTGCGGCCAGCTCCGGCGTGCGCGCCCCGCTCCTGCCCGTATTGCTGCTCCGCACGCCTCGCCCCGCCCCGCCCCGCCCCGCCCCGCATCGCATCGGCGTCCACATTTTTTATTCAAAAAAGGTAAATTTCCAGCCTGGCTTTTCGTTTCAGCATTGTCCTAGCTTTAGCCTCGCTCCTCGCCACCGACCTCACCATCGACCAGCAGGGCCAGCCCAGCAAAGCACCTCAGCGATCGTCCAGTAAACAAGGTACGTACGTTTTGTCCTGCTGTCGTTCTGTGACGCCCATCGCCAGGTCGTGCCACTCGTTTGTAGCACTAAATCTTGGATATTGCAGGATTTCACACGCTTGGTCGCCATGCACTTGTTGTCGGGCCCCCATTGCACGTTTCTGGATGCTGACGAGAACGACGTCGGGCTGCGGGCAACAGGAATCAAGCAGAGGTAAGTACTGTTCAGAATTGTCCTTTTCTTAATCGCCGGCCACGTGTTGGCAGGGTTAGAAACGTGCCAAGCGACGCGGAAATGGCAGCACGTGTCTGCTAGCCACGTGTTGGAAGGGTTAGAACTGTATTATGCCGAGGGGAGAACCAAGAAAAGTGATAGACATGAACAGGATTGTTTCTTACCTCATAGCAACAATCAGGAGCATATAGCTTTTGTTTGGATGTGTGGCTGAATTCAGTTGGCTTTGTCCTCAAACTTGTTCATTGCCGAGGATGATCTGCAACAAAATGTAATTTCTTACTTCGATGTTCCAGGTCAGCTGGACACCACAAAAGCTCAACAGAGGGTACGTTTAGAGAAGAGCAGTCTTCGGGATGGCATGCTGGAACCAACAAACAGTTTGTCCCATTGCTGTTATCTAGGACCATGTGAGTAATGTGGATAGTGACACGCAGCTGAATAGTTGTATACATTCGTATCAATAAAGAGAATTTGTACCACCTCTGAAACAACATGTTTCCGTAAATAATCCTTGCAACTCCTAAAAGTCACGAGAGGTGTTGCTAAACTCTCAGGAACTTGCCAACATATGCACATGCAAAGTACTTGTTAAGGGTCAGATAGTTTAAATCCTGAATAGCAAGACCGAGTCCCACGTGAATGTCAACAGATGGCAGACATATTTGGCGGGGAAACGTTAACCCTCAAAAGCATCTAAGGTTTCAAAGTGATGAGTTATAAAGGCTCATTCTACCACTTCTCACATCAATAGGCTACACAAGGGTTTCAGGCAAAGTAAAAGTAAATCCATGTTACACTATGTAATTTACTCAGCTTGATAGGACTAAGACAACAAGGAAACTAGCTTAACCACTTCACTGAACGGGAAGAATTTTGAGGACGGAAAGTCTGTGATTCATCACAGGACAGTTGATTGATAGTAAATAATTGGAATTCGTGAATGAAGCAATTTGTCTCCATGGTTGGCTCAAGTCAACATACTTCTTATGAGGCTTAGTACACAGGAAGAGCTACTGTAAAAAGCCTGCTATTAACTCCAGCAAGAAAAATATCATTTATCAGTTTCTTTCTTCCTTACATTTGTACCTTCCAATTTCTGTACTGTTGGCTTCAATAAGAATTTTTGACACAAAGGTTGATAATAGAATATTTATTTATTTTATCTCAAAGACCAGAGTTGAATGTTTATTATTGTTAAGGCAATACCCACTTATCTTTGCAAAAAATTTTTTTACCCCCTTCTATAAGTGACAATAGTACAATAGGACTCAAACCATACCAAGTGCAGATACATATCAAGTATCTGGCTACTCACAGAACATGTAAGTCTAATAGACCATTCCACCAAATGAGGAAGAGGAACAGAAATAATCAAAAACTGCCGGAAACAGATACTAAAAACAGCTTGTAAACCACATTTCATTACTTTTGTGACAAAAACACAAATTCTTAATTTTTTTAATTTTTTTTTTTCTTTGAAGAAAGTAAAGTTTGACATACGAGCTCTTTTTAATAGTATCTGCTTCCGGCACATTTTGATTATGTCTGTTCTTCCTCCACATTCGGTGGAAAAGTCTATTGTGCTCAGCAAACATACCTGATGCAGAGTTGAAATTGAAAAGTCACACTTTGAAGAAAAATAGAAGCTGTGGCGCCAACTGGATTTTCCCTTGAAGACTGACTCAGCAAAATCTGAGGTTATGAACATTGATTTATTAGCAAAATGTGACTTATGGAATTATATATTATGATATTACTAGTCTAAAAATAAACAGTCAACAATGAGCACACTAACTTGGTAGAGTTATTCAGGAATTTAGATTTTCCACTTGGCCACTGAAGAAGCATTTGGGTTTCCTGTTTGGATTCACACTGTAAAATCAAGAACAACTTATATACATATCAAGACATGTGTGAGAAGAAGAAAACACACTTGACTAATTAAATTACTTTATGCTATCTATACTAATGTAAACTTACCAGAGAAGGTAGGGATCCATCGAGATTCAGACCCTGGTAGAGGTGACACAATAACTTGGGAGCTCGAGTAGCAAGTGGATTTTCCCTCAAATACTCTTTCTGTAGAATCTGAGACAGAAACAAAATAAAAGAAAAAAGGTGAAAACTTTGAAGGATTCGTAACCATATTTTTCTCTCACAGAAGTGCGCATAATAAAGACAGCATTTACAACTGGGAAGAAAAAATGCCATACCCCAGTGGGGAAATATTATCAATTAACATCTGATTATGCATTGAATTACAGTTCTAAGATGACAGAGATATAACTTACTGCGTGAACAGTTGGGTGATTTCCACAGGTCTGCAATTGGCACAACCAAGCTTCAGGTGGACTAAATCTTTATACGCCCTATGCACACCAGTTTCCTTTTGCAATGACAAGGGCTTCTGCTATGAAATGTTCTTGAAACATCGAGGAGCACTAGATTCTGGCTGGTGACGGGTCTCAAAGCATTGCAGCACTCCTAAATAAAAAATAAAATTTAAAAAAATTAACAAAAATACGAGTGAATCTTTGACCAGCAGTATCAAATGTCTCATTATTTTTGATGCCATGGAATGTGAAATTTAGAAATATTGAACAACATGACATACCTGAGGAATCTCGTAGACCAGGTTTCCTATTATCCATCTCCAGTAAGCAGGATAGTCGTCGCATGAACACAACCAACTGGAAAAGAAAAGAATATGTAAAGTTTGCACGTCAAACTGAAAGAGACTCGTAAATTGTTAGAGAAATAACTTACATGGTACACTTTTGAAGGCTGGTGCGTCCAAGGACAACTGATAAAAGGCTGAGGGCAGAAGCTTCTTTCCTGACCATTCAACTCAAGAGGACCTCCCATGTTGATACTGTACCAGGAGTGTTATGATCTCGGTAACCTAAAGCAAACATTAGGTTAGAGTAAACATGTGCTAACATTGACCAAAATTATGTGCAGCAGAATATCGGGCAAGAGAAGCTGTTAATTTTTTATTATTAATATGATAGAGGGAAATTGTAAACAAGAACAGCTACAATGTCAACAAAGCACTGTGTTCCTCTAAATTTCTCATACATTCAGAGAGAAGGAAGGCAGAAAAGGCGAGGCATAAGCCCGCTGGGATTCGAACCCAGCAGTGAGACAAGTCCCACTCCAGGAGGCCGTATTATACCAGAGCCAGAAGGGAAACAACACAGCAGAGAGCAGTAAAAAGTATCCATTCAAAAATTGAAATACAAAAGCAAAGAGAGAGGAATCCCCTCTCATTCGCCCCCTCTCACCCACACATTGACCTTCAGGAGACTGGCCTGGGTCAACATGCCAGCAAGAGGGGGCAACTACAACAAGTTGAAAGCAAGCAAAAATTTACATTTCAAAGGTACAAGAGCAAGACACCCACTCCTCACACCCTGACCATGAGGAGTCTGGCCGAGGTCAAAGTGCGAGGAAGCAAGCAAAAATTTTGATTTGAAAGGTTACCACTAAAATGCCTACTCCTCACACCCTGACCTTTAGGAGTCTGGCCGAGGTCAAAGTGAGAGGAAGCAGGCAGGCCAAATGGCGCAAAACAAAGCATTCAATGGATACTTTTTGCAATAGAGCAAGTAAAGAACAGCAGACACAGGGGCAACAGGGCAACACTCATATATCAGGGAGCAAAAGCCGTCACTCATCTCTGTTCTCCACAAAACAAGATTTACTACGTTAAAAGCCTCTATCCGAATTATTAAATGCATCCAGCATCTGACTAGTTGGCAAGATACTACCCTTAAATAAGATGGATGGAAAAGTGAACAAGTATTATTTTAAAAAAGCCAAATACTTGGTAAAGGTAATTGCACATCGATAAAATGCTATTCTCTCATGGATATCAGTTGGCAAGATACCAACCATGAATTAGATCAACAAGTGAACAACTAGTATTTATACAATTGACAAACAAATTCTGGATAAAGACGAGTGACTGGCCATACACTTTAAACAATATTGCACTGAAAACAAATAAATCTACACAAGAATATTGTATTATTAAGTTTGTTTGAAAACTAGAAGGCGTTTTGAGAATGAACATGACTTACTCCAAATGATAAATATCTAAACAATACTTTCAGTACTTGAAAAAGAAAAGATCTCTTTTACATTTAATTATTCTCACTATGAAGATGCAATATTGTTCAAAGAAGAAGAATCATCATGAGCACAGAACTGCGATTTCAAGTGGAAGGATACCCACTAATGCAACAAGCCCTACTGACTCAGCCAAGAGTCCTAGCTTCCCTATTTTCCCCCCAATGTTAACTTATACAAAACCCTTTGATTTTGAAATGAACACGCAAGTGTGCCTGATAGAAAATGCTACTACTGTTGTAGGCTGTCTGTCGCCTAATCGGAATCCATCTGGTCCAAGATTTCCTCACAGAGAATACTAAGGACACCCCCACTTTCACATTTAAACAAGAACGCAACGTAAAATAAATTTCTGATTCACACTAATGCCCAAACTAAGAGCTTCATGGATGAACCATAGCCTAGCCTCAGCCTCACCAAGTGTGTAGCCATGAGGTGACCTAACCTTCATAGCTAACCTCCCTTGGGCACTACATAATGTGCTACAAGAAAATTACAGCCTTTCAAGGAAACAACGACATTCCGCTAATAAGAATATCATTGAAAAGTTACACCCAATGCTGATGGTTAATTATAACCTTACGGTAGGCACTCAGCAGAAAGAGGAACCATTACAGGAGCGAGGATGTTCAGTTTGTCCTCACCGAAACAATAAAATATGTGATATTTAAATATAAAAATATCACAATCCTCCCAATTATTAATTAATTAAAAAAATACTACGATTGAAACAAATAATATCACAATTACACATACCGCACCGCACACACCGGCCTCCGCCATGATCCCTCCGAAAACAACAAACACCTCCAGCTTCCGGCTCCGGATCTCCGGCTGCACAAAATGACGTCACTCGCCCGCCAGGTTTAGTGCCATTCAAAATACGATTCAGAAGGAATACTGCATTTCCTCGCAGACAAACCGGGTTTTCGGACGAACTGACCCTAGGGGTCGGTCTAGGGGTATGTTAGAGTCCCCCTCCACAACCCCCGTCATTTCGGAGAATATTAATTTTCGGCCGAAAATCGTAAAAATGCAAAGGCTATAGCCTTTGCGTTTTTGCGATTTTGGGTCGAATAAAAATTGTCTCCGATTTCGACCAAACTCACAGGGTACATTCTTCTGGCACTAAAAAACACACAGTAATTCCTAGGAGTCCTATACCGGACTTCGTTAGTGACAAAATAAACCCCTTAGCCACCTCGCCCGAACACATTGCGCGCTATCAGGAATACTGCATTCCCTCGCTGACAAACCGGGTTTTCAGACGAACTGACCCTTGGGGGTTGGTCTAGGTGTACGTTAGAGTCCCCCTGCACAACCCACCGCCACTTTGGAGCAAAATTTATTTTCGGACCGAAATCGTAAAAATGCAAAGGCTATAGCCTTTGCGTTTTTGCGATTTTCAGCCAAAAATAAATTGTCTCCAATTTCGACCGAACTCACAAGACACCCTCGGGGGTTGGTCTAGGGGATGTTTAGAGTGCCCCTGCACAACCCCCGTCACTTTGGAGCGAAATTTTTTTTCGGCCCGAAATCGTAAAAATGCAAAGGCTATAGCCTTTGCGTTTTTATGATTTTCAGCCGAAAATAGATTGTCTCCGATTTCAACCAAAATCACAGGGAACCCTCGGGGGTTGGTCTAGGGGATGTTTAGAGTGCCCCTGCACAACCCCCGTCACTTTGGAGCGAAATTTATTTTCGGCCCGAAATCGTAAAAATGCAAAGGCTATAGCCTTTGCGTTTTTGCGATTTTCGGCCGAAAATAGATTGTCTCCGATTTTAACCAAAATCACAAGACACCCTCGGGGTTGGTCTAAGGGGTGTTTGGAGTGCCCCTGCACAATCCCCTTCACTTTGGAGCGAAATTTATTTTCGGCCCGAAATCGTAAAAATGCAAAGGCTATAGCCTTTGCGCTTTTATGATTTTCAGCCGAAAATAGATTGTCTCCGATTTCAACCAAAATCACAGGACACCCTCGGGGGTTGGTCTAGGGGGTGTTAAGAGTGCCCCTGCAAACCCCCGTCACTTTGGAGCAGAATTTATTTTCGGCCTGAAATCGTAAAAATGCAAAGGCTATAGCCTTTGCGTTTTTGCGATTTTCAGCTAAAAATAAATTGTCTCTAATTTCAACCAAACTCACAAGATACCCTCGGGGGTTGGTCTAGGGGATGTTTTGAGTGCCCTTGCACAACCCCCGTCACTTTGAAGCGAAATTTTATTTCGGCCCAAAATCTGTAAAATGCAAAGGCTATAGCCTTTGCGTTTTTATGATTTTAGGCCGAAAATAGATTGTCTCCGATTTTAACCAAAATCACAGGACACCATCGGGGGTTGGTCTGAGGGGTGTTTGGAGTACCCCTGCACAACCCCCCTCACTTTGGAGCGAAATTTATTTTCGGCCCGAAATCGTAAAAATGCAAAGGCTATAGCCTCTGCGTTTTTGCAATTTTAAGCTAAAAATAAACTGTCGCCGATTTTGACCAAACTAACAAGACACCCTCGGGGGTTGGTCTAAGGGGTGTTTGGAGTGCCCCTGCACAACCCCCCTCACTTTGGAGCGAAATTTATTTGCGGCCCGAAATCGTAAAAATGCAAAGGCTATAGCCTTTTCGTTTTTGTGATTTTCGGCCGAAAATATATTGTCTCCTATTTCAAACAAACTCACAGGACACCCTCGGGGGTTGGTGTAGGGGATGTTTAAAGTGCCCCTGCACGACCCCCGTCACTTTGGAGCAAAATTTATTTTCGGCCCGAAATCGTAAAAATGTAAAGGCTATAGCCTTTGCGTTTTTATGATTTTCGGCCGAAAATAGATTGTCTCCGATTTTAACCAAAATCACAATACACCCTCGGGGGTTGGTCTAGGGGACGTTAAGAGTGCCCCTGCACAACCCCCGTCACTTTGGAGCGAAATTTATTTTCGGCCTGAAATCGTAAAAATGCAAACGCTATAGCCTTTGCGTTTTTGCGATTTTCAGCTAAAGATAAATTGTCTCCGATTTTGACCAAACTAACAAGACACCCTCGTGGGTTGGTTTAGGGGATGTTTAAAGCACCCCTGGACAACCCCCGTCACTTTGGAGCAAAATTTATTTTTGGCCCGAAATCGTAAAAGTGCAAAGGCTATAGCCTTTGCATTTTTATGATTTTCGGCCGAAAATAAATTTTCTCCGATTCCAACCAAACTCACAGGACACCCTCGGGGTTGGTCTAGGGGGTGTTTAGAGTGCCCCTGCACAACCGCCGTCACTTTGGAGTGAAATGTTTTTTCGGACCGAAATCGTAAAAATGCAAAGGCTATAGCCTTTGCGTTTTTATGATTTTCGACCGAAAATAGATTGTCTCCGATTTCAACCAAAATCACAGGACACCCTCAGGGGTTGGTCTAGGGGGTGTTAAGAGTGCCCCTGCACAACCCCCGTCACTTTGGAGCAAAATTTATTTTCGGCCCGAAATCGTAAAAATGCAAAGGCTATAGCCTTTGCGTTTTTGCGATTTTCAGCTAAAAATAAATTGTCTCTAATTTCACCCAAACTCACAAGATACCCTCGGGGGTTGGTCTAGTGGATGTTTAGAGTGCCCCTGCACAACCTCCGTCACTTTGGAGCGTAATTTTTTTTCGGCCCGAAATCGTAAAACTGCAAAAGCTATAGCCTTTGCGTCTTTGCGATTTTCGGCCGAACAAAAATTATCTCCGATTACAACCAAACTCACAAACTACCCTCGGGGGTTGGTCTAAGGTTGCGTAAGAGTCCCCCTGCACAACCCCCGTCACTTTGAAGCAACATTATTTTTCGGCCAAAAATCGTAAAAATGCAAAGGCTATAGCCTTTGCGTTTTTGCGATTTTCAGCTAAAAATAAATTGTCTCCGATTTTGACCAAACTAACAAGACACCCTCGGGGGTTGGTCTAAGGGGTGTTTGGAGTGCCCCTGCACAACCTCCTCACTTTCGAGCGAAATTTATTTTCGGCCCGAAATCGTAAAAGTGCAAAGGCTATAGCCTTTGCATTTTTATGATTTTCGGCCGAAAATAAATTGTCTCCGATTTCAACCAAACTCACGGGACACCCTCGGGGTTGGTCTAGGGGGTGTTTAGAGTGCCCCTGCACAACCGCCGTCACTTTGGAGCGAAATTTTTTTTCGGCCCGAAATCGTAAAAATGCAAAGGCTATAGCCTTTGCGTTTTTATGATTTTCAGCCGAAAATAGATTGTCTCCGATTTCAACCAAAATCACAGGGAACCCTCGGGGGTTGTCCTAGGGGATGTTTAGAGTGCCCCTGCACAACCCCCGTCACTTTGGAGCGAAATTTATTTTCGGCCCGAAATCGTAAAAATGCAAAGGCTATAGCCTTTGCGTTTTTATGATTTTCAGCCGAAAATAGATTGTCTTCGATTTCAACCAAACTCACAGGATACCCTCGGGGGTTGGTCTAGGGGATGTTTAGAGTGCCCCTGCACAACCCCATTACTTTGGAGCGAAATTTATTTTCGGCCCGAAATCGTAAAACTGCAAAGGCTATAGCCTTTGCGTTTTTGCGATTTTCGGCCGAACAAAAATTATCTCCGATTACGACCAAACTCACAAACTACCCTCGGGGGTTGGTCTAGGGGTGCGTAAGAGTCCCCCTGCACAACCCCCGTCACTTTGAAGCAACATTATTTTTCGGCCAAAAATCGTAAAAATGCAAAGGCTATAGCCTTTGTGTTTTTGCGATTTTCGGCCGAACAAAAATTGTCTCCGATTTCGACCAAACTAACAGGCTACCCTCGGGGGTTGGTCTAGGGGTGCGTAAGAGTCCCCCTGCACAACCCCCGTCACTTTGGAGCTGTGCCCTATTTATTTGAAAACAGAAAGCGAAGCACTGGCTATGTTTAATGCTGATGCTGAAATAGCTCGCACAACTAATGTGGAAACTTTGTCCACTACTGAGCAGCCAAATGGTAAATATTACAATGATTTCTTATGTTTATTATATTATAAACATTTATTATACATATTTATATTTATATTTATTATTTGCTTCTTCTAGCTCCCCTACCAAAGAGAAATAAAAATCTGGGTCTCCCACGCATTCCAAGAGTGCCTCGTAGCCAGAGGACACCTCTTGTCAACTCCTTTGTATCAACTGCAAGTCGGTATAGGTCAAGGGCATTACGCCTGTTCAAGGAGGTGAAAAAAAGGGTGAAACAACTGAGAGAACACAAAGAGACAATGGAAGAAAGAGTGTTGGAGCAATTTAGAGGGAAATTGTCTCCAGCTTTCTACAAAATCCTGGAGTGTCAGTTAAAAAATTGTAATAGAAAACCTCAAGGCTACAGGTATAGCACAGAGATGAAGGTGATAAACTTAGGGATACACCAGAGTGGTCCAAAGTGCTACAAAGGATTGCCAATCATAAAGCCTGGTAAGCAAACAATAAGAAGAACGCTCAAGAAGCTTAAATTCCAGCCAGGGGTTAACAAAGTGACAATGGATGCCTTACAAACAAGAGCAAATGGAATGTCTGACCGTGACAAGCAGGTGGTAGTTGGCTTTGATGAAATGTCATTGCGTGTCTACTTTGAATATGACAAAGCCAATGACAGGGTAATTGGCTGGGTTGACCTTGGAAATGGTAAAAGATTAAGCTTACCTGGAGAAGAAGCCATGGTGGTGATGGTGCGCAGCTTATTTGGCCAGTGGAAGCAGCCCATTGCGTTCTGGTTCAGCCATCGAAAGTTGTCAGCAGAACACTTCCGTGATATGTTCCTGTCTGCGATCCAGGCCATCCAGGACACCGGCTTGGTCGTGAGGGTGGTGGTAACTGACGGCCTGAGCAAAAACAAAGTGGCATTTGAAATGCTAGGGGCAACACTGCAAAATCCATCTATAAATGTTAGAGGTGCAAAAATTTACACTCTGTTTGACGTGCCACATCTGATAAAATCACTACGAAATGCTTTACTGAGCTACCCCCTTCTCCTGCCAAGCGGTGAAATGGTGTATTTTCAGTACACTGAACAGTTTGTGCGCCATGATATGGAAATGCAGCCACGGCTTGCAAAAAAAATTACAGAAGCTCATCTTACCCCGTACAATTTCCAGAAAATGAAAGTGCCCCTTGCCACCCAACTCTTTAGCAAAACTGTGGCCGCAGGCGTTCTCACCTACACAGTCCTTAGTGCCCTGCCTGCCGAAGCTATGGCCACAGGAAAATTTGTAGAACGGGTTAATAATCTTTTTGATTCCATGAATGGAATTTCCACTACTGCCATAGACACAGAAGACTACAAGACAGCTGTCACGGCCACAAGTCCACACTCCACCCTCTGGAAACAAATGTCAGAAGAAATGAAGAACTGGAAATTTTTAGGAAGCAGAAACCTCACTTTTCCAGAGAGGTGGAGGTGGACTATTACTGCTGAAGAGTCTCTTTGGAATGACCTCAAAGCAGAGGGGTATGAGTGCCTTCCAACTGGTCACATAAATAATGACTTCTTGGAAAATTTTAATTCAAGAACCAGGCAGAGTGGGGGGAACAGAAGAAATCCCAGCCCAACGGAATACCCAGCGGCCTTTGCTACGACCCTCATTAATGACCTGACCACCACTGTCAAAGGAAAGAATTGCCGGGATGACAATTTGTTGAATTTTATAAATTTAACTGCTCTGATGGGAGCAGTAGAAAAAGAACCCCTACAAGAGGAGGAGCCAGTCCTTTTAGTGCAGCTTCCTGATGAGGAGGGTGTTGAGGCAGAAGAGGTTGAAGATGAGGAGTTTGATGCAGAGGAAGAGAGAGAAGAGGAAGAATATGTAGAAACATCTCCACCACCACCACTTACCTCTACTGCTGACTTCAATGCCCGCATGAAGGAGAAGCTAGGCGCAGCTGCTGGAGTTTCTGTGGCAGCTCCTATTGTGGCTGCCTTTGTCACTAAGTATGGATGTGCTGACTGCTCTGCTATACTCCAAACTCAGGCAAAATTTCCTCTCCATCTGCCACTGATTTTGACCTCTGGAAATAACAGTGTACCTTTAGTGCCATCAGAAGAAATTTGTATGGTGGTGAAAAAATTTTTTGAAATGGCACAGACTTACCTCCCATCAAAGCTGTCAGAAAATTTTATTTTGGCAAACTTCACTGTGTGTCTATCCAATGTGCCTGAGGTTGATTTGTTTAATCTCTGTCCATGCCACAAGGACCTCAAGACAACTCTGGTGAGGACAATTGCCCGGCAAGCACTGGAGGACATGTTAGTCACTTTGCGCCAAACCTACAAGACAAGTAAAAAAAAGCCATCAACAAAACTCCAATTTGTGAGCCATCATTAATTTATTTTTGTTCTGTTTAACATTTGTTTTTTATTTGTTTTCTATGCATGCAAATTTTATTTAAGATTTGTTTTTCCTTTGTTCTTTGTATGAAAATTTTATTTATTGTTACTTGCAACACAATTAGCATGACTGAACATGTTGGTGACTTTGCCGCCAACAAAGCACCAATTTGTGAGCACTCTTTATATAAAGTTGGTCTTTTGCTTTGTTTAAAATTAGTTTGTTTCTGTGCGCGATTCTGTGCAAATTCTATTTGTTATTTAAAATTAGTTTGTTTCTGTGCGCTATTCTGTGCAAATTCTATTTGTTATTTAAAATTAGTTCGTTTCTGTGCACTATTCTGTGCAAATTCTATTTGTTATATAAAATTAGTTTGTTTCTGTGCGCTATTCTGTGCAAATTCTATTTGTTATTCTTAATGATGAGTATCTAATGATGTGATTGTATTTTTCAATAATGCATAATTATTTTGATAAATGACGTACAATACTAAATTGACTCTTATTTATTTTTCTTTGCTTCCTCGCTGCCCACTGTTCACTGACTTGTCTTAGCACTAAAATACCTACCTGTGATAATTAAACTGTACATCAAGTCCACTTCAATCCTTTGAGTTATAATCGAAGGTCCTAGAGAGCACAGGGACTGCGGTTGTTGACATGTAATGTTTCTTCCACGCTCTAAATACACAGGAAGGGGGGGGGGGGGGGGCAAAAATAACGACGAACACGGTGATTTCTTCATTATCAAACGAATTATTGAAGTTTTCTTTCACTTAACCACACTCTCTGCTAGTGCTGCTTGTGCTTGTAAACACTAACAATCCCGCAGGCACACCACAATACCCACACGAAAAGAGGAGCATATTTTGTTTCTTTCAAACGCGAAACGCGGTAGAATTTATCCTCTTAACATTCTTATCGTGACGTTATTCCTTTGTGACTTTAATTTTGTATCATAATTTCGACGTTAAGACTAAAACAGCGGTGGAAAATAAATTACCGAGTTTTAGATTAGTGTTGTGGTACCACGATCACGATTTTCAAGGGGCGCTACGTCACAACAAGAACAAGAGCTGCCGAGGCTCTCCCATTGGAGTGGCACCCCTCTGCTTAAATCGCGCTAGAAACTTGAATTTGAAGTTTTTGCGACTTTCGGTCGAAAAAAAATTGTCTCGGATTTCGACCAAACTCACAGGTTATCTCCTTCTGGGACCAAAAAACACATAGCAAGTCCTAGGAGTCCTATACCGGACTTCGTTAGTGGGAAAATAGGCCCCTAAGCCACCTCGCCCGAACACATTGCGCGCTATTAGGAATACTGCATTCCCTCGCAGACAAACCGGGTTTTCGGACGAACTGACCCTTAGGGGTTGGTCTAGGGGTACGTTAGAGTACCCCTGCACAACCCCCGTCATTTTGGAGCAAATTCGTTTGGGGCCGAAAATCGTTAAAAATGCAAAGGCTATAGCCTTTGCGTTTTTGCGATTTTCGGCCGAAAAAAAATTGTCTCCGATTTCGACCAAACTCTCAGGGGTGGTTCTAGGGGTACGTTAGAGTCCCCCTGCACAACCCCCATCACTTTGGAGCAACTTTTTTTTTCGGCCGAAAATCGTTAAAATGCAAAGGCTATAGCCTTTGCGTTTTTTGCGATTTTCGACCGGAAAAAAGTGTTACCGATATCGACCAAACTCAGAGGTTACCTTCTTCTGGGACCAAAAAACACATAGCAAGTCCAAGGAGTAATACCGGACTTCGTTAGTGAGAAAACAGGCCCCTAATACACCTCGCCAGCACACATTGCGAGCTATCAGAAATACTGCATTTCCTCGCAGACAAACCGGGTTTTCGGACGAACCCTTGGGGGTTGGTCTAGGGGTACGTTAGAGTCCTCCTGCACAACCCCAGTCATTTCGGAGAATATTAATTTTCGGCCGAAAATCGTAAAAACGAAAAGGCTATAGCCTTTGCGATTTTGCGATTTTCAGTCGAAAAAAAAAATGGCTCCGATTTCGACCAAACTCACAGAACACCCTCGGGGGTTGGTCTAGAGGTAAATAAGAGTGCCCCTGCACAACCCCCGTCACTTTAGATCAAAATTTATTTTCGGCCCAAAATCGTAAAAATTCAAAGGCTATAGCCTTTGCGTTTTTGCGATATTCAGCCGAAAATAAATTGTCTCCGATTTCGACCAAACTCACGAATACCCTCGGGGGTTGGTCTAGGGGAAGTTAAGAGTGTCCCTGCACAACCCCCGTCACTTTGGAGCAAAAGTTATTTCCGGCCCAAAACCGTAAAAATGCAAAGGCTATAGCCTTTGCGTTTTTGCGATTTTCGGCCAAAAAAAAATTGTCTCCGATTTTGACCAAACTCACAGGTTACCTTCTTCTGGGACCAAAAAACACGTTGCAAGGTCAAGGAGCCCGGTACCGGACCTCGTTTGGTAGAAAATCGTATACATACCCATGTCCCAGATAGAACTCGAAAGTCAAGAAAATGTCAAAGTGACGCCACTGTGACAATTTTTGTCACGAAACAGTGCTTTCTGTAAGACAGATTGATGTCATTTTGAGATCAAAAAAGGGTCATTGACACGATTTTGACATCTTTGTTCTACTTGGGGTACACTTTGCAAAGAACACACATACTGCAGTCACCTTACCTGCCTTGTACACTTTGAAAGATGTGTACATGATCATGCATACACTTATTAAAGTGTACAGGGGCATGTATACATTTAATAAAGTATACATGGTGATGTATTCATTTATTAAAGTGTACATGGGCATGTTTTCTTTATTTAAAGTGTACAATGTACATTTTTGTGCTGACAGAGTAAGACTAAGGTTTTAAGCACACATTATTATAATTTGTTCTTTTATGTTTATTTCTTAGTTTTTCTTAATTACGATGACTAATCACGCAACAGTTTTTACAATTTTTCACACATACATTTATATCATTTACCTAATTGCAAAATATAAATTTTCTACAGCTTTGGTCAAAAAATAGAATGAAAGACACAATGTTTTAGGGAGGGCACGCTAGAATAAGGCGGTCGCACTATCCAAAACACAAATGGGCGCGCGCGCGAAGAGTCTGGTCGCCATGCAGCCCGCGACACTGAGCGCCACGGCATTGTCATTTCTCCCGCCCGTTCACTCCATCCTCTACGACGGCACATCACTTAGTTCACACGGGGGCACACTTAGGGCCTCCGGTGCTTCCGGTTCCGGTGCGCCCGGGAGGGGGCCGTCCGGTGAGAGTTCTGGGTCACCGGCGACCCAAGGCAAAGGTCAGAAGCACGAGTCGAAGACCGCCATGGACCTCTTGATCTCCTCGTCGTGGAGGCAGGCGTCCAGGAACTCATCTAGGGTGACGACGCCGTCGCCGTTCAGGTCCAGCTTCTTTAACACAAAAGAGCAGATTCATCAGAAACTAGCAGGCGTCAGGCGCCCCCGCTGGCCGGCGCGCCGCGCCGCGCTCTGGCCGCTCCCACTCGCCTGGAAGATGCGGTCCACCTTCTCCTGGATCACGGCGTGCTGGTCGGCGGCGTGGGCCGGCTGCGCCGTCTTGCCCATGATCTCGTACACCGAGCCCACCACGTCCGCGAGCTCCTCGCGCGTGATGCGGCCGTCGCCGTTCACGTCGTACAGCGAGAAGGTCCAGCGCAGCTTCTCGTCGATGGAGCCGCGTGACAGGACGGACAGCCCGTGCACGAAGTTCTGGTGACAGAGGGGAGGCCAGGGGAACCTGAGAAAGGCCCGGAGCACACGGAAGTAGGGTTCTAAATATGGGAAAGTTTTCCTGGACAAACCCTGCCTACTACACCCGTTTACTGCAGTTTGCCTAGTAGGCAGCAGGGTTTGTCTAGGAAAACTAACCCTACACGGAAGCTCTGTGCTCATCAACGAAAAGGCAGTGAGGGTTGCTCCAACACCCCACCCCCGCCTCCCAGCCCCCGCCCTCGCAAACGCGCGCTCCTCTCACCTCAAAGTTGAGCAGCCCGCTGTGGTCCTGGTCCAGGGTTCGGAAGACGTAGTGTGCGTACTGGCCGGCGTTAGCTGCAGCAGAAACAGGGGAGTGAATGAAATACCAAGGCAAAAACGGCCTTTGCGATGCAAGAGGCTGCGAGCTGTGAGCAGCAGGGCGCCCTGCTGCCCGTGTACGAGCGGGCAGCGCGCTGCGCTGAGGAGAATCGTCAGAGAAATGATACGGCGCACGCACTCAACGTGATTCACCGCCCCGGTAATTGCACGGCAGTCGGCGAAAAACTAAATAAATTGCACTGGACCACAAGATACGGTGCGGCAGCGTGAGTCCAGCTGGTGGGCACCCACGTGGGCGCCGGCGCTGGTGGCCGGCGGGTCCAGGGGGACTGCGACTGACCAGCGCTCATATCCTTGCCTCGTATTGTCCCTCCATGCTCTTTTCTAGGCCGCCTCATCCTAGCGTTTCCCTCCTTTCCACCGCTTTCCGCAATCTCGCATTTCAACCCGCCCATTAACTGAGCGCCAAAATTTTCCGTTTATTCATACCACAGCATAACCACTTTTATTACTACTTGCGGTCCCGGATGCCGATTGCAATCGAAGAGGCCGAGCTTCCTCGAGCTGCAGGCGGCGCCGCCCCGCCCCGCCCCGCCCCGCCCCGCCCCGCCCCGCCCCACCCCACCCCGCCCCGCCCCACCCCGCCCCGCCGCGCCCCGCCCCGCCCTGCCCGCCCGCCCCGCCCCGCCCCGCCCCGCCCCGCCCCGCCCCGCCCCGCCCCGCCCCGCCACGCCCCGCCCCGCCGCGCCCCACCCCGCCCCGCACCGCCGCGCCCCGCCGCGTCGACACGCGCACGCGCACGACCCGCGAGCACGGCAGGAGCTTCGATAATGATGGCAGCACAGAAGGCATCCCTAGCAGCGAAATAATGGGGAATTCGCCTGCGACGCGTCGTCGCAAAACAGGCGGCCAGGAGAGCACCTGTTTCAGCGCGACTGTGCGGGCGCGGGCGGGCCCTAATGCGTGACTGGGGCGACATCATGCTGTTGCTATAGCAACAGGTCGCCGCCCCCGACCAGCACCGCCGCACCCCGGCCCCGGCCGCCCCCGGCCCCGCCGCCCCCGACCAGCCCCGCCGCACCCCGGCCCCGCCGCCCCCGGCTTAGCGCGCGGCCGGGGGCAGATAATAGCGAGTGGCAGGGAGGGGGAGGGGGCTGGCGCGGGCGAGCCCTTTAGGGCCATGCGGGGGGGGGGGGGGGGGGGCGGTGAGAGGGATGATCCAGCGCAGCGGGCGCGCGGATGGATAATAATAATAATGTTCCTGCTAATATTACAGTCTCGACGCGACAGCGTCAATACGTGTGTAGTAAGGCTCTACACACACACTCCTCCTCGAGACTCGAGCCCCCGCCCCCCCCCCCCACCTCCCTCCGTCTGTTCAGAGCTCGGCTGTCCTCTTCCCCTCCCCCCGCCCCGACTGCTGCTTCCCGCACCACAAAATAATTATTCTCTGATTTTCTCCCAAATGAAGTCCGGGATCGGGCTCCTTGAACTTGCCACATGTTTTTTTTTAGGCCCAGAAGAAGGTACCCTGTGATTTTGGTCAAAATCGGAAACAATTTTTTTTCGGCCAAAATTTTTATTTTTTTTTCTACGAAATGACGGGGGTTGTGCAGGGGGACTCCAATGCACCCCTAGACCAACCCCCGAAGGTTGGTTTGTCCGAAAACCGGGTTTCACTGCAGAGAAATGTGACGTTACGACGCAGAGGAAAGGGTCATAACAAAAGCGATTTTCTCCCAAACGAGGTCCGGTATCGGGCTCCTTGGACTTGCCACACGTTTCTTAGACCCAGAAGAAGGCGTCCTGTGAATTTGGTCGAAAGTTTCCTCGAGCGACAGCGCCCTTTAATTGTCCACATTTGAGGTGATTCGCAGCTGTTTGACCCCCCATCCCCTCCCCCGCTCCCCCAGCAAAGACTGATTTCCTGCCGTGACGACCGAGCTCATTTCGATTTTTTTCCTCGAACCTCCTTTCACCCCTTGTTGCGCTCTGGCTGTGTCCCGCCTCCTTCCCCCGGCCGCCCCGCTCTGATGAGGGAAGGGGCCTGTCCTCGCTTCCTCTGCCTTGGCCGGAAGTTGCACCAAGGTTCCCCCCGGCAAGGCCCGCCCGACCCGGAGCAGAGATGATAGTGAAATGCTGTAGCCGAATGCCGCCGCGGGCCGCAAAGTCACAAAGCTGGAGTGGGTCGTCAGAGTGTCAATGCTGCTTGTGCGCCTCAATACAGACGTGCTGGGCTGGGCTGGGCGCTATGGGATGGGGAATGTCGGGGAATAGAATAGAATGAACGAGTCCCTAATGCGTCTTGGGGAAAGTTACACTACCCCCGCACCCGCAGCCGTTCTCTGCTTTCTCACAGAGTAAAAATTATACTTTCTTGATCATAAAATCCATAGGCGGTACTTCGACGGAAACAAAATCTCGCCAGAATTAACGTGCTCCTAACCTAACCTAACGAACCTCTCACCTAACCTCTCCGCGCCGCCGGTAGACTCATCCCAAGGGGATTGCCAGGGCCAGGGGGCGGGGTGGGGTGGCGGGCGGGGTGGTGCGCGGCGGGGCGATGTCGCGGGGCACAGTGCCACCGAGCCGTGCCGTGCCGCACGGTAACGAGATGGGGATCGAATCACAGGGACCGCTCTGCACTCGGGTCTGCCCGTCGAAGGGCGCCCTGATCTGCTTCGCCCCCCGACCGCCGTGACCCTCCTGAACCGCAGCGCCTCGGGTCACGTTTAGCCACAGCCCGCCCCCGCCGCCCCCGCCGCCCCCGCAGCCCCTCTCACCGTTCCGCCACGGCTAATTTACCTGTCCACTGCGCCGCAAGGCGCTCGGGGGCAGCGACAAAGATACTCCGACCCGCCGGCCTTGACCACAGAACATCGCACCGCCTACCCGCCCGCCCGCCCGCCCGCCCGTCCGGGCCAAACTAAAGCGGGGCGGGGAGCTCCGGGCGGGGTAGGCACACCCTGCCCCTGCCCCTCCCCCGCCCGCCGCAAGCCTGACATGTACCGAACTATTATAACGACCTTACCGCTGGTCTCTCCGCCTCCAGCACCGCCCCCCGCCCCGCCCGCCGTTCCGCCTGGAGACGGCAGTACACTGCGATGCACGACTTACCATACTACAGCCCCCGGCCGCACACTTGTTGATCGCGAGTAAACGGCGGGGGATAAAATGTGTCCATCGAAACGCATCGAAAAGAGCGTAGGGAAGGCTCGCAGTGGAGCGAGTTACGACGCTTCAATCTCGAGCATCCCGCACCAGTAGAACTCATCGAGATGAGGTCAGATAAGTAATGTAACGCCCAAAAGAGTTCGTCGTATCAGATTCCAAAGAGTTATCCTGCCTGTTCCTGGCCGCCGTGTGTCGATAGCCAAGCTGCGCTCTCCAAGAAGAACAACCACGCCGCCGACTAAAACAAGATGTACTCCCGGCGCGCCGCGGCCGCAGCCGCCCCTCGCCGTCAGCACCGCGCCCCCGGCAGGGCCCCGGCAGGGCCCCGGCCGCCTCCGGACCGGGTACCAGCCCCCCGCCGACGGCCTGGGGCCTGGCCTAGGGCCGCGCCGATCCGGACGCGGCCCGCGGCCGCAACCGTGACGAATAGCAGCGCGGCCGGCCCGGCCCGGCCCGCCCCCAGCACCACCAACAACAAGTTTTATTCTGGATAATAACCAAGAGAGTTGAGGCAGGCGAGGCTAGCAGCCCGGCCCGGCCCGGGTGAGCTGTACTTGCCGAACATCCGCCCTCCTCACCCCCTCCGCGCCGGGGAGGCTCCCAAAGTCATCTAGAATTCCCCTTACCTTTTCCTAATGCCAGGTCTCTCTCTCTCTCTCTCTCTCTCTCTCTCTCTCTCTCTCTCTCTCTCTCTCTCTCTCTCTCTCTCTCTCTCTCTCTCTCTCTCTCCCTCTCTCTCTCTCCCTCTCTCTCTCCTTCGACGGCCCCACCCTCTCTCTTCTCTCACGGCTCGGCATCAGCTGAGGTAAGCGCGAAAGCTTCCCGTGTAATCTATCGCCTCGGTCTGCCGCTACACAATAACCAGCCCCTGGCCCCGGCCCGGCCCGGCGCGCGGAGGGGACGGGACGGCGAGGCGCGGCGCAGCGGCGCCTGTTCTGCTAAATAAGCCTGTCCCGCCCCGCGCACTCCGCCGAGGCGAGGCGCGGTGTCACTCGAGCTAATTTATCGGACGCTGCCGACGCGCACCAGGCAGGCCCGGCCCGGCCCGGCCCCGGGTGCATCCTCGTGCCGTGCGTCGAGGTGCCGTAGCGCAGGTTTCACCAAGTGTTCAGGCGACACCGTGCGCGGCGGGCGGCGGGGCGAAGAAGTGCCGCCCTGCTGCCTTGTTGGCGCCCCGCCCGCCCGGCCCGCCCCGCCGCCCGCCCGCCCCCCGCCCGCCCGGCCCGGCCCGCCCCGCCCGCCCCGCCCGCCCCGCCCGCGCAGACTTGCTGTGTCGCTGAGCCTGCCGTAGCCAAACTTGCTAATTCCTTTCACACGACACCTTTCCCGTAAGCCTCCCTCTCTTTGTCGGGCGAGCAGGCCTTCCCCTGGGCCGAGCTCACGCGCGGCGCGGCGCTGGCGCGTCCGACGCAGAAGCCCGCGCGCAGCGTGGTAGGCGCGCGCCCGCGCGACGAGCAAGTGCAAGAGAAACTACCTCACGAGCCGCCCCGCCGCGCCGTGCCGCGCCGTGCCGTGCCGCGCTGGGCCCGGGCGGTGGCAGGGCTTTCTTTGAAAGGAAATCCCCCCTGAGCCTCGCAGGAAGCCGCGC
Source organism: Frankliniella intonsa (assembly GCA_033675135.1). NCBI lineage: Eukaryota > Metazoa > Arthropoda > Insecta > Thysanoptera > Thripidae > Frankliniella > Frankliniella intonsa. The sequence goes on from CM066256.1 coordinate 3,962,213, forward strand.
CGTTGAAACGCCTGCCCGCCCCGCCCCACCTCGCCTCTCCTCGCCCTCCTCACGGCTCCCCCGCCAACGCGCCGCGCCGCGCGACACGCGATATTGCACCCCCGCCCCGGCGGCGCAGCGTGGGGCGGGCGCCTGCGAGCGGCCGGGTAGGCCACCCGTTCAACGCGCGCGTCGTGTGGCGGCCTACACCGGCGCTTCTCGGGCTCGGGCGCTGAGAGGAGAGGAGAGGAGAAACGACCTACGATGGAGCGCCTCTCCCGCCCCGCCCCGCACCCTCTCCCCCCCCCCTCCGCACCCCTCGCCACAACTATCCCCCTCCCCTCCACTCATACAACTATACGAGGCGGGCCGGGCACCATGTTGCCTAGTTCTAATAAAGCTGTCAGAGGCAGTTTAGCTCCGGGCAGCGAGAAGCGCGTCGGCGCGTACCCGCCCCGCCCCGGGCCCGGCGCCGCGCCGCTCCAGCGCGCCTCACCAGCCCCCGCCACCTGCTGGCACCCAAAAACTCTCGACAAATTTCTACCTGCCGTTACTCTGTCTTAATTTACCTTGTACCACTGTGAAAAACAGTCTTGAGGGTTACGGAAAAAATTTCCATGACAAGTGTCGTAAAGTTACGACTTCGAGTTGTATAGTTAAGAGCATTTTTGGACATCATCTGTCGACTTAGTTTTCTTCAAGGGGCAAGACTTTGCTCTCGTAAATTTACGACTGCGATCGTAAATTTACAACTCCATGTCGTAATCCAAAATTATAAAAAAAAGTTGTAAATTTACGAATATTTTTTCCCCAGTGATACATTAATGCAAGCCAGAGGCAAAGAATGTCATTGTAGGCATTGCGGGTAACAGACACTAGTGACTTAATAAAGAAATAAAGTGAAAATGCTTGGATGCGGTAACTCACCACCCTGGGGAAAGAACTGCTGGTAGATGAGCTTGAAGGCGTCCTCCTTGACCAGCCCCGTGGGGCACTCGGCCTTGAAGCCGCGGTAGATGCGCTTCAGCTCGCCCTCCGTGAAGCGCGTGGCGCGCACCAGGGCTGCCAGGCTGCTGGGCCGGTGCGTCTGGACGCTGTCCAGCTCGTCCAGCTCCGAGTCTGCAACAGGCAACGTGAGCGTGAGCCGGGAAGCCTATCAGGCACCGCGCCGGTGTAAGTAGGCAAAAGATCGTACGCACGCACTCGTGTCAGGCAGACGGATATCTCCGCCTGCCTACTAGGCAAAATGTATTCACATGTGTGGAGAGTTTGCCTCGTAGGCAGGCGGAGATACCCGTCTGCCTCACACAGGTGTAAGATCTTTTGCCTACTTATCTAACAACACTGCACGGCGCGCAGGGGAGTTTGTGTACGCACGGTCGACATCATTTTTAACCGTCAATCACCATGTTTGTAAGTAAGTAGCGACATATTAAGTGTCTTGTAATAAAACTACATAAATACTCATGCGCATTGTGTGTTTTTTCTTGCCCCTATTTGCACTTTTCTTGGAGTACTTATACTCTGGATACAGGTGAAATTTCACTAATTGCCAAGGCTGTAGTGTTTGTGTGCGTGATCGAGTAATAGTGTGTGTGTGTGACCGCATCATTCGAGGCTTGTCCCGTGGGCGCCCGAAAGGGCCGGGCGTGCCGCAGTGACGGGCCGGGCCAGGCAAGGACCGCCAGGACCGCCAGGACCGCCAGGACCGCCGGGACCGCCGGGACGGCCGACGCAATTAAACTCAGCGCGCCTCGTAGTTATAAGAGTTAAATTACACGGCGTGACGGCTCGGCTCGGCTCGGCTCGGCTCGGCTCGGCTCGGCTCGGCTCGGCTCGGCTCGGCTCGGCTCGGCTCGGCTCCGGGCGGGACGCGGGACGGTTCGGTTCGACGACTGGAGGGCGCGGTTAGACTGATCCGCCCGCCCGCCACGCCGCCCTGGCCACTCCAGCCGCTCCGCTCACACAAACTGAATGAGTTCTCCGCCCGCGCCTCGCCCCACCCCACCCTACAGCGCCGCAAGTTCTTTCGCACGGGGCGGGGCGTCCGTTCGAAAACAGACGCAGATTAGAACAGCGGGGGAGGGGGAGGGGAAAATAGGATTTTGATTCTGAAAAATAGAAAATATTTCACATAATTTTGGATTGTAGTTTTACACGGTTTTACACAATAAAGTGCAGCTCTTTCTTGATGTACGAAAATGGAATCTTTAATTAAATCCCGACCCGCAGACGAGGACCCTTGGGGAATGCAGCCGGTCATGCAACTAACAGCGGCGCGGCGCGGCGCGAGCTAGACTCGGTCCTGACCCGACCCGGCCCGACCCGCCTCCGAGCAGCACAGGCGGGGGCGGCGCGGAGTCTGGTGGGGCGGGGTGGGGCGGGGCGGGGCGGGGCGGGGCGGGGCAGGGCGGGGCGGGGCGGGGCGGGGTGGGGCAGGGCAGGGCGGGGCCCGGAGAGCAGAGGAGAGGAGAGATACTTTTGGCTGTCGGCACTCGGCGCCGTGCCGCACCACCTCCCCAGGCACGCGCTATAGCCTCTCTGCCGCTATTTTCCTAGAGACACGCTTATATTCAAATAGCCCCACTTTAATAATAATAAAAAAAACTATGCATTGCTTATTGAGCAGCACGTCGTCAACGTTTACATTAACCTAGTTGCGAGAAAAAATAAACACCACTTCATACAGTATGTACACAAGTTCAGAAACATAATCTGGCGCGATTTGGAGTCAGAAAGGAAAGACAATCGGTTCCCAAAAGAGGCTCTGAGTCCCTTTTCCCATTTTAAGGGGGAGCTCTTAACAATCTCCCACGATGGTTGCTACTAGGCGCCCTCGCGTTACAACGAGCAGGGACTCGCTTTTACCGCGGTGTTTGTGTTTGCCCGTGTTCTCCGATGCCCCCTCCGAGGGCCGCGCGGCACGGCACGGTAAAGGGGTAAAAAATATAAGATATACGACGTGGAGGGGAGAAGGCGGAGGGGACAAGGCGGTAAAACGGATAGACGAACATAACATATGTGCCAAGTGCCATATGGGATGATGCTCTCCTCGGGGGCGCAAGGGGCGGCGGAGGGCGGTGGGTGAGGTCGCGGGGTGGGGGTGGGGGGGGGTGAACCGCTCGCAGATCCGGGCAGACCCGATGGACTCTCGGTCAGATAGACAAATGGCTGCGCGCGCTATTTTTTCAAAGGCTTCGCGCTTGCCGTCGTCAACCCGTTTTTTTTTTTTGTTTTTTTTTTTGTGTTGACCTTCAGCTGGCCGACCTTCAATCTTTTCACACCGCTAGGGCCGAGCGGGTCCGGCCTGTGCTGGATTATGCTGAGCTGTTCTATGCTGTTCTATGCTGTTCTGTGCTGTGCTAGGCTTTGCCGGTCTGGGCTGCCCACACTCCATATCATTACCATGAAACGTGTCTTTGGGGCCGCTGCCTCACGCTCCGCACGGGACGGGCTGCGGGGCGGGGCGGGGGCCGGTTGGGGTCGGGTAGGCACAGCCCGGCACAGCCCCAGCCCTGTCATCCTCTGGTCTCTGATTGCAAGCGGGGAATATCATTTGTGTGTGTGTATGAGGAAACGTGGGAGAGAGAGAGAGAGAGAGAGAGAGAGAGAGAGAGAGAGAGAGAGAGAGAGAGAGAGAGAGAGAGAGAGAGAGAGAGAGAGAGAGAGAGAGCGGGTGGGGAAGTGAGATGAGGACGGGTTTTAGGGAGACGCTAGGATGGGGAAAGTAAAAGGGACACGAGAGCGGGGCCGCGGCTTTTTTTGCAAAAATCGACACGAATCGAGGGAAAATGACGTGAAGGGGGAGGGGGAAAATACGAGGGAAGAGAAATAAAGTTAGCTGGTTACGCTCATCCGCTGTCACGGTCCCGGGTCCCGCCCCCGGCGGAGCGAGAATGGCAACCCTTTGCAGAGCGGAGGCCGCGCAGCGCGCAATGTCCGCCACGACAAATACGTGACGAAGCACGTGCTGCGTGTTCACAAACCATCACCCAAACTTGTGTACGCCAACCTCTCGTTCATCTCTCGCAAAATTTTTAAAATTAAATAATTTCTTTTCGTGCGTTTTCAATCGGCTGATTGTACACGAAATAAAAACACCATCAATATTCTTAAAAGCCGAACGTCGAGACCACTTTTCGACTCGGCAATAACTGCGGCGGGAGAGGAATGAAAGAAGAGGAATCGAGGGGCGGTGAGGCGAAGGCGGTGGGGGCGGTGGGGGCGGGGCGGGGGCGGGGCGGGGCGGGGCGGGGCGGGGCGGGGCGGGCCGGGGTGGGGCATGGAGGAGGAGGAGGAAGCATGTCGGAATGAGGATGCTCGCCGGGGCCGCGCCGGGGCCTTCCGGACTCTGTAAACAGGGCGAGGGATTGCCTTTATTGGTGCGACGGCGCTCGGTAGGTCAGCGCCGCGCCACGCCACGCCACGCCACGCCACGCCACGCCACGCCACGCCACGCCACGCCACGCCACGCCACGCCACGACGCTCAGGGCGCGCCCGGGCCCGCTCCCTCCTCGACGGGTTTGGCCACGAGGGATAAGGAAGATAGGGACACACAGCAGCACCAATGGCATCGGGGAATATTCATGAAGGCAGCGACAACAAAGCAACCGAAAGTAAATGAAGGCGGTGAGATGAGGATGCGATGTAGGAGGGGAGGCGCGGCGGTGCGGCTTTTCGAGGAGAGGCGGGGGAGCACTTTGTGTTTCGAAAGGAGCGCCCGGTGGAGGGGAAAAAATAGGTGGCGTATCAAAGCGAGGCCCATGGTGGTTGTACGCTCGCCGGCTGCGCCCCCTCCCCCACCCCTCCAGGAGGCAGCCCCCTCCTCCTCCCCCTGACCCCCTGCAGGGACCATCGAGGCACCTCACGAGGGGCAAGGAGGAGGAAAGGGATTTGATGAAAACCGTCCAGCCGGCCATGCGTAGCCCACCACCCCGCCCCTCATCCCCTTTCGCTTTTCGCTTTCTCTTTCTATATTATTTCCTCCCTCCCTATCGTTCTCTCTGTCTCACTCTTTCTGCCGAGCAAACGTGTTGTAACGGAGTCAATACCAAGACATGCGGGAGCGCGCCGCATCAAAGCGAGAGAACAGACACACATGCGTTGCATGGGCTAATAAACAGAAGAAACAAAAAACAGGGAAAATACAAAATAAAACGATGAATAAATAGACGCTGTAAACAAAAATAAACAGAACATCTTTTTGCACTACAGGAGCAGGCGCAGAGCAGACGCACCCAGGGCGAACTTGACGCCGGTCCAGGCGCGGCGCACCGCGGAGAAGAGGCGGCGGTACATGGGCCGGTTGTCCTGGCGGTGGCGGTGGCCGCGGCCCGGCCGGTCGGCCTGCTCGGCCTCGGCCGCCAGCTGGCCCTGGCTGCACGAGTCGCTGAGCACCGACTGCGCCACCGACTGGCCCATGTGCGCCTCGGCCAGGGCCGGCCTCGGCCTCGGCTGGCTGCTCACCAGGCTGTGCATCTCGTCATGCTGGGGCTGCCGGGGCAGGGGCCGGGGCCGGGTCCCCGGCGTGGTGCTGGCCCCCGCCCCAGGCCCCCGCCCGGCGGCCGGGGAGCCTGGCGGGGAGCCTGGCGGGGAGCTGGGGGGCGAGCCGGGGCGCAGGCACAGCCAGCAGCCGTAGCCCGCCGCCGCCAGGAGACAGATCCTGCGGACAAGGGCGAGGAGATAAACGACGGCTGATGAAGGCGGGCGGAGCGAAGCCCCCGGCCCGGCGTGCTAGGACCTCGTTCAGCCCACGCCCCCTCCCCCTGAAGGGCCCCGTGGGGGCGCGGGCGGGGGCGCGGGCGGGGGCGCGGGCGGGGGCGCGGGGGGGGGCGCGGGCGGGGGCGCGGGCGAGGGCGCGGGCGGGGGCGCACGCTCATTCCCATTGTTCTTTAAAGGTCGTGCCGGTCGGCCCGTACGATGGCGTTCGGCTCGGCGGCCAATTGGCCACGAAGGCTAACCGCCCCGCCCCGCCCCGCCCCGCCCCGCCCCGCCCCGCTCCGCGCCGCGCCGCCACGCCCCGCCGAGCTGGAGCCTACACTGGAAGGAGACTGGACTCACCTGCCGGAGGTTGTCGCCCGCCGCGGCGGCCGCGCCGAGCCTCCGCCGCCGGCCTACGGCCTCCCGGGGCCGCGCGCGGCCCGCACCGCCACGCTGGCCAAGGCCGCCGTGCCCTCCGCCACCTCCGCGGCCGCGGACCCCACCTCCATCAACTGCGGACAGACAAGTGAACGCATTGCAGCACACGTTCTGCGACGAGGACGCCGGTGCGCACTCGCGCAGGTGCGAGAGAGAGAGAGCTGAGCGTTATTTAAGCGAGGCTCGTTAGCGGGCGGGTCCCCGCCCCGCCCCGTCCTCTCACCTGGCCCGCGCCGCGCGCCTGCACCGCGAGCAGCGCCGCTTACGAGACGGATTAGGCACCATGAAACTGAACAAGCAAAGTGCGAAGATGGCAGGGAGGGGAGGAGCGGGGCGCAGCAGGGCGCAGCAGGGCGCAGCAGGGCGCAGCAGGGCGCAGCAGGGCGCAGCAGGGCGCAGCAGGGCGCAGCAGGGCGCAGCAGGGCGCAGCAGGGCGCAGCAGGGCGCAGCAGGGCGCAGCAGGGCGCAGCAGGGCGCAGCAGGGCGCAGCAGGGCGCAGCAGGGCGCAGCAGGGCGCAGCAGGGCGCAGCAGGGCGCAGCAGGGCGCGATGATGAAGGAGCAGGCGGACTCTGATACGCCCTCAGAACTTTCTGCTGGGCGCGTGGGGGGCGGAGCAGAGTCAGAACAGAAATGTACGACCGCCACATCCTCCTACCACATCCAGCGGCACAGTCTCCAAGATCATCATCATCATCATCATCATCTCCCCCAACTTTGAAGATTCCAGACCGTTTGTCCCACACAGAGACAGCAAATCTCCTACGAGAGGCGAGCCGGGGCGGGGCGGGAGCAGGTGTCGTAGTGTGGTGTGTGACCTGACAGTCACCTACACCCTGTGCGTAGGCGAGTTACAGGAAAAAGGGGGGATTTTTTTTCCGACCAGTTGGTCAACGCGAAGTTCAGTAAAAGGGAAGTGAAGGTTGCCGTTGCGGTGGGAGAAAGCAGACCGGCACGGAAACGCTAGTCAGGCAGAAAATTTAGAGCTGTGCACGCAGCCGTAAAATCCCTTCCCCTTCGGAAATAACGTGACAAGTGTTACTGGCCCTCACCTGCCAGCTTTTCTTGATCCTGGCTTGGCCGGCCTACACCGCCACCGTGCCGACTAGACGTACAGGCACAAAACAGGGGCAACATTTCTTCCACACGGCGGCGGGGTTTTTTGTCTAATTTTTTTTTCACTGTTTTACTGACGCTTCGATCGATAAGGCGTCTAAATCATCACCGGCGCCCATTCTCAACAATTAATCACAAAGACAACTTTTTGCCTGCCGGAAATATGATAATTTCATAAAAATTCATAAGTCCCTTGATTGAGACTCCCACCCCGGCCGGCGCGGCGCGGCGGTGCGGAGCCTTGAGGGTTATTGGACAAGGCGAGGCGGCGAGGGGCGCTGCGTAAACTCAGACAGACCGCAAGCGACGAAATTCCCTTAATTTTTGACGAGTAATTACAAGCTGGAAATTAAAAATAGTCCTTGTAGATTTTTTTTTTGAAAAAAAAAAAAATAAGATTTTGCTAATGGACAGGTTTATGCGATAAACGTCGTAAGCGAGTGCTGCGACTCGAGAGAGCGTGAGAGGTGAGGAGAGAGACCTTAGACCCTTAGCCGTCTGGGCAACTTTGGAGGAGAAGGGAGGCAAACGTTTCCGGAATGCAATATTCATAAATTTTCCCCCTTTCAAATATTATCCGGGTCCCGCGAAGACTGTGAGCAGAGCCGGCCAGGGACAGGTCCGGTCCGAGCCGCGAGCCGCCAGCCGCCCTGCCGCCATGTGAAAAGCCGGGAAGCAGCACGTATTTTGCAACAGGGAAATGCAAATCGAAGAAAACACAGCAGACAGCAAGAGACGAGCAGAGGGAGGGAGGGAGGGAGGGAGGGAGGGAGAGAGCGAGAGAGAGAGAGAGAGAGAGAGAGAGAGAGAGAGAGAGAGAGAGAGAGAGAGGGGGGAGGGCAAAGAGAGGACAGGGACAGGCTTTATTATACGACTAGAGTTGTGACCTTTCTTCGCAGCGGTCACCCAGTCCTCAGGGCGGAGTGGTTTACTGCCGCGGACAGCTACGTCTGAGAGGCCGTGAGCCACAATCCCGAACGCCAGGAGGAGGGGGAGGCGTCCAGACCGCACCACGGCGCGGGCACATACAGGCAGACGCGGACAGAATTTTATTTAGTTATTTTCGCCTTGTCCCGTCCAGCCCGCCCCGTCCCGCCCCGCCCCCTCCCACCCTTTGGGTGCAGCGCCACTCCCCGCGCAGCCGCAACCAGCGCGCGGGCGGGGCGGGGCGGGGCGAGGCGGGGCGGGGCGGGCAGTATGGCGGGGAGGCCGTTACCCCGCGTAAGGTTTCATTAAGGCCCCAAGTGTCTCGCAAGTGGCGACGGCCGGGGGCGGGGCGGGGGGGGGGGGGGGGGGGGCGGGGGCGGGGGGGGGCGGGGCGGGGCGGGGCGGGGCGGCGCGCTGCGGCTTCAGCCTGTGGCGGCGTCACCGGCGCGCCTCGGCTCAGCCCGGCGGTGCAGCGGACCGAGCGGCGAGAGGAGGAGGACGACGCAGCGCAGGCGGTGTCACAGCGCGGGGCAAGAAAATAATACAGCGCATGGAACTGGGGGGAAAAACGTTTCTCTCCTGCGTGTAACGTCACTGGTAAAGTCGAGCTATCGTTTTAAACAATCGCAATGGTCTCATGAATGTATGGCCAATACAATGGAACAGAATCAACGGGGTCAACACGGCTCCGAAATGATAGCGGTAATGCCGCGCACAACACAGCAGCGATCCACTCACTACTATAATTGCGATCGCAATTCATCTCATCTCCCACTGATTCCCCGCAGCTCCATGCCTCTCCTCCCGCAGCAGCAGCAGCACTCACTGTGCGCATGTAGCAGCAAACCGACCCCAATCAAGTGCCTATGATCCACGCCAGTGCACATCCGATTGCCTCCCTTGTCGGCCCCTTGTCTTCCCTCCCCTCCCCTCCACGACCCGACCCTTATCATGCCTGCAGATCGGAATGAGGAGCGGGGCGGGGCGGGGCGGGGCGGGGCGGGGCGGGGCGGGGCGGGGCGGCGCGGGGCGGCGCGGGGGGGGGCGGGGCGGGGGGGGGCGGCGCGGGGCGGCGCGGGGCGGCGCGGGGCGGGGCGGGGCGGGGCGGGGCGGCGCGAGGTGGGAGGGCGCCTAAAGGGTAGGCAGCATGCGCACCGGCTGGCGTAGCGCGCTGCCTATCCCGTCGTTCACAGGCTGAACCCCCTGTGAGGTAGGCCGCGGGCGCACGGGCAGGCGGAGCGGGCTGCCTATCCCACCATTCACAGGCTGAAGCCCCAGTGAGGTAGGCGAGGTGAGGAGGAGGCAAGGCGCTCACGAATAAGGAGTTGGGCGCGCTGCCCGCCCCGCGCAACTTCACCGTCGAGTCGAGTCAGCAGGGGATGTTGTATAGCGGCGCGGCGCACGGCACGGCCGCTCACTCAGTGACGTCACGTCACGTGAGTGCCTGCCTGGCAAACCCCTTTCTCTCTACCCCCGCCACCCTACCCCTGCCGCCCCCACCGCTATGGCAATTCGCACACCAAATCCGCGCATTGTTGTCAGTCTGTGTATACCTCTTCACTCAGTCCACTGTGCTCCCGGAGCACCCCCGCTCCCACCCTCACCTCCTCTCTCCTCTCACTCCATTGTCCCCGATCGGTAAAACCTTCTTCCATTTCCCCGTGTCGTCGCCTGCTCGCGGCCCGGCCCGGCCGTGCTCATCCCCGCCCCGCCCCGCCCCGCCCCCCCCGCCCCGCCCCGCCCCGCCCCGCCCCGCCTCTACCGCTTTGACGCGCAGCCAACCTGCATCGCCACGTAACTGGACCGCCTCCAGACGCACGGCAGCCGCACGCGCGGGGCCTAACGAGACTAAAGGGGGTTGGGGGGGGGGGGAGGAGGTAGGCGTGCTCGCGACGAGACCACAAACAGGAAGCAGGAAAAAGAGACGGAAAAAGGCCTTCAAACTGCGAGCCAGCAAGATACGGAACAAAGCAGCGCACGCCGTGTTTTTCAAAGAGAAACACCCCCCCCTCTCTCTCTCTCTCTCTCTCTCTCTCTCTCTCTCTCTCTCTCTCTCTCTCTCTCTCTCTCTCTCTCTATGTGTTTTGGGGCCCGGGTGCACCGCTGCGCCGCTGATGCGTCGCCAGGGCCGGGCCGGGGCCGGGCGCCGCCACTTGACAAAAGCGTTAGCAGGGACGATTGAAAAGACTTTTCAATCTTTTTGCTTCTCTCTTTCTCTCCTTCCCTTTCTGCTCTGTTTCCTCCTATCGGTCGGTCCCTCCGTTAGTCGCTGCCCCGGTACACCTGTGCTGCCTGAGGGAGGAGGGCGGGGCGGGGACCGGGGCGTTGTTTCACACCGGGGGATGGCGAGACGTGGCGGGGCGGGGCGGGGCGGGGCGGGGCGGGGCGGGGAGGGCCGAGGGTGAGGCGGGGCGGGGCGGGGCGGGGCGGGGCGGGGCGGGGCGGGGCGGGGCGGGGCGGGGCGGGGCAGGGCGGGCAAGCAGTGTCTTCAATCAGCAGGCTTTGTGGCGCCAAACCCTTTCGTCCTGCCCCGTGCGCCCCACCCCACCCCACCCTGCTGCCGGCCCACGTGGACCGTGGCCGCGTGACCTACACTGTTGTGCGGGAGGAAAGTGACGTATGGAATTAACTCGTTCCCGTTTTCCCCTGACTTTCGATTAGTTAATAAACTGCTTGCAGCCGGCCCTCACGTCTATAAGAACGCCGGAGCGTGACGTGGGCGAACACCGAGCACTCTATGCCTATGTCCACAAATATGGGGAGTGCAAATAATGATGCCACAGAAAGAAAGAGAAAAGAAGGGGGAAAAAGCAACACACATCCGGGATGGTACGGGGACGACAGCTGCCTTGTTTTAATATTCGACTCTGTCAATGGGTCTCGTTATGGCCGTCGAGTGCGTGCAGCAGTGCCCCTACGCAAAGGCCGACCAGCGAGAGGAGGGGAGAGGAGAGGAGAGGAGAGGAGAGGAGAGGAGAGGAGAGGAGAGGAGAGGAGAGGAGAGGAGAGGAGAGGAGAGGAGGGTGGTGAATGAGCGAATGGAAGAGTGAATGAAACACTTTGCGGCTGAAATGCGCGCGCTTCAGCCGCCATTACGGCGCGCATGGAAGGTTAAAATTGTACGTCTTTACTATGCCATCTCCCGCGGGGGAAAGCCGCCCCCCCCTCCCCCGTCCCCCCTTTGCCATGCGCCCCGCGGCGCCGCCTGCGAGGGGCATTACTCTCCGCGGACGGAAAATACGTCACTTTTGACATTTCACCCATCAATAACAAACAGCGACAAGCGGCGCTCAAAGTCCTAATCGGCTGCGCGACTTGGACGCGACGCAATGATTTCGCGCGCGCTTTACACACGGCTCGTCAAATATCCGCTGTGAACTCAGTGGCGTGCGCGTGCACACGTACGTGACAGACCGCACCACGACCACTGTGAGAGATATTTGTAAGGGTTACGGGAAAATTTTCCATGAGATGTGTCGTAAAGTTACGATATCAAATTGTAAAATTACAAAATTTTAAGGACACTTGGTATTGACTTGTGATTCGTAGGCCTAGACGAGCACAAATAGGCTTTCGTAAATTTACGATTTCGATCGTAAAGTTACAACATCGTTTGTAAATCACAAATTACGAAAAAAGTCGTAAATTTACAAAGATATTTTTTACAGTGACGACGGGACGAGAAAGCAGCTCTCAACAGCGGATTCGAGTCAGGACGAGAGCGAGAGAGAGAGCGATAAAGAGAGAGAGAGAGAGAGAGAGAGAGAGAGAGAAAGAAAGAGAGAGAGAGAGAGAGAGAGAGAGAGAGAGAGAGAGAGAGAGAGAGAAGCAGGGGGAGTCAGGCACCGCCAGAGTTCAGGGTAACCCTTCCCCAGCCACCCGCTGTCAACAGAACTCTACCCACCTACCCGCGTCCGCTGGCAACAAACACCGACACTCTCTCCAGGGATTGATTTCGCGGTGCGCCGCCGAGGACGTGGCCGGCCGGTCGCGGGGTCGCGCCGGACACGAAGTTTTTCGACGGGAATACCGTCGATAAATAATATATAAATGCAGCAACTCAATAACAACAGCGGGGCGAGCGGCCGGCGCGGGCCGGGCCGGGCCGGACCCCAACAGTGCTCCAACAAACTGCCCTGGCCGCTTTTGGCATTCCCTATCGTTTCCAAGTCCTGTAATTTAAAGGTGCCACGGTGAGGCGAGGCGCGGGTACAACTCTATGTCCAACAGTCTGCGGAAACGGTGGAGATTACTAAGAAGAGTTTGGTTAAAAGTCTCACTTTTGCGGAGGGATTTTTTTTTGTCTGCTACGCAGTGACGGAACAAGGGGTGAAATCAACAAGACAACGGTGTGGACAGGCGGCGCGGCGGACAGAGAGGGCTGTGAATCTGAAATTGCACAGAAAGGCGGGGCAGGGTAGGGCGGGCGACTCAAATCGGACGCTATGTAAATGACAGACGGCCCACCCTCGGTAATTCCAAGGGGCTGGACGGGGTCCCCCAGCGTCGGCGCCATCGCAGCGCGGGGGCGGGGCGGGGCGGGGCGGGGCGGGGCTGCGGGCGGGGCAGACCCTGGCACGGCACACATGCCCGTGTGACAGCCAGAGAGTGCCGCGGGGAGGGGGGGAGGGGGGATGCAGCGGGCGATACGTCACGTATATCGAGGAGAAGGTGGCGCACTGCAAGGCGGGGCGGGGCCGGGGAGGAGGGGGGGGGGGGTGACCTAGGGTGCACTTCCAACACCACGTTAAAGTAATTGTTTCTAGGATAGACAGCGCGTATTATTGTATGCGGTGTTTCCGAGTAACGTCATATACTATCGCGGCGTTCTCCGGGACATAGCGGCCAGCCCGGCTCTGGCGCAGCGAGCCGCTCCTCGTCGAATCTTTAGAATATTTCATGGAAAGGAATAATCATTACTCGGAAGCTGAGCGAGTGGATGGCTTTGAGTTTCGGGTGTCGCGCCGCACCCCGCCCCCGCTCCGCCCCGCCTTGCGGTGTATATCCTGAGATATCCCCGTGGTTTCAGCCACTGGCGGCGTGGCGGGGCGGGGCGGGGCGGGGCGGGGCGGGGCGGGGCGGGGCGGGGCGGGGTGGCGCCCCTCCGATCAAAGGAACCCCGCACCCGCCCCAACAAGCTCCGCGCCGCGCCGTCTGGCTTCGTGTTCGTTTGCGGATGGCGGGTTTGTGTCTCAGAATGCGTTTGCTTGCAAAACATTTCACAGCAGGTTCTCTCTGCAGCCTCCTCTGATCCCCTCTCCTGCCGGGGAACACGAGAAGTTCAGGCGATGCGACACGGGTCAACTCTGTCGCACAGGCCTTTTTCTATTTAAAATTATTTCTGTGTATTTTGAAGTATTTCGCTGCATTTTAGAGTATTTTCAAGTATTTCTGTGTACACGTTTTTTTTAGGCACGAAGTAGCCTTATAGTTTTGTCTCGGATCTGACTGGTTTTTTATTTTTTTAATTTTTTTTTTATTTTTTAATCAGCTCTAACAGAATTTTTTCAAACTCAGTTTCAAGGTGGAAACCGACGCTCTGAAACCAAATCCGGAATCGGCATGTCGGTAAAATGCACCAGATCTGAGATATTTGGCCCGAAAGTTTAGTGTGAAACGTATCTTAGTGGGGAATCTGATGAGTTGAGGGGTTTTTAGTTTCGGGCGCCAACAATACTCGACAAGTACTCGCCAGCACTGGCCGGGCCGGCGGGCAGGGGAGAGGGCCCGCGTGGCTGGGCGTGGCTGGGCGTGGCTGGGAAACTGTTGATTCAAGTCATGCACAGTATTTCATAAAATAAAAATTGAAACAACATCCTAGGGTAAAAATGTTAATTCAGTGTTCGATTGATGATTGCACAACGAACCCACAGTTTAAAAATCAAGTCGATCTGACGACTCAATCCAAACATTTAGACGCATTTAATGTGCATTACACGTTCTTTAACGGTTTTTAGTAGTACATTTTAATTTTCAGTAAGCATACTGATTCTTAGTGATACGACGACTGAAATCTAACTTAAACTTTTCGCGAACCTGAGTGTAACTTAAACCTAAACTTCATGCTACTTCGTGACTCCCAGGATTTCACTTGGTGAAATCGTATTTTTTTTTTTCGAGTTGACCAGCCCCTTGTTTATTTCAGAGCTCCTATACCTTTCCTCGTCGTTGAATATCGTTCAATATTTCATCAAGCAGATTTAATCAAAATGTGGGTGGAATGCCTTTCTGTTTTGATCGTACGGGTTTGCGAAGACACTTTTATCGAATCCCGGCTCCAACCCTATCGGCACGGGTTTTCCGAAAAGACGTCAAAAAACACGCATTTTCGACGAAGTGCTAAAATCTGGTCGCGGCTCTACGTAGTTCATTCACACCAAATACCGACTGTCGTCAATCTGGTCGAGGCTCTCTGTAGTTTCGACCGGAAAATTCCGACTGTCAAAAATCTGGTCGAGGCTACGCGTAGTTTCGGCTCGGCAACACAGACCGTCCGGAATCTGGTCGCGGCTCTCCGGAGTTTTGACGAGAAAATTCCGACTGTCAAAAATCTGGTCGAGGCTACGCGTAGTTTCGGCTCGGCAACACAGACCGTCCGGAATCTGGTCGCGGCTCTCCGGAGTTTTGACGAGGAAATTCCGACTGTCAAAAATCTGGTCGAGGCTACGCGTAGTTTCGGCTCGGCAACACAGACCGTCCGGAATCTGGTCGCGGCTCTCCGGAGTTTTGACGAGAAAATTCCGACTGTCAAAAATCTGGTCGAGGCTACGCGTAGTTTCGGCTCGGCAACACAGACCGTCCGGAATCTGGTCGCGGCTCTCCGGAGTTTTGACGAGAAAATTCCGACTGTCAAAAATCTGGTCGAGGCTACGCGTAGTTTCGGCTCGGCACCACCGACCGACCTCAGTCTGGTCGCGGCTCTCCGGAGTTTTGTCGAGAAAATTCCGACTGTCATAAATCTGGTCGAGGCTACGCGTAGTTTCGGCTCGGCACCACCGATTTTTTTTATCCGAAAACATCCTTTAGGAAACGGAGATCAGAAACTGTGTGTTCTCGCTCCGGTTAAAACGGCGTCACAATTCAGAAACTACTACTTTTTGCCGATACGGTTTCAAGTCCTTGTTTTGCACGAACCAACGTCGTTTTTCAGTAGTCTCAGTGAATTTCTCGACCTTCTCTTCTCGACGCATTTTCTCGACCAGATTTTAGCACTTCGTCGAAAATGCGTGTTTTCGACGTCTTTTCGGGAAACCCGTGCCGATAGGGAAACAATGTCGCAGCGCAGGGTGGGGTTTGCCTGCACGTGCCGTCCCGGGCGGGGCGGGGCGGGGTCGAGGTCAGTCAGGCGGCCGCCAGGGCGCAGAACAGCCACTCAATACAACCCATGCCTAGATCGGAGAAGACCGTCCCTGACCCAGAACGACCTGTAGGGCAAAAGTAGGCAAAAGTGTCCCCCAGCCTACTGGGCAAATCACTGTACTTCGTTTTCTCCTACTTGTATCGCATCGCCCTTTCAAGGCCAGAAAGAATGAAAAATAAATGTTCCCGTATTGCAGAGTCAGGAGACGCTTTAACAGCGGCGGGGCGGGCCGGGGGCGGGCCAGGGGCGGGCCGGCGCTAGGCCAGACTGATGGCTCTAATGAAATGAAGTCGCCCTTGGTTCGCTTTCAAGACCGGGGGGCGGGGCGGGGCGGGGCGGGGTGGGGCGGGGCGGGGACGGGCCATCGGGCGTGTAGATTGAGCGGAGAGGGCGCTACGTGATTTCAGTGTCGCGTCGATAGAGCGCGCACAGAAGAGGGATGACTTTACGCTGAAACGGAATGTATTTAAGTGTCACCAAGAAGCACACGGCCGACTATCTTATTCAGACTCGAACAAAGAAGCGTCTGACCTCGTCTCTCCACGTGACCGACACGTGTGCGCACGCCTGTAGCCGCATATGTGGAGCCTCAGCAGGCGAGTGTAAGGGGCGCGCGGTGTGGACATGCTGTCACCCGACAGCCCCCAGCCCCGCACACGTGCGCAGCCGCCCCTGCAGCAGCTGCCGCCGCGCCGCGCCGCTCGGATACCAAAACTTTGACAAGCGGCTGTGCTGGGCCCGGCTGGGCTGGGCTGGGGCTCTCGCCCCCTACCCGCTGCTGCTCGGCCCCGGCCCGGCCCGGCCCGGCCTGTTACGCCTTGTATTAACTAACTCGCTTATAGACATGGACATGTCCTCCACTGCCCCTCCCCTCCCCGCCCCGCCCCGCTCTCCCTAATCTTCTCATAGCCTCCCCCGCCCTGGCCGGGGCCGGCCCTGGTGTGCTTCTCCCATGGTCAGAGGGAGGCGCAACGCAAAGTCAAGCCGAGGCGACCAGCCCCGGGCGGGGCCGGGCCGGGCGAGCGCCAGAGGAGGCGGTGTCCCTCCCGTCCGGGACCGCCGCGCCACCCCAGCAGCAGCGCCAGCAGTGCCAGCTGCCCCGCCCCGCCCCGCCCGGGCCGGCCGGTCCGGCTCGGTCCAGTCCTGCTTTGTCCTGGCGCCTCTCCCAACTAGAGCAGAATTAAGCGAAGGGTAAACCAGAGGGCGCCTCTGAGCGCCGCGCGTGCCCTGCGCGTGCGCGCGCGCGCGTGTGTGTGTGTGTCGGCGCGCTGCCGAGTAGTGAGATAGGACAAGAGAGAGCGGGGCTCGGCCAAAAGCGTGCAGACAGGTCCGAGGCCCGAGCGAGCAGGGGCGTTCTGGGAGTGGCGGGCCCTGCTGGGCTGGGCTGGGCCAGGTGCTTGGACTGACGCCCCAAAGGACAGGGGGCGGCGGGGGACAGCACTGGCAGGGCAGGCCCCTGCTACCCGCCGCACTCACTGACGCACACAACACTCACTCACTTACTCACTGACGCACACATCACTCACTCGCCTACTCACTCACTCTCGCACTCGGTACCACTCAGATACTCGGCTCGGAAAACCGCAAAGGGAGGAGGTGGAGCTGGTGGGTGGCCCCGCCCGGCCCCGCCCGGCCCCGCCCGGCCCCTGCCGCACGGAACTGGCACAGTGGCAGCCGCCCCGGCCGCCCCGGCGAGCGTTGCGGGGGAATAGGAATGAGGTGCGGGCTTGTGGTCCGAGCGACGCGCGGGGCGCGGGGGCGGGGGAACGATGTATGCGGCGGGAAAAGTATAACAGAGTGACAGCTGGCACAATAAGTGCTAATAAGTTTGTGATGCTAAACAGAGATGCTGATTGCCGATTCTCTGTTGTAACGTTTATTGGTAACGAGGACACTCGAAAAACAAAAGAAAACGGGCGTGCAGCGGGCATCCAAAGTGGCCGCAGAATTTTCAGTGAATCTCTCACTTATCATTCGTCTCTACACTCTTAAAACACTATGCACCACCACGATTGTGTCCGATTTATTGAGGGCTCGAGCACGGACACAATACTATACAAGGTGTCTGAAAAGGTTGCCGTTTTCCAGTGTACCGAGCGTGATGCTGACAGATGAAGTCGTCCAGGCCGTCAGGAAGTGAGCCGCTCTGTCGCCCCGCCCCGCCCCGCCCCGCCCCGCCCCGCCCCGCCATGGCGCCTCCGGGTGGCGCCCTCGCCCTTAGCGGCCGCAGGGCGGGGCGGGGCGGGGCGGGGTGGGCGTCCCGAGACCGTCGGGGCACGTCCTTCCGAGGTACAATATTTATTTCTGTCGCGCTTCTCCGTCGCCGTGACAGGGGCTCAGATAGGCGGGGCGAGGCGAGGGGACAAGGGTACGGCTAAGACAAAGCGAAAGTATTAAAACCGGCAAGAGGCAAGGATAATGCGCGTGAGAGAACTATACAGGAAGAGGTGACAGTACCGCGCAGGGCCCCATGCAGTAATACATGAGTAACCCCACAGGATCATCGGCGGAAGAAACTCACTTTCGGTCAAATTATTTCGCCGGTTTAACAACCCGTGTTCCCAACAGCGCCGAACTGTGTTGAATGGAGGAGGAGGACGGGGAAGTGGAGTGGAGGGGCCGAGCTGAGCGCTGCTCTCTGCCGATAATAGCATTAAGATGCCACCCCGACAGGACAGCCCCGGGCGGGGCGGGGCGGGGCGGGGCGGGCGCAGAATCAGGAGAGCTGCTCGGATCTGCGAGGCACGGACTGTCGAGGAAAAGGACAAACTTGGTTGACCGGTTGGCAGGGCGCGGTGCGGCGGGTGGGCGGGGCAGGCTGCGGGGGGCGTTGCCACGTTTCGAGTTATATGGCGTATATATCGGACGGGTGCAGCGTCAGCGCGGACGGGACGGGACGGGGCGGCCTGTTAAAGTCGCGTAACATGATGGCGAATCGGGGGATAAACCCCTCGCGTCCCGCCGCGCGGCGTAACGTAGCGTGACGCCCGCCCCGCCCCGTGCGACGCACTGCAGCGAGCAGCGCCCGGCCCCGCGCGTTCAATACAGGCAGCAGCGGCTGTTGCCAGCTTTTATGTTTTCATACAAAAATATTTTTTTTTTTGTTTTTGCCGGCCTTTTCAATTTCCAGCGGATATGCGCAGCCGTCTCGATATTTATGTTTCATACACCAACACGAAACGCCCGCGCGCGAGGCGCGGCCGCCCGGCCGGCCGGCCGCAGCTCCACAGCAAATTAATCTGGCTTGTGGTGCCGGCCGTATTGGGGCCTTGGCAAACCGGGCGGGGCGGGGCGGGACGGGGTGGGGCGGGGTGGGGCGGGGCGGGGTGCGAGAGCAGCCGCGGCGCGGTGGCCGGCGCCGGCCGCAAGCAGGGCTCGCGTGGGTGTCCCAAATCCGCGCAGTGTTCAGCGGGGCGTATCTCCCCCCGCCCGCCCCGCAGCCCGGGAGCTGCGCGGAAATATAGTTTGCCTCATAATAATAAGCAAACTCGGTCCCGCGAAAAGGTTTTCTGAAAACAGCCCGCCCCGCGGCGCGCGCACGCACTGTGCCCGCCGTCGCACCGTTCGGAAATGGACTTTACGTCCATTATTACGAGGGCCTTTGACGCGATGGGGGTGCGCGGGAGGGAAGCGCTACCGTGCGCTCGGCCGTAGTGGTCACGCGGCTGGTGTGGAAAGGGGATATGGAAACAGCGACAAGGAGAGAGAGAGGGAGGGAGAGGGGGTGTGCTCGGGCAGGGGTGGCCCGGGGGGTTGGGTTGGGGAGGGGGGGGGGTGACCCCCGTTGGGACACACCCATCCTTGCACCACTCGGGCCGGCGCAGTGGTGCGTGCCACGCCCTAGACCATATCCACCCCTGTCTATTTATACACACTCCGAATAGGAATAGCGGCGGAATAGGAATGGGATGAAAAAGGGCCTAGTGCGAATGTGAACGCGTGTGTGTGAGTGTGTGCGTGTGAGGCCAGTGGCGTGGGAAGAGCCGACTATACCGTGCCAGAAAACACAGGCACACAGACACCTTCCAAGTGCGTCCAACATTCGCAACACTTTGGTGTTTCCAGCGCGCAGGCGAGGCGCGCGGCGCAAAGACGAAACAAAAACTGGCGGGACGCGACGCCGATGATGACCTCGTTAGCCGTTTTGCGCCCCGTAATGAGCGATGAGCCACCTGCTTCCGCCCGCCCGGCCGGCGCGGCGCAGCCGGCAAGAAAATCCAACAGCAGGGGGTACGGAGAGAGGGGAGGGAGGAGGGACAGAGCCACTTATCAACGGGCAGACGGGCGCCAGATACGCGGGTCTCTGCCGCCGTCTGCTCTTCCTCCCTCATCCAACAGCCTTCTCTCTCTCTCTCTCTCTCTCTCTCTCTCTCTCTCTCTCTCTCTCTCTCTCTCTCTCTCTCTCTCATCCTGCATACCTTTTTCTCCGAATTGGCGCCACGTGCAAAACAGGGAGGGTGAGAGGGTGAGAAAGAGAGAGAGAGAGAGAGAGAGAGAGAGAGAGAGGGGGGGGGGGAGACACGGCACGGTCGCGCCACCGGCGGCGGTGGCTGCGGGGGCGGTGGCCGCGCGCGCGCGATTTTCAAGCCCTTTCTGAATTAATTAATTGTAGCCGAGTGGAGCGCGGGCGCGGGGCGGGGCGGGGCGGGGCGGGGCGGGGCGGGGCGGGGCGGGGCGGGGCGGGGCGGGGAGGGTTAATATCCTCGCCCGGCCCGGCCCGGCCGGCAAAAGGGAAAACAGGGCGCGGCGGGGCGGGGCAAAATGTTTCGCGCTGCTTTAAACTGAATTAAATAATGCTCGTCACGCAATTATGCGGAGAGGGCCGTTCGACGCCATGCCGCATCAGCTTCAAAGCCGAGTACAAGTTTCACACTGGTAGTTTTTATTTTTCTTAAGTGCAAGATAAACAATTGATCGAGACCAAAAATTTTAAAACCGCTTGATCGCAAAAACAAAAGACCCAATTGTTTACTCTAAAAGTTATCAAAATGCACGTTTTGCATAAAAAGGTAGTTTCTCTAGAATTTTTATAAAATTGCAAAACGTGCTTAAACATGTGTAAGTGACTGCGAGTTGAATACTTGATGAAAGACAGTACAGTACAGTCTGCGAGCGGGCCGGGCCGGGCCGGGCAGCGCAGCGACCCCGAGGTGCCGTCTGCTCCCATAATCTCCCCGCTGCTGTAGAGGGAGATTTATTATCTCCCCGGGACTTTCACCAGCCGCTGACCACCGGGCCGCTGGGAGCCACATGGCGTGCCGGGCCGGGCCGGGTGAGCCTGGACGCTTACGCAGTGCGTGTCGCCAGCGAGACACGTTCAAAAGTATACGGAGCCCAGCCCGGCTAAAGCCAAGTGATGTATAATTAACAACAATTACGGGAGAAGAAAGGAAAAGTATTTAAGCTTCCCGCCGCAAGGACGTTCTCCATTATTTGCCCTGGATGTGCTCAAGTCCTTGCTCCTTATCTTTGGCCTTCCTTCCTTCCCTTTACAGTGCCGGTATTAAAATTTCACTCGGCTCACCTCGGGTTGCCCCTGCTTCACTCCCTCCGTCCTCCTCCTCGCCGCGCACAGACACGATACGGCATCCTGATGAGATCTAATTGCCCCAGGACCTTCTCTGAACATAACAGGAGAAACGTGGAGGGCGGGGAGGGGCCGCGGGGGGCCGCGGGGGGCCCCGGGACCTGGGCCCCAGCCCGGCGCCCCCGGGCCCCGCGGGGGCAGCTGCGCGCCGCCGCCGCTGACGGCAACTTTTATAAAAGTTGGCGCGCGCGGGGCGGGGCGGGGCGGGGCGGGGCGGGGCGGGGCTCGCTCACAGTGGCTCTCTGGCGCGCCCCGCCCCGCCCCGCCGTGGCCCCCGGGGCACGCCCCGCCCCGCCCAGGCCGCGCCCTCCATGAACCTGGCCCTCCTCTCAACACTGTACACTGGCTGCTTTGCATTGCATCGCAGCTCTGCCGCGGCCGCGATTTAAGAGGGAGCAGGCCGGTAGGCAGCTTGCCTACAAATACCCCTGTATTTAGGCAACTTGGTGTACACCGCCCACCTAAAAGTCCAACCTTATCTCACCCCTGAGGTCTCTATGCGGGACTCGGTCGGACTCGGTACACCCGACTCAACACCCGGCCCAGCTCCCAGCTGGCTCTGGTCTGTCCGTCTCTCACTATATCTCTCTTTCTCTCTCATCATCGCTACTCTCTTCAGCTTCATGATTGGTCTCTGCAGGTGAGACAGCTCGTCCCCCCCTGAGGGGCCTCTGTTCGCCCATCTGCCAGTCCTGGCTCTGCGCCCGGCCCCAGCCCAGCCCAGCCCAGCCGAGCCGAGCCCCAGCCCGCGGCAACAGGTGGCAGCCGAGCCGGGGGGGGGGGGGGGGAGGCGCTGCCAGCGAGGCGCGAGAGCGATACAGGGCCGACCGACCGACCGGGCGGATGAAGACGGGGGGGGGGGGGGGGGGGGGAAATCACGAGGAATTAATTGCGCGACATAGCGACTGATATATTTCACACAAAAAAAAATTGTCTTATTATGCAGAAAGGTATACTCGATTTTTTATCGACCAGATTAAAAGACGTCGCTTTAGCTGTCAGTCTTGCGACGATAATGTAGCTATCCACGCATCTATCCATCCATCCATCCATCCATCCATTCATCCATCGCCGGCTCTCAACATTCACTCCCTCCAATTTCCAAGGCAAAGCACAGAGAGAACCGTAAAGAGACGCCTCTTTGCTCATTGCAATGCAGCCTCGGGCACGGCGTCGCGCCCATACGGAGGCATTGCTCGAGAGGCCGAGCGCCGCGCAGGGAAAAAGTAGCAAGGAACACTAACGCTACAACGTCACTGAGTTCCGTTAGTCTTTTAGTTATTCGCGCGGCCCCGCCCCGCCCCGCCCCGGGGGAACGTGACGGACGCGCACCGTCTGATCTGCGGCGCGTTTTATTGCGCTGCTGGGGATGCGGCCAGCCCCGCCCCGCCCCGCCCCGCCGCCCACCCGTGCTGTTCCCGTCTAAAGTTTAAAATGGGTGGCCGCACAGGGTCACGCTGGACGGTGCGGCGGAGCCCGATCGGGCCGAGGCGAGGCGGGGCGAGGCGGGACGGGGCGAGGCGGGGCGGGGCGGGGCGGGGTGGGGCGGGGTGGGGCGGGGTGAGGCGGGGCGAGGCGAGGCGGGGCGGGGCAGCCTCCAAGGGACAACTACCGCCTATCGACTCCAACTCCACGCGTTCCCGCGGCAAGAACACGCGACCCCCGCCGACACTGCCGCACACGCTACCCCACGTTTTACTTTTACATATTTTTTTTTCAATACAATACTGTTTCCTTTGTTAGGGCAATAATTTATTTCTACTCTGACAAACTTCCGGGCTACAAAAGAATTCTTAACAACTTAAGTTGTGCCACGCGGTTCATCAGCAGCATTACTGCACGCGGATACCCAAGCGTAAACCGTGGAGCAGTTTAATCGCCACACAATGATCCGACACAGAGCCGCGTAATGTACAGTGCCGGACCAGCAGCCGGGGCGGCCCCCGCACACCGGCCGGCCACTAGCACGGCACGGCGGGCCGCGCTCAACATCCGCATCGGCTCTCGTAACTTGTCGTCAGAAATGTAATACGGGCGAGCGGGGCCGGGCCGGGCCGGACCGGGCGGCCACACGGGGCAACGGCGCGGTCACGGCATGAGGATGAAGCAGCCTGCATGCTGGGGGGGGGGGGGGGGGGGGGAACTACTCTGCAACATAGGCGTCATAAAAAAACTTCAATAAACGTTTTGTTTAAAGTAAACCACATAAAAGCCGACTGCAATTTTCCTCCCAGACCAAAAACGCACCTCGACCTATACAATGTACAAATCAGAGTGATAAATCTCTCCCAGGGCGCGCGGCCCGGCGGCACCTGCGAACTACGCGGCGGGTCGCGGCGCGGCGGTAGGAATCGGCGACACTCCCCCGAAATAGGGAGGCGCGGCGCGCCACACACCTGCCGTAAAAACTACTTTGTAGGTCGGGAGCGGGGGCGGCCGGGCCGGCGGCGGTGTGCCGAGTCGATTGGGGCGTTGTCTTGTGAGAGCAAGCGAGACGACAGCTCGAACCGCTTCCGCGAGAGAGAGCGTGAGAGAGAGAGAGAGAGAGAGAGAGAGAGAGAGAGAGAGAGAGAGAGAGAGAGAGAGAGAGAGAGAGAGAGAGAGAGAGGGAGAGGGAGAGGGAGAGGGAGAGGGAGAGGGAGAGGGAGAGAGAGAGAGGGAGAGGGAGAGGGAGAGGGAGAGAGAGAGAGCGCGCGCGAGAGAAAGAGAGAGAGAGAGGCGAAGAAGAAAGGCCACACCCTCGCACCGCCAACCACCAGGCGCGCGAGAGAGATAGCGCAGGTGACTCCCACACCGCTGTGCCCAAGCCTGCCGCAGGCGCGGGGGCACAGCGGGCACGCCCCCTTCTCTTTCACGAAGAAAGGTGCCCTCAAAAATCCGTTTCGTTTCTCTCTCTATTTCTCTCGTTTCCTCTGTGTGTCTCTCTCTCTCTCTTCCGCCACCAGATTCCGCGAGTCTGTACGCCGGGAGAGAGTAATCAAAGGCGCGGTCTGGGCGACGGCGCGGCGGCAGAGCAGAGTAGCTCTCTCCCTCTCTCCCTCTCTCTTTCTCTCTCCTCTGTTCCTCCCTCTCTCCAGCGCAAGCAGCAGCGTAGAGGAAACACTTATGAAAGTTGATTGGTAGAGCGACCGGAGAGAAGTTCTCTACCGCGGACCTCGCCTCGCCTCGCTCTCGCTCGCGCCGGATCCACCAGGACGCCGCTTCCGCTGCGCCCGCGCTGCGCCCGCCCTGGAGCCTGCCTTAGGTAAACGCTCTCCGCGCCGCGCGCCGCTGGAGCGCCCGGCAGGCAGACAGGCCCGCCCAGCACGCGCGTCGGCGGGTTGCCTATCCCGAGTTGATCGGGCGCTAAGAGGAGATGGTTTCCTCTCCTGCACGCCTCACGTCTCTCCCCACTGTCTCGTGTAGCGCCTTGAGCCGCTGCTGCGGCTGCTGTTTTCCCTTCCGCTTCATTGGCTTACGTATCCAATTTCTCCCCTCCGCCCCGCCCCGCCCCGCCCCGCCACCCCCTTATGACCAGCTCGCCTTACAAGGTGCTCCCCTGCCTCTCTCCCCCGTGCCGTGCGCCATGAGTGATGGCGCTGCCCCGGGACCTGCCCTGGGCTCGGCTCGGCTCGGCTCGGCTCGGCTCCCATGAAGACATGAGACGGGCGCCACGTAATATCTGGAGCACCGCATAACGAGGTTGCGCGCCGCTGATGGGCATTATTGTCGCCATGGCAACCGGGCGGGCCGAGGGCAGAGGAGTAGTCTGTCGTCCGGCGCGCGTCAGCAGGTTTTGCACACACCTAAAATCGTAATACACGGGCGGAGCAGAGCTCTGTTTTGCCGCTGCTATTATTGACAGAGTAGTTGGGTATACATAGGCATAAAGTGGGAGAAACGCACGGAGAAGACGAATACACGCAAAGATAGGAGCGGCAGAGAAAAACGTCTGGGGAGGGAAGACTCGAAAGGGGTGAAAGGAAACTGTGTTTGGTCGCCCCCTCCCTTCCCTCACAGTGCTGTAGTCCACGACGAGTAGTCAGCGGGGCGGGACGGGGCGCGGGCGGGGCGGGGCGGGGCGGGACGGGGGGGGCGGGACGGGGCGCGGGCGGGACGGGGCGCGGGCGGACGGCGCGGCCATGTGTGCAGAAGAGGGCGGGGTGGGGGGGACGAGTCGGCCGTAATATTTTGACTGAAAATAAGGCTCTAGTGCGAGTAGTGTTTCGACGCGGCGCCGCAATAGTTCCACCAGCCGTCGCGTCGCGGCGCGGCGGGCTGGCATTGGGCGGACCTCCACCCCCGCCCCTCCGCGCTACACGTCGACTTTGCATTCCCCGCCCTCCCCTCCCCCTCCTCCTCACTCGATTGTAGCTCCATCATGGCATGTCGGCAAACACATGCGGCTCCAGCCGTCCACACGAGCGCGTCTGCGCACTCACACAATTATGCGCGCGTATGCCGCGCGGCCCGGGCCCTTTTTGCATTCGGTGACCCCGCCCGCCCCGCATCACAACGAGGACCCACCACCGATTCCACTCTCTGTCTCTTTGTTGTGCATGGGAAACACGCTGTATGTTAAATGGTGCAATAACATCTCACATCGCAATACTTGGAAAGTAAGGAAGAATAATTTTTTGCAGGCATTACTGCCCCTGCGCGGGCCCTGGCCGGCGGCGCGCAGGGGGTTTGGTGGGGCTGGGCTGGGCTGGGCGGGGCGGGGCGGGGCGGGGCGGGGCGGGGCGGGGCGGGGCGGGGCGGGGCGACCCTCAGGTGTGGGGGTGGCGGGGACAGCGATCAGACCTGCTCCCTTTTCATTTCACATCGCGTCATTTTCTTCGGCTGGAGTTTGGAGCACGCGGCATCCTCCATTTAAGTTTCTAATCTCAGACTTCGGCTGGGCGTGGCGGGGCGAGGCGGGGCGTAGCGGGGCGTGGCGGGGCGTAGCGGGGCGTGGCGGGGCGTGGCGGGGCGTGGCGGTGGGGTGCGGGGAAAACAAGGGGTCCGCATCCCGTCCTCCAAAACTCGCGAATAAAATAGGCAGTCCATCCAACGCACTGTAAAAAGACAGCCGCGGTGGTGGGTTTGAGGGGGCGAGCGACGGCAGAGGAAGGGGTTGAGAGAGTTGTTGAAAAATAATTAATAAGGGCTGAAAGGAAAGTGGATTTTGAGGGGGTGGACGGACGCGCGCGCGCGCGGCACGGGGGCTAGAGACTTGGTCTTCCGACAAGGGTAGTAAGGAGAACGCTGCAAGGCGCGAGCAGAGTTCCGGCGGGGCGGGGCGGGGCGGGGCGGGGCGGGGCGGGGCGGGGCGGGGCGGGGCGGGCGGGCGGGGCGGGGCGAGTGCAGCTCCGGCTGCAATGCTCCTGACCCGGTCCGGCAGCGCTCAATGAGAGCAAGGGGAGCAGTGAAGAGAAAGCCATCCGTCTAGCCGGGCCGGGCCGGGCCGGGGCGGGCCGGGCAGGCTCCAGCACACTATCGCTTTCTGACAGGCCGGCTGTTCCCGGCTCGGCTCCTCGCGCGACTCTGTAAGCCCGGGCCGTGGCGTGCGCTATCGTGGCCATCTCCGGCCCGAGTGAGCCGTCCTCGCCCTCCTCTCCTCCTCTCCCCCTCTCCCCCTCTCCCTCTCTCCCTCTCTCCCTCTTTCTCCCTCTCTGTCTCTCTCCCATTATCCCGCCTCCTCCCTTTTACTTCCTGTGTCCCTCAGCCGCGACACAAAGTCAAGTCGCTGACCAAAAAAAAAAAAAAAAAAAAAAAAAAAAAATATCCAACACTCATACTTGGTGTCGGCCTGCCCTTCCAAAACTACTTAATATCTGAATCTCAACTCTGACGAGCACAACTCGCTCTGCCTATGCCCACGGGTTTACAGAGTACACTTGGGTTGGGATAGGTTCGGTGCTCTAAGTAAAGTTAGTCCGCGCACAACACAGAAGGGGCGAACGTGGATGGAGTGTGGCGTTCCGTGGCCGAGGCGCAGAGTTGGGCGGCAGAGGAGGAGTAGAAGGCAGCGGGGCGGGCGGCCATGCACCCCCGGGCCCCGCCCTGAGAGCAGAGTAAAGGGCCAACAAAGTCTCTCCTCACTTCCATTAGCGCCACTCCTAGTTATTGGCAGTGTAAGTGCGGGCCCAAGTCTCGCACTGATTTCTCATCAAACACAAAAGGACAGGCGGATGTGTTCACCTGGCGCCGCTCCGGCGGAGGGGGGAGGGGGGGGGGAGGTATGAGGGGGTTAGAGAACCACCACCCCCCCTCCTCCACCCTACAAAAGGTGGGACAGCTGAACGATTTCGCCACCTGGGTAAGAGTAAGGGTTGCGAAGGCAGCGTCACGTGATGCAGACAAATTTCGCGCTCATTTTCTGAGGCAGCAAATTGAGAGAAAAAGAAATAGGGGAGGGGGGATGAATTTCTCCCTTACTGTTTACCTCGAAAGCAAAGCAATTTCGCTTTGCCTGTGGATATGAGAAGTTCTCTCTTCTCGCTCACCGTCTCCGCGCGCGCAGCGCGGCCTGCCCCGCCCCGCCCCACCACGCCCTTGGCGAATTTGCGTTTTCTGCCCGAGGGTGCACCCCGCCCTGCCCCACCCCACCACGCCCCGCCCCGCCCCACCACGCCACGCCCAGCGCCGCTCGGAGCTCCAGCCTGCGGCTCGGCCAAGCACGCCACATCAAACTCGATGGGATGATGAGCATGCCACAGCGCGGGCAGGGGCGGTCAAGGGGCGGCCAAGGAGGTGGGGGAGCTACTGGGCAGCAGTGACCTGCACTGCTCCAGGAGGAGACTGAAATATGGAATAGAGATCCGAATTTTCCTTGAAAAAACCTATGAAAATATTCACCTAGACTCTAGGTCCTAGAGGGGAAAAAATATGACCGAATTTTATATGTAATATTTTGCGAGTGTCCCGGTAGAAGCAGCCAGGTGTTGGTCCTTCAGCAGACCTTCACACTTGAATTGATTCTCTTTCTCTGCTGATGGAAGGTTCTTCTCTTCTCCTCGACTCCCCCCCCCCTCTCCCTCCCTCTCTCCGGCCCCGCCCCGCCCCGCCCCGCCCCGCCCCGCGCACACTCCGCTCCCCTGACCTGACCTGGCCCCGACCAGCCCGACCATACTCGTCGGCCCGGCCCTGGCCCCGCCCCGCCCCGGTCGAGTTTCTGGAGTACGCTCGACTCAAAGTCGTCTCCGGACTCCAGGCAAAGCAGTGGAGAGCTGGTGAGGACGCCTGCGCCGGCGAGGGGCGTCGGGACGCCGGCCGACGCCGTGCATTTGTAGCGAGTACACCTGGCGGACGGGCAGACGGGCAGACGGACAGACCTACGGTCGGGGCGGGGCGGGGCGGGGCGGGGCGGTCGGGCGAGCGGGCGATCGCTTTGATGGGGTGACACTTCAGGTCGGTCTAACGGCCGCCGCCGCCGCCGCTGCCGCTACACGGTATCGCTACGATCTCTTGTTGGAACTGATCCGTCTCATCTCCAGAGCGGCGCGGCGCGGCGGCCCCGCGGCCCCGGGGCCCCGTCCTCTACCCCGTCCCCGAGGCCACGGCGGCGGCGGCGGTGGGGCGAGACGGGCGGGTGGGGAAATTATTCCGAGGGTGTTCCCTGTTCCCCAGCCGAGGCGAGGTGGGGCGCGGCGGGGCGGGGCGGGGCAGGGTGGGGCGAGGGCCAGGCGCAAGGCAGCAGGCACGAAATGTGGCCGCCTCTCCGGGGACAAGCCGGTCGGGCCGAGCCTGATGAACAACGGCAGCATCATCACACACCCCGTCCTGGCTCGGCCCGAGCCTCCGAGTGTGACACGGAGGGGCCTAAATGAATGAGCCGGGCGGGGCGGGGCGGGGCGGGGCGGGGCGGGGCGGGGCGGGGCGGGGCGGGGCGGGGCGGGGCGGGGCGGGGCGGGGCGGGGCGGGCGCCCGGGGGACCGCACCAGCACGACGGTCGCGCGAGGTTTGTTCGGCAAATGTAATGGCCCACACGCGGTAAAACCATTGGATTTTCCAGTAACCGCGCTCTTACCGTCGTTTCCTAGCAATTAGGACGAAACCATGCACACCCCTGCGAAGATGAATAGCACTGAAAGTGGTTTTCGCGGCGACCTCTAAAAGTAATCTAGTCAACAAAACGCCAGCAGCAGCCGGCAGTTAAGAAGTCCGGTAAACTGTCACCGCAAACCTCGGGGAGAGCTAGGCGTGATGGCATGACGGCCGCCTTGGGCCGCGCCGAGCCCTGTTACGACTATGGTTTGAGACGTGTGCCGGGGATTAGGTTTGGTTTAGTTTGTGGTTTGCTGCCGATTTTCCGATAGCAAAAGCGTGCCCTGCATATTCATCAGAGTGAGGAGGAACGGCAGGGCGGGGAGAGGGGGAGGGGTGGTGGGTTGGCTAAAGGGGTAGATAGAGGGGGAGGAGAGAGCAGTCGAGGCGGCCCGGCCCGGCCCGCGACCCTCCACAAACGGAATATCTTACGGGCGCAGCGGCGTTAAACAAACTCCTGAGCGGTAACTACGCGGGATTCGACGGGGCAAATTGCGCGACTCTGTCCTGAGCGCCCCTGCCTAGTTACGCCCCCGAGCCACGCCGCGCCACGCCGCGCCACGCCCCGCCACGCCCCGCCACGCCCCGCCACGCCCCCCGCTCATTACCACCGTTACGTACGGCCGAACCTATCGCAGTTATGACCTCCATTCGGGGGGCGCCGCGACCGCCACCACACGCTGCACCGCTGCCCTGCGCGGGGCGGGGCGGGGCGGGCCGGGGCGGGGTGGGGCGGGGTGGGGCGGGGTGGGGCGGGGTGGGGCGGGGTGGGACGGGGGGTAGGACGGGCTACCCTAGACACCCCATTGTACCACAGTTTCAATATCGGACGCGCAACTTGCCCGCCAGTGCACCACTATACATCCTGCTGGAACACGACTTTGTCCGCCTCTGCCACGCTCCGCTCCAGCCGCTCCAGGCGACACGCCACGCCCGCTGGCTGGAGGGAGCTGGAGTAGCAGCGAGACTGTTTGCCCTCCACTGGACAACCAGATCCGCAGACCGGGACAATTTCCTGCTCCTGAGGCCTGCAGCCCCAGCCCCCGCGCCACCACCCATACCCTAACCCACCCCCTGTCCTCCCCAATTCCACTACAACACGCCCCTTTGCAGCCCCCTACTCGTCCTACCACGTCCCGTCCTACCCACTATGCCTCAAACAGAATGTCGACTGTGAACAAAGTCAGCGCTACTCCCTCTCTTTTCCTCTCTCTTTCTCCCTTTTTCGCGCCTCCCTTTCCTTTTTCCGTCCTTTTTTTTTCGTAGTGCTGTCTGTTTGGCGCGTCCGTTGTCTGTGCCAATGGACCGGACAACGACTGTGTATCGGCTGGGGCACGACGATAGCAAGAAGAAGAAGAAGAAGAAGAAGAGGCGTGCGAGAGGGCCTGCTGGTGCTGGAGCAGATCCTCGTGGCGCTGGGGAAGGCATGACGGTTAAAAGAGGATGAATGGATATGGGCAGCTGTCGGCCGGTCTGATTTGCGACAGTGTAGTCCTACTCCGAGAGGTATCGGAGGCCATAGAGAGCGGGAGGCGGCAGAGTGACAAATGTCTTATATCTTATTGCGGGGCACGCGTCCCCCCGCGGGAACAGTCCAGCTCGGAGCGGACCGGGGCGGAGCGCGGGTTTTTTTCCTCCTGCTCCTCACCGTTCGTCCCATTCCCGCCGCGCCCTTATCCAGCTCGCCCCGGCGGCCCCGGCGGCCCCGGCCCGCTGGCCTGGCCTCTCACGTCCCCACCGTGCCCCATGGCATGGCTTCCTCTGCACCGCACGATACGAATCTTCCTCTCTACCTACTCGCAGAGCAACTGTAATACAGTAGTATAAGAGGGAATCGAGGTAGAAAAAGCAGATCGAATCCGAAGCGTCATCACCTCTTCTCATCCGTCCTCACTTCTATAAACGCCTGCCAGCTCTAGCTGGTTTGCGCGTGGCGCGGGGATTAGCAGCCCTCAGAGGGACTCGTCGTCCCTCGCGGCGCAAAGGGAGGCCAGGCTCTGTCGGCGCGCCGTAGCTCGGATGCCGTAGCTCGGCTGTGCGAGCGAGACGGCGCTAATCCAAACTCAGTTTGTCACGCGAATGAATCAAGCGGCGAATCCCGCTTGCTCTCGCTTTCTGTCCGAAAAGAATTCGCTTCAAAGTTTCCCCGGCCTATCAGTCTCGCGCGTTCTCTTTTTCGCGCTCTCTCGTCTCTCTCTTTCTCGCATTGGGACCCATGTCCGTGCGACAGAGATGGAGGGCGCCGTTTCGGACAACGCCGCTGCGGCAGCGCGCGATCAAGGCGACAGGTGATACCATCTCCGCGGAGGAAAGGGGAAAGAATGGTGAGGGGAGGGAGGGAGGGAGGGAGGGAGAGAGAGAGAGAGAGAGAGAGAGAGAGAGAGAGAGAGAGAGAGAGAGAGAGAGAGAGAGAGAGCGAGTGAGAGGGGGAGAGAGAGAGAGGGGGGGGGGGGAAGGGGCGTGGCGGGGCCGGGGGCGCGCAGCTGGCGAGCTGCACAGCGAGGCTTTGGTTTGAGAGGGTCTCCCTGCGCCGCGGCACTGTGCGAATGGGTTGGAAGGAGACCTGTATCGGCAGCTCACAGCAGCGCACAGCGCACCGAGTGCAGCGCGGCCGATTGGCGCCACTCGCAGACAGCTTCTTTTTATATTACTTCGTCCGCGATCTGGCAAACCACTCATTCCAGCATCTCTCCGCGACTCTACGGCTGATAACTGGCGACATCATCACGCAACAGCTATATTCGCGTCATCGACTTTATTGCAGTTCTCTCTTGCATCGGGGTTTATATCAAAGAGAACCCCCACCCCCCTCCCCCCTTGTTTTTCTTGTATCTACTTATTTTTAGCGGTGATGACGGTTTGACTTTTTCTACGACCAATATCCCGAATACCAGAAAGCAGCTGCGGGGTTAGGGGTGGGAGAGGCGCTGCGGCGCGTCCACGTCCACTATATATGCACGTTCCGCGTTGTCACCCTCCGGACCCAGCTCCCAATACCCACACTGCAAAAAAAACCATACCCGTGTACACGTACAGATCTTATTCGAGTAGAATCAGACTGTCAATGGTGAGCCCCAGCCCCGGAAAGTTAGAATAAAAATACGAATGACAAGTTGTTTTCGGCACTGGTGCGACATGTCTGATCTGCCTCTCACCCTCCGCGCCACCCTCTTCCTTCTCCCGCTGTTCGTTCTTCCCTCCCTCTTGCCAACCCTCTCGGCCTCTCGGACTGGTCCGGCCCGGCCCGGCCCGGCCCGGCCCCCGGCCCCGCTTGACTGAAACGTCGCACCGCGTCCGTCTATCCCGGAACAAGAGGGGTGTGTGTGCGACGACTATGAGAGCGAAAAAGAAGGAAAGGGAATTTCAAGATCCAATTACTTTAACGTCATTTTCGACTGGCAAAAAAAAAGAGAAAGCCATGAAAAATAAAATGAAAATCGACACATCGTGTCGTCGCGGATAAAAGCTGGTAGCGGCACGATGTCCATTCCCACGCCTCCGCCCCCTTCCCCTACAACTCGACACGCTGCCGTCGCTCTTGTTCGCCCCGGCCGCGGGCCGGGCCGGACGGGGCCCAGCTCCCTAATGCTATTACCCAAGAAAGAACTGCCATGTAATGAAAAATTCCTCGGCGCTAGCGGAGCAGCAGCAGCGGGCTGTCGGTTAAGAAGTTGCGGAATCCCCGCCTGCCCTGCCCGGCCCGGCCCGGCCTGGACGCGGAACCCTTCTCGTCGAGGATCAGCTCGGCGGCCTGCCGACGTGCTGCCCGCTAATCATCATAAGGGCATGCCTGTCCGGGCCGATCCTCGTCCGGCCGCTCCGCCCCACCCCGCCCCGCCACGCCCCGACCTTGTCACTTCAGGGTGGGGCGGGGCGGGGCGGGCCCGAGGGCGGGTCAGTGTCGAATGGGCGGGCACACCGCGTCTGACAGCTCCGCTGCCGGGCGAGGTGCGGCGGGGCGGGGCGGGGCGGGGCGGGGCGGGGCGGGGCGGGGCGGGGCGGGGCGAGGCGGGGCGGGGCGGGCGGGGCGGGGCGGGCGCCAGACACTGACCGAACGCGCCGGACATGGTGCCTGGGCCTGAGGCTAGATAGCCTGGGGCGAGGAGCGTGCATATCCCACACCGCTGGTGTGTGCTTGTATAGGCTCAGCCGCAGACCACACTCGCCTGACGTTGATCAAAAGACTCGCGCTCGTAGAGGGTACAGGGTACGGCGATCTGGAGCGAGGTGGGGCGGGGAGGGCGGGGCGGGGCGGGGCCTAAAACTACTGGGGCCTCCCGCCCCGTCCCTCACTCTCCTGACTAATTTAACTTGGTTCGGTAAGGGCGCGTTGTCTATCGGCGGTGAGGTTCAGGGTTCAGGGTGCGGCAGCACCGTACACGACCAGAACAACAAACAAACAAATACCACAAACCCACACACTAGCACACGCGCACGCGCTCCGCGCTCGAGGCACACTCCGACGTACGCAATTGTGTATCGACGGTTAAAATTAAGCACTGTAACATGGGTAGAGGAAGTGGAAGAGGTTTCTCGACGATGGCATTTTTCTGTCATCAAAAAGATAGAATAAGGTCTGATTCGCCTTTAAAAAAATTACGACGGATTCCGCAAGTACTACGCTCTGGCTCCGCGCGGTGCACAGCGCGGGCGTACAAGACGCAGGAAAGATAAGACAAATGTGGAAAGAAGAGACAAAGTTTGTGGTCGGTTCGGCGGGGGTGAGGCAGGAGGCAACCTCTGTTATAAGCGACTCACTTCTGAACAAACTCCATCCGGCCTCGGTAAATAACGCAGAACCGTTCCGAAATGATAAAGCTACTCACTGGTGTACAATCCCCCGGCTCCGGCCCGGCACGGCCCGCAGCCACAGTCAGCGCCAGCCGGGCGCCCCGCCCGCCCCGGCCCGGCCCGGGCTGCACCGCCCGCCCCGGCTGCGCTCGGCCCGACCAGGCTCGACTCGACTCGTCTCGACGCACGTGTTGCGGTTGACAGCAGGACTGGCCAGGCGGGCGGCCGGACCGACCAGGCTGGGGCGCTAGAACGTCTTCACCAGGTGGCTTCCGTCGGCACACTGTGAGGCGTGCTCGTCCCGCGCTCCCGCCGGCCGACCGGGTGGGGTTGCCACCCCGCCACGCACCGCCACGCCACGCTGCGCCACGCCCGCTGGAACGCCCGCCGCCCGCCACGCCCCACCCTACTGACGGGGGCCTGGGGCCTGGCCAGGGCCAGGGCAGCGGGCCCGCCTGGCGCGCGGCGCGGCGCAGCGCGGGCTTCACAGCCGGCTTGTGGCGTCGCCTAGCAACGCGGCGGGGTCCTCCCGCTCTCTTTGTACCCCCTCTCACTCACTCTCTCTGGAGAGCGCCGCCCCGCCCCGCCCCGCCCCGCCGCACCGCTCCACCGCGGGGTGGGACGGGACGGGACGGGGCGTTCCCACGGCAACGGCGGCTGGGTCCCAGCTGGGTCCACGGCGGGGTCCGCGAGGTCCGCGTGGTCCGAGGAGGTACCCCCGGGGCCCCCAGGAGCCGCTGACCACAGGGCGGGGCCCGGTCCGGTCGGCGGGGGGCGGGACCGCAGGACCTACACAAGGGCGTACTACTCCGCGACCCTCCCAAGTCCTGCTGTCAGAGCTGGGCTGGGAGGATGGTGACATGACAGGCGCGGACACAAAACATCTCGAGCAGGGTTCAAACAAGGTCAAACACAAGCCATCAGGCGGCGGGCCGGGCCGGGCGGGGCCGGGCGGAGCGGGGCGGGGCCGGGCGGGGCCGGGCGGGGCCGGGCGGGGCCGGGCGGGGCCGGGCGGGGCCGGGCGGGGCCGGGCGGGGCCGCGCTACTGGCCGTCAAACGGGGCGGACTGGGGTGCCATCCGCGGCATTTGACACCCTCCGCTCCGCCCCCGGGCCGGCGCCACGCCGCGCCGCTCCAGCAGCGACTCGCTCTTAACCGCCGCGACAGCAGAGGGCAGAGACAGCGCGCTCAAGGGAAAATACCATTCGAGGAAAAGCATCACAAAGAGGGGTTTATTAATTATGGCTGCTGTCGCTATAGTACTCAGCACACGACTTACAGAAAATACTCGCCCCAACGCTTGCTTGCCGTGCGCTGTCTGAAAAACGAGCTTTACTACTGTTCTGGTACAAACGCGCGTGTCTTGCAGTTACAAAATATCAACCGAGCAGTCCGTCATCCTGAAGGACTGAAGCAGGACCTGCCGCCGTGGGTTAACCGTCGCAGCATAACATAGTCCACAATGGCTGAGGGCCGAGTGAGGTGAGTATTTCTGTGTGTCCTGCGGACGAGCCCGGCCGAGCGCGCAGGCGGGTGTGGGCGTAGGGCGGGGCTGGTCGCGCCGGGCCTGGCCTGGCCGGGCCGCAGGAGGCAACAGGTAGCAGGAACCAGGGCAGCAAGGAGCAGGGCCTGGAGAGGGACCGCGCGAGGGGGCGGGGGCGACTGCTCGGGGTCGGACACTTGCGCGAAGCGCACCAAGTTGCCAATGATAGGAAGTCTCTTGGGAACAGAGTGGTCTATAATGGTCTCGCAATAATGCTTACGGTTGGCGAGGGAATCGATATAATAAGCGCTCGCCGTCCGACTTCACATCACGCAACACAACTGACAAACGCGGGCATCGGCCTCACTCACCACTCACCATTCACTTCCTTCAGCTGAGTAGCCTATGTTACTACTTTCACAGTTCGAGAATTTCTGGGTTGGCGGCCATCGGCTTTATAGTGTCGTCTGAACGAAGTACAAATCATATACAAATTACAGTCTATTATTCCGAATCACGCAGCGCACGCCACGTCATGTCACCGGACCTCACATGTCAAAAAGCAATGACTCTGCTGTCCTGCCTCGTCCGCCCCCCCTCCCCAGCTCTCCCCATCCCCTTCACCCCCTCTCTCCCTCTTCTCCTATCGCTCCCCGCCAGTCTCTGCTCTGCCCCACTCTCCCACCAGTTCTCTCCGCTTCGCCTCGCCTCGCCTCGCCTCTCCTCTCCCGCATAGCGTACAGGGTCCAATTACGTGGGACTGGCTCCGAAGTGGAGCCCGCCCCGCCCCGCCGAGCCCAGCGGGCCCCAGGCCTCCCCCCTGTCGTCTGCTGCAAATCGTCCGAGGAATCGTCGCTCACTCTAACGCCGTGGCTCGCGGGAGAGAAGGGCGCCGTGGCCTCCGCGCCCTGCGCGCCCTCCGCGTCCCGCTCGGCGCCATTGAGCGCGCCTAATGCGGCGTGAGTTATGGAAGGAGAGGAGCAGGGGGGGAGAGGGGTGATCGCGAGGAAAAACACGAGGTGGAAGAGGGACAGGCGGGCGGACTGTCCCAGGAATGCTTTGGCAGCAGAAAATTGAAAGCGGAAACGGATCAGGCCACGAAACATAAAAAAAATAAATAAAAAATGGGGCAACTCTCCGCGCGCTCGCCCGCCCTGCTTTCTCGCGCGATACTTCCACAGAAGCAGCAAGCTGCGCGGACGTGAGCCGCACGAGTCACGTAACGCCCGACTGTTTGCCCGCGAGTTACGCGTTTTCAGCCGCGCTTGTGTCCGTGTAACTCCCGCTCAGCCCCCCGCCCCGCCCTGCCCCGCCCCGCCCCGCCCCGCCCCGCCCCGCCCCGCCCCGCCCCGCCCCGCCCCGCCACACCACCGGCCGGGCGGCGGGGCAGCAGGGCAGCCCTCAAAACTCCCGACAAAGCCGGCGTGTGATTTTAATTAGGTCACATGCCCCCTCCCCTTTATATACCCGCCCCTCCTAGCTCCACCGGCCGCACCCCTTTGCCACTGCCCCTTCCCCTCGCCACGTGTCCTCCCTTCCCCTCCCCCTCCCCCCTCCCTTGGCTGCGAGAGGAATCATCCAGTGCGGCCAGGCTCTTTCATTAGGATTAAAGAACACACGGACGCGGGACAAGCAAAACGACAAGGATTTTGTTGTCGTTGCTGTTGTCCATGCCCCGGCCCGGCCCGGCCCGGCCACACAGCAAACAGCGCACACAGCTTCAGTGGACCGTGCACGTTCATGCCGTTTGATCATGATCGCCACGCGCGCACCGCTCACCTGGACGGCCGGCAGGCCACCCCGCCCCACCCCCCGCCCCGCCCCGCCCCGCCCCGCCCCGCCCCGCCCGGTCAGCTGCACGTGGCGCAGCCCGCGATAAACAGCCCCTGTTTATCCCGCGTCAATGGCAGCCTGGTCAGGCGAGCGTGGGCGGGAGCGATGTGATCCGTGACCTGCGACCCGCCCCGTCACACGTGACCTGCGACCCGCCCCGTCACACGTGACCTGCGACCCTCCCCGTCACACGACGTGACCTGCGACCCGCCCCGTCACACGACGTGACCTGCGACCCTCCGTCACACGTGACCTGCGACCCGCCCCGTCACACGTGACCTGCGACCCGTCACACGTGACCTGCGACCCGCCCCGTCACACGTGACCTGCGACCCGCCCCGTCACACGTGACCTGCGACCCGCCCCGTCACACGTGACCTGCGACCCTCCCCGTCACACGACGTGACCTGCGACCCGCCCCGTCACACGTGACCTGCGACCCGCCCCGTCACACGTGACCTGCGACCCGCCCCGTCACACGTGACCTGCGACCCTCCCCGTCACACGACGTGACCTGCGACCCGCCCCGTCACACGTGACCTGCGACCCGCCCCGTCACACGTGACCTGCGACCCGCCCCGTCACACGTGACCTCTACGACCGCCCCGAAAATATATTTTTAAAAAATACGTATCGGAATCGGGAGGCAAATGTGGAGGGATATGGAAATCAAGGGAAGAATAACCATGTTTTAAGGTGCAGAATCCGCCTGCTCTCTACTGCAACCCCAGTCTTTCTTTCCTCTAATCCCAACCACATTTCACCTCCACGGAAACAGCGAGAGAGAACGAATTACTTTCCGTTGTAGCGTCAATTCCACTTCTTCCGAGTTCTCTTGCTAGCAGATTCCAGTGCGCCGCAGGCTGGCAGGCCGGAAGGGGTTGGGCGGGGGAGGGGGGGGGGGCACGTGGGGAAAGGCGCGCAGACCGACACCGCCTGTTGTATTTGAATACAAATACGTTTTGACGTTCACCCGCCCCGCCCCGCCCCGCCCCGCCCCGCCCCGCGCCCCGCCCCCGGGGGCCGACGACGACCTTCTTTTTACCTTCCCCTACCCTTTCCCCCGCACTCACTCCTGCGGCGAGATGCAGAGCACCGCGCGCCGCTGATAATGTTTGCACATATTTCGTCGAACGGTGATTGTCGGTAATATCGAACGGAAAGAAAGCAGAGACCCCTCCACATTCTGTTGAAGTTAGAGAGATTTTTTTTTTCCTTTTACGATGAAAGTCGCTGACTGGATTTGCCAAGAGGTGAGTTGACATTGGTTTAAAGAAGGCGGAAAAAATAAGGACAAGGCGCAAACGGGGAAAAGACAACGCGGCAGACAGAGAGCATATTTAAATGCAAATGTGTCCGCCTTGATGCCTGCCTGGAGGCGGGGCGGGAAGCCTGCGAGCAGACGGAGCAGCAGCAGTGCGAATCAGGAGGGAGGGAGAGAGATAGAGAGGCATAGGGGTCGGGAGAGAAAGAGAGAGACAAGAGCTGAGAGCGTAGCAGTGCGAGCAAGGGATTGTAAGGGAGAGAGAGAGAGACAAGAGCTGAGAGCGGAGGAGTGCGAGCAAGGGATTGTAAGGGAGCAGAAGGTGACAGGAAGAGTGTCAACGGGAGAGGGTAAAGTGAGAGCGGAAGAGTTTAAGAGAGTAGAGAAAAGGGTATGTGAGAGAGGGTGGTGGGAAATATAAGGAGACACATGGAGGGGAAGCTGAGGGAATCTTGTCTCGTACGAGGGTGCTGCTGTGCCGGGCCGGGCCGGGGAGGGCGGGGCGGGTGAATTGAGTTAGGAGCGCCGCGCCGCGGCCCCGTGCACCACTTAGCAGCGCCCTGGCCTGGCCCGGCGGGGCGGGGCGAGGCGGGGCGAGGTGGGGCGGGGCGGGCCGGGGCGGGGCGGGCACAATGCTTCGCTCAGCCAATAAAGGGCAGTAAAGACGCTTGCGCGGCAGTGGGCGCCGCGTCGCGGCTCGTCTCGCCTCGCCCCCTCGGCGATATTGTTTATACCTCTCGAGAAAAGGGCGGCCCCGCCCCGCCCCGCCCCGCCCCGCCCCGCCCCGCCCCGCCCCCAGCCCGGGGGCGCTGCGCCGCAGCGCACGGCCCACTTCCTGACTCAGCGAACGCGAGGGTCCAGTCCAGCGGGCCGTGCGATCTCCAGCCATCTCGAGTCCGCAGGCGAGCCTCTCCCTCCCTCAGTCTGGAGAGTGCAGCCCCGCCCCCGCCCGCCCCCGCCCGCCCCCGCCCGCAGGTCGGCGCGCTCGGGGCCCTCGTCGAGGCTCTCCCCGGGCCCCATGGCAGGCCACGGTCCGCACCGGACCGGGCAGGCAGGCGTGCGCTGGGGGTTGCCTGCCTGCCCGGGGGCAGGCCAGGGCAGGGCCGCACCTGATGAGAACGAACAGAGGGCGGGGCGGGGCGGGCCCAGCCGACCGAATGACGATTGGTCTAATTGGCCCGCCCCCTTCCTCCCTTCCCTCTCTCTCCCTCTTTCTCTCTCCCTCTCCCACACATCAAATCCCCCAGTCTTCGGCGCCCTCCGCCCCCTTAAGCATATATTAACAGCATGATACATAGCCTCATGTCGGCATGAGTGGGGGGTCAGTAAGTGGTGGTCATACACACACAAACGCACACACACGCACGCACGAGCACACACTCACACACGGACCGAGCGCGCACAGGTCAAATCGAGATATGAATCGTTGTGTGCGTGCGAGTTATGAGCCCCGTTTACAACCCGTACATGGGCGTGTCAGGGACGGGACGGGACGCGCAGGCGCATCCCCCGCCCGGCCCTGCTCGGCCCTGCTCTCCACGGACAGAAAAGTACCGTAATATCGCGATGCCGCTCTACACAGTCGTAGAACGAGCGCAAAAAAACTAACAGAGAAGCGCAGGCATTTTTAACAACCATAATGATTTTTTTAAAGTGATTACCTTAAACCAAAATTAGGATCAAATTAAGCTGATTCAAAAGCTGCTTTTTGTAAAAAAAAAGAAAAAAAAAGAAAAAAAAAATTAAGACCAACACTTAACAATATTTTTTTAAATACGCAAGATTCGAAAAGTCCTCAGAATTTTAACTCAAATTTCAAGGAGCTGTTCTATACACGTCATTTGAAGGTTTGCGGTTTTTCCCTTGGGCGTTACCCGCCACCTGAACCTTCTCAAGACAGACGCTACTCGCGCAGCGCAGCGCACTGTGCCTCGAGCGGCTTTTAATTAATGGAATGTACGGAATAAATTTCGCGAATTTGCGAAATGTGGTCCGCTTGCGCGGGGCGGGTTGGGCGGGGCCGGCCTGGGCTGGGCTCCGTGTTGGCACTGGTGCCTCGTGTTTGAGCTCCTGTTTGCGAACCCCAAACGGTCTGCCCGGCCCTGCCCGGCCCGGCCCTGGAGCCCCACGGAGCCTGAAGCAGCTTCATCATCTGAATTGCAATCGGCGTCGCGAGGGAGCTCCGCGGGCGGGGCGGACCCTAACGACGCGCGGGTAGTAACGGCCGGGAGACGAGCGGAGGCGAATGGAGGGATTAGTTCGCGCGCCATGAATGTCGCGGCCCGGGTACATGCACCCCCTACCTTGCCTAGCCAATTCTTTTTTCACTCACTTAACTGAGTAGTCAGTACAGTGGGCACGCGCACGCAGGGCGTACTAAACGTCAGGGGACTGACCCTACCCTAACCTAACCTCCCACAGGGGGTGCGGGCGGAACACTCAACAACGCACCGCTGTGAAAACTCGGACTGAAGCGAAGGGTACCAACGAGTACTGCGGTGTCCGCCCCGCCCCACCCCGCCCCGCCACGCCACGCCACACCCTAGTTCCCCTTCACTTCTTGCCCGGTGCAGCCAACCGACCTCCCTCCGCAAACCATACTCCATCCCTTTCGCTCCCTCCTCGTCCTCCGCTTCTGTACACTCTACAC
Organism: Frankliniella intonsa; assembly: GCA_033675135.1. NCBI lineage: Eukaryota > Metazoa > Arthropoda > Insecta > Thysanoptera > Thripidae > Frankliniella > Frankliniella intonsa. The sequence continues at coordinate 4,003,347 of CM066256.1, forward strand.
TTCGGCTCACGCCCCAGCAGCCCACGAGCGAAAGCACTATTCAGAACACGGGTGCTAAACGGCTGTTGAGCGAGCGTAAAGGGGAGGAAAAAATTATGATTCCGAAAAATTGTATTTTTTTAAGACCCTGACCTTAAAGCAAATGTTAATCGGGTATTCCTTGAGTTCATGACCCTAAATCTTACAAATTAGTGGCGTTAGTAGGAAGCAAACTGCAAACGATGACAAAACAAAAGCCACATGACGCTAGGCATATCCATACGCTTGGAACTTACCTATTTTAAAAGAACGCTCTTAATTTTAGAACTCTTCGTCACATCGATTTTTTTCTTCTTCAAAAATCACCTCAAAATGGACTTTGAATAATTAAATAAATATGGGTCGTTTTGTGTCATGTTCGGCGAAGGTGAAGTGTTTTGGGGCGCGCGTCGATACTCCCCGCGGGGCACGACAGGGGGTAGAGCCGCCGCGCTCTGGCGTGCGGCCGCAGCTACAGGTGGTGTGTATTTGTTTGGCGCCACACCGTTTCAAGCGCCACCGGGAGTACAAAAGAAAAGTAGAATCGGTACTCACATGAGGGAGGATCGCCGATCTCTCCGCCATCGCTGTCGTCTCCACCGGACATTGGTACCGCCGCCAGTTTGCCGTGTGGTCCTGCAGTAAAAAGAAATAAAATTTACATTGCATTACATGATATTGAGTAAGTGCTAAAAATGGAGGGGTTTGGAAAATATTGAAATATTATGTTTGTTTAGACAATTGAAACAAAAGCCTGTTAGCACAGAGGGACGTGTAAAACGTTACACCCAAGCCCGCCGCCCCGCCGTGCGTTCGAAGTACAGTTTACATCGGGTGAATAGAAGTCAAACATAACGGCTCAGGCAAGCATCAGACCAACCTTTTAATTTTCGGGGGGAATACTACCACAGACAGAAGCTGTGGGTGCACGCAGGGCGGGGGCGGGACCGACGAGAGGCACTTGTTGAGGTTAGGTCCGGCGGATGCGGCGGTATGTCGCACGGCGGTCGGCACGCGACACACTGACACGGGGCCGCGGCCGCGGCGCGCAGCTCGACGCGTGTTTCGCGGATGCCATGCGGCCGAGGCACTTTGCCACTCCACTTCGAACTGACAGAAATAGCAGAGCAAGAGGACGCTGTGGCGCGGGGCGGGGGAGGTGTGCGGGAGCGGCAACGCAGGCGGCGGCGGGGCGGGACCGGCGGGACTGGCTATGATGATATTATGAGTCGCACGACTGCTGCGCCGCGGCACAGAGGGTACCACCCATGTATACTGCAATATTTATTGTTGTTGGCTGAGCTAAATTTAACTTTAAATTTAAATGCTCAGCCCTGTCAGAATGCACCCGGGGAGGCGGACGGGAATAAGGGGGCGTCGTGAGACGTGAGAGGTATGGGATGTCAAGTTGGCCAACTTGCCGTAACTGGACGAATGAAATAAAGCGCGTATTTCAGATTGAATGCGCCGCAGCCCAAAGTGAACGCACTAAGAGCTCAGCGTCTACCTTTTCTGTAAACTGTGCAATAGCTTACCTGAGAACTGCGGCGAATCGCAGCGGCGAGTCGTCCGTCTTGTGATTTAGCCTCTGCAGCGGCAGCAGGCAGGACGTGCGTGAGGGCCGGGCGCGCCGCGGGGCCGGGCCGGGCCGGGCCGGGTCAGGCAGAGGCAGGCGGCTGCTGCCTACTGCCGTGCGTCCCGTCCATCACCGCAGCTCATCCGTCAGTCGCGCCAGACACGGCTCTGCTTCTCGTCTGGACAGAGCGCTGCGGGCGGGGCCGGCCGGCGGGGCTGGCAGCGAGGTGTCCGGGGTGAGGGGGCCAGCGGCGCGGCGGTCAGTCAGACTGACGTGCTGGCCAGACTGGCCAGACTCTCAGCGGCGCTAAGTCACGTCACGCACACACGCACACACACCGCACTTGCACGGAACTTGCAGCGCGGGGGCGGCGGCAGGACAGGCCTCAGGCGATGAGCGAAGCGTCAAACTGGAACGGCATGTGTCGTCACCGCACTCAAAGGTCATTATTTTACACACATGAAGCATTACTACCGTGCCGGCGCGAGACGCCGTTCCCAGCCGAGGCAAGAAGACTCGTACAATTTTTATTTGTTTTTGTTGTAGGGTTTGTTTTCTTTTTTTTCAGCGGGACACCGCCAGCGCGCCCCGTGCAATGCAGCTATACCCCGCGCGCTGCCCCCGCGCACGCAGGTGTAGCGCCGAGGGTCGTGCGCCGTAGCCTCCCAGGCGCGTGGGGTAGCGGCGGCGCGAGGGTGATCAATACCGCCCCCGCCCCGCCCCGCCCCACACCGCGCCCCCGCGCCGCCACCCCCTCCCCTCCTCCCCGACCCCTCTCCCCTGCCTTTGTTCCCTCTCAAGAGGATCCGCAGGCGGGCCGGGGCCGGGGCCGGGGCCGGGGCCGCGCTCAGAGAGGTGGGTGTGAATGGAGGCGGGGGGCCGGGCCGGGCCGCTTCAATGAAGCACCGAATAATGGCCATAATATTTTTTATTATCACAGAAAACGATGTGCAATTTTAAGCAGGTCAACAAAAGACGTACACTCGAGATAGTTTCCACCGAAAACACCAAACAGCAAATATATAGACACAGAATGGAAGGGAAAGCGAGATATTTTTTACGCACGCACCCCTACAACAGCTGCGCGCCCACGCACGGTGCCCTAAGCGGCTGCGCGCTGGTGCAGGCAGGGGTGGTGTCTGTTTCTGATTGTCACGCTGTTGTTGCTGCCAGCCTCTCCGAGTGATTCGCGCGCTGACGCAACAAGCACCGCGACCAACAACCTTCTGACAGCCGTCTGACAGTCTGACCGCTTACGGTGCAGAAGAGGAAAGAGGCGGGCCTAATAAAGTTACATGGGTGCCAAACAGCCAGCGCAGGAATATGTACGTGGGGAACATTTTTTTTTTTCAAATGGAACCTCCGGTATGGTAGTGTGGTTTACTGAGCTGAGCAATTTGCAGAGTACCGCTTTGACTCGCGGGGAGCACACTATAAGCCTGGAGCATAGGCTCGCCTGCAGCCGACCCACCCGGCTGGAGCGACCCACCAGCCGTTAGACCTCTGGAACTTTTAGCAGTGTAATACGAAGCGGGGCATTCCGGCTGGAATCTAGGCGCACACTTTGCAACGAGACCCCCACCGGGTCGATAGCGAAACACACCTTAAGAAACCCCTAAAATGCTTGTCACGCTACACCACCGGTGCCTAGTGGACAAGAGATATTGAAAAAATTTTTGCATGGAAGACTTCCAAAGAGTTAGAAAAAATATTCTTAAGGAACGTACCCGTACCAACGAGGGTGCCTACAAAAAACTCTCACTGAAAATAGACCATAAGTTATTGGAGATCGAGGCTACTGCTCTACAACAATAAACACTTCCTACTCAGTGTTCTTCCGATCCCAGAAACAATAAAATAACAGCGGCCAAGCCATAAATTAAAGCATGATTTCAAACACAGTGTTGTACATTTCAAAGTGTCCTCCTACCTACCAACAGTTTTCACGTCATTGACTACTATCACTCCACGATCGCCGGCCACATACTCGATTACAATTTAATTACATAGAAATTCGTGATATGAACTACTGGTAATAAGAATGTATAAAAGGTCCATACTACAATAGTTACGCAATATGCCATTGATACGGCCGTCACCCTATTTCACATGGGTGTTCAGTTTCTAGACAACGCTACGATTTTTTTTAATGCGCTAAGTCAGCCAGATTAAGGTTTGAGTGCGTAATAAAGTGATCACTCACGTTAAAAAATAGGATGTGCTGCAGAGTCAGCATCGCGCGCCGTCAGTATGGAAGTACGGTCTAAACATGGCGCCCAATGCGATGGAAAGGTGTCGAAATTAGTAGTCAAAATACACGAAGTTAAATATCAAAAAGACCGAATGGATCAAAAACTTTCTCTCCAACACCATACTTGACCCTCTCACACCAAATACACAGTTCTTACAATAGTTTTGCAGTCTGCGTAGACTAGTTTTACGGATATCGGGACAGATAAACTCAGTTAAAGTTTTCCCGGCAACGACAGAATACAGGAGAAAACTCCCCTCCCGCGCGTTGCCGAGGGACGAAAGGCCGGAGACGGAATGTATTCACTTTGAGGTTTTCGGACCGGCCCGCGGCAACACGCTTGCTGCTGCTGCTGGCAGCGCGGCACGGCACGGCGGGAGCGCCTGTGAGGTAGGCAGGCCCGCCAGCCACTGCTGCGCAGCGGGCCTGCATACCTCACAGGCGCTTCTCATCGGCATGCGTTCCGCCGCCCACTCGACTCGCTCTGGCGGCAGTCTGCGACGCAGATTGACGTCATGCGCCGGAACGAAAGGCAAAAAAAAAAGGACATTCTACGGAATGGAGATATTAAAGTTGCGCCTCGGTTCGCTTGGCGACTTGGGCTTTTGCGGACGTTCTGGTAGTGAACGGAAAACGGAAGAAGAGATCATTGCGTTACAAGAGTGAGGGCTGTTGCACTAGCGCAGGCTGTTACAGAACAGCTGTGCCGAGCAGGCATCCTAGGAATAAATATGTAAGTAATTTAAAATAAATACAAATGAACGACGCTAGTCCACTTATTTCATTATGACGGGTGCGTCAGGGAGACGGTCTCTGTTCGGCGGGAACATTCTATCAAAAACTCTACTAGTTCATATGTCTCACATTAGATGCATACAATGATGGGTAAAAACTACAAAACAGATAAAATGGTAGTTTTGTGCAATAAGACCATACAAATTATTTCTAATTTATCACAGACCGCGCAATGAGTTTGTATGCATCTATATTTTATATCGACTGAAAATTCTGTGGAGTCACCGAGTTATATCCAACCCACAGCAATAGAAACGGCTCTTTGGCAAAAGAAAAGTCAACTCACATCCTAAATTCTGGATACTGATATATGAGGTACGCACATTGGTCAAGTTGCACGCGTATCACTCCTAAAGCTATAGGGGCCAGCATGTCGGCTCCTTCCCTGTTTTCCTGAGTAACTATAAAGGTAACGCAAAACACGCCAAATGGACCCCACATAAGACGACCGTGTTATAGATCCCTTTCGCTGGCAGTCACATCACCTTAACTACTGTACACGTCATCCTCAACACAAAAAACACCCTGAATGTTGTTTCTGCTGAGACAGAAGTCTCCGCCCAGCCCCGCTGCCCGCCCCGCCCCGCCCCGACGCACCCGTGATACTCTACTCGTTATACATCAACCAGCACCATGCGCGGCCAGGCCAGGCCAGCCTAAGGCCCTACTCGGCGGCGGGCGCAGCCAGCTCCACGACGGCGACCCCCTCGCCGGCGGGCTGGCCGTCGACGCCGGCCTCCTGCGCGCCCTGGACGGCCTCGTCCGCCGCGATGTCCACGTGCGCCACCACGTCCGCCTCGTTGCGGAACGCCTCCGGCGCCGCGACCACGGGCTGCTCCTTGGCGAGCACCTCCAGGGTGCCGATGATGAACTCGGGCGGCGCCAGGTCGGGCAGCTTGCGGAACACCTCTGAGGTGAACACCTTCCGGAACGCCTCCGGGGCGGGGATGGCGGGCACCGCGTCGGCCCGGAACACGTCGGGGGCCTGGAAACGAGTCACGTTATATTGCAACGGGCACGCGGGGACATCTACAAGATGTTCATTCATCATAGAGTTCGCATGAACATTTCCCTCCAGCCACACGAGGAACTTGATGCTCACCGCGAACTCCTCGGGCGGCGCCGGGATGTCAGGCAGGGCGTCGTCGGGCGCCTGCTGCTGCTCGGGCGGGTGGTCGGTGTCGGCGAAGGCCGCCGGCACGTCCACGAACTCGATGGGCACGGGCACGGCAGCCGCCAGGCTCTCGACGATGGGGTCCACCACGGGCACGGGGTCCATGAGGCTGTTGAGGGCGGTCAGGTCGTCGGCGCCCCGGGGCCAGCCGTGGGGCCGCAGCACGGCGCGGACCGTGCGGTAGGCGCGCCGGAAGCCCAGCTTGTGGTACAGGCTGAGCGACGCCTCGTTCTCGGGCCGGATGATGACGAACGGGATGTAGCCCCGCTGGATCACGAGCTGCGCCAAAATCATGAGACCATTGAACAAAATATTAAAAAAAAAAGAAACCATTGAAAAGTGTCGTCGCTAAGAAGATAGAGGCTAAAACTGTGGGTTTTTTTTTGGTACTTGATTCAAGTAATTTTTTTAATACCACCCACAGTTCTTGCATCCGCTAGGCACGGTTCTTGCCGCAAGAACGGCGTTGTTCCGTACCTTGGTGAGCGACTGCGCGAGGTGCGTGCCGTAGCCCTTCCGGCGGAACTGCGGCCGCGTCTGCATGGAGAACATGGCGCCGTAGTAGCTCTGCACCATCCAGGCGGCCAGCTCGCCCGACGAGGAGAAGACGCCGTAGGAGGGCAGGGCGTGCAGCAGCTTCTCGAACACCTCGAGGCACTCCATGTCGTTGGCCGGGTACAGGCCGTGGATGTCCTTGGCGTGCTCGGCGCGCAGCTCGTGCATGGCCGCGTCCAGCAGGGGCGAGCTGTGGGCAGCGCGGACAAAAGTTACAATTTTCTGCATGACCTCACAGACATTTTCAGGTCTTAGTTATGAAAGAAATTTTCCAAGTCCGTGGTCATACTAGTAGTACATGAGTCAAGGAAGAAATGCTTTCGGACGAAAATGTCTACAACTGGCTGAGAGTGTGGGCGTACGACGTAATTAACCAGCCTTGTAGCGCCAGGGCGCCGGGCCCAAAGCCCAATCGCCAGCCGCCGGCTGCCAGACAGGCTATACCTGTCCCTCCCACTCGCCCGGGCGGGCACCCCGCCCCGGGGACGAGGGCGCGAACTGGAAGCTCGCTAGCGAGTTAATTTGGGCTGTCAATAATCGAGAGAGCCACCGCGGTGCCTGCCACTTAACAGATCTGCAGATGACAGCAGATTTTCCCAGTTTGTTGGTTACTTTGTAATTATGAAGCGGTAAAAATTCGGGCAGATTCTATACTGTTTATATTCGCAATGTGACTGGAAAAGGCAAGGCCGTGGCTTGGCACATGTGCCTTTTGTAAAGGCGGCCCCGCGAGGTGTGACCTCGGATAAAACCTTCGCGATGGCATGCAAGAAGAAGTAGAAGAAGGGGCGCGTCCTGTCCTACCTGTGCAAGTCCTGGTCCTGCACCTCGCCGTCGCACACGTACACGTCGCCGCAGACCTTGTCGAGCGTGCCGCGCTCCTTGTAGAACTCCTGGATGCGGCCCATGATGGCCTCGTGGGTGAAGTTGAGGAAGATGGGCCGCGCCCAGTCCACCAGCGTGTCCTCATCGCGCAGCAGCGCCAGCGCGTCCAGCCGGTCCAGCGGGCAGAACACGCAGAACGACTCGTACAGCTGGCCATTGGGCTGTGTGAGAGAGAGAGAGAGGTAGAGTGACACGCCGCGCAGCGCAGGGTGCAGAGAGAGAGGCAGGGACGGAGATAAACAGAAGGGGGTAAAAAAGAACTCTGAACTGGCCCCAGTAGAGAGACGGTGGTGTGTGCTGGCTGTGAAGGCCACCAGAAAGGAGAAAGAGGGAGAAATAAGAGGGTGGGGATGCCACTGAGGGTGAGTGAGTGAGGGAGGGAGAGAAGGAGAGAGGGAACGCATCGTCAGCGGGGATGTGTAAATGGGGCTGTGGTCTGGCACGGGGACGGGGGCGGGGCGGGGCGGGGCGCCCGTATGTCATGGGCGAGGGCGAGGCCAGCCAGGGCCGCGCGCCTGCGAGGTAGGCAGTACCGGCGCGCGCCCGCGTCTGACGGGCCGGCCTATCCCCGCCTCTCGAGGGGCCCCGCGCGGTCTGTAGCTGTAGCAGCGCCGCGCCGGTGGAAAAAAAAAAGGCCGTGGAAATCTTATCCCGCCGCCGCGAAGGCCACCGCTGTGGCTGCGTGCTGAGAAAGGCCCGCTTTACACTTTTCTCTCGCGGAGAAAGTGGGCGGCGCGGCGGAGAAAGCGCGGTGTACATGAACGTACTCGTGCATGGGGGCCAGGCGCGGAGGGGGTGGGGGTAGGGTGCCAGCGCGGGGCGGGGCGGTGCGGGGCGGGGCGGGGCGGGGCGGTCACTCGGCACGGCACAGGAGAGCGGGTATGAGGAGGGTAGTGGAGGAGAACTGCAGCACTAGTGACCTTGGCACCCCCTCTCCTCTCCCCTCTCCTTTTCGTACCCCTTTCGTTCGGGGTGCCAAGCGGCCACCTCTCCCCCTCCCCCATCATCAACACATACACCCCCACTTTCCACCTTCCACCTCCGGCCCGGCTCCCTCACAACGGCTGCAAACTCCTCTCCACATCCAGCAGTTATGTACGGGCGCGGGCCGGGCGCCGTGCAGCCTGCTGCGCCCTGCTCTGCGCTCTCATAGGCGGGATGGAGAGGATGATGCTCTTTGCCTGCTTAGAGATGGGAGCGCCCGGCGGCCTCCTGCCCTATACACAACTTTACGTACTTTACGTATCATTTTAACGGATTTTTTTCTATGTGAATGTATGCATTTTTTGGGTCGTTGTTTGGCCGGCTCGACTTTGTTGTTGGATTTCATGAGCGGCCAAGCACAAAATTGCGTTTGTCCAAAAGAAAGGACAAAGGAACTAGCACATTATAAGCACATGTGGTGGGGCGGGGGGTTTATAGTGGCGGGAGCGGAACTAGGGGTGGGGTATAGTGAATTGTTCTTTTGTTTGCGGGAATCCGATTTCGTGATTGCAAAGAATTGGCGAAACACGTCCATGTCGCCCGGACCCCAATCAGATAGCGGCGGCATTTGGTGTGGGTAGGTGGGGGGGGGGAGGCATGGCGGCGCACGAGGTACTCACCGAGCTGGTCATGCCAGGGAAGTGCAGCGCGACGGGCTCATCGGGCCACGACTTGGAAACGTAAAAGTGAAAGTCCCACACTCGGTCATTCAGAAACGTCTTCAGCGCCTGATGGAACTGCAACAGAAAAAAAAACATACAACTGTTAATCTTTTGGTGCGGATGCCGAGCGTGAAAGGTCGTCTGTCGCGTTTTGATCTCCTGCACTGCACACTCCGACTCGGCAGCTTGCCCGCGCACTGCAGCGAGCTAACTGCGCCCTCTGGCCCGGCCTTGCCCGGCCCGGCCCGGAGCAACAAATGAACGTCGCCTTAGCTGGCGGTCAAGCGCTTTCGGATGACTCTAGCAGCTGGCTCTCTCTCTCTCGTAGCCTCTCTCCAGGGCGGCACACCCCTACTCCCTTATTCACCGCCCTGAGTGCCGGGGCCAAGGGTGTAGCCGGCCCGGCCGGGCCCGGCGCTGCTTCGAGACGACTTAACTTTGTGTTGAGCACGGCTCGCAAGTTGTCACAGTCGCACTCGCGGGACACTCGGCGGAGCAGGGAGGGGAATGCGGGTCAAGAGGGATGATGGAGAGAGGGGGAGAGAGGGAGGGAGGGAGGGAGGGAGGGTGAGAGGGAGGGAGGGTGAGAGGGAGGGGGGGGGGAGAGAGGGAGGGGGGGAGGGAGAGAGAGGGAGAGAGAGAGAGAGACGGGGCCCTCTGCAGAGCGGCGCCTGGACGTGCCCGCGTTCACAACGACGGACTGAACCCTCCACCACCGTTGCAGCGGTGACCCAACCTCTGCCGCCCCGCCCCGCCCGCCCCGCCCCGCCCCGCCCCGGGCTAATCCACTGTCAGGCCTCGCATTATCTGCATGAACTCCTGTCCCACGGACGTAATGAGTCGAATTCACAGCTTTTTCAATTCACGGAAGATTTAGGGAGCATGGCATTCTTGTGACGAGAATGAAAAATATATTCGACAGCTTCTTCGGCGCCGCGTCTGCAATGAATTTTACAGCGCAAAAACGTGAAAAATAACACGAGTTGAGGGAATGCGTTTCAACTCGCAAACTTTTTACTGACGGTCGGAGGACGGGCCCGGGTAGGCCCGTTCCAGCGACAAGCGATCATCCCGGACATCCACTGAGGCAGAAGAAAATAATTAGGGGGAACCGTTGGAGCCATCAGAGCATGGATTCGACAACGGGTACGCAGAGGAGGGGGCGGGGCTACAGGCGGAGGACGATGTGGTGGTGGAGAAGCAGGAGGGGGAGAAGGAGGAAGAGGAGGGCGCGTTCCTCTCTTACTGGTTATAAATCACAGTAGTTGTCAGAACCTTATAGATAGAAATACGCGCGGCCGGAGAAAGAGAGAGGGAGAGAGAGTTCCCCTCTCCTCCCCAGGCGGCACACAACACAATAACGATGTACGACCACGACTGCGGCCGGGCCCGCCGGGCCGGCCTTCCCTCTGCCGCCGCGCCGAGCCGCGCCGCTCTCGGCTTCTCCACCACCTCTTTCCCGAGAGGCCAAACAGACGCCAAAGTAAGATTCCCTCCAGAACGACCGAGATAATTCGATCCCGCCGCCTGGTTCGCCACTCGGCAGGCAGGCAGGCACCCCCAGAGGGGCGGTGACGTCACAAATGACGTCATGAGCGGGACGGGACGTGAGGCCGCGTCCGCCGCACCGCTGCCACCCATTGCGTCCACGGGCCAGGGCATCGCCAAGGTCGGCGGTTCGAGTACGCGGTCCTTTGTCGTTTTTTTGTTGTGTTTTTTCTTTCCGTTTTTTTTCCGCCCCTCTTCCCACGCTGGCGCCCTATTCGTTCAGTGGCGTTGTGCCTTTATTGCCCGCATTTGATGGTAATCAGCCCTACTCATTGCATTCAAGGCCGCGCTCCGGCCGCGGGCGGGGCGGGGCGGGGCGGGCGGGGCGGGGCGGGTGTGGCGGGGTGAGGCGGGCCGCCCTGGAGGAGGGCGCGTGCGTCCGTCTCCCTTACTCCCGCTGGCGGGACCGGCGGGTCACCCCTGCGTGTCCCGCGGTGCGACGAGGACGGACACAGAGGGCCTCACCCGCGCTGGCCCGCGCGCACACGGGCGCCCCTGCGCCCCGCCCCGCCCCGCCCCGCCCCCGCCCCGCCCCGCCCCGCCCCGCCCCGCCCCGCCCTGCACTGCCCTGCCGCTCGTAAGAATGCGGCGGTAAAGGAAAAGGAGGGGAACAAGTAGGAGGGGCCGGGCTGGTCCGCGGGGGCCCCGGGGGCGCGGGGCGGGGCGGGGCGGGGAGGAGCGAAGGGTTGGGTAGGTAGGGGAATGCTTGAAATCGTGTTGGAGTCGATCGGCCGCTTGGCCACGGCCCGGCCCGGGGGCACGGCACATAGTTCCATGGAACGGCGCCTAGGCCCAGCACAAAGTCCCGGCGCCACGGTCCACGGCACGCCCAACAAAAGGCCTACTTTCGAAGAACAATAAAAAATGTGCCTCCCGACGCTGCGCTGCATGAGTCAGTGTGCTCCTCTTTTGTAAGAGCTGCATGTCATCCCTCAATACCTCTCCATGTACTCTTTTCCCTAAACGACCTCCCACCCCACTCCCTCTCCCTCCCTCTCCCTCCCTCTCTCCCTCTTTCACTCTCGCTCTCTCTGTCTCTCCCTCTCTCTCTGTCACGCGCGCGAGCTCCTTCCAAAATTGAGCAGCTGCAGCCGTTGTGGGTCGGGACGCTTCGGCAACAAAATAGGGAACACCTGTGGTGTCGCATGAGAAACAAGGCGCGGTGCGGTGTTGCCCTGGAGGGAAGGACCGCCCCGCCCCGCCCCGCCCCGCCCTGCCCCGCCCCGCCCCGCCCCGCCCCGCCACGCCCCGCCACGCCACGCCCTTCACAGGCGAGGGCTGCATGAGTAGTACCCCGGAGGCACCCGTGCTGGCTGGCATTTACGAACCGTGCCCGTGAGTCCCGCAGCCCGAAACACACAGCGCGTCGCGTCACGCAGTGGTACGTCACGTCACGCAGTGGTACGTCACGGCTCGTCACGCGGCGCTAGCGTCACCGTGTCACGCCCCGCGCCCATTCTCGCTCGCCCTCCCCGCCCCGCCCTGCGCTGCTAATGGCAAAGGCGTTACAAGCCTGCACAGAAAAGGTGCCAGCGCAGCGCGCGCGCCCAACCTGGAGAATGGCGCTTGGTTGGGAAGGAAAGGGGGGGGGGGGTAGGGGGGTATGCGCCAACATCGTCCTTGGCTCCTGATGATTGGCCTGCGTCCAAAGCGCCAACCCCGCCGTGTAGTTTCTAAGAGAAGTTATTATTACGGACAGATAACAGCTGGACGGGACGGGCCCAGGACAGGGTCGCCCTTCACAACTGCTATAGCCGCCGCCCTTCGACTCGGATGCGGACATCATAATTGTCTAATTCTCTTCTCCGGTTCCATTTTTTGCGCCCCGCGATCCGGGACCTGCTCCGTCCCACAAGGGCACCGGGGCGTGGCGGGGCGGGGCGTGGCGGGGCGGGGCGGGGCGGGCAGCAGGGCGCGCGGTCGCCGAGCTCGACAGCCCAAGGCCAAAAAGATTTGCCCCCCGACGAGTCGTACAAATCTCGTAAACCGGATCGAACACCGCACTCTAGCCGGCGATGGCGACGCTTTGCACGGAGACGTCGCGGAGTCACGACGACGCCCCGCCCGCCCCAGCTCCCCGTCGCGACGCCGGCCGCCTGTAACTCTGGCGGGAGGCAGAGGGCGGGGCGGGGCGGGGCGCGGAAACTCATTGGGGCTGCGGCCGCATACGCTCCGCGCCGCGCCGCGCACCACCGTCTGTACTCACCTTGAGGGCGGCGGGCAGGTGGCCCGACAAAAACTCGAGAATTTCCGGAAGCTCGGCCTCTTGAACAAGTCTGAAGTTTTTCCCCTCGGGAACCAATTCCATCGCTGCGGGCAAACAAACAAACAAACAAACGAGGTGAGAGAGGGCGTGAAGCTGCGGGCCCCTCGGCCCCTAGCCGGATTTGCATATTTCTAAAGAGCGGCATCGCTTCGGCGTGGGCAAGAGCCCCGAGAAAATGGCGCCCTTTCAGAAGTAGCGGCGCTGTGCGGCGCCTGTACCAATCCACCCGTGTCAGCCCCCGCACCTCCCGCGGTACCCTGCTGTCCCCGCCCCGCCCCGCCCGCGCGGCTGGGCCTGGGCCTGACTTACCCAATAACGAAGCGTGATTGCCAATCTATTAAATAGGATCCCCATCACGCGAGCCGGACGGCGGCGCGGCGCGGCGGGGCGGGGCGGGGGAGCGCGCTTAAGTTAATGAATGGAAACAGTCTCGTTAGTACCATTATTCTTTTGACAGACACTGGTTTTGCGTGTTGGTCTATGTGATAACCGACAGAGTTGACCCTGGTGACCTGTCGCCCCCCGTGCTCCACATGCCGCACAGAAGGACTATCACCTCGCCACTGTGCCTTATGCTATTGCTGGAAAGGGGTTGCTTTAGAGGGGACCACGCCGTGGAGTGCCTGGAGGGAGGGAGGGAGGCAGGGAGGGAGGGAGGGGGCGTGCCTGCCCATACCGGCCCCTGCCGCCAGGAGTTGTGTCCGCCCGCTGACCTTTCACCGGCCCCGGCCCGGCCCGGTTCCATCCCACACCACACCTCGTTGTTTCGTTCTCCCCCGCCCCGCCCCGCCCCGCCCCGCCCCGCCCCGCCCCTCACTCCTCAGCTTTCCCTTCAGTTTCCCTACAATACACCCCCGGCCCGGCCCGGCCCGGCACGACACGACAAGACGCGCGGTTTCTCTCTGCTTTACCCCTTGATCTTCCATTAATCACCCCACGCCCGCCCAGGTTCCGTATCCGCTTCCGTCCTCTTCCTCTCTCTCTCCTTTCCGTCCCGCTGTTCCATGTTATTACATCCGCTCGTGACAAATAGCCGGCCCGGCCGGTACAGCGCGGAACAACACCCGGAACAGACCGGAGCGCCTAGGCCTAGCCCGCCCTGCCTCCTCCGGCCCGGCCGCGGCGCCGGGAGGGGAGTACGTCGGGTCGGTCTGCAGCTAAGTGGTGGATTAGGGTGGCGCGCGGCATTAGCGAACACAGCGGAGCGGGGCGGGGCGGGGCGGGGCGGCAGCTGCAGCTCGCCGTCGCTTTCTCTTTACTCTGCAGAGTGCTACAACAAGAGCGCGATGAGATGTCCCCGCCGCCTTACCGAGCTCTGCTCCATTCCCCGAATTTCCTTTCACCCCCCAGCCCCCTTGTGCTGCCTTGCTGCTTTCGGTCTTATTCTTCCCCCGGAATGCAGAGGTTTCATAGTTTCTCCGTCTGATCAGGACTGGCGATATAAAACGAAACGAAAATCCACTCAAGGCTCCATGCATGACCATGTCCCGTCCCTCCCCGGTGCGGGCCCGGGCCGGCTCCCCCGGGGGACTTCCCCCTGACGGTGGATCTGCTCGCTACCTTCTTACAGGTGTGACTCTTGATAGCATTTTCCCGCCCCCGCCGCGTCAACAGCCATCCTCATAAGCCCTCCTAATCACCATCATACAACCCTCCCCCTCCCCCACCTTCCACCCCCGGCCAGCCTCACCTTAACCTTACCCGCCCCCTCACCCCCAATCGATATATTCCTGGAGGATGGGGTGGTCCCGCCGGCTGCTGCGGGGGAGGAAGGGGGAGGGGCGACAGTAAATGCAGCTGAGGGAGGGGGTGGGGCGGGGCGGGGCGGGGGGTGTCTGGCGTACAGCGTTTTGGGGCTGCACAGCGCACGGGGGGTGGGGGGTGGGGGTCAGCGGGTGACCTGGGATACGGCCCGACGGGGGCCGCGCATCCGAGAGCCGTGGCGTGCACGTGTGACCATGGGGGGACGGATGGGGTAGCATGCGCTCGGGGTAGAGCGCCGTGCCGCGGGGCCAGAGAGAGGATGGCGTTGAGGGGTTACGATACGTTCCCAACGCGTCTCCGTCTGGATGGGGACGGACACTCCCCGCACCCGGGATTAGCGGGCTTCCCCTCTCCCCAATCACCCGAAATTCAATATGTCTGCTGTGTGGACAGCCCAGTTCATTTCATTTTTGTCTTGGGAGAAATGCTGGCGGGGGGGAGGGGATGGGTCCAAACACGCAGTGTCATCAAATTCCAGCGCAAAATAACCCTCGGGACCGAGCGCGTCTCGTGCACGTTTCCCCAGCTGACCCCTATCTGCGAGACAAACTGATGCGGCTCAATAATTCATTAGAAGGAGGAGGAGGAGGAGGGTGAGAGAGGCCCCGGGCCCCGGCGTGGAGAGCGGGGGAGCGGGAGAGCGAGGGCGTTAGGGGGTTGGGTAGAGGGGCCCGGGGGCCCGTGCTCCGGGGCCGGCGCGGCGCGGCGCGGCGCAGAGCGCAGGACACCCACATCAACCGGCTTACCCCGACCCGAGCGGCTTCGGCCTGCTTTTCTTTCGGTCGGGGCCGGGGCGACTCTCCACCGCCATTGTGCGGGGTAACGAAGCCTCCTAGTACCCGGGCTTTGGTTGCGAATAAAAAACATTGCGGGGACGGTGTGTCGGGTGGGTTATTCACAAAACTGGGGACAGGGAGCCCATGGCCACCCAAGACCATTGCTGGCAAAACCTCTTTGGACACCTGATACCCGATTAAGTACATATGGATATACGTGCTATAGTCAGGAAATGTGGACGAATACATATTAAAATGTCGTCAGTGAAAGACCGGTGAGAAGATATGCCACTAATCCCGTCCATCCGTCTGCAACGAATTTATCAGAGAGCTTTTTAGCTAACAGGAGTATTAGCCCGGGGCTCCCATGTCCGTCAATGGAGGGAGTATGAGAACAATGCCGTAATATTATAGTAGGTTACACCGCACCCCTTCCTTGTAGCGTAACTAAAAGCGAAAATTCACACGACCCGTTGACCCTCTTGAAACCTCACATTGATGCAAACCGAGTTTTAGTTCGGAACAAGGATAACTCCCCTTTGACAGTTCGGCTTCAGGTTATCGCCGCTAATCGATTACTATTCGCCGCTAGGGCTTTACTAACCTCTCTGGACGGGGCGGGGCGGCAATGTGGACACCGGCGCGCGGCTCGCCTCGCCGCGCCGCGACAGGACAGACGTGACGTCACGTGGCAGCACTGCTCGGCCGCGGGCCGCGAGGTTGCCGGCCCTGCTAGCGGAGCGGGGCGGGCTGGTCCAAAGGTCGCCGGACGTTGAAGACGTCTCTGAATGACGGAGTGGAGAGGCCTGGTCCACTCCCGGAGCCGGTCACTCCCCCGGAGTCACTCCCGGAGTCGGTCCCGGAGTCGCGCTCGGCGCCGCACCTGCGGTCGGCGTCGGCAGCTGTCGCTACTCCGGCGCAGTCTGCCCGGCGGCCGGAGGGTGCGCAGGCGGCGCCCGGGGCTGCTGGCGGTGCTGCGGCGCTGGACACGCCCGGAGCCGGGGCCCGGAGACGCCTGGAGGGCCTGGAGGCGCCTGGAGGGGGCCTGGAGGGGCGGGGCGCGCCCCGACAGCCGCGCCAGTCACTCCCGGTCCGCTCGTCACGCGCGAAGCGTCTGTCCTCTGAGCCCGGCACAGCGGCACTGACCGAGCGGTGCGGCGCGGCGCGGCGAGGCGCGGCGCAGGGGCGGCACGGGGGCGGCGCCGGGGGGTGGCGCCGCGCCGCGCCGGGGGAGGCGCCGGGCCAGGGGCTCAACGGAGGGCGTGGAGGGGAGGGGGTGTGTGCCCAGCGCTGGGTGGGGTGGGGGAGCGGCTGCGGGGGTGAGTGATGGGGTGTAGCGTTGCGGGGTAGGGGGGTGGGGGGCTAAGGGGTGGCCCGGGTCGAGCCTCGGGTGTGGTGTGGTGTGGGAGGCGACACGGGCCGAGGGAAGCTAGGGCCACCCCTAAGCCTAGCACCTCGCGCCGGAGCGCGGGGCGCAGGGCGCAGGGCTCGAGGGCGCGGGCGGAGGGCGGAGGCCGGATATGGAGACCGACGACGACTGTGCCGCCCCCGCCCCCGCCCCCGCCCCCGCCGGGGCCAAAGGGGTCACGCCGGCCGCGCCGCGCCGGGCCGGGCCGGGTCGCCGTGATGACATGACACAGCGGGCGAGGCGGATGGCGGCACTCTGGGGCTTCCGACAGTTGCGTACACTCTGTCTGGGGGAGCGAGAGAGAGAGAGAGAGAGAGAGAGGAGGGGAGCGAACAAGCACACAAGCCCGCGCCGCCATGACTCCGGTCCGGTCGTGACACCCCGCCCCGCGCCGAGACCTAGGGCGGGGGAGCAGCCCGCGGGCAACAGGCGCGCGCCGGGGCGGGGCGGGGCGGGGCGGGGCGGGGCGGGGCGAGGCGGGGCGAGGCGGGACGGACACCTAATCACCTAGCGAGCCAGGTCAGGTGTCAGGTCAGGACGAAGGCGCGATGCGCGAGAAAGCAAAAGGCTGCGAGTTCCCGGCCCGGCCCGGCCCGGCGGGGCCAGACCAGCTCCCAGTTTAATGAACACATCGCGCCCAGTACAACGGGGCGGGTCACGCCTGACTGCGCCTGCCGTTGACGTTGAGCAGGATCTGAATGTACTGGAACCAGGTCCGCATTGCGTGCTGGCACGTGGCGTGGTTGAGCACGAGCAGGCCGGGGACGCCGAAGCGCGAGGGCCGCAGCGCGCTCTGGACGACTATCAGCCGGGCGCGGCGGGAGGCGGCGTCCTCCGTCGGCCACGGTCCCTGCCGGTGCAAGTGCGCGTGCACGGGTGTCTCAGCTCGTCGTCCTTCCCCGCCCGGTGGCCGCGCCCCGCCCCGACCCGCCCCCGCCTGGCACTCACCTGGTACGCGGCCCAGCCCACGTCCTCGCTCGAGGTCTCCATACGCTGTCCGAAGACGGCCTGCGACACGAAGAAGGTGAAGATGAGCGGGACCGTGGCGAGCACGAAAGCGTCGGCGCTGCCGCCGCCTATGATGAGCTCGACGGTGCCGATCTGCAACAGCGGGAGGGAGGACAGGTCAGGACGGTGACCAGGCTGACGCACAACCCCGGGCAGAGCGGGGAGGCGCGGCGCGGCTGCGACACTCACCATGGGCAGCAGGAACCCCACCATGTGGTAGCCCACCAGCAGGTGGCCGAAGAACTGGCTGAGGAGGCGGGCGGCCTCCCTCACCCTGCCGTGCAGCAGGGCGTAGCGCGCCGTGTGCCGCCACCCCGCCATAGCCTGCAGGCCAAGGTTAGAATGAGGGAGAAATTGCACTCAACTGAAGTACTTCTTTTTTTCTGAACGTCAGTGAAATTTGTTAAAGAATTCCGTTCAATTTATCGACTAATTTTCGTGAACTTGGGTAAATTTCGGTGAACTTTATGAGCGGATTTCCCTGAGCTGAGAAGAGAAATTTTGGAGAAGTTTGTCAACGAAGTTTATGAGCTTGGAGCTTTGGTGTATGAAGTTTTCGGAGCCTTTGACCTCGCCCACCCACCTTGAAGCGGCAGGCGATGCGCCTGTTGAGGGCCGTGCAGGCCTGCGCCAGGGTGAGCTGCAGGGCGTTCAACGTGTACAGGGCGATGTGGGCGGACGTGAGGATGATCAGGTTCACAAGCAAAATGCACCTGTGTTCAGAGGTGCTCGCCACAAAGGCATTAGGATCAGTCCATATTTTGGGAATAAAAAAACCCCTATGAGAATTTCACGAACGCACACAACTTACGAGCGCCCGACCCAGCCGGCCCAGCCGCCAGTCTTTGTCATCCAGCAGGAGACGGCCGATCGCTCATTCTGAATCGTCAGGAACACTGAGACCTGAGGAGCCGACAGCATTTATGATCATTTAATACCAGGCTAATGAACCAATGTAATAAGGCCAGAAAAATGCCACCTCCAGGTTTGAAAACTCACCCCAACCAAAGCGGCTTGCAAAAACACGCAGACCGTACGTCGATAGGCAGTTCGGGCTTCGCGCTGCAGAATGGCCTGATGAGGTTTCATCCCGCGGCAGGATGCACCAGGACAGGAGGGGTGATTTGGGCAGAAAAGTTGCGAAAAAGAAGTCCAAATGCAGTGGAGCTAGCGGTGGGTTGCATCTGCCTGCTCTAGGCAACATTCATGCACCCGTGCAAAGATGTTGCCTAGCAGTCAGGCGCCACCACACTGTGTAGCCAGAGCACAACTCACCCGGTCGGCGGGCCATGCCGGGTCGTCCTCCAGCGCGGCCGCGGCGGAGGCGGCCAGCGCAAAGGCCTCCCTCGCCACGTGCCTCCTCCTCGCCATGATCTCCAGCGAGATGCCCCCCGTCGCGCATCCGATAAGGGACCGGACGGGCACGCGCGTCTGCTCCAGGTCGTCAGCCAGGACGATGTCCAGGACGTTGAGGAGCTCGAAGAGCGGGACGCACACCAGGATGATCTGCGTCCGAGCGGCTTGAGTTCAGGTCCGGCGCGCCGGTGCGAGGTGATAGATCCACCCCGTCACAAATGCACGGGGGGTGCTTTCATCACGGGATAAAACCACTCCCCAGATACACAAAGAAGGCAGGGGGGTGCCTTTATCACGGGATAGAAGCACCCCCGCGCCTTCAGTGTGTATCTGGGGAGTGGTTTTATCCAGTGATGAAAGCACCCCCTGCCTTCTGTGCGTATCTGGGGAGTGGGTCTGAGGACAGCGGTGGTTGTCCTTTGACCCTACCCTATTAAACCCCAGGAACAGGAGCAGCCGCTGTGCCGGGCCGCGGCGCACGTCGTCCGACAGGTTGCGGTGCCATGTCCAGAGGTGGTCAGCCAGCCCGGGCCCGTGAGCAATGCGCCCCATGCCTCAGCTTGCTCAAGCCTATCCGGCCCGGATTAAGTGTCCGGTGCCGCGGTGCAGCTAAGAGTAATTTCTGAGGTCCTGGCCAACCCTAAGGTCCCTGCGAGGCGGACACGACACGAACAATACGACTATTTATGATTAAGCTGAGTGAATAATCAAGCATCCCGTGCACGAGGACGTCTGCATGATTAAGGTCTACACCGGGCGAGACGGACGAGGGCCAAAACGCCACCAGCTTTATTCGCCCTTACTCCTTGGACAGGGACAGAGGAGTTTAAATGATGATCTGCTACATCAAAATCCACTACTATTTGACTGAATCACAAAGTTAAAAAATACTAGATAGATAGAAATGAAATATATACACACACACAAACAAAAATTTCATTAACTTTTATGTTTCTGTTTTGTTTTTAGAATGCCAGAAACCAGAAATTAATCACCAAATATGTTTGTGTGTGTATGTATGTATTTTGTATTGAATTTTGTATTTTACAACTCAAGAAGAAGAAAAAAAGAGGGCAAATTAATGTTTGAGGTAGTTAGTTAGTTTAGGTGTAGACATTTGGATGGGGTTGCCTTGAAAGTGCCTAGAATAAATTTAAATCACAAGTATTAACAATTTATTTTGAAAATAGGTCAAAATAACTTTGGGAATGTGCCAAACACATTCTTACATAGTATAAAATAAAAATATCTTTGCTCTATCAGACAATAACATTAAATAGATGCCTTATAGTTACATTCTTTTAGCATAAATACATCATGTTTTTATAATATCCACAGAGATAAAATTCTCAAAACTTATTTTTACAGATTGAGCAAAGCAGTTGACAAAAATAACAGTAACTTACAAACAAGAGAAGTTTTAGAACTTGCAATCGAAAGAAATTAGACACTATATGAAGGGAATGTAAAGTAAATAAATTACTTTCTGTAAAAACCAGTGATTGGTGGGGGACCAGCAACCCTGTTATCAGAGGGAGGTGCTGTTGGGTCCATGCCTACGACCTGCTGCGAGGCGGCATGGTTATTAGAGGGAAAGAGGGGAAGTGGACTTGGTTCAAGAAGGGCGGGCTCTGAAGATGAAATGGCTTGAGAGTAAACACTCAGAGACTCGGATGTGGATGCAGATGAAGGAATACCAATTGGAGGATTTATGTGTTGTTGCGGAACCTGACTGTCAACATTTACCCCCGCTGACCTGTACATTTCCTTCAACATAAGCAACATAGTGTCTTCCGATTTCCAATAACAAACATGACTACCAATAGCAAAGAGATATTCATTGAAACTTTCCAAAGGAGCCTCTTGTAGGACATAGTCAATACGGCGTCCCCCATTTAACTTGCCAACAACAATATTTAAGTTTGATTCATTCTCACTTGAATTAGCTGATTCATGAAGACTTTCCTGCTTCATTTGGTCCTCTAAAACCTACCCATCAAAGAAAATTATTTTAAAAGAGTTCAGACAGAGCAAACATACAAATCCTGGGATACAAATGCAAACACCATACCTGCTGCATTTCTTCAGTAAGACTTTCGTTACCACGGTGAAACATAGCAAGCTGATAGACTGAGTTCCATGTATTTCGAACTGAATCAAGGACTTTCTGTTTTATATCAGCTCCCATTCTAGCAACTGTTTCTTTTAGTTCTATAATCAATAAAAGAAAATTGGGTTATAATATATTTTTTAATTTAAAGAGTTAAAAAATATTTTACAAAGATTACAACGCTCACAATATTTCCTTACCTAGATGCATTCTCTTGCGCCCTTTATGATGAGGTATGAGAACAGGAGGAACTTTTTCCATATCTGATCTGATAAGTGTCTCAATTCTGTAGGCAACTAAGTCATAGGGGTGAAATATATTGAAAAATGCTGGACATGTTGGAAGCTGAAAGTCCTCCCCAAGTTTATCAATTCCTCTAATTGTGACAAAGACACCAATAGGAGACCCAAGAGCAAAAAAGTTTTCAGGCTTGAACAGGAGCTGTGGGTATGAAATGAAGGGCTGCCCAGTACCAGCAGGACCCATCATTACATAGCTAATTTTATGACTAAGCTTTCTTTTTAATGGACTGGGTGGAGCAAATGTCTCCTAGAAGAAAAAAAAATATTAACTATATTTTATGCAACCACTGACAAGAATTTGAATGTTGTGAATTTCTTGGAAATTACCTTTTCTGTACTTTCAGGATTTTCAGTCCCTTCCTCACTTATTGAAGATTTTATTGGAGTTGAAGGAGAATTTGCTGGAGTGGTTGGGGATGGACTTCCTTTCTGATGCCAAAGAAGATCAAACAGTATCAGTGAACCTAGACTATGTCCACCTAAAGAAACCGCACCAGTAAAGGTTGGATTGCGTTTGAGAAAAATTTCGTACAATCTGTTTAGCTCTTTAGCCACAGTATCAATAATTGTCTGAAAAAGAGGATCATAATTATTTCTCATTTCTTATGTGTAGTACTACAATTATTCAATAATAAAAAATGGTACTACCTGACAGTAAATTGGACTAGTATAAAACAGTATGTCAATGAGTGTATCATTAGTTAAGTTTCTTAACATTGGTATACTTGGCAGAGTAATAGAATTTAATTGGTTGTTAATATCTTCACTGTGCAATTTTTCATGCCATGAAACAGGTAAGACCTCGACACGTCTTACAGCACCACTCTCCACGGAACTTGAGAAATGAGACTCAACAAGTCCTTGAGAAACAGTGCGAAAATCATCAACTGTAACAGACGAAAAAGTATGGTAGCAAATTAAATAATTATACAGTATTATAAATTGACAAGAATATAATAGAAATTTGGGGATACACACCAACTTCCACAACTGATCTGAATTTAAGATCACATGCTGAACCGATGCCATGAACCAAAAACAATAAATGATCAACGGTTTCAGACTCCCCACTTTCTATGTCAAACTCATCCACACCCCTTTTTACAACCCTTGGCCTGTGCTGAGTGCCCTGGGGGAAAATGAAAGTTGTCTTTTTATTATTCAGGAAAACTTGTACATATCACTGCTACTTATTGCAACGATTCTACAAATGTGCAAAGCATTTTCAAGGAAAAGTCGTCAATGCTTAGCTCATCTACAAAACGTCAGCAAAGCAGCAGAGCCCCTCAAAAAAATTTCTGATAAAATAAAAAATGGCAACGAATCTTAATTAAAGAATATATAGGACAAACAGCAGTAAGCAAAGCACTACATACATCTGCATACGAGTTGGGGCTCACCGGTGTGTTACCCCATGCATCAGGAGAAGCGCTGCTTAAATAATGAACCATTGCATTGCAACTGTGAAAAACAACAGCTTCACCATTTGGAAACTCTACTCTCCTTTGCCAATCATTTTGGGTGTATGATGACTTGTACTCCTCCTATATTTGAAAAAAAGCATGAGGCATGAGAAGTTTGCATCAGTTTTGTAAGGTAGGAGGGGTGATTCAAGGACTTACCTCCAGTCTAGTTGCCACATTTTCATCATATGGCACATAACGTTTATCAACATTGTTCTTGTAGAACCAAGAGCAACGTCTTACTTCTGTGGGTGTTTCCTCCCAATAGACAGCATTTCGTTGCCTTCTCAAAATATTTACATCATAACGGCCGCCATCAGTCGGTACTTCTGTGTCTATTGTTAGATCAGCTGTCCAAGCCAATTGCAGAAAAAAATAACTCTTTTTTGTGGGGGACAATACACTTAGAAAATTGTAAATTAAAACAGTGAACTCACGTGAAAGGAATTGTTGTTCCAGAGCAAGAGAATCTGACATTGAGAAAGGCTCCCACATAACTTTATTTTCTACCTCCTTCTTGAAGAACCAATGCTGGTAGACCGGTCGGTAGATGGGCGGTGGAGTTGGGTCATGGGGCATAGTAACTTGAGGCTGGAAATAAATCATAGAACAATATTGACACCGGTATCACTTGGCAGCCACCCCAACAATGAGTCCATCAAAAGAAAGTATAAAATGGCCAAGAATAGTAGCGTTTCTTTAAAGTGGCGCCGCGTGCTGTACCTCATAGTAGATGCCGTTGTTGAAAGGGTCGGAGGCGAGGCTCCCGAGGCCAGAGGGCGTGGCGGGCGAGTCCGCCGTGGGGGGCGCGGTCGGAGCCATGACGATGGGCGAGGGCACCGCCAGGGCCGGGGCAGGGGCGGGCCCGGGGGGAGAGCCCAGGGGGTTGGAGGGTTGGGCCTGCGACGAGGTCTCCAGCCCGGGCACCGGGGCGTACACAGGGCGGCGACCGCCGAGCCTGAAGGCGTTACCGCCTGCTGCGGCTGCTGCAAGGAAGGAGGAGAGGCAATGAGAAGCGCTGTCATGTGAGACACGTGCGGTCGACAAAGCCACGGACTCACCTGCCGGGGGTGGCCCGACGGCGGGGGCTGGGCCGGGGGCGGTGGGCGGCCTGGAGGGTGGTCCGGGCGGCGGCGTCTGGCCCAACAGGCTGGAGGCAGGAGCTGGCGCGAACGGCCCGGGCGGAGCAGCGCTGAACACGGAGGCGGGCACGGGGGCGGGCACGGGGGCGGGCACGGGGACGGGCACGGGGACGGGCACGGGGACGGGCACGGGGGCGGGCGCAAAGTGCACGCTCGCGGGTGGAGGGCCAGCGGGGGGCGCAAAGGGTCCCGGGGGCGACGTGGGCGGAGGGCCCGTCGGGGTGGCGAACGGTGTGCCCGGATGCGAGTCAAAGGGAGTCGGCGGGAGCTGCCCGGGCCCCCCGGGCGACTGGAAGGGACTGGCGGCCGGCGAGGGTTGAGCCGGGGGTGGAGCGGAGGCGGTCGCGGGGGGCAGCGCTCCGGGCGGCCGCGCGTCCGTGAAGTACAAGTCTGAGGGCTGCACCTGGAAGGGGCGTCCGCCACCCCACTGGTTCACAAAGGTGGGCGGTGGAGGAGTGTTTCTAGCGGGCGGTCCATGCGGTGCCGGCTGGCTTAGAGGCTGGCTCAGTGGCTGGCTCAGTGGCTGGCTCAGTGGCTGGCTCAGTGGCTGGCTCAGTGGCTGGCTTAGTGGCTGGCTCAGTGGCGAGCTCAGGGGCAGGTTTAAGTTGTAGAAGGTGGGTGTTGGCCCTGTGGCTGGTTCCAGCGACACTGGCTGGAACGCGTCATCGGAGAGTCCTGCTGGATCCGTCCGATGTCCCTGGGGTTCAGTCTGAAGCTCCGCAGGAGGTCCTAGGGGAGCCGGAGCCAAGGGCAAAGTTGTCGGAGGTCCCGCCGAGGGCGGGCGTTCGGCCGTGGGGAGCGAGCCGAACAGTGCAGACGTGAAGCTGCCAAAGGAGGAAACGAAGCCCCCGCCGGAGGACGAGGGCGGCGGCGGCTGCGGCTCCGGCCCGGGGGTAGGAGCGAGGGTGGGGGCGTCACCGGAGGAACCCGGAAGCACGCTGGCGGAGCCCGCCGACAGGTCCTCAACATCTGTAACAACAACGATAAATAGAATTATATTCAGGGTGGAAGTGCGATAACAGTCAACACCAGCGACATTAAGCATCTCTCAGGGAGATGCCGACAGAGTCGTCGCCTTCCCAAGTGCCTCTAGATAACGACTGGCCAGAAGAGAATGTGTCACTCGCGCATCCACTCTCTCCAATTCGCGCTCTAATGGCAATTACCCTTTCTCGCGAAACGGGAGAAAGGAAATGGGTGTGGAGTGCTATGACAAAACCGGGTGTTCCCAGCGGAGCTCGGGCTCAGCTCAGGTGACCTCAGCCCGCCGCCGCGCCGGGCCGGGCCCAGCCCGGAAGGGTCCCACCCACAGACACGGGGCGGGCCGGTGCGGCGGTGTCCTCGACCTCGGCCTTCTTTGCACTCTACACACGACGTATCACCATCGATGACACCATAGTCGTCCAGGCCCGTCCCTGGAGAGCCAAACGCTGCTCCCAGCCCAGGCGGCCTGGCCTGGCCTGGCCTGCACTAGGCAGTCGCCTCATCTCCGTCCTTACCGTACTCCGACGCGTCCCTCGCAATGACAACCATGCCGCACCCACCACCGTCTCCCGCGGCCTCTTGAGTTCGCTGGAATCGCGGATGGCGCGAGGGCCGAGGAGTCGAGGGTGCGGCGCACGGCTCGCTACGCCACGCCACGCCACGCCACGCCACGCCTCGCAGCGCTGCACCGGAACAGGTTATCAGGGCGGGTCCCTCAAAAGCGCGGCTCTGATTACGAGCCGCTCAAAGGCAGAGTCCCTCCGGACGAGCCCATCATTCACACTGACGCCGAGCTAAGGGACACCATGGCAGCGCTCCGCCTGCCCAGCACCGTGACCCTGCTGCCGCTGCTGCTGGCCGCCGCCGCCGCCGCGGCCGCCGCGAGCACCGTGGACCCCGGGCCCGGGGGTGAGTACAGTAGCGCCACGGTTCTGCGACGCCGCGCCGGGCCGGGCCGGGCCGGGTCGGGTTCCCCGGGCGCTCATCTCACCGAGGACGGTGCATGCCGACAGACGTGGTCACCGGGGACCGGCCCATCTGGGAGCTGGTGCGGCCGAGCGACGCCCTGCGCGCTTTCCTGGAGCACCGCGCCGCGGACGCGCCCGGCCCGCTGGGCGTCGTCGTCGACACGGGGAGCGCCGCGGCGCTGCAGCGCGCCCGCGCCGCCATCGCCGAGCTGGAGCGCAGCCAGGACAAGGGGCCCTTCATCTTCGCCACCTTCCACCGCACCGGTAAGGCCAACACCACAGGAGGGTGTTTTCTGCTATCACTGCCATCAAATTTATCCAGGCCCAGCATAGGATTATCCATTTAGAAAATTTGCTGGACAAACACTTTGCAGGAATATAATCACAATTTTTCTGATACATTTCATTTTTTGCGGTGGCGCCTGTTAAAGTCGAGGAAGGCAACCGCGTCGCACTTGGGTGCGCGCGCAGTGCCTACCTTCCTGCCTAGTCCCGTGTAGGAGGGGCGGAAGTTCAGAAAGCAACTTTATAAGTCCTTTACAGTGGCCTCTGGTAAAACCCATAGGCGAGTCTACGGCACTGTTCCGCCAAAAATTGGGTCTTTAGAGCGCCCGTGTGGAGCGGGGCGGGCTGGTGCGGCAAAGGGTTCCGGTCTAAGAAGTGATTCCGGAGATAAGCTATCGCTACCTTCAATGGGAATGGGCGGTACCGAGAAGGTTTGGCCCGCAACCTGGCTGACTCCTCCACATAAAGGACAACGACAGAGTAGAGGCGGGGGGCTTATCGACTCGTGTGTAAGACTGCATGTGTGCGTGTGCGTGTGTGTGTAAGTGTACTCTGGGCCTTATCCTCGTGTTTACCCCATGTGCATATATTGCGCGTGCCTGGGCCGGACCGGAACACGGAGCGCGTTCAAGGTCGACCAAGAGGTTGACGCACTGCGCCAGCAGCAGCAGCAGCGCCCTGATCCCTCCGCCCCGGCCGCAGGTGTGTCCGAGCCGCAGCTGCTGAGGACCTGGGCCGAGCTGCAGGACGCCGTGGCCGCCGTGGCGACGGTCCCGCGGACGCAGTCCGAGGTCGAGGGGCGCGCCCTGGGCCAGGGCCCGGGGCCACTGGACGCCGTCCTCGGCGTGGCCGGCGTGGCGCCCCGGGGAACGAGGATCATCCTGGTGACCGAGGACGGCGCCCGGGGAGCCGACGGCGAGGCCGCCGCCGTGGCCGACGTGTCGCGCGCGCTCAAGTCCAACGGCATCGAGGTGAGGGCCGCTCCGAGTGTGTCGCGCCGCGCTTACTTGCACCCACTGACCCTGCGCCTCCGCCTGCGCCGTACGCAGCTGGACGCCTGGACCCTGGGCCGCTGCGACGAGTACGAGGCGCTGACCAACGTGTCCCGCGCCACGGGCGGCTCGCTGGGCTGCGGGGACCTCGTCGAGAGGGCGGGCGCAGCCGGCCAGGTCCGCGCCGCGGCCGAGGACGGCGCGCAGCTGGTGACGCTGGCCGTGCGCCGGGGCCTGGAGAGCCCTGACCGCCTGCAGGTGCAGGTGGACAGCAGCGTGCGCGCGCTGCAGCTGCAGGTGCGGGGCCCGGCCGGCGCCAGGGCCGCGCTGCGCTCCCCGGCAGGTGAGTACCCCGCCGCACCGCACCGCGCCGTACAGCAAGGACACGGACAGGACCGCCTCGACCTTGCCCGCCGCTAAGCCGCACCGCGCCGGCCGCCGGGTCGCGGGGCTAAATCTGTCGCCGCCCCCGACCCGCCCGCCCGCACCGCCCCTTGTGCCTTGTCTAGAGCTGCTGCACCGCCAGCGCCGGGCGGGGCGGGGCGGGGCGGGGCGCGTCGAGAACCTGCTGGCACGGCCTGGCGCCCGTCTGGCCTGGCCCGGTCCTTCCCTCCGCGCCAATACAATAGTGGCGGCAGAGCGCCTGCTACCGGTGCGGTGCACTGTACGTACGCCCCTCGGTGTGGGAACGGATCGCAGAGCCAGACGTTTGGCACGCGGATACACGCGGATAAATGACACGATACAAACATTATAAACGTTTTCTTTCTTTTTCAACACCGAGAGCTGGCAGTAAAATTTACCTCAGAGGATTAATTTCGATTAGGAACGAAATTCCAAGCCCAAAAGATTTTGGATGACATTTCAGTTTGCAGTTAAGGTGACCTGTATACCCATGTAAAGCGGGTTCAAGATCGCCTCAGGGAGTGTCAGTCGTGCCCATATATGTCGCCCGCGCCAAGCCCCAACTTAATAAGCTGCGTTTTTTTAATGTCACACCTTGAAAGGCGCCGCGCAACGACGACTCGGAAGGATGAGACATAGAGGCCTAACTCCTAACTCTCTCCATGTCCGCGCACAGGCGGCGCCTGGACGGCGACGGCCGGGGACGGCGGCGCGCTCTCGCTCGACCGGCGGCAGCTCGGCGCGCGCGGCGCCGGCACGGGGCGCTGGGCCGTCGAGGCGCTGGACGCCCCCGTCGACGTCGAGGTGCGCGCGCTCAGCGACCTGGGCGTCACCGCCTACCTGGAGGCGCCCGCGCAGGACGGCGCGGCCACCAGGCACCAGCGAACAGGTGAGCACGCCGGCGCGGCGGTGGCACGCTGCCCCCGCTCTCCCCCGTCTAGTCCTAGTCCCTCTCTATGTCGGGCACACACACACACACACACAGTAGCGGGCGGGAGATTGTGCGCGCGGCGCCGGGCAGCGCCGGGCAGCGCAGCGGCCTTCACCCGCACCTTGTACAGCACCGCTAACGCGTTTACGTCCGCGATGCGATAGGGTGGGCCAGGCCAGGCCACTGCGGGCCGGGCGGGGCGGGGGTTTTACACTTACGCGGCAAATAGTCCCGCGCGATATTGGGTGAAAAATATACACACAATCAATAACGATAACACGCCTGCCGGGCCGGGCCGGGCCGGCGCGGGCCGCGAGCTGCGAACCCGACGCGTCATTACAGCGCCTTTCACAACTCGCAAGCACGACTGAACTGCTGCACTACACGCGGGCGCGTCCGCCTGCACCGCCACCAGACCATCTCGTTCCAGACCAACACGAACACCCTTCCCGCACTGCACCGCTGCTGCCACCTGACACCCTCGGCATGCGCTGCGCTGCGCAGTATCCCCACGCACACCTCACTTGTCCCACGCGACCAACCTACGACAGACGGGACCACCGAGCCCTCCACCGCGCGACGGCAGAAAGTTCGCGGCTCGCGAGAGACTTACGAAAAAACTTCCCCGTTGGTGAACGCGATCCTCGGACGTCGTAGCGCCGCGTCCTCTGCGCGAGCCTCGCAGGGGGGGACTAGCCTAGCCAGGACGGCCACGCGAGACGCGGATGCGGTGGTCCTCCCCCCCCCCTCCTTTACCCCCTCCCTTTCCTAAATAACCTGCCGTGGTGTTTCTTGGCATTATCTCAGGCCGGTGACGTCACCGCCGGGCACTGTCAATCATCCAGCCGTCCATCTATGTAAACTAATCGCGTATAGTGCCAAAACAAACTGCCGAAGGGAAGTGCCGGAGGAGGGGGGGGGGGGGGGTTACAGGGAGCGCTGGACTGTTTTAGCCGACCCGCCACGACAGAACTACCGAAATCAGTCGGCGCAAGTTTGGTTTGCAGTTTCGATATTTGAGGACGGGCCCCGCGGGCCCCTCGAGAGGCTCGCGTGTGCCCTGTGACTCATCTGCGGCATGGCATATTCGAAAGACTCCTCGCTCGCGTTAAGTCCAAAGTCCCCTCCTGACTGGCCCATGACTTTGGTATAGTCTATTCGCCCAGTGGCGCAACGCTATTTCCTTAAGAAAAGTATGGCTTGGAGAGGAGGGTACATTAAACTATATGATACATATAGAAGTCTGATATGCTGATTGTTACACACATGCACCCTGCCCCACGCCAGCAAAATGAGAGCTGTTCACTTTTTTAAAGTAAACGAAATGATATTCATCAATTATAACTTTACAGATAAATTTGTAAAGGTACTCCTTCAAGAACCACAAGGAGTGGTTATCAACGCAGTGAAGCTGTTAGATATTTCAGGAAAAGAAATTGGATCAGCCTTCCGAGCAACAAAAACTAACAGAACGAGACAGCTAAGCAGAAGAGCTGTGACAAATGACCAGTCTGACCTCACTACAGATAAATCTGAGTGGGAAGTTGAAGCACTGACATCTGGCAAGCCTCTTCTTGTGGAAACAATAGGCCATAATACTAATGGTAAGAAATTTTGATCAATGTCTGGTTAAAAACAATTTTTTCATTAAAAAAAAATTTAAAAAAAAATTATTTTAGGTGAAATGTTTACTCGAGTATCAAACCTGACCAAGGTTGATAATATTGTCATATTACCACAAGCAGTAGATATTGAGTTAAGCCCGAACACAAAACTTATTGTCAGAAAAGGAGAATTCTTTCAAATCAGCTATGAGGTCACAAATAACAGACCCATTGCCCAACTACTTCAATTCAATATGAAAGATGATCTGGCTTTCCTGTTAAAATTACAACCAATAGAGTGAGTACTTTATTTGTACTCAGTTTTTAAAATGTTGGCAAGTGCTATTTATAGTATTATTTCCAATGGAGCTTTCATTCAGCTGTTTACTAGGAATTTGTTTTGTATAAACTATATTTGAACCTTGCATATCCTTACAGAGCTTTCATACCAGCTGGTCAAACAATTCAAGTTGTGGGGAATTTGGCAGCAAATCTAAATGTTGCTGATGGGCAGACAGACAAAGTGAAGTTCACAGCTCGATTAGCAGCAAACCGCCAAGAAATTACCAAAGATGCACTTGTATATGTCCAACAGGAGCAAGTTAATGATGTCTGGAACCCAAAAATATGGTGGTCATGGAAAAGCACATGCGCTGGGGCATGGGACTCATCCAACTGTTTCACAAATACATGGACTTTAGACTTAACAATTCAAGATAAAGATTCAGGTAAGTATAAAAAAAAATTAACCATCCTCATCTTAGATTTGTGTTCTAACTAACTGTTTAAATTTAGGACTTTTGACAATAACGTCACAGCCTAGAGGAGTTCAGTACAGATCAGAGTTCATATCTGGAACACGTGAGGAGGTCAAAGCTTTCTATACTGCATCCTGCTGCTCAAAAAAAGTAGACATTACTGCCACAGATGTAAAAGGAAATACAATCCGAGAAACCTTTGATGTCAGTTCTCGTAAGTGACTCACAAACATAATATAGTTACTTTGCTTACTTGAATTTTTCTAAAATTCACAAAAAAACATTGTTTGTTTTTTCTTTATGTTAGAATTCCTAAGCCCTGCCGAAATTGCTGGCATCACTGTGGGCATCATAGCCATCCTCCTCATCATTGCTGTGATTGTCCTGGGTATTATGCTCTGTAGAAAGAGAGAATCTCTAAGGCTAGAAAGAAGACTGTCAAGTAGACTTGCCTCTCGAGATGGTCGCTGATCATTTTTGTTAGTCATTATTTAAGTGAAAAAATACCTAGACTAAATCCTTATTATAGTAGTAGGATAACTAATATTTCCAATAAGACAGAATTAAATAAATAAATAACTTTGATGTGTAAACGGGGGTGTGATGACAAATTAATTGTTTTTTTACTTCTTGAAACAGAATATACACGGGCAATAAAGTGAGGTTATATTACTTTGATAAATATATCTTTGAAATCTCAAGAGAGAGGGTATTAAACTATGATACAAATATAAAATGAGGAACATGTAACTGGAGAGAGAACTGTGTTCAACTATATCTCTCCATGTAAACTTAAATAAATTAAGCAAAACAAACATTGACTCTCAAACTTTAACAAGGTTATTTCATGCATTACAAACCAAACATATCAAACTATCCCACTGTTCAGAAACCTATGCTAAACGTCAGAGGCCCCTATTCTAGTGTTGACAAGTCCTA
This sequence comes from Frankliniella intonsa, assembly GCA_033675135.1. Taxonomy (NCBI): domain Eukaryota; kingdom Metazoa; phylum Arthropoda; class Insecta; order Thysanoptera; family Thripidae; genus Frankliniella; species Frankliniella intonsa. The sequence goes on from CM066256.1 coordinate 4,035,256, forward strand.
GTTACAGTAAAAGAGACAAAATTCCTAGGAGGTCTAGCAGAAAACATCTGTTGCCCTCCACAACTTTCGCTCTAGTACTTACCGCTGGTCAGGACGGCCGGCGAATTTTCGGTGACGGGAACTAGCAGCGCACCACTGCCAATGTCGTCCAAGGAAAATCCTCCCCTCGCCCCCGAAAGGAGAAGATTTGACGGAGATTTAAACGTGTCACCTCGCCGCTTGTCCTCCATGACAGCTGTTGTGTTGAAGGGTTGCGAGCCGTTGTGAAAGTGGGAGGGGCGCTCACGACCTGCCAGGTGGAGATGGGCGACAGGAAGGGGGATGTGGCGTGGCGACCGGGCCAGAGCGCGGCAAAGTGTCAATAAGAACCCACTTCCAGAGTCATTCTTTGGCTTGTTCGAGTAAAAAGCAATTTCGATTACACCATCGCATAACGTTAGGATACTGAATGCTTATGAGCTTCCTGCTGACTTTCCGCGTGCACGGCCGTCACCGTCAGCGTTTTTGATTGTGAGATCCGAGAAAGGCGGGTACCTACCTTAGGTGAGGTCGGCGTAGAGCAGGGTAGCAGGGTGCAGAGTCCATCGGCACCAATGGTTACGCCGCCGACCAGCCCGCAGGTACAGGTGCCGAAGTTAAGGGTAGCACACGGGCAGAACGGCGCTTCAACCGCGTCGATCAACAAAAATGCTTGGGGCTTCCCTCGTTCTCCTGGGGTTCTCCTCGTTCCCCTACGCCGACCTGCGCCGCAGACCATTCCAGCATATGCTACGAATAAAGAAACATGGGGAATGATTTTGTGTATGGGATCTTTCCCATGCATATTCTCAACTCATGCTAGAAGGTGGCCCCACACTCAGCGGATGCACGTTCGCATCGTGAGGCTGAGGTGAGTCCACCTTTACGCTCACTACTTTTTAAGTGGTCGGAAGAATGTCAATATTCCTTTGCAGAAAAGTAAGTCTCTCATCGCTTCCGCAAACTTACAAATTAATTTGTTCAGTTTGTTTTTCATTGTGTTCTCTATTGTTTATTGTTTGTTCCTGTTTGTTTGTCGTTTGTTCCTGGCTGTTCGTCACTCGTAAATTTTTCGTTCGTGTTCTTTGCAAGTGTTTGTTCGTAGATTGTTTTTCGTTTGTTCTCCCTTGTTCGTCGTTTGTTCCAGGTTGTTCTCTGTCTGTCTCGGTTTTTATTTGTTTGTTCATCATTGTTCGTCACTTGTGATCTATCGTGAATTTTTTCCTTTGTAGGTAGTTGTTCGTAGATTATGTTTCATCTTTTCTCGACTGTTCATTGTTTGTTCTTGATTGTTCTTAATTACTCGTCGCGCGTTATCATCTGTTATTGTTCGTTCGTATACTTTGTAAGTAATGTCCGTATTTTAAAGCGGTCTCAGCACCGCTTCTAGCGCTACGTCGGCTGGGAAGGGGCGAGACTGCAGTCGTCGTCGTCGTCGCCTCCATGCTCTGCTCTGTCCCCTCTCCTCTACTCTGTTCGTTTCGGGTCTCGCCTCGACCGGCTCAGCTCGGCTTGTGTGTCGTGTTCGTAGCCCGGCTCGGCTCGGCTCAGCAGAGAAAGACACATGCTTGACCAAAATAATTAACGAAAGAGCGGAGGACGTAGCCCCTAATTGTTTGACTTTTGCGTTTGTCACGTTGTCTAAACATTGTTAAAAGATTTCTGCAGATAAAGTAGCAGCATAATTAAAGGGTGGTTAATGATTTCGTTTATAAACATTCTCCATGTTACTCTTGGATTTGTAAAGCATTTCAATACAGAATAATTAAAAACTTGGCTGAATCGATCTGAATGTTATATACAGGGTGTCCCACGTGCCCCGTTCTTTTTGGTAAGTAGGCAGACCCGCAACAACACGGGGCCGGTCCCTTAGCTGGCTGGCCAGCTCTCTCTCACTCTAACTCGCACGCTGTATCCGTCTCGTTCTTCGGTGTTGAGGGGGGCGGCGCAACATCCCCGTGCGACTCGCGGAAGTGCCTCGTCGCGACTCCGCGCTCACCCCCGCGGGGCGCGGCAGTGACACCCGCGACTTCGCGCTCACCCCCGCGGGGCGCGGCAGTGACACCCGCGACCCCGCGCTAACCCCCGCGGGCCGCGGCAGTGACACCCGTGACTTCGCGCTCACCCCCGCGGGGCGCGGCAGTGACACCCGCGACCCCGCGCTAACCCCCGCGGGCCGCGGCAGTGACACCCGTGACTTCGCGCTCACCCCCGCGGGGCGCGGCAGTGACACCCGCGACCCCGCGCTAACCCCCGCGGGCCGCGGCAGTGACACCCGTGACTTCGCGCTCACCCCCGCGGGGCGCGGCAGTGACACCCGCGACCCCGCGCTAACCCCCGCGGGCCGCGGCAGTGACACCCGTGACTTCGCGCTAACCCCCGCGGGGCGCGGCAGTGACACCCGCGACCCCGCGCTAACCCCCGCGGGCCGCGGCAGTGACACCCGTGACTTCGCGCTGGAGGTGGGGCGAATGCGTGCGAGTGAGAACTAGCCAGTCGGCTCTACTCCGGGCTCCGGGACCGGCCCCGTGCTGTTGCGGGTCTGCCTACTTACCAAAAAGAACGGGGCACGTGGGACACCCTGTATAAGCCACACTTTGCAGCCACCAGAATGAAAAATATAAAACTGGCACAAACCTTTTGGTTGGTTGATTTTATGGACTCTGAGACCGCTTCAATACATTTAAATGTGTTGGAATGTTTTTTGTTGGTTTCCAATAATTATATTCGGTTGGTTCCTGATTGTTTGTCGTTTGTCGTTCGTGACTCGTGATTATTCGTGAATTGTTCATGCGTGTCATTTTGTAAATGATTGTTCGTAGATTGATTTTTGTTTGTTTCCGAATGTTTGTTGTTTGTTTCTAATTGTTTTCTGTTTGTTCTCGGTTGTTCCTTTGTTTGTCCATAATTGTTCGGGGCTCGTGATCATCGTGTCCTTTGTTTGTGATTGTTCGCATTTTGTGTTTCATGTATGTTCACTATTGTTCGTCGTTTGTTGATGATTGTTCTCTGTTTGTTCCTGATTGTTCTCGATTTGTTCCTGATTGGGCTCAAGTAGTGCTGCAGCAGGTGGCGGCGACGCTGGTTAGCAGGGTAGGCAGTCCCGTCGAACAGCGCTGCAGCCCGCGGCGGCCTACCCCGTAGGGGCCTGCCGCACCGAGCACCGCACCGCCGCCGGGTAGCAGGGTAGGCAGTCCCGTCGAACAGCGCTGCAGCCCGCGGCGGCCTACCCCGTAGGGGCCTGCCGCACCGAGCACCGCACCGCCCTAAGCCAGGCCAAGCCAGGCAGGACGGAGCAGCGGAATCTGTCAAAAGCAGCCAGAGCAGCGGTCTGTAAAGAGCGACGCGCGCAGCTGCGCGTAGCGTAGTCTCGTACGCTACGCTACGCTATGCTCATATGCTCAGTCTACCGTCGGTTTTCGATTAAAGCGCCGGGTACGTAGGTCACAAGCGCTACAGATCACAACCGCTACAGGTCACAAGCGCTACAGCTCGGTAGCGCTACGGCTCGCTAGCGATACGGGTCACAAGCGCTACAGCGAGAATACGCGCGTTAGGCAGAGCCGAGCTTAACCTTGAAAAATTACGCACGTGCTCTACGAATGAAAGGGTGGCGTGAAAACATGGAAAATTTTTGCGACAGTAAACCTCCCGAAGGAGGTTGCGGTTCCCGCCAGGCACAGGGCTTTTACCCCCCGTGGCAGCCAGCTACTTCGGTGTTCTTATGGGAACCGGTGCTTTTCTGACTGCGATCCTGTCGCGCAATTCGACAGATTTGATCCCCGTACTGCCAGATTTAGTCGTACGGTGGTTAACCGAACTGCCCTGTCCCCAGAGCATGGAATAGCTATTTTTGGAGCCAGATTCTAGGACTTATGACCCCACGACCGACCACCAGTCGTGGGCATGGGACGGAACTTCCTGGCAACCCGCTGTCGCTACCAGTGAAGAACCTACCTGGGTTTGAACCAGGCCCCATGTGCCGAGTCTCACAGACACCCCACGGCTTTCGCGGCACCACTAGACCACTAGACCGTCGGCTATTCCACGAGGGAGGTCGGTTGTAATGGGGGGCTTGAATTCCACTCTTCAAATTGTTGTCCTCAGAAAAATTTAATATTTTGGTAAGATTCGAACCTCTGTCCTGCGACTCTCCGCGCGGACACTCTGCCGGCACGGCTACGACGCCACGGTACCTGATGCCGGACCACTAGGAGTCATGCTGCGCGAGAAGCCACAGTCACCGAAGAAACGAACCCGGTGTCATGAGTGCGCCTGCTCTCCGGCCAGTGCTGGGCCGGCCGCGTAGCGTCATTGGTATCGACGCTGCTCATAGCACTACGTGGGCAGTGGTTCAAAAACCGCGTAATTTTTTTTTCTTGTTAATTTTTTTTTGTTTGGACTAACGCGCGGATTCTCGCTGTAGCGCTTGTGACCCGTAGCGCTTGCGACCCGTAGCGTTAGCGAGCTGTAGCGCTTGTGACCTGTAGCGCTTGCGAGCCATGGACCGGAGCCAAGCTTTCATCGAAAAAAACGGGTGTGCGTTCGAGGCTACGCTACGCGCGGCTGCGCGTGGCTGCGCGCGTCGCTAACTTTACAGACCACATGGAAGGGGACAGGGCACTGTGCGCACTGTGCGTGTGCGTGCATGTGGTGCGCACTGGTGCGGCGCTTTGCAGGACTGTCGTGACCACGACCAGCCCACAGGGCGCGCGATGAGGCTCATGTCACGCGGCACGCACACCGCACATTAATTGCGAAGGAGACACAAATATTTAAGCATCCAGAGTGAAGAGGGGTGGGTAGCTATCCAACCAGTTTTGCAGAAGGGGAAGAGTTGTGGCAGTTGGCGAGTCGTAGCTACTTGCCAAGACAGAGATGCAAGTCTCGAGGTACTTTAGCATGCTGTCGGTGCTCGCTGTCCCATGGGAGTCCGTCGAGATACTCTTGAACAACCAACCCAACCACGACGTAGCATCGGAAAGTGAGTTGTTTCATGTTTGTTTCATCCAGTATAGCACAGTTTCCTGTGCCATTCGCGGGAAAGGGATCGGATTAAATACTTCCTTTGAAAAAAAAATTAATAAGAAAAAAGGCTTTGCAACTTTGCTTATTTTTAATCGTGAAACAGACGAAGTTTGCGGATCAGATACTTAATGGGGTCCAAATATAAGAGCAGCCATGGAGTCAGGCTTGAGACTCCGTGGCTCCGTGGCTCCGTGGGCTCTCCCTCTGCGCCTTGCGCTTCTCGATAAGTTGGTAGGTCCAAGGATCCAGTGGGCTGTGGGTGCGTTGTGTTCTGTTCTTGTCTCGTCTGCTGGAGGTTCCCTGATTCATTCATTCATTCTTCATTTTCTTAGATTGTTTGCCGGTTTCTTAAGGTAACTACTTTGATTACTGTTTGACAGTATTCCTGAATCATTGTTTTTCAGACGAAATACATATTACAAATTTTGCCAATATCATTGCGTCATCCATACAGAAAATTAATATTTAGGATTCATAACCTTAACAAATTAATGGTTCTAAAGATTCTACTTAATAAGTTTCATATTATTTCTGTTGATTATACTCAGTTTAGTTTTAGGGGTTCATTTTATAAGTATATTGATCAATTGTGTTTTTTTTAATCCAACATATTTCGTGTCTTTCAGGATTTAGGATGTTAGGGTCTAAGCAATTAGTTCGCTTTTTCGGTTCATCCATCCCAGTATGGAACACAAGCAAAAATAACCTTGCTCAGTTAAGGAAGAAAACTGGGTATACATTTTCTAATTGCAAAAAAGCTCTTGATATGCACAACAATGACATTGAAAAGGTTAGTTTGTTGATTCTTTTCATCCTTTATTTTATTTTATTTTTACACTTCACACGTTACATGTGTGTTTTGACTTCCAGGCAGAAAATTGGCTTCATGAGCAAGCTCAGGCATTAGGATGGTCTAAAGCAACCAATCTTGGTGGAAGAAAAGCATCAGAAGGCCTTGTTGCTGTAGTTGTCAACAAGAATCACGGTGCAATGGTGGAAATTAATTGTGAGACAGACTTTGTTGCTCGTAACAGTTCTTTTCAGACACTTGCAAACATGATTGCCAAGTCTTGCATTAGTGCTGTGCCTCAGGCCCCCAATTCCACTACATCAATCAAAAAGGTTTGTTGTAGAATTACTATGTTTTTCTACATTTTGTATGTGCCACATTTTATTTACAATTTTATCGTAGAGAAAATTCTTGACCTGGCTTTCTATCTAAATTGTGTGCGGTTGTTTCAGGAAATTTTAGATGGGAAGAGTTTGGGTGGTTTGGCTGCCCCAGATGGCAAAACGTTAGCAGATCATGTGGCCCTTCATATTGGCCTTCTTGGAGAGAACATGATTTTAAAAAGGGGAATTCTGATTTCTGCCAATGAGAATATTATCTTGTCAGGTATGACTATTTGAGGTGAAACTTAATGAATGCATTTCACTCTGTGGGTATTTCACCTTGTATGTCTTCTTCCAATCGGGTAGGTAATTCACATCCTGCTCCACAAGATCCAAATAATCCTTTACTAGGAAAGTATGGTGCAATACTTGCTTTTCAAAGCAAAGCTAGTCAGTCAGTTACTGATGAAATTCAGAAGATAGGAAAACAACTTTGCCAGCATGTTATTGGTAAGATATTTGCCTTTAAAAATTTCACCTTCATCCATTATTTTGATCCAGCTTTTATTCAATAAATTAATGAAATCATCTTCAGGTATGAACCCAAAAACAGTAGGGGACCCAGCACAAGACAAACCTCAAGAAAATTCTGATGATGAATCAAATATGATTTATCAGGAATTTATACTTGATCCTGAGACAAAGGTTCAAGAGGTTCTAGATGAAAATAACATCACAGTAAGTGAAAACACCACAAAAATTTTGCGTCTAAATAATTATTATCTGAATTAAAATCTCAACAATTGTTGTTCCCTTGTTTTTTGAAGGTTGTAGACTTTGTTCGGTTTGAAGTTGGGGAAATTGACACAAGTAATGAAGAGTCATCATCAGTCAGAGCTCAAGCTTAAAAGCTTCCAGTAATTATGTATTAGGGTATGTATGAGGATGTAAAAGTATACATTACCGAGACTCACTCTATATAAGCCTGTAAATAACCACAGAAGTTCTCATGAAGTCTTCAAAAATAGCTGTTACAGGCTTTTTTTTGGGTTCCGGATAGAATTGAAAGTGATGACCAGAAAAAGAAGAATAAGAACATGAAATACAGATAACATCTATATCTATTTATCAACATTTGCATTTTTTGAACCAGAAATTAATTTTTCTATATAACATTGCTTCACATTTTAAACAGCCTGTCAAAACAAATGTTCCCTCCCCACATCTCAATGTCATATTAGTTTATGCCAATTAGACATTTTGACCCCAAAATATATACAGCATTTCAACTTTAAAATTTACAAAGACAGTCTTTTCCAACTCAATTTTCTGAAGCAAAATCATAACTTCAAAAAAAGAGGATCTAGTAGAAGTAGTTTGGTACACCAGTATAAATTCACAACAAACTATTTACAAATATCTTGGAGGCATACTTAAAAAATTTTATTAGTTTCTTGTCAAAATACATATTTACAAGCTCAAGGAGAAATTAAGGCTTGACTTTCAAAATTTTTATGTTATCAAGTTGATACACTCGTATAACACGCACACGCACTTGAGTAAGTAAGATAATTTCCCGAAGAAGCACAGTTGCAAATGCAGTCCAACAATTCCACATGACATGTTACCATAACTAATCAAGTTTGATGTATAATTTAATAAGTTAACACTCTTATTCTTTTCTTAGAGAAGTATTCCTACCTACAGGGATTGCTCCGTAAACTTCTAGGACGCTAAATTTAGTGATAATTTTTTGGAATGATATTAATTTGAGAGCCAGTTTGTCATGTTTAGAAGCACACAGACCATATCACTATGGAACACCACCCACTTTAGTATCCCCCTTTCTCACCCCTTTTGGTGAGTTTTGCTTTATCTGGAGGCGGACACTTCCACAGCCACATTCTGCAATCTTTCTTCCAAACAGGTGCAACTTGTTCAGGGCAGTAATGTTTCCCCTGAAAGATGAGAAATAATTTTGACAAGTCTCCAAACAACAGGTTACGGAACTGTGACAATGGCAAAATATAAGGTGACATACCTGGAAACGCAAAACTTCAAATCCAAAAACTTTGTCTTCAAACACACTCGCGCCATGTTTCTCCTTTGTTTTGATTTTGATGGCATCTCGCTCCTCGTGAAACTGCATTCCAGGGCACCCGCACGGGCACCGCTGTTCTCTTTGATCCATCATCTCGATCTGGTACCTAGTGGAAAGGACAGAGAGATTGAATTGTTGATCAGCTGAGGCGCCAAGCACCAGAGCCCATTGTTGAGGGGGCAGTGGCTGAACAGTGAACAGAATTTTAAAAGTTCGCTCATGCCCACCCGGCCAACCCTGGCCTCGCTGACAACCACTCTGACAAGTAATAAGACCTGAAATTGGTCATGACTCGTCCTCCCCCCACTTGCCTTAATCTCCCCGCGGCCGCAAACTGACGAATTAAACGTCTGTGCTCCATCGTGTTGAATCCAAACATCGTACTGAACCACAACAGGTCTCTGCTTGCCAGTGTCCTCCACCCTGGCCGCCCGCCCGCTCGCCGCGCTCCTCCACCCCCCGCTACCCCTCTTGCCTTGCCATTCACGCCGCCCCCTCCCCCTCCCTCCGCCTTGCGCGCGCTCTATACTTTTCTCGCTTGTTGTTTCTCGCTGTTCTTTTGGTTCAAGAAACCGTTAGCAAAAGCCTTCAAGATATGAAACTGTCTCAGCACGTGTTCCTCCCTCACAGACCTGCTAGTTATTGACCAGCTCTATAGCAGGTCATTGCCCCCAAGAAAGGAGCCGCCAAAATTTACGCGAAACTCGGACATACTTCAAGAGTGAATAGTGACAACTCGACGACGGTCTAGTGTTGATACTGCACTCCGATGGACAATAGCACGCACTTGAGTAAGTAAGATAATTTCCCGAAGAAGCACAGAGGTTGGGGCGCCCGCACCCCTCTCTCTACTCCTTTTCCGGGTGGGGGTCGGGATCGGGTGTCTGTTGAGGGTGGTTGAGATACAGTGGCGTGCGCCCCGTGCACCGCGCGTAGTAAGACAACAAGTGCAAAGCACGCAACCCATGGCCTTCTCCTTGAGAAGCTCCGTACTCACTGCATGTCCTCATCCTGGTTGAACACGGAGCTGTTGTTCTCGCTGCCGCTGTCGTCGGTGCTGAGGCTACGGCTGAGACTCTCCGCCTGGCCCGTCACCGCGCCGGCGAAGTCCTTGTGGCTCTTCTTGGCTCGCTTCTGGAGTCGGAAGGCGTTGTAGAGGACTGTCGGGGCGCAGGCCCAGCCCATTTTCAGCAGGACTCAGGCAGGCCCGGCCGGCTGCTCCAGGCTCCAGAGCTCTGCTCCAGGCGCTCCAGGCGCTCCAGGCGGCGCGGCTGTCCTCGGCTCCTCCCGTCTCGGCCGGTAGGGTGCACTGAGCTAGGGGCACGGCCCTGCCCTGCGCCCCGCCCCGCCCTGCCCCGCCCTGCCCAACGCCCCTGCGTGCCCCGCCCCGCCCTACGCCGCGCCCTGCCTCACCTCCGCGCCTTCCGCCTTTGTGCTTAGGCCCCGGCTGGGCTGAACTCTCCGGTCTGGCCGGGAGGGGACGCGGGACTAGCGTGGCGGCGGCGGCGGGGGCGGGGGCAGAGGCAAGGGGCGGCCAGGACGCACATCGATCTGAATCTCCGGCTCCCGACCCCAGGCCGGCTCTCCCGTCGCGCCCCGCCGCGCCCCTCGCCTGGCCCCGGCCCGGCCAGCATCCACCCCCTACCCCTACCCGTGCCGCCGCCTGCCCCCGCCCCTACCGCGCCCACCCCTACCGCGCCTACCGCTCGCGGGGCCTAACGCCACTCCCCCGGCCCGGCCGGCGGGCTCAGGCGCACCCGCGGGCGCACCCTTCCCTCCGCGGCCTCCTCCCGGCCCGACCTGGCTGCAGTTGCACCCCGCCGTCCGGGTCGCAATCGGTACTCCTGGCCTGGCAGCCCAGCATCCCCCGGCTCATGACCTGTTTTCACCCTGCAGTAGCCTACAGCACCCCCCCCCCCCCCCCCGCGTGGAGGTGGGTGGAGGGCTAAGGTTGTAGGGGAGTCCCTTGCCTCCCAGCATGAGGAAGAGCAGCGCGTGTAAGGAGCGTGTGGTAAAACGAACCCAATTACTTTCATGCGCACTGTTTCCCACGGCAAAGTTAAAGGATAACCCTTTTTCAGACCAATATTATTTTTACGGAAGGTAAAACCTTGAGTAGATTTAAAAATAAAAATAAAAAAAAACATCATTGTTTGAGGGCGGAGATGGACACTTGAACCTAGGAGGTAATTCCTAATGACGCTCTTTGGAATTGCGAACACGGGCTCTGACTCTATTCAAGAAATATTTCAATAGGTTTGAATTGGGCGCCCATTGAAACCTCCCAAGTACCACATTTGACTCGGCCAGATTCGGTGGATGAGGGAATCTCCCGAGTCGGGTTCGGTCCGAATGGCCCGCCTACGTTCAAAATGGTCGGGAAGTCGTACACTTTTGGAGCTTTGGCAGTCTTCACAATCTTCCGGTACGCTTGTCGCATGTATTTTGATTTCCAGGTTTGAGCATTTTGCGTACCTTGGCCGTGCTTACGATTCTTACCGCACCAGTCGTGCTGGCAAGCGTCAGCTGCTAACAAACTATGCGCAGGACGCAGTGCGCAGTGCCTCTCCTCCCTGTTTTGATTTCTCCCGTCTGTTCATTACACGACTATGGGTTTTGTTGGTGCCTGTTGTTGACATGCACTTAAACGAAATTTTTCCTGAAGTGTTTTAATTCGTCTGTTCGTTTTTCTAAGTCTATAATGAAGATCCATATTAAGGTATTGCAAGGACAAGAATGTTCCATGGAGGTAAGTTTAGTTTTTATTTAATTCTTGTTGTTCCTATAACCTTATCTGATCAACAACATAATGCATTTATTCACCCGTCCGGGTTTTAAAGTTTAGTTTTTACTCATGCGGCTTGCAATTTCTAAGTTTTGAAGACAACTTCATTCAGTAATTGAAAATTTTTCTCAGTAAATTTTAGTTGCCAAGTACCTGGAAATGGGGGACACGAACACTCAAGTATGTTCTTTGCAGTTAGAAAAATGTATAGGTACTCTAATTTCATGCAAATCAAACATGTGTCCACTTCTTCTTGAACTTCCACTTCACTTACCCTTTAAAGAGTGTCTCCCTTTCCCATCTTTTCACCTTGGCCCCTTCCAATTTCTCCACCTCTGGTCCTACATTTCTCATTTTTCTGATGTTTCAGGTTTCATCAAATATGTCAGTTTTGGAACTAAAGGAACAAGTTTTTAGTAGATTAAAAATACCAGTCAGCCAACAGAAATTCCTTGTTAGTGGTAAAACTTTGGCAGGTCTGTGCTCATTTGTCAAAATTAATTTTATCCAGCAGAGAGCATCAACTAGAAATATTCAATTCCCCCCTTTTTTTTTCTACAGATGAAAAAACATTAGACCACTATGATGTAAAAGAAGGAACTAAACTGATTGTAGCGATTCGCAAGACTGAAGATGGTAGTCCTGATGCCAATCTTTTGCGCTCAGCAGCATACACTTTCCTAAGAAGATTTTACTCTGAACCAGAAGCACGTAAGATTCAAGAAGAGTTCATAAAGGTATTTAGAAAAAGGAAGATTAACAATGAAATGTGATTTTTCAATAAATGCAAGTGTGCAATTTATGATTTCTTTTTACTTTCAGAACTTTCATAAATCTGTCAATAGTTTGAGCCTGGATGATTTGGAACTACTAGCTACTATGCACATTAATGAAGTAAAATAGGTAGAAATTTAAAAATAAAATGCAACTTGATAAACAATCATAAAGCATTTATGCCGCTTACTGACTTATTTGATTCCTTAATTATTTTTTTTTAATAATTCTTTATATTGAGGTGGGAGTGAGTATAAAAGCAAATCTGAATGTTATCTACTTACATTGTACCAAAATGAAACAATAAATTAAATTTATTTTCAATAATGTTTAAATCTGATCTTATTTTTACACATTTATTTGGGTTTCATAATTACTTTCCAGGAGGCTTAATTTTTTCCTTGTTGGTTCCAGGATAGAAAGTTCTGTACACTCTTCTAATTTTATGGCAATAAAGTTTGTCTTCATCTGTTCTTAGAGCATTAGGTTTGTAGATAGGTGGATGATCATCAAATCTCCTGCAGTCTGGTGGAGGCTGTTGACACATGAACCATGCTGACTTGTTCATTCGAGGCATCTCATTAAACCGGATTCTGTAGATTTCCTCCCATGCATAAACCTAGGAAAAAGCAACAAATTAAAATTTACTCTCAAATAATTTAAGTAATTATAAATTCAATGAAGTAAAACATTACCTCAGGTTTTTCATAGTGTCTAGGACGATTAGAATTGATATGCTTGAACTGTCTTTCTAACCAAGCACGTCTTTCTTCATAATCAATATCAGCAACATATGGCTTATCTGATAAGTACGGTCTCATCTCCACCCCTTCTCTTTCTTTAGGCTCTATCAAATACATTTTTATGATTTGTTTGAGGACATTTTCATTTAATCCTGTAAAAATGAAATGGTTAATAAAACTCCATCGAGCAGCTTAAAACTTCTATAGTTTGCAGTAATGATAAAAATAGTTACCTATCACTCTTCCATCTTGAACATCTTCAAACAATTTCATGGGATTAGAAGCCCAGCAAACATTGCATCGGGGATTCTCAGTTGAGTTCATAGTATGCAAAAGTGTTGTATTGAGCTGGTAAAGATAAAAGGACCAATTCTTGCCATTTGTCATTGCTGTTTGAGTTACCAAGGGGTAGGTCACATCATGGAATGTTGAAAAACCTACAAGTCGGTTCAAAATTATAAATCTTTTTGTCACATACTTTTTCTTAAGTCCCAAGATCACCTATTAGCTAAGATGACATGTAGCATACCTTGATAACAAGCCTGCCCGAGGAGCCAGGAAAATGAACTGAAAATGGCAGTGCACTGTGCAGCTTCATGATTATCTTCTGGTCCAAAAGATCTAGAGTCCAGAGAGTTGCTAGAATGGAATGACATCATTCCAAATGAATGCTGTTCACCAGGCCAAAACCCTATAAAATAAAAATCCAATTAACTTTAAAATCAATTACAAAATTTGTAAACAGTCATAGAGCTTAAAGAAGTCATATTTTTTTAATACCAACCAGGAACCGTAGTTGCACGGCGATATTGCTTTTCAAGATAGATTATAGAAGGCTCATATGGAACATGAGGAACTCCAGCAGCTCGGGAATCACTTTCCTTCAAATCCTCAGCTGGAGGAAGGGGATATCTTGTTTGTAGTTGTAAGATAGGCTTGCCATAAAATTGAATAGGCTCATTAACAGGTAAATCAACTAAAGATGGGTCTAGAAATGATTTTTTCACATTTATGTTAGTCATTTTGGTACGCCTTTTTCTCTCTTCAATCTTTTCTTTCGACGGGTTTATTCCTCCAAGAAACCAGAAAGCCTCTAGCCGAGGATCAGGAACTGCAGTAACCATGTTAAGATGCTTAGCTTTGTCAACTATGCCAGTCATAAGAACTTGATTCAAATGTTTCACAAAACTTCTAGTACGTATTTCAGAAGTTTCCAAATCTGACAACACCTTTTCCTTGTACAAGTCTAGCTCTTGCCGTCTCCTGTTAAAATAAAATAGAATGCTTGAGAATTATCAGATTATTATATTTTCAATGTTAAAGCGGAAGTTTAGAGATCAAATTACCTCATTTCAATCCATTCAAAGAGAATGACATTTTCTACTTCAGATTTCAGCTCAGAAGCTATTTCTGAAGCTTTACTATCCAATGAAGGCTCTGAGTAGAGAGGATTTATGGCATCACTCACTTCAATATGAGTACGAGTAGAAAATTTGGCCCAGGGTAAAAAATTGTAAGGGACTGCATCATCACGTAGTATCACAGAATTCCAGCCATAATACTTTGGCATGTTGAGCTCAAACAATTTTTCTTCTATTGTGTCATGACTCTTGAGCAGGTCGTGCCATTGCTTTTTTCGACGCAATTTTTGAGCAAGAGGGGTTTCCTCAACTATAGGAGGATATTGAGGCTGATTTGCTGGGACAGCTACAGACGATAACCTCTTTGAGCAGACAGTGGACTGAGGACGAACCCATTTCGCCGCTCCACAACGAAAGCGAATCATCGACATGCTTCTTCCTTATCAAAAACCAAGAGTGTCTGCTTTTCAGACAAGCAATTAGTAGTGTTTCATCGATGAAATTATAAACAAAAAATTAAATCAAGTGGTACGGTCATTTAAAACCGAGCTCGGAGCATGGGCACTGGGGCACAAAAACGTAAACGTTCTTATTTACAGGAAGAGGCGGTAGGCGTGCGAATAATGTGTCGTCTGCTGGTCCTACTGCCTCTGAATCCGGAAAAAGCAAGAGTAATACATCATAAAAATAAAATAAGAAAAGCTAAACGAGTGTGATACGTCTGTTCCTGTGTCAATTTAATCAAGTAAATTGAATCCAAGGAGGTGTGTATTATTGGAATTTGGAATAATAATATTCTTTTCTTGGTTTTTTGTCTCTTGTAACAATAGGGAACCTATAACCTAAAATTTTATTTGTAATTTTCAGTTATAAATTTTTAACGACCGTAATATAGGATAGATTTTTCGAAAAGATGGAAGACAGAGCAGCCAAAGTGCTATGCTTATTAACATTTATAGCCGGTTTTGCATTAGGCTACAAAGCAAAGGAATGGAGGATAATGTGGATAAAGAGACGGAGAGATCGGTTAGCTTCTCAGTTAAGAGAAGCTCAGAAAGAATTGGAACTGCTGCAAAAAGCGCACTGATAATCAATAAAGTTTAACGAACAGGTACTGTGTTTTGATTTTATGCTGTCATAATGTTCTGAAAGATTTTTTCCCCTCGATGCTGGGGTACACACAAACAGAACTGGAATCTAACACTACATTTGCTGCATTCTGATATGGCATTGCTAGATCTTCAAAATTAAAAACTCAATGAACAATCTTGATATTGCACACATGTAATATGTTGTATTTAAACTGCATGGTCGACAATCTTGTCTTGTGAGGATATTTCCTCAGATTACCACTTCAAAACCATTGGGAGGGTCCGTAAGGTTTTTTCTCTGTTTCATTTTTTCCCCATTCATCACCAAAAAAGTGCAAAGACAACCGAGTGGTACAGTAATAGAGTATGCAATCAAATTCAACCATTCAAATCTCCATAGCAACCAGCCTACAGCAATGGCTTGCTAGGGTGTACCCTTGTCAACCCTTTCGGCTCCTAAATCCCACGTATGGAGCCGGGGTGCAACCCTCCGGCCTCCGCCCCGTATATCACGCACCCCCCCTAATGCATCGACCTCAGACTCTTCCGGTCTCCAAATTCGACCCCTCCCCGAACCCACTCGCAGCATGTCGGACACACAGCGCGGGAAACCTCTCCTAGGATTCATCATGGCTGAACTTTGCGACTCCAACAACAACAGTAGTGGTGGCAGCAGTAGCAGTGGATTCGCCAGCTGCAGCCCGTCGCTGGACCTAGCGGAGCTGCTCGCCGCCGTGCAGGCCGCCATCAAGGCCGTGTCGGCGACCCTACGGTCCTCAGGACTCGTCAAGTGGTGCGTTCAGAAACTTGGTTAGGTTAGGTTAGGTTTCTCGTATATTTTTTTTCCCAGTCAGGTACTGGTCGGCAATATGTTGGGTTTCAGGCGCAGCTCCCGCGAGATTGCGGCCGAGATCTTCATCAACTACATCGCGTCATCGCAGTCAGTGGCGCTGCTCGTGTGCGACGAGAAGGTGATCCCAGTGGAGGTGAGACTCTTCTCAAAGTAAGGAGTTTTTATTTCTAAGCGGTGTCAATGTGTTCGAAGTAAAATATAAGTCGTCTCCTTGTTGTGCCGTCTTCTTGGATCCCCCGCCTTTTACAGACGAGCGGCGACAGGCGGGGGAAGTACGCCGTCTGCATAAGTCCACTGGACTCGAAGCAGGACACGCCGGACCCTCCCAGCGTCGCGGGGACCGTCTTCTCGGTGCACAGGTGCCGGCACGCGTCCGAGTGTCAACTGCTTCCGCCGCGCTTTCCTTAAGCCAATCATTCGATAGGTGACAGATGACCTCGGCTCGGTAGGTACCTTGAGCCCCACGGCCGCAGTGGTGGGGCCGGCGGGTCCGGCGGGAGCGGGCGGCCCAGCCTGCGCTCCGTGCTGCAGCCGGGGAAGAACCTGGTGGCGGCCGGGTACGCGCTGTACGCCAGCAGCACGCTGCTCGTCCTCACCACCGGCCCCGGCGTCCACCTCTTCGTCCTCGACCCGGTGCTGGGCGAGTTCATCCTCACGGCGCCGAACCTCACCATCCCCGGCCGCGGTCGCATCTACAGCGTGGACGAGGGCCTCACCTACGAGTGGGGCGACCCGGTCGTCGAGTACGTCGAGAGCAAGAAGGACCCCAAGGCGAGTGCACGGCACGCAGCACGCGCCCGCGAGCCGGAGGGTAGGCCGCCCGGCGCGCACGCCTGTCGAGCACGCTGCCAGCCTGAGCGACGGCCGCGGCCGCATCATGTCCGCAGCTGGGGGCCACCTACGGCTCGCACCACATGGGCTGCGCCGTGGCGGACGTCCACACCGTGCTGAGGAACGGCGGCATCTACCTGTCGCCGCAGGTGCGCTCGCACCCCAACGGCAAGGTGAGTGAGGGCCCGGGCGGCCCGGGTCTCCGAGCTACTAGAGTCGCTCTGCGAGCTACAGCCAGTGTGTTCCCTTCCCCCGCAGCTGCGCCTGGTGCTGGAGGCGGCGCCGCTGGCGCACCTGGTGTGCCGGGCCGGCGGGCTGGCCACCGACGGCCACCTGTCCCTCACGGACTGCCAGCCCGAGGGCCTGGCGCACCGCACGGCCGCCTTCATGGGCTCCCGGGAGGACATCCGTGACCTGCTGTCCACGTTCCGCAGCTGCGGCGCGCTGTACTCGGCCCGGCCCAGCGGCCTGCGCGCCGGCGGCCTCGACACGCTGCTCACGCCCACGCCCTCCTCCGCCACGGCCAGCACCGACAAGGTAAGGGTGCCGCGGGGTGCAGCTCAGCTCGCAGTGAGGGTGAGTGATCCACGTCGTCTCGAATCACGCGGCAGGGGCAGGCCGCCAAGGCCCAGCGGTCGGCCTCGAAGCAGCAGGACAAGGAGCGGGACCGCGCGGCGGCGGCCGGGGCGGGGCTGACGGCCTCCATGGCGGCGCTGTCCGCCACCATCGAGGCCCTAGGCAGGCCGGCCGCCTCTAGGCCGACGTCCGCCGTGTACCCTTCGAGCACCGGCTCGCTGCTTGGGCTCGTGCCGTCAGGTAGGTCCCTGCCCCTGCGCCGCCCACGCCCCGCGCCGGCCCGCCCGGGTTCCGACTAACCCCATGACCCGGCCTCGCGTGTACTGCGCAGTGCCGCGGCCGGCGTCCGCTGTGTCGGCGCCGGCGTCGTCCACCTCCGGGGCCGTCCACGGCCTGAAGAAGGCGTCGTCCCCGAGCAACCTGCCCTACTCCTTGCCGCACACCCTACCGGCCAAGAAAGTGCCCTAACCGTGCCCCCCGAAAAGATGAACGACACCACGCTCGGAAAATAAAACACCCGCTTCTCCCGGACGTACCGCATAGCTCAGTGGTAATGCAGCCTGAACCCCACTAGTGGAACTTATCCGAGCGTCGGCCGCAGTTGTAAACGCGGAATCGCGGCAGAGTGTAGGCAAAAGCGCCCTTGCTCTGGGGGACCCTGGTTACTTGTGCAACCGACCACATGCGCGTGGTGTAACCAGGGAGCTCTGCTGCAGGCTGCTGGCGGGAGTCGAGAAGGCCACGATGCTGCCCCGCGCTCATTACACCTCAGTGTGGTGCGGCTGCGGAGTCCTGCGGGAGTCCCCCCCCCACAGCGCGATTTCTCTCTCCCGGGTCGCGCCCGCGCCGCGCCGCGCCGTCGGGTCCGGCCCGGCCCGGCTCCCAACTGAACGGCGCGCGATGGCCGAGCGGCCGGCCGGTGGCTTGTTTGTTTGCTATCGAATTCCAAGGAGCGGCCCCGGCCCGGCCCGGCCCGCCGCGACCTGTTTAGTCGCAGTGCAGCGAGAACTCTCGCAGGGTGGCCCTTCTTGTGCACCGCGAGGTCCGGGGCCGAACCCTCTGCGCTGCGGCCTGGGTTCTACATAGCGCCGCGCGCCTACTTTTTGCTGCGTTGTCACTCGCGTCACTCGCACGCGGAACGGCGCGCGCATTGCCTACCTGTCGGGCGCCTTGTTATGAGAGCGACACCGTGCTAAATCCCTGGCCGTGCCGGCCGGACCTGTCGCGCCCCATGCCGCGCCGCCCATGGCTGGATCCGATCCGATACGGCGGCAGCGGCAGCGTGGCGACACGAGTTCGGTGGACGCCCAGGCGCCCAGGGCCGAGCCGCGCCGCGCCGCGCCGGGGTATCAAGTTGATCCCCAGGGTCCCCCACTCGGCCTTCAACGTCCTTGCGGGAGAAATCGAGCATACGCCCCGCCCCGCCGCGCCACTCTCCGGGGCGGGGCGTGGCGGGCTGGGACGGGACGGGTTTCCAGGTGGATGCAGGTAGGAGCGGAGCGGGATGCAGTAGACGGCGCGCGCGTGCGACGCGGAGGGTCTGGTCTGGTTGACATTATTCGAAACCGGAGGGGAAAGAGGAAATTATGGCGTGAGATGAGATGCGATCGCGAGTTTATTGACAAAACATTGAGAGATCTGTGCGGATCTGTTATGGGAGGGGGGATTAGAAGTGTTATAAAGACAACTTTCACAGTGGTAAAGATTAGCACGCCATATACGTAAGCACGAGATTCCCCGCTTTTTAAAAATAAATTATTTAGCAGTGTGAAAGACGTACTCACGACTGAGGCAGCGGGTCAGAGAGACGCGAGTCCGCGGGTCCGATGCCGATGTGCCGAGCCGAGCCGGGCCGGGCCGAGCCGGGTCGGGACACACTTGCTGTGGAGTACCGTTGGGTGTTAGACCTCATCAGCTTGAGCCCGGCCCGGTCCCCGCCCCGCAGCCCGGGCCGCCCGTGCCCGCGAGTAGCCGCAGCAGGGTTAGAGACGAGGCAGACGAACCAAATGCAGGTCCACAGGTCCACACCCTCCGCACCACACCCGCCCCGCCCCGCCTCCCCCTGGAGAAAGTGATATCATTCCGCGCCGCCTGAGGCCTGGCTGACCTGCGAGCGCGGCCCGGATCAGCCGCCCTCCTGCCTGGAGCCCTTAACTAACTGCCTGATGAGTGGGCGTGGCGTGAACATGAACCCTTGCCCCTGCCCCCCCGCGCCCTCGGCTCGAGCGTCGCTCGTGACCGCTTCAGTTTCATTTTCGCGTGCTTTGCGTGACGGGGCGGGGCGGGGTCTCGTCCTCCGCCCAGCAGCAGCAGCAGCAGCGCACGGCCCAGACACACAGAGCTTCTGCCTCCGCCCTCCGATACTTCGGATCGGTTTGCTTTCTCCTGCGTGGCGCGGTGCGGTGCGGCGCGGTGCCTTAGGTCAGGCCAACTTCTTCATTATGGAAATGACATCATTACCATGCCTGGGGCAAGACCCTCGCCCCGGGCCGGGCCGCGGCACGACCGTCGTGCAGCGCGGGGCTCTACCCTGCACGGCCCTGCTCGTGTGCGCTGCACGCCTGGCGCGGCCCGGCCCGGCCCGGCCCCTCCCCGCGGGTCGTGCAGGGCTGCTGCCCTACAGAGACTCGGTGCGGCAGCGGTGACTCAAACGCAAGAGGCGGAGAGGAGAGGAGGCCGCGCCCCGCTCCTCATGCCCCTTGACTGTCCGTCACTGCTGCGCGAGTGCAAGAGGGTTGCCTACCACCACGTCGCCATACTGTCAGTTTACCCGCTCGCCCCCGCCCTGCCCCGCCCCGCCCAAGCAAAAAAAGAGAGAATGTGGATATGTGGGACCCCCGCGCGTTTCGTACCGGTACTCCTCCACATCGCTGTAGTTTATTCATTAAAAATATTTTTAAAAAAAACCTTTTGACGATAGGTTTAAAAACCCGAACGTGAGCTGTAATGAAGTTCTGCTGTACGTTGTGCGTGCGCGCCGTGCCCCACGCCCCACGCTCCACTCACGCTCGTCAGCGCCGCGTTCTCGGCCTGCCTGCGCCAATCACGGTGTAGAATGGACTGGTGCCCCCCCCCTCCCCTCCCCATAATCCCAACCCAACCCATTCCTGTTCAGTTTTGCTCGCCCAGCATCTTCGTTTTACGACTGTCGCTGCCGCGACCGCCACGAAGCCGCGATGCGGGTGTCTGCCTCTGCCAGCCTCTTATTGTCTGTCTATCTGCCTGTCTGTCTGTCCGTGTTCCCGTCACACATTCTCGTACCTGGAGGCACGTCTGCGCAATAAGTTAAGGAAGGATTTCTTCTTACCGCTTGACGAAATATTCGGATGATTTAGTCCGGTCTGCGTACTGTACCCGCAACTTGCGCTTGCGCCCGCGGCTGGCGGCGCGCCTACCTGTTCAGCGCTGGGCTGCGCTGTGGTCGCTGTAGCCTTACACCCAGGAAAGGGCATTCTTGTTTCAAGCTTATGGGACTCAAATTGATCGAGTACCATTTGGCACTTGATTCGATGCCCCCAGGGACTTGATTCAAGCCCCGCGTGCCTTGATCGAGGAGACGTTCTTATTTCAACCGCCAAGTGGACTTGTTTTAAGTGCCAAAAGTTCTCGATCAATTTGAGTCCGTTTGGGACTCCGAACAAGCGCGATGCGCTTGTTTCAAGAATGCCCTTCTTTGGGTGTAGGCTGCAAGGTTGAGGTCGCTCGAACCCGCCCCGCCCAAGTTCCCCCTCCCCCTCCCGACTCTTTCCTGTCATGCATTTGATTTCACGCCTAGTGACCTTTGACCTCGGCGGCAAGTGAGTGAGGGAGAGACAGAGAGAGGTAGAGGGGCGCAAGGAGGAAGGAGAGCGAGAGAAACGCTGGGACGGGGCGGCCATCACCCGATCACATCGAATGACGGATCAATTCCGGTTCTTCCCCCCCCCCTTTCCACCATCTCCCCGACACACTCTCCTAAACCTCTGCCGACTCCCCGTACGCACTGTGCCGCCGCGCCGCGCGATAACTTCACCAGGCGAAAGTGTTGGTTTGTTTGTTTGATTATTTCTGCAACCGCAATGTCAAAGTAAGTCCAATTAATAACCCAAAGGGTTTGTGAAAGGCTTTTCGAACGTGTTCGGCTCCAACCGGGTTGGCTTGTCCTCCCCCCTTCCTGCCCCCCTCCTCGCCTCCGACGCGAAACAGGCCCCACCGCGCCCCACCGCGCCCCACCGCGCCCCACCGCGCCCCGCCGTGCCCCGCCGTGCCCCACCGCGCCTTCCGCAGGTCGCAGCGTGCTCCAAGGTGCACCCCGCCCTCGGCAAAACACCTCTCTCTCTCTCTCTCTTCGATTTTCTTTTTATTCCTTTAATACTGTAATTACCTTTTCTCGGCCCATTTAAAATCAACCCGACTTTTGCTTCCTTTTGTGTCCCACTTCACCTCCTATATTCGATACATTGTGGCCGGTTTGTGACTTCTTCACTAAACACGCACATTTTTGTTCTTGATTCTAATTTTACGCGAGTCAATTAAAATTTTCAATCCCGCAAATAGTTGTTTGAGAGGCGGAGACTAGCGGGGTTTAAGGAGTGGAAAAACAATAGACATGCCGGAGGGGCTCGGCCAGCATGCTCATGCCTTATCCGAGCGGAGCCCAGGCGAGCCTAGCCCCGCCCCGCCCCGCCCCGCCCCGCCCCGCCCCGCCCGCCCCGGGGAGCCGCTGCCGCTGCTCACGGCCTGCTGCTGGCGCCGCGCTGCGCGCTGAGCTGCGCCGCTGCATGCGCCCACAGCAACCAGCAGTCCAACGAGGACGAGTAGAAAGATTTGCGAGATATTGTGTTGGGAGGGCCCAATTAAAATACATACTGGGCGTCTTACATTACGGCTCTTTGCTTTACGTCTGCTTTTGGGGGGTAAAAATAAATACAGTACACGCAGGCGTGGCGCGCGGGCCACGGCGCCTTATAGTGCGAGTGCGCTCTGCACAAAAATAAAGGCAGGCGGTAGGTCTCAAACGCGCGAGTACATTACAAATATTATTTTACAAACTTAAATGAACGGGGATTTTGTTTTTGTCGGTGCCGTGGTTGCTGCATCCTACAAGTTTCCGCTCCGCCTTGCTCCGCGCGTCTGATCGCGATGGAGGGCTCCGCTCCGCTCCCCCCGCCCCACCCCGCCCCGCGTGAACGTGACCCATAGCGGCCGGGAGGCGGCGGAGGGAGGCGGGGAACGGAAGAGAAGTGGGAAGTAGTGACCCAAACCCGTTTGGAATCCCATAGATTGGCTCGGGACTTCGTGGGCCTTGTCCGGCCGTGCCCGGCCCGGCCCGGCCCGGCCGCGGGTACACTGTGAGGTGCAGCCCCGCGCCGCGTGCCCGGCCCGGCCCGGCCCGGCCGCGGGTACACTGTGAGGTGCAGCCCCGCGCCGCGCGCCGGGCACCAGGCCCGGAATCGGTCAAAATTTACATTCTCCTGCTTGCGGGAGTGAGGCTGTGAGCAGCGAGCAGAAATGTCAATGGCATCCGGGACGCGCGGCCCGGCGGCCGAACTGTGCAGGCTTTCGGCAAACAGCGCACAGGAAGGCGGAATAAGCCCGAGGTGTTTCTTTTTTCTTTCTCGTTTTCTGCCGGGGTTCATCACGAAATAATGGCCTAGTGGCCTGAGAGGCGGAGGGCCGGGCCATTCCCGTCCCATCAAACGTCGGCGAGGATTAACACCGCGTGCTTTAATCAGAGACGCGATGCGAACGGACCCGGCCGACCCGGCCCGGCCCGCGGCCCGAACGACCCACGGATGTTTTCATTCATTCCAATTCTTCCACGGCTGCGCCATCCATCATTTCATTCATTTTACGAGTAAACCCTCATTTGATCGTTCAGTCGACGACCATTAACGCCTCGACCAGTCATTCATTCCGTATGGCCATCTTCTCCCCATTCATGGAATCATTCGCCCCGTTCTGACGACGTTTTCCCCCTGCGCCGCGGAGTGCGGTACGCGCGCTTGCCTATCTAAATATTGTAACAAGTACCCGCTCATTAGCAGTGTCGTGTTTCCCTAAAGTCGAGCGCGCGGGTACGTCATATATATTCCATGCGCCCGCCGCAGCGCGGCGCGGGGTGATGCAAGCAAATGGAGCAGGTCTCGCCTTTACCGGGGTAGGACTCTGCAGGTGAGGGAGTTAAGGAGTGGAACGGGGGACCTGGACGAGGGGCCCGGGGAGGGGGCGGGGGGCACCTGAGCGGGGACGCATGCTAAGAGATGGGGCACAACGGCGGTGGAGGGGGGCGCCTGGCCCGTGTACCAGGAGTGGCACCGTGAGAACCGACTCGCCTCAGCCTCAGCCTCTGGACCAAGACCCATACCAGCCCGGGGAGAGGGGGAAGGAGGGGGGGCGACCCAATGGGTTGACTACGCCGGTGCCGGTACCTCCCCCCTCCTCCCCCCCTCTCCCCCCGACACGGCCCGGCGCGGCCAGTCCGCGGATAGGCCGCCCAGCGCGCAACATCTACCCCCGCCATCCGCCGCAGCCCGCGCAGCCCCCCCCCCCTCCCCCCTCGTCCCGCCCCTGGACCCCACACGCACCGCGGGGCTCCCGGGAGGGCCTAAAGGTCCCTCGGTGGGGCCCGGGGCCCGGCCCGGCCCGTCCAGGCGGCCTAGCGGGTCCGGGTCCTCATGTAGCCCACCCTGCTGCAGCCCAGCGTGATCAATGGTCGCGCGGCAGCGCGGGAGAGGAGAGAGGGAGGGAGGGAGGGAGAGGAGAAGAGAGAGGGGGAGAGAGGGGGGGGAGAAGAGCGAAGTACTGGTCATTTGGGCTTGCATTCGCGTACCAGCAGCGCTCCCGGTCCCATCATCCCCCCGTGTGCTCGTTATCCCTGCTCCCTCCTCTCTTCCATTTCGCCTCTCTCTCCCTTCCTCCCTCTCTCTCTCTCCTCTTCGTTTCTCTCTCCCTCTCTCTCCAGTGGGAGTGACGGAACTGAACCGGCTGAGCGTCTCCGTCACCGTGTCGTGTCGTGGGCCGCGAGGCGAGGCGAGGTCCGGCGAGTGTATCTCGCGCTGCCGGAGCCCGGAGCCGGTCGCGCCCCGCCCGGGTTACACTACGTAGTCCTCTACGCGACGCAAGTCCGGCCCGGCCCGGCGGCTGGAGTTAGTTATGTTTTAGGAATCAACTATGCACAGAATCTGAACTGTGGACATTATTAAAGCAATCTTTTTGCAGCGGCTTAATGTGCGGGAGTAGGGACTTTAACGTGAGCAGGAGCACTTGCCGCGGGGCTCTCCCGGCCCGGCCCGGCCCCGCTGGCGGCGTCCAGTAGGAGGGCATAAGTTGTCAGCGCGCTTATGGGCGGCGGGCTGGGCCGGGCAGGGCGGGCGGTGCCGCGGCCGCGTCGCGCAGCCGCCAGTCCAAACAATAGCGTATTGTCGACGACGCGGCATCCGTCCCCCGTCCTGCTTACCCACCCGCCACCCTCTGCGAGCACCGCCACCGCCCCCGCCGCTCCCCCTCGAACCTTCTCCCGCTGCATAAAAATGGAAATAACGATATGGACGATTCGCTTGCTTCCTTACTGGACGTACGGTACAGCTGTTACGACAGAGATCGAGAGAGGGAGTAAGCGAGAAAGAGAGGGAGAGGAAGAGATGAAACGAGGGAGGACAGCGGAGGGGGCGGTGAGGGAGGGGTGCTCGCGGCTCGTCGGGACAGCTTCGGTGCTTCGGTCCCTTGCCGAGAGCTGGTCGAGTCGAGCCGAGCTGGGCCGAGTGGGGCACAGGTAGGGCCGGCAAGCAGGTCGCCGACGACAAAACCGTCATCGCTCTCTCTCTTACTCTCTCTCTCTCTCTCTCTCTCTCTCTCTCTCTCTCTCTCTCTCTCTCTCTCTCTCTCTCTCTCTCTCTCTCTCTCGCTCTCTCGCTCTCTCGCTCTCTCGCTCTCTCGCTCTCTCTCGCTCCATCTCGCTCAGAG
This sequence comes from Frankliniella intonsa, assembly GCA_033675135.1. Lineage (NCBI taxonomy): Eukaryota > Metazoa > Arthropoda > Insecta > Thysanoptera > Thripidae > Frankliniella > Frankliniella intonsa. Next base: position 4,060,474 of record CM066256.1, read on the forward strand.
TTCGCGGAGTGCCCCCCCTCCGCTGCGGCGTGGCGTCCGAGATCCCGGCGGCGGGGCGGGGCGGCGCGGAGGTGGGGAGGGTGGGGGGTGGAGGGGGAGGCAGCAGCAGTGAGTCAGTCGTCAGTGGAGTCCGAGGCGGCTCGTGGTACGGTCGTGTTCGCCCTGCTCCGCGTGCCCGTGCGTCCCCATCCCCATTCACGTCGCTCCGTGCATGTGTGTGGCCCGGACCGGAACTCTGCCAGCTCCTCGGCGGCCACCTCCCCCGTGCCCGTGTCTGTCACTGTCACGCCGCGTGCAAGTGCTTTCGGCCCGGCCGCCGCGGCGCCTCACCACACCCTGGATTAACCTTAACCCTTTGACTCGCCGCCGTCGACAAGGATGTCCTCGCCCCGCTGGAGGTGGTGGACCTCCCTGGACGTGTGAGGACGATCATGCGGTAAGTCGTATTACTGCATGCCGCGTACCCCTCGCCTCGGGACTTAAACAAACCGGCTCAATGGAGGCCCGCCATTGCCTTAATCCGTTAAGGCCTAGACGCATTCTACTAGGCTCTTGCTAGTCACGGACAGGGACAGGCGCGAGCTGGATGTTTGAGCAGCGGTGACGGTGCCGTGTGACGACGCCGGGCCGGGCGGGGCCGGGCGGTGACGGCGGAGGAGTGCGATGCCCCGCGTGATTGGAGGCGGGTGGCGCGGGGAAATAAGTCGAGGAGCCTTGAGGCTGATTCGGTGCGGTGCGGTGCGTCGCGGTGGGGCCCGGCGCGGCGCGGCGCGGAGCTCATCATTTTGCCACAATTAAGTGGGGTTTGTCTCGACGGTCTCGGCCTGGCCTGGGCCGTGAAATCGGCGGACGTGACGACTCTGGAAATAATCGTGGGCAAGAAACAAGCGAACCGCGCACGGTTACAGCAGCCGCTCTGCTTCGGCCTGTTCTGACTGCTCCCCTCCTCCTCCCCATCGCAATAATGAAAATTTAGTGTGGCCCTCCAGACCTCCAGACTGCGCGAGCACCATGCGGGCCCTCATTATGAGCGAATAAGGGTACACAGTTTTGAAAAGAAATAACGTCCGTTTCTTTTTTTTTTATGTTGACTGTGTCTCCCTCCTCCCGGCAGCTGCCAATTCATTAGGAGACGCGGTGTGCCACCCCAACACATCGAACACCCGATCTCGACCCCCCCTCCCCACCCCCCGACTACTCCTCCCCCTCCTTTATTTCCAGCACGGCTCTCCAGCTGACTCCAGCCAGCTGACAGTCTAGCAGTCTGGCGGCTCCCCATAGACCGACGTAAACTGCGCTCAAAAAATCTACTATTCCCCTTGCCGTGTACAGGACGTATTTTCTCCCTTCTGTGGAAAACCTCGAGCAACTTTTTACCATACTCATGCATTTGCCCAAAGTTTAGGTAAAGCTTTTTCCTTTCAAGATTATTTTTTTTTGTTATTTGCGCCTCCTCTGCGCCGGCAGCCTTACCCTTGCCCGCTGCTGCTGGAGGCACCCTGCCTGCACCTGACCCAACAGCAGCCCCCCGGGCCGGGGCCGGGACCAGAGCACGTGTGTGAAATGCCGACGGTTCGGGAGGAGGGAGGAGGCCTCTCCGCATCGCGTCAAATATTTCTCGGTCATGCTCTTGTTTTTTGGTCGACACTGTCCAGTCCCGCAGCAGCCGGCCCGGCCCGGCCCGGCCCGTCCGGCTAGCGGGAGCGGAGCATGTTCAAAAACACTTGCGTCTCTCTCGCACTCCAAAGAGGAGTGTTTATTCCCTGCCGCCCCGCCCCGCCCCGCCCCGCCCCGCCGGACCAAGGCGTCAAACGGGTGGAAGAAACGGTCCGTGCCGGCAGAAGGGGCGGGGCGGGTCTTGGGCCGTTTGAGTGTCACAAGATGCCGCCGCCGCCCCGACTCGTCTCGGACATCGGGTATCGAATCGCGCAAAAGGAGGACGGTTTACATCGCGTTCTCACCTTATCGTTCTGTGCAGGCCGAAAATATCGCTTAGAGATTGAATGTCAAAACCGCATAGAACATAATAAATATATGCACTGTAAAATAACGTTCGTCCCTGAAAGCGTTTATCCATAGCAAATCTCCCGCTGGAATGGTTAGTTTCACGTGTCAGGGTGGTCTCTTTCAGGAGAGAGGAGAGAAGTGGTTTGGTAAGAAGGAAAGAGTGTGTGAGTGTGCGCGTCAGAAGGAGAAGAAGGGGGGGGGGGGCTTTTTGGCACCCGAATGAATTGGAGCACAAGGCACGTCGTCTGGAGGCGACGACACGGCGGGTGGTGGTGGTGGGGGGGGAGACGTAAGGAAACCGGAGGGACCCGCGGTGCGGCTGGTCCTGTGGGGCCTGCGCGCCTGCTCGGCCCCCGCCCCGCCCCGCGCCCCGCTTCCAGAAACCGAAAAGGCGGTTCTCCTAACGAAACGCGGCCTGGCAGGTGCAGCCGCAGCCGCTCTCGGCGACACCTGGATGCGATGCGGAAGTCGGAGGTGGCAGCAGCGCCGGGGGCGGGCCGGGGGCGGGCCGGGGGCGGGAGCGGCTGCAGGACTCGGCAGGGCAAGGCAGCAATGCAACTGCGACGCCCACCTAATTGTGGGTGATTACAGAGGTGATTTAGACCAGGCCGTGGAGTGAGGCGAGGCGAGGCGGAGGCCGTCGATGGGGTCAGACCCTCTCGGGGAGGAGGAGTGGGGGGGAATCCTCCAGCGAACTCTCCAGCATAAGGCCTAGCCTGCCACTCTCCCCTCCGCCCCGCCAACCGCAAGATGTCCACTCACCGGCGGGGCGGGGCGGGGCGGGGCGGGGCGGGGCGAGCGCGGTTGGTTAGCGGGCGGCCGCGAAGTGTCGCGCGGAATGGCCTGGCTGGCCGCAGTGCCGCGCCACGCCGTGCCACGCCGCACGCACGGCCGCGCAAATGGCTTTCCGTTGAATTGGTGACGAATAAACCAGCGCGACTGTTCCTTATGTTTCCGGGCGGGAGGGACGCTATGGCGGCGCGGCGGTGGGCGGGGGCAATACCCCCGCGGCATCACCCCCCTCCACCTCCCCCTCCCCCTCCCGCGGCCCTCGCGGCGCGCATGCACGACGGCGACGCTCGCTTTTAGAGTGTATGTTTTCGTTAGTTTCGCAGAGCAGTGCGATGACTCAGCCCGTCTTTTGCAGCGCTGGAAAACCAAACACGGCAGCGGCAGCGGCGTGTAGGGCTTTAAAGACAGTCACTCGCCGCGGCGGCCCGACACTGCCCCGCCCCGCCACACCGCGCCCCGCCCCGCCACGCCCCGCCACGCCCCGCCCCGCCCCGCCCCGCCCCGCCCCGCCCCGCCCCGCCACGCCGCGCCCCGCCACGCCCCGCCATGCCCCGCCACGCCCCGCCACGCCCCGCCACGTCTCGTCACTTGAGTCCAAAGTGCGGTACGGCGCGCGAGTTTGAGCGCGGCTGACTGGACGGATGGGCCGGGGGATGGTCACGGGTCACTGCGTGGCGTCCGATAAGAGGCACCACCTCCTCATTTGCTGGACTGTAGCCCGTAGACTGGAAGTCGGTGCCGGGGCGGGGCGGGGCGGGGCGGGGCGGGGCGAGGCGAGGCGAGGCGAGGCGGGGCGGGGCCGACACAGTACAGTGCAGCACTCCCGGCGAGGCGGCGAGCCGAGGCGAGCACGTCGTCGTCTTGGCGTCGCTTCCGGTCGGTCACACTGCGTTCCCCGCAGCGCAGATGCATGGCATGGTCTCACGAGCCCGCCTGCTTCTCTCTCTCCGCATTCCGGCCTGTTTGGAATTTACGTTTGCATTTTCGCGGCGGCTGCGCCCGGCATCGGCGTGTGCAGGGGGCCGGCGTGCGGCGCGGCGCGGCGCACAGGGCCCCGTCCTGTACCGTCCCTATGCCGTGCCGTGCGCTTGTACTGCAAGGGGCCTTGCGCAGGGCTGGGCGAGCAGCGCCGCGCTGCGCCGCGCCCAGATCGTGTCGTTGAGCGGGATCGGATAGCCTGCCCCCGCCGCGCCGCGCCGCACCACACCGCGCCGCCACCACCCAGCGCCACGCCCCCTTCTCCAGGTTCCTGGAACCCTGGAGCGTGTTGCGAGTAGGGCATGGAGGAGGAGGCTGGAGGCTGGAGCAGCTCTATAGCGGCGGCCCCGCCGCGGAGGATACAGGGCTTATCCGATCTGGAGAGCATTACAGCCAGCCGCGGCTGCGGCTCGGCTGCGCCAGGGGGAGGATAGATAGCGGATAGATGCGGGGCCAGGCCAGGCCGGGGCCTGCGTCCTGCAGTAGAGGGGCCGCTGGGGCTTCTATGCGCACAGCAGGGCCGGGGTGGGCACGGCACGGGCGGCGGGTGCGTAGGCCTCACCCGTCCCCCTCTCCGGGCACGACACTCGTTTTGCATACAATGCCCCCTGCCCCCTCCCCTGCGGGGGGCACCCGCCCCCCTACACTCCCCTCCCGGACCGGGCTGCTTTGCGCCCAGACGCCGCGCGCGCCTTTTGTTGACGAGCCCGATTATCCTTCTTGATACCATTCAACGACAAAAGGCAACAAATTTACGACTAAAGTCAACGCGGCGCGCCGGAGCCGGAGCCTCCCGGGAAATACATATCGCCCCGCCGCGCCCCGCCGCGCCAATCTCGATGAGATCCTGTTTGTCTCCCGCACGTTTGCCTGCACAAAACTTGAGAGTATGGCGATAGAATCCTGCGCGGTGTTTGGCAGTGTCCTGCCCTGCCGGGCCGGGCGGCTCCTTGTACCGCGTGTGCTAATGCCGTGCGATGCGGCCGGGCCGCGGCAGCTGCAGCTGCTGCAGCAGCCCGATGCCATCGGCTGCGGCAGATGCATGACGTCGCCGCACGCAGGAGCGCTAGACCTGTTCCAGAGCGCTGCGAGCGCTAGCCGGCCGGGCCCGCGCCGCGGCAGCTGCAGCGCTTGCTGTTGCGTTGTACATTTGGTCCAGTTAGAGAGAGGAGGGCCTTAGGCCGGCTTGGCTCGGCCCGCCCCGCCCGGCCTTGGGTCCAGCCGGAGCTCATTTGGCTCTTCCATCATGATATCGGCCCGAGCCGGCGCGGCGCGGTCGTTTTCTCAGCTCAGTTGGGATCGGTCCGCGGCGCTGGACGACTCGACGGCGCGCTTTATTAGAGAGCCAAGCACGGGCCTGGCTGGGCCTGGCCTGGCCGGGCTGGGCCCCGGGCCTAAAGACTGGCACTTACGCCCCTGCCCGGCCCGGTGCAGCCCGGCACGGCCCGAGTCTGGAGGTGTTTAGAGCCGACTTGGACAACGGGCTCCTCCCTCCCATACCGCGCAGGCGCAGTGGGCCCGGCCCGGCCCGTCCAGCCGCCTATGGGGACTCCATCTCCGCCGCCGCGCCGCGCCGCGCCGCATACCAGGCAGCAGTCGCACACTTGTGCTGTGAGGGTTTGCCTAGTATGCAGGCGCCCTGGCAGTGTGCGTTTGGCTGCTCACCCGGTCGTACAATCCTTTGCCCTCTCCCCTTTATACACCTTCGTTTCCGACGGGGCGGGCGGGCAGACATAAGCAAAGCAGCACCAGCAGCCACAACAGCTCGGGTTCGCCGAATCGCGTCGTCCTGTGGCTCAAAGTCATGGCCCATGGCGCCGCCCCGCCCCGCCCCGCCCCGCCGCGCCGGTCGCTGCCGGTGCGTCATGGCTCCGCGGCGATAGGAACAAAAGCGCTCCGCTCCGATCCCTTCTGTCCGAAGTGGAGGCGGGGCCCGGCGGGGCCCGGCGGGCCGGCGCGGCGGAACCTTTGTTCTCAGCCTGTCTCCTTCTCCCTCCCTCCCTCCTCCTCCCCCGCCTTCCCCGCTGCAGTCCGCGCGAAGGAGTGCGTCATCTTCGGGAGCGCGCTTGATGAGGTTGCCTCCTCGGCGTGAGGTACTGTACCACGGCGGCTGCGGGGTGGGGGCTTTGGGGCGCAGGGCAGTGTCCGCCACCTGGACGTTAAAAAAAGAAGCATTTCTGCTGGAGTGCTTGTGTATTGGAACGCCTCTGCGCTGCCTGCCCGCGGCGCCGCGCCTCGCGGAATGAAACGAAACGAAACGTCCGACTTTCCGTCCCGTCCCGTCCCGCGCCGTCCGACCGTCTTCGAATTTCGTTGATGGCGTTTCGCGGCGAGGCCGCGGCCGCCGCGCCGAGTCAGTGCGATTTCGCGGAATGAATGTGCCTCGTTGTTTTGCCTAGATTGGCAACACTGGAGAACCATCGCCGCGCCGCGCCGCGCGTCGTGCCCGGCCGGCCGGCCTGCCGCGCCTCCACTCCCCGGAGCAACTCTATGGACTCGGTGGGAATAATGACCTCTGCTTCCTCCACCTCCGTCCTGTCTGTGTGCGCGCGCGCGTATGTGTGTATGCGCGTGTGTCTGTAAGTGCGTATCCAACCACTCTACGGTGTATGCCAAATGAAAGAATACACGTAGAGGAAGGGGTACTATATACGGCCGCGGCGCGTCGTGCGATTGGTTTCGTCTCGGCTCCGCTCCTCTGCATGCTTATATATCAGTTCCGTGCCTGGTCATACATTATTTTCGTCTTCTATTCGGCGAGGTCAGGTCAGTCCGACGCGTGTGAGTGTGTGTGTGTGTGTGTTTACAGTCTGCACATGTGGTGCCCAGCCCTTCCCTCAGACAACCCCCTCCCCCTCCCTCCCCCCACCCATTCACAAGAAACGCAAACAAAACGAGCTCGTCCTCGTCCTCCTCCTCCTTCCGCTGTATTGCTGGAGGAAGCCTTCCTCCTCCTCCTCCTCCTCCTCCTCCCGGCCCGGCAGCGGCAGCGGACACACATGAGGAGGCACCCGGGCGTATCGTGTGTGCAGGGGCGCGGCGGGGCGGCGCGGGGCGGGGAGAGGCGAGGACGTGCGAATAGGTGCGATACCTGTTTGGGCGCCTGCAGGTGTAGCGCACCGGCGCAGGTGCCCCCCCTCCTTGCCCCGGGCTGAGCCCGTGAGTCAGCTTCGCTCCGGCCCGTGGGTGGCCCTCGTCCTCTCCCCGATAAAGGCCCCTGCCCTGCCCGGCCCGGCCCGGGCCGGCACGCTGCGCTCACCTGTTATTGTACGCCCCAGCCTGGCCCGGCCCCGGCCGGCGCAGGAATCCTTTACGTCCCCTTTATGTTCCGGACTGGATAGGACAGGGTGGCCCGGTGTGACGCTGGCACCGGAGAGATAACTTCCTCCAACACCCCGCCGACCCGGCCCGGCCCGGCCTCGCCTATGATGATGATGCTGGTGGTCGCTGTGGAGTGACGCGCCGCGCCGCACCGCGCTTCATTTGTCGGCTCCTCGTCCAGGACGGCCCTGGGCCCTGGGAGTGTGTGTGTGTGTGTGTGTGGAGGGCCATGCTCCGGGCCGGGCCATTCGTTCTGTGTCGTACACCTCGGCGGGGCGGGGCGCGGCGGGGCGCGGCGGGGCGCGCTGTGTGGTCCAGGCTGTCCAGGCCCCGAGCCAAGCGGGCAGGAGGCCGCGAGCCCCAGGCGAGGCCCAGCCTGCCTGCCTGCCTGCTGGCTGGAACCGGAATGGGGGACGGCGAACGGAAACGCGAAAGCCGTCCGGACCAACGGCGGCCCGGCCCGGCCCGGCCCGGCCAGGTCGGGCTGAGCTGGGCCCGAGGCGCGCCGCGGGCGACCAGGACGAGGACGAGGCGCAAGGAGATCCTCGAAGATCCCCTTGCCTCCCACCGCGTCCAAGTCCGCGCTTCTCCTGCTTTAATCGTACGACTTCCAGCTTCCGATCAGATCGGGACGCGCGGACCGCGCCTCTCGCCGTCACACCTGTACGCCGTTCGAGGTGTTCGGGAGGCGGCGGTGGCCCGGTGGAAGCCCGGTGGTGGCCCGGTGGTGGCCCGGTGGCGGCCCGGTGGTGGCCCGGTGGCGGCCCGGTGGTGGCCCGGCCGGGACGCTGGAGCCGGAACTGAGATCAGGTGGTGGGGCGGCCGAGGCGAGGCGGGCGGGCGGAGTCGAGACGGGCTGACTGGAACCATATTTCACACGCGGGGGCGTGGCGGGCCGCGACGGGCTCGGTCGTGCGTGCGTGCGTAGGGGAGAGGGGCGCACCCGGACGGGTTGGGCCCAAACGCCACGCCGCGCCGCGCCACGCCGCGCCGCGCCACGCCACGCCACGCCGGGGACCCGCGCGATGCAATCATAATAAAGTTTGGTACTTTCACAACCTTGGCTTCTTGCTGCGGGTGGGGGCGCTCTGTGCGGGTCGCTCCCTTCGCTCCGCGACGATGTATCCTCTGCTCTTTTTATTCTCCTCGTCTGGAGGAGGGCCCATAATACATCTCAGCAGGCGCCGGCGAAACTTGCGGTTGGGATTTGGGAGGAGGAAAGACGTCTTGGCATCATGTGTTCTGTGTGGCCGCGTCGCGCGGCTGTTCATATCCCACCCTGACTGCTGTCCTGCTGTCACCAAATGCTGCTGTCCCTCCCGCTACACTGCTGTCCCTACCTCTCTCTCTCTCTCTCTCTCAGCTACCAAGCCCCTGGCTGCGCTGCTAATTACCGCCGTGGCTACCTGTGCGAGGCGAGGCCGCGGCTTTATTATAGAAAAGTTCAAGGTGATGGCGGCGTTAAACAAACGCATAGCAGCGCTCACCTTTGGCATGGCGTGCCGTGCGGCAAACAGAAATAGTATAAAAGTGCGGCACGGCAGTCATGTCCCGTCCAGTCGCGTTCATGTCCGTATTGGCGAGTTACCTTCGAGCGCCCCGCCCCGCCCCGCCCCGCCCCGCCCCGCCCCGCCCCGCCCCGCCCCGCCCCGCCCGTCTGTGTTATTTTACTCGGCCGCCTCTGACCGCGAACCACGCTCGGCGCGAAAGGTGACCGCCGGTACACCCGAACGCACCGCGCGGCGGCCAGCAGGGTGACTCACGCTGCAAACCTATAATCGTCACGCGCGCGGCATTTCAAGTCATCATTATTTATTTGTTTTTCAATTTTGGAGCAGTGTATCCTGCGGCCTGGCTGGCGATTAGAGCACCGACCACATACATTACACCAGGCCTGGCCCGGCCCGGCCCGGCAGCTGTGGGAGGACGCGGGTGCTCCTCCAGGCGCGGGGCGGGGCGGGGTGGGGCGGGGCGGGACATACTCACGCTCACATCCCACATGTTGTTTTGGCGCCCCGCCCCGCCCCGCCCCGCCGCGGGCCCAGTTAAGCGTACTGGCTGCTGCAACCAGTATATATGGTATGGCCCCCGTGCCCCCGCATGGCCCCTCGGGTGGGTGGAGGGGGGGGGGGGGAAGCATTTGGGACTGTTGTGGCCGCACCATCAGCTCGGCTGCCGCAGCACACTGAAACGGGCTAAAAATAATAGCGGCACACGGAGAGGGAGGGAGGGAGACGGGGCGAGATAAAAGCGAGAGAAAGCGAGAGAGTAAGAGAGAAAGAGAGGGCGTCAGTCGCCTCCATCACTCTTCAGAGTGCCGATAAGGGACCATGGGATGGGATGCTGGGCTGCTGCTCCTGGACCCTGGACCTAACCCCACTCTCTGCTGCCGCCAGGCGGGGCGGGGCGGGGCGGGGCGGGGCGGGGCGGGGCGGCCGGGGACACGGGCGTCAAGAGGCAGCTAAGCGACACCCGCGACCGCGACAAAATTACATACCCACGGCATGCACTCATGCTGTTCTCGCTGCTGCGGTCTCATTTTGTTATTAGCGCGCGTTTCTGCCCGTGCTCGCGTGTCTCTGTGTGCGTGTGCTTTGTCATGGACGCACACATACACTCACACACAATCGCTCGTGTCTGACAAGTCGTCGCCGGGCGGGGCGGGGCGGGGCGGGGCGGGCGGGCAATAGGGCTGGTCGCCGGGCCCGGCCCTGCCGGGGGTCCCTGTGCGTGGGAACGCCATGCCCCGCCCCGCCCCGCCCCGCCCCACCGCGCCAGAGAGAACTACTACGAATCACCACACGTACCACACTTTACAGATCTTGGTGCTTGTCGTGGCGACCGGGCCGGCCGGGGCGGGGCGGGTTGAGACAGGGCGTGGCGCTGTGTGGCGGGGCGAGGCGGGGCACGCTCTG